>CM055961.1:60935000-62135000 GCA_029531755.1 Holothuria leucospilota | reverse complement strand
ATGATTAGGGCTATGAAAAATGGAGCTGATTTCATCAAAATAATGTAATGATACACAAGATGTAGCATTTATCACACACAACTTGTCAAAGCCCTAAACTCAAACAGGTGACAGTCCAATCCTCCTTTTTAACTCCTGGTCTTGTGGATTTAGGTAGACCTAGATGGTGCCGGCACTGTGGATGAGTGGATAATGGTGGTGGCTTTTGAAGTGATGAAGCTTAGCAACAGGGAGTTTAGGGGTTCTATCCCCAGCTGGATCAAAGTAAGGTGGGTTTTTCATCCAAGAGTAATCTATGGTTTTCCCATATGAACTGGCCTTTCATGAGAAACTAAATTTGATGTAAATTGTTTAGTTGGTTAGCCACCCAACAGAAGTTATAATTCATATGCCACAGGCTTCTGCATCTGCAAAGCAACTGCTCCTAAAGGCCCACATTAATAGATAAGGAATAGATGTCTCCATGCCTGGGAGCCTTTCTTATTAAATCAGCCAAAGTACATACTGTGAATGATGTTTGGCTTAATGACAATGAGCTGTAGATAATACAAGTATTAACAGATAGAATATGTGTAAACAAATAAAATGAGCTTTAATATTAATATATGTCACTGTGCACATATTAAGGAAATTTTATGTACACAACTCATGGAACATGCTCGTTCACTGATTTAAATACAAACCTCAGTGTTGGATTTAATACTGAGAGATATAATCAGGTGCTTTGCATCCTCTGGCAGGGTTATAGCCATGCAGGTTGGCGCCGGTTGGGCGAACCGGCACTAAAGCTTACCGACCCCCACTCAAAGTAATTTGTCAGCTTTACCAACCGGCACCCGATTTCCTAAAATAATGGTATATAGATATAAAATGCATCTTTTCTTTGTCACGTTAGTATATTCTGACTACAGAGGGAATATCTGTGGCCAAAATTCAATGCTGCATCAGTTTAACACGCTAACAAAGTTTCAACAACAAACATTTTCTGCTTATAATAGTGCCAATTGCATGTTCGACACGTACTGGCCAATCCTGTTTCAGCACAGATTTTATAAGGCTAGGCTAAGCACTCCTAGTGTGTGGACCAATGTTCATTATCCTACACATAACGTGGTTTGTGAAAGTTATGCAGGGGATTTTAATCAGCACTCAAATTGGGCTAGCTATAACCCTGCCCCCTGGTCATATATTTTTGAAGGGAACCAGACGTTTAATCTCAGGGACCATGGGGTAATAGATTGCTTGCTTAATGTAAGGCTTGAACCTGTCTCATAACACAGGAACCTCTACCTGACAGTTTAGGTGGTTGAGCCTTAAAAACAGGTTTTAATTTTTACCGTCAAAGCGGACATTCTGGTAGTGAATGGAGGTCTGTCCTCTCTCTAACAGTTCCTGCTCTTCTTGCTCCCATTTTTTCCGCATCCTCTCCCGTTGCATGTCCGATGACATTAATTCAGGTGTTGTCCCATCTTCATCAGTCTTCAAAGACTCTTCTCTACAAGAAAGTTGAAAAAAATTAGAAAATTACAAAGCTTTCAACTTACACATGGAATTCACTGAAAATTGTGGTCTCATTCTTTGAGAAGGCCAAGGTTATAGCCACCAGGGTTATAGCTACGCCAGTCGGCGCCGGTCGGGCGAACCGGCATTAAAGCTTACCGACTGCCACTCAAAGTAATTTGTCAGCTTACCGACCAGCACTCAATTTCCTAAAATAGTGGTATACCAATATGAAATGCATCTTTTCTTTATCACGTTAGTATACTCTGACTACAGAGGGCAATATCTGTGGCCAAAATTTAATGTTGCATCAGTTTAACACGCTAAAAAAGTTTCAATAACAAACATTTTCCGCTAATATTAGCCCCAATTGCATGTTCGACGCGTATTGACAAATCCCGTTTCAGCACAGATTTTATAAGGCTAGGCTAAGTACTCGTAGTGTGTGGCCTAATGTTCATTATCCTACACATAACATGGTTTGTGAAAGTTACGCAGGGGATTTTAACCGGCACTCAAATTGGGCTAGCTATATCCCTGATAGCCACACATAATGAAAAATTCTCTTTCACTAAAACTGGTCAAACTTTGATTATTTACCCATCAATGTGGGTACATAAACAAAGTCTGACCAGTTTCAGTGATGGAAAATTTTACCTAATGGAAACGGTGTATCTGCTTTTATTTTGAAGTCGGAGCTCCCTGAAATGACTTTTTTTATTCAGGTGGACATGAATTTTTTTTAACATTTTTAGGAGCCCCCCAAGCAAAACCATGTGTCAGAGGGTATTCTGACTGCAACCATGCATTACTTGGGTACATGTCTATACCTGCTCAGGCATATAGTATTAAACATATCACTCAGGATGTGACTGGATGGGATCCAGAGTGCATCCCACAGAGAACCATACCATAAAGGGACCCCCGCCATAGCAGTGGGTGGATGACTACGTGGGAAAATATCTAGGGTATTGAAATTTACATGACAGAAACTTTTCTTTCTGAACTACACCAGGGCAATTTGGACTCTGCTTCTAATTTCTTTGTGGTTAAGTGGGAGGGCCAAAATCACTCATTCTTACAATTTGGGGATTTTTGGCAGCCCCCTCCCCCTTAAACGTGGGTGCCCTTGAGAGTCAAATTTACGAATACTATGTCCATATGAAGATTAATTTGAATCTTAAATAAGATAGTCATATGTCATCTACTTTGGAACTTAACGACGACACAAGTTGTCATTTCAATTCATCTTAAAAACTGTCTATGAGCTACACACAGTGAAAACATTCAGTATTAGAGCCTAGATAATATGGCATGGAATGACCCTAATACATTAGTCAGGATGAAATCCCTTCATTGAAATATTGTCTTTCATTAATAATCACATGTCATGGTCACATCATGGTCACACGTTCTGTATCAGGTTGCCATCCTACCAGAGCAGACCATCACTGTGATTAGTTTTGCTCTCAAAAAGGAAAACTGAAAATGACAAATGTAGTTTTGCATAGTATGCAGGCTAGCTATGGTGCAATAAGCTTAGCACCCTGTTTACTTGTAGGAGGCATCCCTGAATGAGATGCTCTCATTAGAGCTTTGGCTAGTGTGAGCTAGTGAGTACAGCAACCAGCCAGCAACCCCTGTCTGATGTTAAAACTGTTCACTATAATGTATTTTTTCATTCTCTACTAACCTTTATTTTTGGATGTGTATTTTGAAGAGGTCTTACAAGGCAAAATACCCTATGGGCTCAGCACTTCCTGTAAGAAGGCAAAGCTGAATGGCTATGGCCAGTAACAAGGGCTCTAGCAAGCATGAGCTAGTAGCTATGGCAACAAACTAGTGACCTATGTGTGATGTCACAATTATGGTGGTGAATTTCTTGCCCCACTCCCAACTTACCTGAATTTTTCTGGATGTAGATTCTTGTCCATTTTCATAAGGTCTGGTAAATCTTTCTTCATGCATCTTCTTGATCTTCCCAGGGTATCAGTATAATCAACCCTGGGAGGGGAACAAACAAATGCAAGGCTAACAGTCATAATCTATGTATAGTAACAGCCACATAAATGGAGACATAGTGGAGTACAGCAGTACCCACCCCTCGACTCCTGGCCGGGTCATAACAAAGACTTTAAAAATGGAACCTACTGCCATTGTGCTCAGAGCTCAGCATAAGCAATGGAGTAGGGAAAACAAGCCAGTGAGCCACAACTGGAAAAAAGGCTGTGGCTGGCCCGGCTTAAACCAATTGGTTAGAAAGTGAGCCATAAAACATCATTAACTCTAACTCTAGTTCTATGGCAGCTTGCTTGGGTCAAGTGGGTATCTAGGAAAGGGCTGATGTCCCATCCTGGGGAATGTTCACTCTCTACCTGCTTCATGAAAACACACCTGTTCTTTCACATCTGATGGATATGGTTTAAATACAGCACACCTGTATTACTTGAAGTTTTATACATGTTCACGGTTTTTTTTTTTATATTTTTTATGTTACTGCACTTCCTGAATCCTATGAATGAAAGATGACAAAGTAAATGAGAAAACAATACAACATAGGCTTCTCACCCTGACTTTTAATGTGCTTAATGGCACGGATTTACTGTCTATTAGAACCAGTAGCCATTGTACTCGGTTGGTAAGTCGCTCTGATCTCTTTATCCTGAGGGTCTACTCTAAATTAGGTGAACGTGCTTTTCCTTTTACAGCTCCCAAGCTTTGGAACAGTTTGCCTATTGATATCTGCACTTGTGACACCCTTTCACTTTTAAGAAGAGGTTAAAAACGCACTTTTATCGTCTTTATTTTGGGAAGTACTCTTAATTCTGCTTTGCTTGTTTTTTTAAGCCCGCTTTTTTTCCTTTTATTTCTGTTTCATTTGGTTTTTATCCTTTGTCATTTTCATGTATTGTCTTTACTTTGTACAGTGCCTTTGATTATTTCCCTGTATAACTGGCACTTTATAAATTTGTTAAAAATTAATAATAACTTATCATAACAAAATGAAACATGATACTAACCATTCTTCCTCAGGATTAGATGGGGGCGCTATTTCACTATCTGGAGCTAGTACATCTTCTTCCTCATCACTGTTTCCAGCCTGGCCTGCTGGTTTCCTGCCACCTGCATCTTTCTTGGACTCTCTCAGTTTGTCCAGTTGTTTCTTTTCAAAGTCTACCAGGAACAAGCTGTTTGTCTGCTCATCTAAGGAAAATAATTAAAAAAGTACATTCTTTAACATCAAGTATTCATAAAATTTACATCCACACACACACAAAAAGATACATTTTCTGCAATTATCTTTAACCTGGGCTCAGTCACAGTTTAGTAGCCACCTTTGTGCAGTGAGGTTCTCGAGCAGGGATGAGGAACCTTTTTCCTCTGAAGGGCCGTTTAGATAGTCATAATCCAATTGCAAGCCACAGACAGCAAGGATGCAACAAGCATTCCCCACAGGGCGCAGGCCAAGGGGCCCCAAACAGGCCCTGGAGTTTGTACCACAATTTGTAGCCAATAAAATGTTCATCCACTGTTCAAATGTTATTGAATGTGCAAGGCTATATACCAACCAGATGTATTACAATATGACCATTTGTCTTTTTATTTATATATGAAGTAACAATGAATGAGCACATATGAAAAAAAAATAGGATATTTTGAATCAAAATTTATTTTTTCTTTACTTTACTTCACAAAATTATTCACTTTCAAACATTAATTCACTCTTCGAAAGGACTGTTCTAACCCCCACCCCTGAATCTACCAGAATAAATACAGAACCCACCGGGCTTTCATACTGTAAAAGATGGACCAACACAGAGTAACATTAGAAAAGTCTATCAAACAATTTTAATAACATGAATGCTTTTATAAACATACTTTCTCAAATACAGAGGGAAGGGGGCAGGGGTAACAAAAAGTTATGTAACAATATCTCAGCAGGCTGCATACAAAGTTATCTTTACCCACTCATGGTAAACAACATAAATTAACAAAAACAGAATCTTCAAAGAATATTACCTGGAATAGAACTCCCAGCTGTCATCTGCTCATACAGTTTTGCCTTGGCTTCTAACATTGATCTGGACTTTTCAATCTCATTTCTCTCTTTCTCCAGTTCCTCTGCATCTTTCTGATTCCGAGAATTGATACCAGCATTCTTTTTATTCCAGATGGATGTCTTCTGCTTTGCAAGAATACATAACCTTTTACAATCAAATCTTTGTTTTACTCCACTGTGCTAAAATTTTTCACAAATAGCTTTTAATCCTTAACTTTCCATGTTTTTAGTTATTTTTCTTAAATTTGAGCTACATTCAAATATTTTTCATGTGTTTTACAATTTTCTCACATAATTTACCTCATCTTTACATATTTCCAATCTGTTAGTGTTATATCATTGATCTATACCTATCTTCATTTCTGTATGCATATAATTACAAAAATGGATATTGTAGAGTATTAAATAGTAGTACATGGACTAGATAAGTAGACAATTTATTCATATCTGATCAGGGTGACTTATAAAAGCACGAAGCCACTGTGTTGCTTTAGTTTGTATAGCAGTCAACACAGTAGCTTTTTTGTAAAATTTGTAAACACAGGAAGCACAACAACAATTTAATTATACCCTCCTCAGAGTCAATGATAGCTTCATGGTTTGAACAGGAGGCTTTCAGGTGATTCAAGTTCACTGACAATGTACTGGTAGGCAAGGCTTAGACCTGTTTATTCTTTGTTGTGGGCATGGTGTGTACTATAATCAATAAGCATTAGGCCTACTGTTATACTAAGGAATGTAGCTTTTAGGTTCAAGGCACTATTGGTTCTATTCTCCTTGGATCTTCCAGTAATTGGAGATTTGTGTAATCCTCCTCTTAAACTTTCAGACCCAACAGAGCTAACTGCTTTTGTTGTAAACCTGTTAAACTGGCTTTGATTGTAGAAACAGATACTATGTACAGGCTATGCAACACATCCATGGTTCACACAACACAGCACTGCAAAGCCATCTATAGGTTCAAGTTTGTGGAGCCCTGTGTTATGATGATAAAGATAAAAATCTTGATCACACAAAAAGACAGCATCTGCTTTTTGCCAAGTTGTGAAAGTAATTAATGCTGGTGGACTCCAATAGACTGCACCTAAAGTCCACGTCCACAGAGGTGGGAGTCTGAGCCGAGTTCGAGTTCAGAGAGGCCTGAGTCCGAGTCACATTTGGACTCGAGTCCTCCAACCCCGCTTATATTATAGTGAGTACAGTATGTAGCTATACTCACAATTTGCAATATTAGATTGTACTTCTATTAATGAGCATTGCATACAGTACTGTAGTAATACTATACAAAGAATGACAAACTTTGTGCCTAAAATGAATGACATTCATGAAACTTTCCAAACAAGACACTGTAGCTCCCCCCCCCCCTTCCCCCTGACCCATTCAGTCAGCACACATAGCTAGGAAAAATTTCACATGAGGGCAAACATGCATGGAAGGGCTATTTCATGGGGGACGGGAGGATGAGTGACAGCTTAGTAACGTGCATATTTTGACGATATTCCTATGGCATCCTATTTTCTTTTTTCAGCAAACTTTTCACACTTTGTAAACACCTTGAACAAAGTTATCACAAATGGGAATGATGACTTCCAAAGGTAAACATCATTCTTGGTCCCAAGATTGCTGGTTGAAGCATGTGACACTGTGTCTTGTGCTGGCATTCTATCAGGTGGCTATTGCCATCTCAATAACACACCTCAAATCAGTTTTCTCATGTTACAGTAAATGTCAGTTCACAATGGACACTGTAAATTACATTTGAATAAAGGACAATTTACTCTGCCTGATCTGGTCTTTATAAAAGGTTGTACATTCCTTTTTAACAGGACTGAGAGTCAATTAGTACCAATCACATTCTTGGATACACATCATGTGACACACTTTTCAAAACAACATTCTGAATCATTTTCCTACTTTTGATCCTGCATTATACAACATCTTCTTTGGCCTTGCTATTTACATAAACATGGCAATAATTAAACTTTCATACTCTTGCACAAGCATGCTATTCCATCTGTCATCAAAAATACTTCTGTTTTAATCATAGGTGTAGCAAGCTATTCAAGACTGGGGGGCTGAACGTTGTTTCAGATTGTCATCCTAGGGGAGGGGTCCTTAGATGCATTTTTGTGCAACATGTTGGACAAAATTTAAGGTAAATTACTGCAAATTTTTGACATTTCTTACAGAGAAACAGGGCTCGAAAATAAAATAGACTCATGTGTCACATGATGTGACACAGAAGTTTTAAAGTATTTTCTTTTGGACAACTTAATTTTCTTTCTTACAGCCAAAAAAGTCAGACAGGTCTTCCAGTGGACACCATAACATTTTCATGAAATAAAGGCTGCAAAAAGCGCCAGAGACCAAATAAAGGCTGCAAAAAGCACCAGAGACCACTGCAACTGAGCCAGAAAAACGGAAAAGTGGGTGTTTGTCTGGCGCTAAAAATAGCACCAGATGCATGAGGCAATAAAACTGATGAAGTCCTGTGCCCACCCCCCATCTTCTCCATATTCAAGGTGCCATTGAGGTCAATCTAAACCTGCCCTAGGGTATACATGCACCCAGTCCCTCCGGCCCCTTCCAAGTTTTTCAGAGATGGAGTGACCACACCATAGACCCTTTTACAAATAGCAATTGTAAAGAACTATGGGATAGTGTTTTTGTATGCGTCGTTTTTCGCCACAGTAATATGATGCCATTGACAAAAACAACGCATACCAAACTCTATCCCACAATCCTTTGTAATTGTTATTTGGAAAAGGGTCTATGCTTAGTACTGCCTGGTGTTACACCAAAAATGCTCTTTGTCTTTCCTGTCTCTGTTACTTTGAATTTCTTTTACTAAATGCACAAGTAACATTTGGGAGACGATCAGAGAATGTTACATGCAGGGAACAGTGGTTTCTTAGAAAAATTGAAAACAGCTCCAGACAATAGGAAAACAACTCCAGAAAAGCTTCAAAATGAAGGTCGTCGGAAGCTATTTTTAGACCCTGAGAGGAAAAGCTTATTTTTGAGCCCTGGAGAAAACATATAAGGGGTTTTCGTTCCTGGATTGAGAGGGAAAGTATAGTTTTGCCCGAACCACATTCTGAGCCCCCCCCCCCCCCCACCACCACCACCACCACGTCCTATGCCTACTGTACATGGTTTTAATCAAATTGGTCATACTACCAGGTCTCAATGCTTCACTTTAGTATAAAATACCATTCACTTCTTTTAATAATTATCATGAATCTGTACCATCATGCAGCCTTTATTTCATGAAAATGTTATGGTGTCCACTGGAAGACCTGTCTGACTTTTTTGGTTGTAAGAAAGAAAATTAAGTTGTCCAAAAGAAAATACTTTAAAACTTCTGTGTCACCTGTTTTCTTGCTTTGAGAAATTCGGGTTTTCATCTCACATAAATCAACCCACTGGGCAGTGCTTTTGGTTGGTTGTCAGAAATTTTGGTCACCACAGGCAATGGGACCCCTGTTAAAATCATGCTCTGATTATCTTTATATGTCAAGAAATAGGAGCCTGCACATTCATACTTTTCAAGCTGTATATCAGGACTGCACATAGTTTTAAGGAAAAAGATCAGAACTATTTCATGCAGAAATAGCAAAACCTTAGAAGCAAGTAATCTGGGGATCACTTAAGATCTCTGGAGAAATCTGGAGGCCAGATGATCAGTGGTGTAATCTGAGGCATTTTCCCGTAATTTCAATTCACTTAATTAATAGATGCTTCCTCCATTTTCGAGTTTGGTGTCACTGACTCAATTGTGTTTTAAAATATGGAATCAAGCATGTGCCTACTATTTTCTAATCTAAGGCTTCTGGACTGGACAAATTGAGGGAAATGATCCTCTCCACCTTCATAAGTGGGGGGGAGGGGGGAGAAAGCACCCCTGTATTTCCCACCTGTTGACACCCATGAGGGCAATCAATCACGGTGTTATACTGAGGGCATTTAATCATGGTCTGTTTGTTTGGGTAAAGTTTACAGCAATCTCAGCCTGTGTTTCTTTGAAGGCATTTAATTCATTTTTAGTATACATCTATTCACAGTAGGTATCTAGTTCCGAGGGAAACTAATCAGAGCTTATGTTATCTTTCAGGTACTCAATCACAGACTGCATGTAATATTAATGCAAAGGATAACAGCCTGTGCATATTTTCACTGCATGTACATATTGGGTTATTTAAGGGCAGCTTGTGGACTGTTTATAAGTCAAGCAATCCTGGAACAATTGAAACCTGCATGACAATTTATCCTTAAAGAATTTTAATCAATAATTGTTGCATACTTTACTCACTTTGGGGACAGGTCTTTCTCTGGATCCTTTTGATGACTTGTCAAGTTTTTCTCTCTTGAATTCCTCCTGCTTGCGAATAAGTTCTGCCTTCAAGCCCACAAGCTATAGAACAGGTAAAAGTAAGTTTCCATCAATCTGGCATAATATTTAGCAAATATCAAAACTGTGGTATATACTAAGATTCATTGTTAGGTGATTCCTTGCATTTTAAGGCTCAATTCACTCCTCCTAGACAGTTTAAATTCCACCAACTAAGGTTGCTTCCAGCCATTCCTCTATTATGTACAGTATCTGGGTAGTGCACCTCCCACGACAAAGCTTAAACCTATGCTGAGTGGCCCAAGGCCACACTCTACTGAGTACACTACTGCATTCGATTTTCATGCTAATCATCCTGTATTCAGGGTTGTCTGATAAAATGTAGACTACAATGCTGTACATCAAATTTCACTGATGTGAACAAGTCTGCTAGTCATCTTTAATCTACCTGTTTGGAATAAACTTCAAGATTTGAATTTTATATCAAATTGTCAATCAAAATGCAGTAACCAATTGCCAGTTTAGCTGAGGGTTATTGAAGCCTTACAGTCCTACAGCATATTATAATTACAGCTCAACCCTAGTACAGTTAGCCCATTACTGTAGCCCAACAGTTAATGGGGTTTTGTATACACTGTCCAAATAAATTCCAATGGGACTTTTCCTATTAACAGTAGGACCAACTGAGTGTTTTAATGTAAGATCAACCCCTTCCCATTGAAGATATATATTTAATACAATACAAGAGCTATTTTCTCTTCTTTGAAAGGAAAAAGGTCTATTAAACTGCATAGGGGGAAGGATGATATAACTGTCAGCCACCCTACCAAAAATTCTCTCCTTTGAAAGGTAAAAATGGTCTAGAATTAAACTGTTCTTAAAGACTATGGTACAGTTACTTATCTTCACTTGTTTTAAAACTATATATTTCATAGGCCAATTTGTGATGAAAGCTTTATCTTCCTAGCTTGCATTGTAAAATCTGACACTAACTGAATTTATCACTCACCTCTAACCTATAAATTTTGTAAAGTACAGTATACTTTCATCACTGTGAGGACATCAATTTTGGTTCACTATGACATTATTTCATTCCTTACTTAATCTTTGTTCAATTCTTCTTAATACCTTTACTCTGGGTTTGTACACAAATCTGATGATGAAACTCTGTGACACTTTAAGAGCTCTCCATGCCAAAACAGACATTTTTTCATCAGCAATAACCCAATTCTCACACATTTGATACATTTCAAAAGTCTTTTACAGCAACACTCAAAATAATGATAGTTATTTGTGTTGTCATTGACCATACATGAGTCCACCACACCTATCAACTGCCCAGTTCAATGCTACAATGTCACCAATCACTAGCTTATTAAAGGAGCTATGGCATCCCCCCAAATATATTTAGACATTTCCCCATAGTTCTAAATCCAGTTGGTGACTACTTTGATTGGCATTCATTCAAACAATTATAGCACCACTCTGGTTGGTAATGATGACTTGGACAGTCAGTTGTGTTCCTAATTAGGCTCACAGTCACACAGTTTGTTTTTCAATATTGAGTCGAGCAAATAAAACTCAGTGCAGGCTACTGTAGCTCTGTCTTAGAAGTTTCCTTCTACCAGACAGTTGTTTGTGTTTAAATTGGAGGCGGGGCTAGAAGTTAGGTTAGTTGGGAGAACTGTTACTGTCTGGGGTAAGCTTAGAGGCCTTTAGAGGGCAACAAATCTCATCACAAACAGTAAAAATCTCCCAACTACTTAAGTTTACCTAAGCCCATCCTCCAATTTCAAAAAGAACACCTGTTAAGTGTACCCCCAAGACAGAGCAACAACATTCTGTACTGAGTTTGAATTGCTCAAGGTCATATCCGCACAGACTGTGTGTGAGTTTACTTGGGAACACAACTGACTGCACAAGTCATCACTGACCAGCCAGAGTGAAAGTTTTGTTTCAATAGATGTCAGTCAAAGTACAGTCACCAATTGTATTAAAACTATAGGCTACTGTATTCCTAAATTGGGGGATACCATAGACTCTTTAAAGGGAAATATTGCGTTTAAAATGCACCAACATGGCATACAAAGAAAATATCTTTTATCATTATTCAACTGTTCAGTCTCACCAATAAACTCTAGAAATAGCTTTATCTACTCAAAATGTTATGCATTACAAGGGTAAGGGTTTTTGCATCATTTGAAATTTTGAAAGTTTGGGTGAACAAATTATTTTTGTGCATCAAACAACCAAATTTCTTCATGTGAGAGCCTTATTTCTTGAAAAGAAAGCTACCACTCTGCCTTATTTTTGAATTGTCTATCATTTTGTGCCTATTAACATTGGTTTAAAAAGTATGAAAATTTTTGGTCAAACAAATGCAATATTTTCCTTTAAGAGCAATCACTTGCATTCATTTTCACACAGCAATGACCAATCAGTATCCATTACATTGTGATACTTGTGCAAAGTTCAATGACATTTTCATGACTCTTTCATTGAATTATCAGTTTTCTGAAACCTATAATAAAATGATAAATCTCCACAAGACAGTTTTCTATGTTACAAACATGATTCAATCCACTTGTAGTTAAGAAGACATTATAAGTTATACTGTGAGCAGACATGCCAACCTCAAAAAATGGCAAACCTTGAGATTCTCACAAGAAAGCTTGGAAATCACATCTCAAACTTGGAGATTTCAAACAATTAGACTCATACATTATCATTAAAATGTTTTCTAAACTTAGGAAGATTTTACATTTTTTTGTTCACCGTCTTTATAAAGTTGCGATGCCATCTACAAAGCCGACCGTTCCAAAAATGTACAGTAGTTACCTTTCGGACAACAAAACATCTGCGATTCAATAATCACAAACCAGCAATGGAAAGCACTGATCTTGTTCTAGATGAGGAAACTTATCTGGCATTGCCTTTTAAAGTAATTTTCACTGCGTGATCTGGCATTTTCACTTGGAGATAATGCCAGAAATCGTGAGACTCACCGTGAAACCGTGAGAGTTGGCAAGTCCATGTAAGTTACAACCTTTTCAATGCAGGGCATAACTTTAAACTGTAATTAACTAAGAAGGATAATCATGTGACTTTTGTCTCGACTTACTGATGATGAATTCACTTCAATCCTCTTTTTCTTATCCATTTTTCTGACAAAGCCCCAGGTACTAAGACGGATTCTTCCTAAACCTTGAATATGTCATACTGTAAAGAAGAAAGGCCAAAATAATGATCACACAATTATCTGTATCACTTAAAGGGCAAATTTCCTCATTACAAACATTTACAATTCTCTCAACAAAGTTTACTTCTAGACCCTCCTCCAATTTATATCTAGTGCCTCCCCCTCCCCCAAGACATAGTCCTACTTTAGTTTACCCAGACCAGTTATGCTTAAAGGGGCTTATTGAGTTCGTTCATGAATTTCATATTTTTTGTCATACCTGTTGAGTTTTACTCGCATCTTGATGGTAAATGGTCAAACTAAGAAATTCTGAACATCTAACACACAACAGAAATGGCAATGATATGATAATTAATGATTGAAATCATTTATTACAAATTTATGACCAGACACTTTTTACCGTTAGTTATAAATCATACGTAACCCCTGTTCAATACAAACAACGAGTAAAGCTCAATACCAACTTGACTGACAGGCTCTCAATTCCTCTTACAAACAACTGTTGTGATAAAGGCTTCAGTTGTAAATACTGTACACGCTGTATTTTCCAGAGAGGCTGGTCTATCAAAGGCTTGGGCGAACATCGCAACTACAAGCTCTTAGGCCCATAAAAACTACAATTTTTCATGTTTTCAGTAACTATAGGAAGTGATAAATGGCTAATGAGGCTAATTAGAAGCATTGTCATGCAATTATTTCCTTCAAACTTGTCACAAAATATTCAATATCAATTCAATGAGTCCCTTTAAGACACTTTGTTATATACTATCCCCATGTAATTTGCAAACTGTCTGCTCAAGGGAGGTTCTGAGTAGGTAAGTTGTTTGAATAGTCCATAATTTCACAATGTGAGGGCCCACAACTTGGCAAATCTTAGTATTGCAACCAGAAAGACAAAAGGCTAAAAGTGATTCCCTGCCAAAAGGAAATAAAAGATATCAATCATTGCATCTTTGGCTATAGCTTTTACGAGCAATTTCCAAGGTTTTTGCTGTTTCACCTACAGCAGGGGTGGGGAACCTCTGGCCTGCAGGCCGCATCCGACCCACGAGACCATTTCATCCGGTTCTTCATAAATGTAAATTCAGAATCACTTGAAAAGTATAAATTGACAAGAATCTTTTAGCCCACGGTGTCCACTGGTTATCCTGGTTATGCAGTACCACTTTCTGGATATTTCACATAAATCTGCTGCGAAACACTAACAGTATATATTACTAAAACCCTTGTATGCACAATGTAACATGCAAACCGTTTCCTTAGACATAAATTAGGTCTAGAATCCTTTTACCTCTGGAAGTAACAGAAGCTTTATGTGGCAGATAGGCTACATAACATTGTACAGAATTACACTATCACATGTGTAGGTCTATCTATCAGAGTGGGAAACTTCAGTGGGAAGTGTATCTATTCCTGTAGATTCGGGAAGAGGGATGGGGGGTTAGAACTGTACTAGGAATCGAATATGTAGTGTGTGCATGCATTATGTACTGCTGTATGAAACTACACACGTGTGAGCCTACACTTCTGCTTATGTATAGGTATTACACAGTTGGATGGTGTGAAATGGCTAAGTAAATGTAACGGCATTTGAGGACATCTAAGTATTTCTGTTTTACCGTTCGTTTTGTGAGAGACTTGGGCTACGATTATGGTCTAAAAAGAAAACTGAGACAGTGTAAATCAATTGGGCTACTGCTACAAACGGGATATAATTAAAGGCATTGTATTTGTTTTGGGGGGGAATCACTGAGTTATATGCTATGAATGAAGAGTCACCAACTTACCACAGTCTATTTTCGAAAGCTCATTTGGTCGTTAAACTGGCAAATAACCATCATTTCAATGAAAAGATATCAAAGCAAAACACGGGATAGAAAAAATGCTAAACTTCCCTCATAATTTTAAAGAGGGTAATCCACTTAATCGTTTGGTTGAATTTGGCACTGTGTAAACCACCGATCGTTCGTTTAACCTTTTAAACATTCAAAATAAGTTGCATCAAATTACGAGAATATGTTTACTGAAATCGACATGTATTTTTTTAAACATATGGATTACTTGTTGGCCAACAACAAATCTGCTATGCAAAACTTGTGAATTGCTATACAAAATAAAAATGCATAGCAGTTTTGCTATGCAAAACAAAATCCTTAATGCGGACCCTGAAGAACGACCGTTCATAAAATGTGCGAAGGAGGGAAGCACATTGCCGGCTGGCCCGGTTCGTTCAGCAAGCTCAAACAGTTCTGCTAATTACAAATTAGTACTGTACTGTACTATGCAATGCACGTACTGTACGTACAGTGCGCCAATTCGTTCAGCAAGTCCAACCAGCTGTGCTAATTATGTTTAGAAATAATATGATTATTCATGAAGTTCACCATTGGAATGGTCCATATTTTATAATTTGGGGTTAATAAATGAAATGGCGGAACAAATTTCACTCATTTTAGCGAATTTGGGGGTTGAAACTTTTCCAGGAATTACACTAACATTGACAAAATTTTAAAAAATGTTTAATCGTCACTTGCTAAAATTATTAAGTCATCTCAAATGGGGAGGCTTAGTTACAAATATTTTAGTTGCACCTACAAGGCTTGCAAGCCAGGGTTGCATAATTAAGCCCAGGACTACATAGCTTGGTCACGATTTTGTGCAGACTGCATATGTTTTGAGACTGATGAACTGTAACATGTAACCTTGGAATTTACACCCGGGAAAATTTCCGAAATGCACTTATAATGCACAATATTTAAGCATATATTTTTCTGCTATCTAGAAGTAACTTTTTAGTCTTATTTATCAAGTTTATGGTGCTCCACTCTTTAAAAGGTATGGTGGATTGTTGTAGCGTGAACTGCATAGTTTAATCCCTGCACCTTTGATAATTTTTAATCCTTTTCAAACGTTGCGTGAAAGAGTTTATTGTCACATTATTTCGGCAAAACACTCCCAGATCATGGGGCGAATGGACTGATACTCTAGTCAAAGCTGCATAATGCATACTGTGCAACTGGCATAATGAAGGCCTTTTTTAAACCTTTTGTAATTTTCCATCCAAAGTTAACCCATTGTTACATGGTTTTGGGCAAGCAACTTCTGCGGTTTACTGCATAAACAAGTTTAAATTAAAGGTGAACTGCGGCAACCCATTTACTAGGATACAAAAACGGTTAAAGGAAACGACATTTGGCGGTCGTTTAACTGATCGATCGGTCGGTCAGATAACCGGTTAACCATTTAACCGTCACAGCCCTAGTAAAAATACAATGCAGAGGTATGCTACAGTGCATTCAAAATGACATTGGCCTTGTGCTGTGTATGTTATGTGCACCAAGGCCCTGCACTATACACTACCATGCCGTATGTACTGTACTTCAAGTCTGGGCATGCCTTTGCAGTAAAAATTCTTGCATATATAATTAGTTACTGTACCACAAGCATCGCACATTGTATGGCAGTTCGCAAAGCCACGATGCTTACATGTACACATATATTGCACTGTAGAATGTGTGTATTGAGATAAGAGCCCACACAGTACAGTATGTGCTGTACCTGATTTGTTTATTTGAGCCAGGCACGTAAGCAACATACGGAACACCCCAAGCAGACCGTGGGAAAGTTATACAGGAATGTAGGTAGTAAGATTTTGATTTTGGAACTCATTTGAGGCAAAAGCAATGATGAATTCCTCGGGAATCTTTCAAACTTTAACTGAAGTTTTTGGCAGGTGATGTTAGAAATCGGTGGGAATTATACTGTACATTACTGTACATGGTAGGCCTATCTAAATAAGAAAGATACGGTATGCTGTACAGTGTACACTACGCATGTTCCACAAATAACTTACACCTACAAAAGATCATGTGATGCTGGCATTTGAAAAGTAATCATGGCTTTTCCTCTGGCATCGTTTGTTAATGTTTAGGCAAAGGCCTATAGCCTTGAGTTTCACTGAAGAAAAAGTTGGGAAAAAGAATAGATTGTTAAGGGTTAAAATTTTGTACACTGAGACTTTCATAAAATTGGCAACAATGCAAGAGGACTTTAGAATACGGGTTGCCGTTATCAGCGGCAACTGCTGATTTTGCTGATACCAAATCCAACCGATAAAGTAATTATCAGCCTATACCGATACCACCAACCGATAATTGGCTCAACACTAATTTTATGAGCTATTTTGTGGAAATAACCATATACAAATCAAATACACTAATACAAAGACTGTATAGTGGCGGCAATAACTGCTGTGCTGCCTCCAGATCGATATTTATATGGAAGTCTATGTGTAGGTGATGGGATTTTTGTCAGGCCGTGAGCCCCCGTACTTTCTGATCGCAAAAGATATAAACAATCAAGTACAGTGCAGTCTATCCATGCCCAGTTGTGCCGTACTTAGCATTATACTGCAGAACACAGTACGCATGTACATAAGTATGCGCATGGTATTTGATCGATCCATATCTCCCAGCTCAAGCTCTATCGATGAATTGTATTTTTATCAATATTTTCTGGGCTGTTTTTGGGTGAATTATGCACAACTTGCATGCTTAAACAGCAAAGTGAAACTTTCATCATTCTTTCAATAAATTCTATGGCAGGTTTGCCAAAAATCAGAAGATTAGAGTAAAAAATCGGTAGCAGGTTCAAATCTCTAAAATGCGGTATTCGACCACCCAAATGGGTAGAGTTGGCAAGTCTGGAATCGTCACAGAGGATTGTTGTGAGAAAAGTGACCAATTTTTTCAAACAGTCGGCTTTGTAGATGGCATGTATGAGGGTGCATGAACAAAAATATCTAAACCATCCTAATTTAGAAATCACTTTTCATAATAATGTATGAGACTTGTTTCATATCTCCAAGTTTGAGATGTGATTTCCAGGATTTCTTGCAAGAACCTCAAGGTTTGCCATTTTTGAGGTTGGCAAGTCTGTGTTTACATTCATACATGCACATGCATGTAGGAACAATCAGTGCAGCAGCACACGAAGATGCTGTTACTCTCACAGTAACATGCGGGAAACCTTTGAAGTTTGAACAGGTCCTACTAACTGAAACCCGGCTCACCCGGCTAGCCCGGGGCTACCTACTGTAAACTTAGCCCGGCTATCCATGTACGTACCTGTACAAATCAACCGAGAAGTTCAACAGTTAAGCAAACCTAGTAACAGCAAATTGGTACGTAAATCACACGTATAGTAATATTATACAAACAAATCCCCCCCCAAAAAAAAAACACCAATTACTGTATATTTTATGTTAGGCTATGTTGTCAGAGCTAATGAAATTATCAGTGTGCCTCAGCAGGGTTCGCCTTAAGGATTTTGTTTTGCATAGCAAAACTGCCATGCATTTTTTACTTTGTACAGCAATTTACAAATTTTGCATATCAGATTTGTTGTTGGCAAAAAAGTAACCCATGTCAGTTTAAAAAAAAAAAAAATGTCGATTTCAGTAAACATTCTCGTAATTTGATGCAACTTATTTTGAACATTTAAAGGGAGAATGCAGTCACCCCAATAAAGAATTGTATTGTAGTCTATCCTATTTCCGGAATGGATCTTGAGAATCATGTGACAGTATTTTTCTCACTCAATTGTAAAGTTTACAAGGAGCAGCTGCTTGGTTTACCTTGAATATACAATATTTATGTACTAAAATATTATGAAAAATACTTGGAAGAGAAATAAGAAGAAATTTGACATTTAGCTATTGTTTCAAAATAAGTTTGGGGTGACTGCTCTTGACCTTTAAATGGTTAAACGAACGATCGGCCATTTACACAGTGCCAGATTCAACCAAATGATTAAATGGATTACCCGCTTTAAAATTACGAGGGAAGATTAGCATTTTTTCTCTCCCGTGTTTTGCTTTAATTTCTTTTCACTGAAATGTTTATTTGCCAGTTTAACGACCAAATGAGGCTTCGAAAATAAACTGTCGTAAGTTGGTGACTCTTCATTCATAGCATATAACTCAGTGATTCTCACCTGCTAATTTGCCCAAAACAAAATACAATGCCTTTAATATCCCATTTGTAGCAGTTGCCCAAATCAGCTTATTACTACATAATATCGCTCTACAAACAGATTGACTTTCTCAGTTTACTTTTTAGATAAACGTAACCCAAGTCTCTCACAGAACGAACGGTAAAACAGAAATACTTAGATGCCCTCAATTTTCAGTGCCGTTACTTGGCTATTGCACACTATCCTACCATGTATTACCTATACATAAGCAGAAAGTGTTGGCTCACACATGTAGTTTCATTCAGCAGTACGTAATGCACGCACGCACACACTACATATTTCTAGTAAATATCTGTTTGATGCATGCTAGCTAGCTGTGTGCAATCAATTCAAGGATCACAATCAAATACAAAATGGAGTGTGTCAGTCTTTCTTGCACAACTCATGGGACCATGTTCGTAATTGCGTAGATACAAAACACTTTTATATCACACAAATTAACATGTGTCTTACATGAAAAACACCCACTGTTACTACCGCAAACTGTGAGGTAACAACTGGAAATTTAGCAGTAAAAGCAGCGATCTAAAAAATACTGTGAGCATGCCTAGCTTGCAATGTAAGTCAACTTCTCAACAGAGCAGGTGCATAGCCTAATGTATTGGTGTTTGCACACAATTATGGACCACACATGCACTGACTTTACTGTGCTTTAATCAGGCGTTTCACTTGAATGTTTGTACTGTACTGTACAGAACACAACACAGACATGGCCACAGGTATCAGTGTTTGTGTACACTTTTGCCCCATACCAAACGTACTATTAATGACTGCGAATTCGACAGTCAGTTTCGTGTATTGATGATTTTGGGTGAACAAAACAAGAGCCCAGTGGGCACTGTGGTTCCTTGCTGAATGTAATGAAACTGAGCCAACTACTGAATGAACCAGTATTTCTGTAGATGCACAAAATCTGCTCTGTAGACAATGCACATCTTGTGTTAACACATTCAAGCATAAATAATTTGCTCTGAAGAAATACAGGCACTTCAAGGGATATCAACACAGACAGTATACAGTAAAAGTTTGTTTTATTCAATTAAGCAATCACAATTCATGCACGCTCAATGGTATCTGATCCAAATGATCAGTAACTTAGTTCTCTTTATAAAACTAACAACCCATAGTAGCATTTAATTAATCAATTCCAATTTCCAATTTCTGCAAGCTCACATGTCCTAATCTAAGGACAAATGTCTGTCTAGTGAACTTTCACAAGTCCTCTGCTTTGTGGGCATAGAATCTTCTGCAATGTTAAAAAGCAGTATTTGATGCAGGTTTTCATAATGGCAGAATTATGGATTAAAATCATAATACTATAATTTCAACTAAAATTGAGATACTTGGCATCTCTGAAAGATGTCCCACATCTTTCAGTCAATGGGTGAATGTGATCTTAATGTGCTGGAATGATACAGATTTGTGCTTATATTTGACTTTAGGAATTTTTGGGAATTTGCTTTTTGGCATCTGGTGATTTCATCTCTGACATCCGACAAAACTCATATGGGTTTTCTGCTGGATTTAATGCAACACCTTAAAGCATAAATCTATTCAAGCTTCCTACACTGAGATATAGAAATGAAAAGGTTTGCAGAGTTTGACCTCCAGTGACCCCAGATGACCTTTGGTCTCCACCAAAAAAATATTTTCCCCACCATAAGGCATCCGCACACACTAAGTATGAAATTAATCCAAGCTTCCTACCTTGAGATATTGTGCTAACAACAAGGTTATCAGTTTTTGACCCTTGGTGACCCCAGATGACCTTTGACCTCCACCAAAAACTGTATGGCACTGCTTCTCACTATGGTGGATCTATATACCAAGTATGAAATCTATCCAAGATTCTTTCCTTGAGATATTGTGTTAACAAGGTTTTCAGTATTTGAGTCTCAGTGACCCCAAATGACCTTTGACCTCCACCAAAAATGACAGGATTTATCTTCTCACCATAAGTCATCCACTTACAAAGTATGAAATCTACCCAAGCTCCCTACCGTGAGATACTGTGTTAACAACACATTTTCAGTGTTTGACCCCCGGTGACCCCAGATGACCTTTGACCTACCAAAAGCTACAGCATTCATCTTCTCACCATAATGCATCCACATACCAAGTATGAAATTTATCCAAGTTTCCTACCTTGAGATATCGTGCAAACAAGGTTTTCCGTCTTTGACCCCTGGTGACCCCACATGACCTTTGACCTCCACCAAAAACAATAGGGCACACCTTCTCACTATGACAGATCCATATACCAAGTTTCAGTTTAGTCCAACTTTCCCTTGTTGAGATACAGCGTACCGAAGCAAGTGTCACACACACACGCACACACACACCCATACACACACACACACACACACGCCAAGCTGACTACATAGGTTCCTTTTGCTAACGCAAGGAACCAATAAAAATTGGGGAAATGATTGCTAAATCTTGACGGACAGGTTTAAAAGCTTGTGTATATTGCAAACATCGTTGTGCATGGTGAATAGAGCCAGTAATGCATTACACGGTTGATACCAAATATGGACATCGTCTAACGTTAAACGAACGTTTCTTCGGGCCTTTTAACGCTTAGGAGATTAAACCGAAATTGACAGCCCTAGAATTATTGAATTATTAAAAACTCATACAGGGAAAAGATTCATTTTAATGATAGTATTTAGGTTGGAACTGAATTGTAAAAATTAGGTGTGAAACGAAGCCAAGTCGTTGTGTGGATGTAAGAATGCCTGTGCCTGTACAAATAACTGCAATAGATTTGCAGGTTTGTGTCACAAATCTGCGAGGCATTAAAAGTTTTGTATCACTACTGTTCTTCAATTGCATTGCAAACTGCGATGCAATACCGGCTATTGCGGCCCACCCTGTGCCTCAGTCTTATTTTCAAATACAGGATTTTCAGTTGTCTGCTGGGAAAGAAAAACTGGAGAAGTGGGCGCTGAATAGTACCCTCCACTTTCAAAATTTAGGATTTCGGAACATGTCCCCCTCCCTCAACTGTTGATGCTTATTCGAGCTGAGGCAGGGGTGTAGCTACAGTAGGATGAAATTTTTAGGGGAGCCTAGGTATCAAATGGGGGGGAGGGGGGGCACGGCATTGATCACCGTCCTTAATTCTTACAAACTTAATTTTATTAGGACATGCACCATTTCGGGGGGGGGGGGGCAGTGGCATAGCCAGGATGTTTAGAGCAGGGGACACTGGGGAAAAAAACCTTTCCTAGCAGGGCACAATTTCTGAATTCTCTCCCTCTCTATAGGACTTATATACAGAACTGTGAATTCCAAAATTCTCTACGGGGAGCACCTGGGTGGCATGGCTTTGTCGTGGGGGCCGTGCCCCCTCATGCCCCTGTATTATTACCACCGGGGGCTAGCAAACATCTGGGGACAGACCCCCCAGGCCCCCCCCCCCCCATAGCTACAAGCCCGAGGTGAGGCAGTAAACTACTCCAGGCAAGCTGATGGGCCCAGCCAACTTTGCATCAACTTCTCCAAAACACTGAACATCTTCAGTCTGAAATAGCCCATATGATTGGTAAAAATTAATATTTCAATGCAGACTCATTGACTCATTCTATAATTACTTCTGTTAAAAAAGTACATACTTTTGCCTTCAAAATACAACACTGAAAAGGTCACACGTACTTTCGGAGTTCCGGCCACCAAGTTCTTTAGGCAGTCAAGTTTATCATCATGGATTACGTACATTTTACGATGCTTCCATAATGTATACTCATGCATAGCCGGGCTAAGTTTAAGCAGCGCCGGGTAAGCCGGGCTACAATTAGTAGGATCCCTTTGAACGGCAATAGCCTAACGTTAGTTCAGGGAACAAAGTGTACATAATAGCTTTTCTCTTCTACTGTCTGGCATAGGAGCCAAGGGGTGAAACCAAATGTTACTCCCAAAGAAGATCTGCTTCCCAAAGGAGCTAGGGACTAGGCTAGGCCTACATCACCCGAAAGGAAAACAAGTTAGGCCTACTAGGCCTACAGTACAATTATAAACTGACCAACCTCTCGACCCTCAGACCTATACATCAAGGGTCTGTCATGCATGGTCCCATTCTCAACTGGCTGAAAAAAAAGATACTAGCCTAGCCCTAGGCTACATATGGTATTATTAGCCAAAATGCCGAGATGCTAATTCAGTTATTGTGAACCATAGAGCAGGATATAATAAACTAGAGGGCGGACTCCCGGAACTAGCTGTGATTGCATGGAGCTATCCTAAGCCTAACCATTCCGGGCAAAAACTTGATTGTCGTCATCGCTACACGCATAATGTACTGGAACCTCTTTTGAGAAACATGCCAGAATCCTGCATTGCATTCGGTTGCACCAACCGAAGACGGAAAGGGAGTGGTATCTCTTTTCATAGGTAAGAATATTAAGATTTTGTCGTATCTGAATTCTTGTTAAGTTGAAAAAACAACCAATTTCTGTCAATGAGTTCCCGCTTATAGGGTTGTATGGTCTATCCTAACGTTAGTGGTAGGCAAGGCCTAGCATTAGTATTTGCCACTGCGCGCGAACTGTAGCTATAGGTGATAGGCAGCTACACATTTGCCAGCCTAGCTTAGAATACTAGTTAGTATTTACTACTAGGCCTGTAGTCTTAATAAAACAAATATACCTCATTTAATGATACTGCAAAGTTCAAATGAAAGCAGCCTAAATTAACGTGCCTTTTTTATAATTGGGAACTTTATTTTGAAACTCGACCAGTCCAAATAAGGAATGAAACAGTATGAAATGAAGTGTCTACTGCAGATATCATGCTCCAGGAAACATCGCAAAGGCCATGGCTATTAGGCTATGTTGTCGGACTTGTCGAGGCCTAACGATAGGCATAGGTCTAACGTTAATGATCATAATATTAATAACCATGACGGTTTGACATAGACAAGTTTCTTGTTGACTGAGGAAAAGTGTGATTGTTTAACTTTTTTAAGAGGCCCTGATCAGTTTTGTGATTGGTTTTATTTATTTTTTTTGGGGGGGGGGGGTTGTCTGGACTGAAGGGCAATTTAAGGGGCTGTGAGTGCCCCTAATTTGCCCATTAACTAGTTATGTTATATTGTTCTGTTATGTTATGTCATGTTAATGACATTTAGCCTAGCCTACCCTTATTGTATGGTGACAAATTAAAATGCAGTTGCATGGAATGGAAGTCAGCTGTGATCATCAAAGAAAATTGATTACTGTAGAAATCGACTTTACTGGAAACTATAAATGATTTAATCACCAGTGAACAAAATAGCAAACCAAACATAGGTCTTGGCCATTTAAAGGCCTAGTCTAGCTTTAATCTCAAAAGTTAAAGTGCAAAATATTAATTTTGTACATAAAAGAAGGCTTACTTTCCCATATTTTTCATCAGTTTGAGTAAAAATTATAAAAAAGAAGCAATGAATTAAAACTATAAAACATCTGTTTGTTTTCACTAGGTTACCTCTTTGCAATGCAGCACTTCTGAATAAGTGGCTAGCAAATATTAGCCGGGATTCCTTTGAGCCAACTACACATCATGTGATCTGCAGTGAACATTTTCAGAAGGAGGACTATGTGAGAGGTAATTGGTTAATTACAGCTTTCTACTTATGGGGCCACATCAGGGACCAGCCAGCGCCGGCTGCCAGTAAGGCAGACAGAGGGCCATCGGAGGTCTGCTGGCTGGAGAGAAATTTGCATGATGCATTTAAGTTGGCAGACTGCCAGTTAACCACCATACATTTCTCTGGTTGACCACTGAATTGGTCGACAGCGACCAACATTAAAGTTGCTAACTGGAGGATATGGATCAGTTCTTTAATTCTTCTATCTGAGCACTCAAATGGGATATGGGCGCACTTTGTTACCACATAGTGCCTTAAACACAATACTTGCCCTAAGCACTGAAAATCCTAGCCCTGCTACTGACCGATAGGGGTCAGCAGCCCCGTCCATATAAGCATACAGGACTGGTGGCTGCAGCCCTCCATTAGGCTGAAAATTATTTCTTTCTCGATCCAATTTGCCCTTTTTTTGAGCACACTTGTGGTTAAAAGTTTGGACAAAAGTACCAGAACCACCCACTCCCACCAGTTAAAAGTACTGTAGTCCTGTATGCTTATGATCCCCAACAGAGTATTGTCCTCCCATACTAGAAGCAAACCTAAAATTCTTTTTCACTTTGCAATGTCAGCATGATGGCTGTTGTCATGGAATTCCTACCACTCAAGTACACTGATACTAATATGTACATGGGTTGTTACTGGGCCATGCATCTTGAAACTACCGTACATGGTACAAATATATAGTATGACTGTAATCCACTCGATTTCAGTTTCAGTTTAAATCAGTTGCAAATTTCACATTTTCTGTACAGAATAGTTATAACCAGTTAACATGTTTTTTCCTTTTCAAAATAAAATGATTAATTTTTATGGCATTGTATCTGTTTTAACAGGGATGCATCCAAGGGATGACATGGCTACTGTTTACCATGAACTTCTTCCTGGTGCTGTACCATCAGTTTTTCCCAGTCATCCCAGACATAAGCAGAAACAAACGAAGAAAAGACCACCACCCAAATCCAGACTCCCTCCAGCTAAACTACGTCTCTCAGATTTTGAGTCATTCTCAAAGGCTTACAATGTTTTAGAAGAACATGGTTATTGTGCATCTCCCAACTTGGTTGAAGAGAAGCTGAAAGAGAAAAAACAGAAACTCCACGTAGCACCGAACGAGATGCGGGTGGTCAAACAGAAAGTGAAAAGACAAGGTGCTAAAATTGGCAATTTACTTCAAGCAGTAAAGGATCAAAGCTTGATCAACGAGGGACAGCTGGACTTGTTGAAGTTAAATTTTGGGGAAAGTGCCTTCCTTCTATCTGAAAATGAACTGAAAGCAAAGGATACTGACAAACATGGACACCGGTACTCTGAAGAATTAAAACAATTTGCTGTTACTCTACACTTCTACAGTGCCCAAGCTTATGACTTCCTGCGTCAGTACCTACATCTACCTCATCCACGCACTATACGTCATTGGAGTGCTGCTTTGAACTGTAGCCCAGGGTTCCAGACAGAAGTGATAGAGCATCTGAAAAACAAAGTTTCAGGTGAGCCATTTCAGAAGCACTGTACACTAATGTTTGATGCCATGGCTCTCAAAAAAGTTGTTTATGATCCCAAAAATGGAAACTATGGTGGGTTTGTTGACTGCAGCAATATCCTGCCATCTGAAAGTGACAGCCTTGCTACAGAGGCCCTTGTATTCATGGCAGTTGGCCTAACTAGTAACTGGAAATTCCCTGTAGCCTATTATCTGGTAGATCACCAGCCTGGTGCCATCCAGGCTGAAATGGTGCGGCAACTTATATCCATTTTGACAGAAGCTGGACTTGTCGTCCATGGGGTTGTATGTGATGGATCATATGCCAATCAAAACACTTCCAGTTTGTTAGGCTGTTCAGTTACCCCAACGGGATTGAAACACTTTTTTCCTCATCCTAAAAATCCAAATGAAAAGGTGTATTTCATTTTTGATACTTGCCACCTCATAAAATTGATTAGGAATTGCTTTGCAACATATGGGACAATTTATCACCAGGAAAAGCAAATTATGTGGTCATACATTGAAAAACTTCACGAAGTTCAACAAAAGGACAACTTAAACTTAGCAAATAAAGTGAGGGCAAAACACGTATTGTGGCAGCAACATAAAATGAATGTGAAACTTGCTGTTCAGGCTCTTAGCTCATCTGTTGCAGATGCAATTGATTTCTTGAGAGATGACCTACACCTACCTCAGTTTTCTGGAAGTGACAAGACAACAGAGTTCATTCGTATAGTGGACAAATTGTTTGATTTCATGAATTCTAGGAGCCCCCATGCCAAAGGCTATAAGCAGCCTATAAGATTGACCAACCTTACTGGCAGAAAAAAATGGTTGATGGAAACAAAGGAGTACTTGGGGGAACTCAAAGATGCCACTGGACAACCCTTGACTAAATGTAGAAGAAAGACCGCTTGGGTTGGTTTCATGATGACCATCAAGTCAGTGACTGAAATATGTCACAATCTTCTCAGTAATTCTCAGCCTGCATACTATGTATGCACCTTTAAGATGTCTCAAGATCACTTGGAGTCATTCTTCAGCCGGATTCAAAGAAGGGGAGGCTGGAATAATAATCCAAACTGTCTTCAATTCAAATGGGCACTTCGGGCCATACTTCAAAAAAACAGCATAATGCCATCCAAGAGTGCTAACATCTCTATTGATGAACCAGAGAATGCCTTGTTTATTCAAAGAAAACCAGCCTCTGTTCGTAAGGTCAATGAAAGTATGCAAAAGTTTGCAAATCTGCTCCACGAACCCTCAGAATTCCATGATCATATCCTGCACTATATCGCCGGCTACGTCAGTAAACATGTGATGGAACACTGTAAATGTACTAAGTGCTGCATTGCTTTGCACAACCAAAATGCACATGATGGAGTCAATGATCACAGTTACTGTGCTGATGGTACCCATGCATGTTTTACCAAAACGAAAGATAGAGGAGGACTCAGGAAGGCACGGGATGATGTTTTCAAAATTGTTAAAACAACAGACAATGTGTTTAGGTGGGTTCCCCTTGGGATAACTTACCAGTATTTTAATTCAAAATTATTCCATTCTTTCCTAATTTTTGCAAATACTGCAGAACCTTGTAATGAACTTCTTTGCCAGTGGTTGTGGGGGTGAGGGACTAAGGAGGTTATATTGCATGCTTCCCTATTTGTTACTCTTTAAAAATTTCATAGACTGTTCTGTGTTATAACTAATGGTATTAAAAATGTTCAAGTTTAATTTTAGTGTATTGCCACTTGGTATTAAATAACTTTATTCATTTAACAGCCTGATTTCATTGAACCACACGTTTTTGTGATTATCATGGGTGCAGATCAGACCCACAGCCAGTGGGGCTCATTTTTCATCTTTACCATGGAAATATTTTGCCTAGATGAAGAATACTCCCCTGAATACCTGTACTACTCATGGAGGGGGTGTCATGCTGCAAATATTGGGGAATAATGAAATGCAGGTCCTCTGACAAAAACTATTTGCTGTCAAAGCAAAAAACCTTGAGAGGACTTCATCATCTGCACCCATGTATACATTAAATTTTACAATTTATACTGTTGGTTTTATTCATTGTTCTGTTAGGTGTTCACAAACCTGTTGGAAGCTAATGGCAACCATCACCATGATTCATGCAGTATTTCATCAGTTCCTGTTGTGTGTGTTTTTTTTCCTGGAGCTTGTTTTGCTCCTCAAGTACTAACAAACTAAAAATCTTATCATAAATTGGGATAGCCCAAGTGTATTCTCTCTGAAGTACAGTATGAAGTACTAGGAAGTATGGTGGAGTACTAGAGGGGCTGAAAACTTCCAGAATGCCAACCCAAGGGAGGGGTCTAAGGGGAGGGGGCCGGGTGTGCCACTCCATTCTGGATTTTTTTTTCTTATTTCACATGTGATGTAACTTTTGAAGCAAGTTTATTTTTAATTTGATCTGTTATTGAAAAAAGTTAAATACATGTCACAGAAGGAATAAACAAGGGGTTTTCATCCTTTAAAAAGATGTGTGTGGTGGGGGGGGGGATTTTAGCCTTCCCACATGTTCGACTGCCAGTGAAGGAGGGGGACTTAACGGATTATTATAGGAAAATGGGGTTGGTGGTATGATATTCTTACCCTCATAACCCAGAATGCCCAAATTTAATTATGGTTTGTTTTTTATTTCATTTTAGGAGGACAATAACATCCCACAATTCACCACTGAAAACTTCGAATGAACTGTCGAAATTGGTTCAGTTAGAAGTTTTTAACACCGTGGGCAACGCAGTGTTTTCAGATCTTAGAGAACATTTCCAGGAACAAGACATATCAAATGAAGATGACCATGGACATCAGTTAATTGACATGATAAGCCAAATTTTTTTGCGAACCCTCCTGTATCACCATGGCCGTTTATACACGGAACGGTTCGTCACGGAAAACAAGTCGTCAAAGAGGCACCAACTGACAAAGACAATTCTGTTTTTGGGTCAATAGGCCGACTAATCCCTCCCACCTCCCCTACAGCATGTTCAGTAGACGAGTGAATTACATTGTTATAATTTTCGCCATGGATCAAGGAAAACAGAAAGACAAGGACACCAATTCTTACGGAATAAAATGAGGAGAGATTGAAAAATCTTGCCTGGGAAATGTAAAAGACCAAATTTTAGTCATGGAAATTGTTCGGAATTTCTTTTTAAAATTTGGAGTATCCGTGCTACATTTTATTTTCTTTGCAATAGACCGCGACGCCAACGCCTTTCTAGACAAGTGAAGAACATTGATAAAAGTTTTGACGAAAGCAGGGAAAGGGTCAGGCTTTAGGAATAAGCTGAAAAGAAGTGTGACCGTGAAATGAAAGTAGAGGACTAAAATTACTGTGTCCTAAACATTTACTTTGTGCAGAATATCTTTTGAATGTAGATTATAAACCCGTTTTTATGGATGCAAATTTGAAGGAAAGTGTCACTACTTTTTCGTACGGAATTAATCGTCAGGAAAGGGAAAGATCTTGACCACGAATAGCACGCCTTATTACACGTATGGAAATTTATTGTGGAGTACAGTGTATGTTCGCGAAATGGGTACAAACTAGCCGCAGTCACAGTGTCATATACTCTTTTACATATTATTGCATAACGGAAAATAGCGACTACATCACAAATTTCAAGTTTGTGGACTATTTACTTGGAATTGTGCATTTTTTTAGCAATTTGGATCAAGGAAGTTTAACGTTACGTGTAATACCGTGTTTCCATATCTGAGAAATTCTATTGCAAAATTCACACGGATTTAAGGCCTATGAAGGTAAGAGCCTATGTCATCTTTTTCTGCTTTATGACAGCTGGGGATAATTTCGCTCACTCATTATGTCTTTTATTAGAAAAGAAAAACATAAGTTACCCCCCAAAGCCCTGTTCAACAGGGGTCGAAATTCCCGCTGTTCCGCTGTTCCGAGAACAGTGCTTTTAGTGCCGGAACAGTAACTTTCCAAAAGCAACTGTTCCGTGGAACAGTATTTTTCCAGAAGAAACACATTGCAACTATACGCATGTATCCTTATCTCAGATGAAGAAATCCTGCTGTGAATATCAAAAACCCCTGGAAATTTGCACATCTAGCGATCATTCACCAACATCTTTTTCAATTCATTCAAATCTAACAATGAACGAGACCAAGTATCAAATTCATAGACATTAATCGCACGTATGATATGATATGGGGCGAAGTATACGCAAACAACAGTACTATAGGCCATGTCTGTGTTCTGTACAGAAGTTCAAGTGAAACGCACTATGAAAGTGTACAGTAAGGAGGGTGACGGTGGCACAATAGGTTAGGAAAATTTGTACGCTTTCATATGGGAGCATTTGAACGCTTTGAGACATGCATATGCATGTTATATATCTCTGATTGGCTAAAACCCTAACCCTAACCCTAATTCTAACCCTGATTGGTCCTAACACTGTGCCACCGTCGTAGTGTGAGTAAGTCAGAGCATGTGTACAGGTTCGTAATTGCCAATACTGTAAGGTTAATACGCACCTGCTTTGTACAGAAGTTGACATACGTCTCAAGAACATTGGGCATGGTATGGAAAATTACAACATTTTTCTATATTTGTTTTTACCGCTAAATCACCAGTTGTTACATCGTAGTTTGTAGTTGCTTTCTGCAGGTGCTTTTATGTAAAGCGTTCTTGTTAATTTGTGTGAAATTAAAGTGTGCCTTGCACTTTATGATGTATGAAATAACGATGCATGAAACGTAACAAAAGTGACTAATTCGATTGCCTTGTATGTACACTCATACTAGCTCACTTGATTTGCGCCTAGCACATGCATTGAACAAATATTTACGTATGGATATATGTAGTTCGTGCATTCATTACGTACTGCTATATGAAATACTCAAAACAAACACGTGCAAGCCTGCACACTCCGTTTACGTATAGGTAACGCACGGTAGGATGGTGTGGAATGTCCAAGTACATGTACTGAATATAATGGCGGGCGTATGGCAAGCCATACGGGCGTCCAAGTATTTCTCTTTTCATGTGCGTTCTGTGAGCGGCTTAGACTACGATCACGGTATAAACTGTGAATTCGTTAAGCCGTATTGTTAACTAACAATCAGATTTGAGCTACTGCTGCAAACGGGATAAAGGCATTTTTGGTAGGTGAAAATCGATTCAATCATGGGATTACATTGCTATGAATGAAAAGTCACTGACCGTTTAAACATCCGTTTAAAGGTCTTATTCAGAGGCAAATAAGGGTCATGCAATCGACTCAGAAGTATAATTTTAGGTAAACTAGAATTTTATATTATTTTTCTACAGGAAAAACAAAGCAAAAAATTCGCGTTTTCTATTTTTAATCATTTTCTGAAAACTTTTTTGTTTTTGGCTCATACTGAAACGATAACATCACGTGATTTCTTCGAAAGGTCAAACTATGACGTCACCGGCCGGAGTCGAGCTGTCGGGTACCGGGTCGTGCTAGCGCGAGCGCACACAGCTAGCCAGCATGTACCGTACCAGTACTGCAAGCAGTGTATAATATATAGTAAAGTTAGTACTAACTGTCAGTCGTAGTAGGATAGTAACATAGGCTACTCTAGTAGCCTAGGTTACACTTGGTAATCGGAAATTGCGAAAATTGCACAGCATAGTAGTAAAGATTTATTCTTGTAATGATCAAATTAAATTTACGTTTTTTAGTCAGCGTAGGTAGGAAGGTTTTAGAGTAGGCCTGGAATACGTCCTAGTCCTACTCCTACTACGCCTAGCTGTACTAGCCTAAGTTAGGGCGGCGGAGAGCAGGCTAGTTAGGCCTAGCTATAGGCCAAGGCCTAGTAACGTTACTCGTTAGCTCCAACGTTTACGGTTTATCATTTGGTTCGAGTCGACTTGCAAAAAAAGAAAAAACAACTTAACGTTAGAGTATCCTACATTTTAAGCATGTTTGCAGAGGAAAGAAGCCGCGGCTCTTTCGGAAGAAATTAGTATCCCTAAAAAGAGAGCTGTTTGGTTTGCATCAGGTTTTCTTTGCAGGCTACGCCAGGTCTTCGTCTTGCAAAAAAAGAAAAAACAACTTAACGTTAAAGTATCTTACATTTTAAGCATGTTTGCAGAGGAAAGAAGCCGCTCTTTCGGAAGAAATTAGTAGCCCTGAAAAAGAGAGCTGTTTGGTTTGTATCAGGTTTTCTTTGCAGGCTACGCCAGGTCTTTGTCTTGGGCTTTCTGGTGTGCCTCAACTTGTCTTTACCCTTCAAGTTCAGGAGTGATGACATGGGAAGTTTGTCGAACGGCCTCTCTACTCCTTCCGAAATCAATTCTTTTCAATGTGTTCCTCAGGCTGACGCCAAACTTTGCAAACCCCCTTGCTCAAAGAATCTCAAAGTTGTAACGTTAAAACTCGATCAGTGAACTCCTCGGAGCAATTCTGAAAATTCGGAAGTCTGGCCAATGGTTGTGGCTTGAAGATAATTGCTGGGCTATCAACAGCAAGTTATAGGACCTTGACATTTTCTTCTTTTAGAAGAATCACCACAAGTTACTTTCTCTTCTTCAGAGATGTGTGGTGACTTTCGGTAAAGCAGGTATACGTAGTATGTATATCCTGGTATATATATCCAGTATTAAATCCACTCAGTCCGTGTGTTACGATACTACGCGCGTACGCAAGTATGACAGTTGACCTCGTGGCTTGTTTACTTTTAATTATATGCAACTATTTGGACGTGAAAAAGAATACCTACAATTCTAAGTGCTGATGGCTGAATCTCAAATAGACAATGTCTTCGTAAATATTACACAGTATCTGTTCTAGATTGTTGTTCTTTTTTACTGTTTTTAGGTGTTTATAATCCGTTTTGGGGAGGGGGAGGAGGGGTAAAAGGATGTACGAGTTTTTTCTTTCCATATCGGTCAGCAATTCCTTCCAAAAATCTCAGTCCATCTAACCTAAGTCTCTTTTCAGAAGAAAAGAAGCAAAATAAAGTGAAGGGAAGGTCAAGTTGGTGAATCACTCTATGACGTTTAACAACTAGACGATGAACTGTTCTTTTTAAGGAAGAAAACCCGATCATGTAGTATGTGATCCCCTTTATGATATAGGTAAAAGCTTTGAAAACTTCATCGTATCTCTTTTAAGAAATATTGGTCTGTCAATTCTTCACTGGTTTGTGCTGAAAGTATGCTCATATATGCCCATATATGCCTATGACTACGTTTGTATATCGTTATTCCTATGCATGTCAACACTACTCCGGCCAGTGACGTCATAGGCTTGACCTTAGCCACACCCCCGTTTTCATTCAGTCATTTGAAATCACGATTTTTAGCCGTTTTATCGTATTTTTAGAACGTATTTTCTCAGCAGTGCCAAGGGGTACTCTAAAAATTCGAGGTGTGTTGGGGTCAGGACAAACAGCAGTTTCTGCTCACTCCCAATGAAACGAAAATGCACTTCGCCTCTGAATAAGACCTTTAAACACTTGGTTAAATTTAGCGGCGGTTAAACGGCCAACCGGTCATTTAACCGTTTAAATGTTAAAACGTGACAGCTACTAGCAATTAGGCATGGAAACTTGTACAAGGACTGAAAGCAAGTCGATTTGACTGCTGACATCTCGTGTCCAAAGAAAATGGGCCTTAACGTGTGTTTTTTTTTCTTCCTTAAAACATGAGATCGTCCCTTTGACTCACTGTGTGAAATGATTGTTGAATCAACAATGCTGTGAATGACAAGAGTAGAATTACGATTTCACTTAAATTTGCGGCCCAGAAAAGAACATCAGTACTGCGCTCATATGAAGGAGAACCAACACATTGCATACAAGAACCTGCTCTTTTCCAGTATATGAAAACTTGGAACAGTAAAATCTGATCCGGAACAGTAGTTTTGGAAATGGTACTGTTCCGTGGAACAGTGGAGGAAAAATTAAATTTCGACCCCTGTTCAAGCACATCGGAACCATACAGTGTGCACACATACGATACGGGCGTTGGGTCTGTCGCGTTATTATGGCGTCCGGCCGGCTCCCCATTCAATCACAGTAGGTTTTGTGTTAGCGGTATTATGAGTCCGCCCTCCAGTTTATTATATCCTGCTCTATGTTGTGAACGTGCCTAACGTTAGTATAGACTAGGTTAGGCTAACTCTGTAACTTAGCCTAACGTTAGGTGCCCTGGGCGCTAGCCTTGGCTAGGCCTATACTTTAGTTTAACTTACAGGCTTTAGGCTGAAACTTAGACTGATTTCCCCTGCTAGTACGACGCATAAGGTCTAGGCTTACTTATAAAACCACCTTTTTTCATGGACTTCCTCTACTGCCACTTTTCCAGCAGTGTCTACGCCTCTGTTCGATGCTTTCTTAGCCCTACAGCTTTTAACGAAGAAATGATGTAAAGCGTATAGTTTCCACAAACTATCTCAAAATGAAATTTCTTTCGGTGAATTTACTTAGAAAAACCCTATCTTTAGCCTTTAGATAAGTATTTTATTACTTTTCTTTCTATAAGGCCTATATATTTTTTACATTAATCTTTTATCAATAAAAATTTCCTCTCAAAAAAGCTTTTAGAATTTTTGATATCTTCCATAAGGAATAAGTACTTTAAAAGTGGAAATGCAGGTAAAGTTTGCAAAGCTCACAGGAGCACCTACTTAGCAGGTACTGTACATATTTAGTACGAGAATGATGCGCCTATCGTAGCAGACCACTATACTGTTCTGCAGACTGCTAAGACGAAAGTTGTAAACTAAAGGCGCCCTCTATCTTTCAGAGGTACGATTCCATCTCTCACACAAGGGCAGGGTAATATTAAAGGGGGAGCTATCTTCTTTTAAGACTGTTCATCTTCCTTTCATCACTGTAAGCATTATCCTTTAAAAACTAGAGAGCGCCACCAATTAGCTTGAAGCGAAAAGTAGGCAAAAGACAAGGGTCACGCTTTCATAGACGCTGGTCATCAAACATACCCCACTGAGTCAAGTGTCTGAGTAAGCCAATGCGCGCAGGCTATTTAGTTCGCTTCTGCCCACATCTGAAAGGACGTCCCCTGTAAATAGATGAACGATCCTGTCGTCATCGTGAACGACCCCGGTCTTTAGCAAGCAAACAGGGAGGGAGGGATGACACGGCCCCTAAACCATGAAGTGTCAAACCATACACAGAGGCCTCGTGACGGCATATGCTATCTACTCACTACATGTGCTAAAAATTGGGATTGATTATATAGGGTCACTTGCAGAGCCATACTAACAGTATTACTGACGTTTTTTAGTCAGAATTTCATGCGTCACGAAGGGATTGGGGTGACTGTGGGTATCATCTTTACTCGTAAATCAAAATTTGTGACTTTTCTTTGTGGCCATTCTCGCAATTTCAACCAAAAAAATGATTTTTTACATCATTTCCTACATTTTCAGCACTAAATTTAGTTGACGGAAGAGTAAAATCAAAACGTCATACCATATCTCATCATGTGCTAGCCAATCAGTGTGCTTTTCTGCATGTTTGTTTCTTTGTTGGTTTACTATTGTTTACAAACATATAGCACTAACGTCAAGGCGCAACCTTTTGTATAAGTTTCCATTTAGTTGGGTCGGTACGAGTAATAATCCTTTTGGCCCTATTGTTGGTGTTACAATAGCCACAGTCTCCTTTCAATGGAGCTTGTAAGAAGCATCAAATACTACTAAAGCGTTGAATCGTACATGACAGTTCTTGCTTGGAGCATGCAAATTCAGAACATCGTTAGAGCTTTCTAGGACTTTTCATTAAGGGTCGTGTACCTTCTGAGTTGTGAGTCCATTTAGGAGTGGTTTCAGATTTTTAGCCTGCAATGAAGAATTTTCTTAAAGGTTGTAAAGTACTAGTCATCACTAACATAACGGTAGGCATCGACTTTTGCTCTGGTAACTAATGATACTTGCTCCGTCAGACTCGTAGCCAAGGTGGGGGGGGGGGGGGAGGGGATTCAGCCATCCTCCTACGAATCACAGTGACAAAGGGATAGAGCCCATAAATCACGAGGCTTTTCTCGGTCCTCCACCGGCCTAGCCATTGTCCCTATAGAACCCATCCGGCTTGGTCCTGACGGTGGGTCCTTGCGCCATACGCCAATAGACAGAGTTTTTCATTCCGGCTTTGCCACTGGAGTTAATGGGGTGGTGTGACATGAAAACCCCCCACGGCAAACTCTTGGTGTCGCCCTCCTGTACAAGCTATTTAAGCTTTCAACTTGTCCTATTATTCCAAAGTCAAACGTTCCTGTCGTATCTGTAGACAGCTCCCTTTGCAACTGATTTAAAAAAGCTTTGTCAATCTCGGTTGCTAGGCAATGGACAGTTTCTCCATCAGCTGTTGTTTGAATGTCTTTTGTTGGAATGAAGAAAAGAAAGAGAGAGTTAAATAGGTTCCATTAAAAGGAGACCCACACATGATTGCGCATAAAAGATAATCCCTATTTACCCATTTTTTGTTTAAGGTGTCGTGGTTCACTGTTGCAACGAGGCCCGGATTTGGTGTTTCGTAAGTCCCGAGCGCTAGGTTCAGCACTATTTTTGAAGACTACCAAATTCTTCGACTCTTTTCTTTCCAATTCTATGCACAATGTTTGTCCTTCTCATTTGCCAATCTTTTCTGTTAAAGTTTAGATCAACCCGCATGTGAGCCAGGCCCGTGGCCAAGGGGATCCAGGGGAGAAGCCCCTAGTCCGCAAAATGTTCGACCCAAGGAAAAGTAAAAAGTACTATTCCCTTAATTTAATGAATTTTAGTATATCGTTCCCTCTCCCCTTAAACATGATTCGCCTCTGTAACCTGTCTGGCTGCAGGCCTGATGTGTGCATGCAGTTTCCCCCGTGTGCGCTATTCTCCTGCATCCCCCTACTACCTCCCTGATGACCTTCTCAGGAAGGGTAATCTACATTGTTATACCTCCAGTTGAGTAGATTGTCCCCTATTTCCTGAGGAATAAATTACCTCCTAGACTTAAAATGCCATCCGGAGAAACTCATTCTTCCCATAATCTATTCAGTATGCCTAGGTGAAGGCTGAAACGTCACCTGACCAAAAGCCTTTACGTAAGATTTGGGGAAACCATTAAATCGTCACATTCTTCATTTCATTTCACGTGTTAATATTAATTGAAGACCTTCTTTGAATTCTACCTCTTCGTATATAGGCTAAAATAGTTGGCACAAAGAGCGGGGCCCCGTGTTAAATCTTTTCTCGCTTTTAAGTCGGAAGTAACCCCTAGTACTCGGATTGAAGGGGCACGAACTTATGTTCTGAAAAGGCACTTGAGCGGGATGGACTAAAATGTGTTGGTCACTTAGATCACAGATGTGACAAAATGTGGGGCTTCATAAATATTAGTCTTTCGTGAGTCCTTCGTGGCTGAGTGCGAGCTGCAGGTGTAGGATAATCTGTTATCACTATTCGAATCTTTCCGTTGTAAGTCTCCACTGCATTTGCAAAACGAAAGAAGTTTCAAAGGCATGAGACAGCAAAATATTTAGAACTATTCCGTTAAAAATAAGTACTTAAACTCGAGGACGTGTTATTGTCATTAGCATTTTGCTTGTTCTGCACGGTAAAACTTAAACATGATGAAAGCATCTAGATGAAGATTCACCTGGAATTATTCGATCATTGAGTGTATGATCACGGAACGATCAATTCAAGCCAGGGGCGTCAATCCGTATTCAAATATGGGGGAGGGGGGAGGGACGGGGGACATACATGACTTAGCATAAACTTTGGTTTTGAAGAGGGGGTGTCTTCCTATAGGCCCTTTCCTCCCCCCCCCCATGATGAATGACGCCCTATTCTAATAAGAATTATCATTTCAAAGTTAACATGACCGTCATAGATGATCTGCCAAGTAAAATACACGGAGTCCACGGAATTTCTTCAAGATGTTATTTTCACCATGTCCCAAAATAGCTGAAACCACGCTTTGCAGCGCGGATCACTGTCGGAGATCATGGACCCGACCAGGCCCGTTGCTAGGGTGATATGTTTGGGGGTGTGAAGGTCCCAAATTCCGACTGGCTGGATGCTTTTTCCAACTGAGTGGAGGCGTGTAAATCTAAACTTTGTTTATGCGCTCTGCGTTTTGCATACAGCAGTGGAGATCCTTCCTTTATCACTACATAAATTTGTCGTCATGGGGAGGAGTCTAAGGGGAGGGGAACCCGTTCCCTTTGAGAAATTTTTTGATAATTTAAGGCTGCTTAGGTGCAAAACGGTGCTATCTTTGGGATATTTTTTGAGCTGATCGTATATGGCTGGAAAATGTCCGTAATTTAGTGAACTCTAATTTTTCCGATTGGCTGGACGTTTTTACTAACTGCAGTGGCGGCGCGTAAATTGCACCTTTTTATGCACCCTGCGTTTTTATACAGCAGTGGGGATCCTTCCTTTGTCACTATATAAAGGTGTCATCCTGGGGGAGAGGTCTAAGGGGTGGGGGCATAGCCTCCCCTTTGAGAAATTTTTGTTAATTTAAGGTTGCCTAGATGCAAAATGGTACTATCTTTGGGATATTTTTGGAGCTGATAGTAGTATAGCAAAGGTGTGAAGGACTAGCAAGGGCGTTTTCAGAATGCTGTTTAGTCGTAAGTGTATTAACAATCACCATCTATACCGAAAATGGCTTCGGCGAAGCGCTCGGTAAAAATTTTTGAAGAATGTTGAAGGGCAAGAACGTAATTTCAACCTTCCACATCATGCTACAAATTAGAATGAATGCAGCGGCGTACCCAGGATTTCTCTCAAGGGGGGGGGGGATGCAGTATGTTGTGTGACCACCGGCCTGGGGGAGAGGTCTAAGGGCAGGGGTGTTCCCCTCCCGTTTGATTTTTTTTTTGAAAAATAAGGTGTCCTTACATGCAATCTGGTGCCACATATGTTACCTTTTGAAGTAAAGTTTGTGTTAAAAAATTTACGTATTTTTAGGAACTAAAAAAATAGGCATCAGTGAGGGGGGCATGGCCGAATGGCCCTCCCCTCTGCGTACGCCACTGATTGAATGATCCCATATTGATACGAGGCCCCTTCAGATGTTTTGAGATGTATGTCTGTTTGCGGAGAGTGTTGTGATCAGAATAGTTCCATGCATAATTACATTTGTAATGGTTATGAGAAGGAGTGCAAACCGTGACGCATGCGCACGACGGGCGCCGAAATTTTGTCATTAAATAAGATTTCCCTGACGAAATCTGCATTCAGAATCTGCATCGAGATGTTTAACAATTGCCCAACAAACCTACATGTCACTCAAAAAGCCAGTCAAATAGAGCCACGACACTACTCTTACGCAAATGTGGGGGGGGGGGCATTTAATATTGTGTCCCCCACCCATCGAAATGTGGGGGACTTGTTTCCCCCCCCCCCCAGGATTGACGCCCATGATTCAAGCGAAAGGATGATATAAACTGCTAGACAACCTCCTGAGCGTTTTTGAACGGCAGCACAAGTTTCCACTTAAAACGGTAAATGAAAGTGTACTAGTGTGTTACGATATTATGTTGGTCGGTGACGCCATGATGAGTGCCGGTGCTATAAACTGGTGTGCAATCAATTTTTCATTGTTCAAGCAAAGCGTGTTAGTATTAATTAAAAATATATTAATTACCTGTTCATTATGCATTAGTAATTTATTAATATATCATTTTCTAAATTTAGAATTAGAATTATAAGGTTGCAAAAAGACCCCACAGCATTGACGTAGTCCGGGTTTGGAGGACTCGGGATGGTTGGACATGATTTAGCAGCCACCAATATTATGCCAGCATACTGATATCTGTTTATTTCGCAAATGTATCGAAGGGCGCAAGGAGAGGGGTTTGGAAATATTGACAAATAAGTCTCATTAGACTGAAAGTCATCTTTAAAAGACGGTTCTAAGCTCAAATCAAGTTTTATGCTAGAGAGGTACTTATTCTAGGCATTCTGGTTAAATTTGCATTGAAATCCGATGTGTGGTTCTCAAGATATTAGCAGGTAAAGTTGTCAAATTTTCAAGACGGTGAACTTGAAGGCCGAAGCAAATAATTATGACGTCATAGCCTCACATTAATGAGAAGTCTTTTGTTTTTCTTTTAACTTTACGTGAGCCACAACTGGAAAAAAGGCCGTGGCCGGCTCGACTTGAACCAATGGGTTGTAAACTGGGCCGTAAAACTCCATCTAACTAACTAACTTCTTTTAACTTTACAACCAATTTTCTCCTCCACAATGACATGTTATCAGAATGTGATTACATGAGAGGCATAAAAACAGGGGCGTAGCCAAGGTATTATCTTTGGGGGGGGGGGGGGTGGAGATTATGTTTTGCCGACCGATCTGGTAATGCGTAGTGCGAAAACGAGCTTCGGCGGGTGGGGTCCAGGGCCCCGCCTATGGACCCCCTGGTGGGGTCTAGCGGGCGCAGCCCCTGGAAGCTCTGAGGTTTAAGTATATCTCTGGGTGAAAAATTAAGTCTCAGGATGGATATATTTTGTTTCATAACGCATCATCAAATACAAACTAGATCCCACTAATTTTAATGTATTATATTCTTCTCGTCAGGCCGCTATAGTTTTAAGCGGTTTGGATCCAGAGGTCCGCCAGTGCTTTAGCTAAGACGTTTTCTCAATGCGACATTTACTGATCTGTGGCCTGGGGGAGGGGTGGAGGGGTGTCCCCTTCCCCTATTGAAATTTTTGGAACTTGCAAGGTGCCTAGATCGCAAATGGTGCAATATTTGAGTGGATTTCTGCCCTAATGAGGAACCTCAAAATTTACACCCGGGTAGAATTTGCTTGTCAGATTTTTTTTGTGCGACATTTGTCGCCGTTTATGCGACCTTATCCCACAAACAGGGGCTGGCTAAAACACTGGGCCTGCCTTAGGGCCCCTGGTGAGGGTCCGGGGGGCTGCGCCCCCGGAAGCTCTGAGGTTTTAGCATAATTCCTGGTAAAAAATTAAGTCTCATGCGGGATTGGTATATTTTGGTTCATAATGCATTATCCAATGCAAAGATTCTGGTTAATTCTAATGTGTTAGGCTATTCCTCCCGTCATGCCATTATATACTTCAGGAGCTGAACCTGTCGTTCAGAATTTGAACACTAGATGCGTCAGGCGTTCAAAAAGGGAGAAAAAGTGTTCAGAATCTTAACACAAGCGTTCAAAATATGCCTTGAACGCCAGGATCTGAAGATGGGTTCTGTATCTTTTTTCATTTCGGTGTTCAAAAGTTTAAAGCCTGAGATTGCAGTGAAGAGAAGACCGTGACCCGCGGCACGCGTTATTGTTTTTTTTTCCCCAGGATGTCTGTGGGTAAACCGGATCCTCAGAAATTTGCAAAGTGTGTTTGAAGTCAAGGTTAGGGTTTAGAAGACGGGCTAAGGCTACCCTCTCCATGAGTAATGGGGTGCTGCTCCCCATGGTGATGATAAAAGTGAGGAATAATGTGCAGACAGTGGTTTCTCAAGAATGTCATATGACCCAAAATAGTGCACCTATGTACGGGAGCCGTTAATTCCCTTTCTTTTCCCGAGTTCCCGACGGACTCAGTCACTCGTCCAATTACACCGACGGCCGTATAAGGCCGTCACATGCGTAATCAATTTGCCGACGGGCCTTCAACTTGAAAGGGCCAATTAGATGAAGAGCCGAAAATAATCGAAATAGCCGATAAAAGAATGGCCCGTTCTCTCTTTTTCTTTTTTATTTTCATTCTCCGTCTTCCCTTTCCCTTCCTTCCTTTCCCTTTCTTTTCCTTTCTTTTCCTCCTCTCCTCTTTTCCTCTTCTTTTCTTTTCCCCCTCCTCTTTTTACGGACTAACCGAAAATTTGCTGACGGACGACCAAATATTGGGGGGGGGGTGACACCCCCACCCCCCGCTCGATACGACCCTGCATAAGAATTTTACAAACTTTACATTCCACACAGGGTGGTGGTCCTGAAAAAAGGAAACAAAGCATTTCTCATCAATGTGAGGAAGTGATATAACCCCTGCTTGCCTCAAGTTCACTTTGGGTCCCAAATGTGGTAACTTCATTTGCTGATGTCTCGAGTACTACATGTCGGATTTGAATGAAAGTTATACCAAACTGCGTAGGTTTAGTGCCTCTTTTACACATGAAGATTAATTTTTTTGCTTAAAAACCATCCCTTTAAAGGCTCCTTATGTCTCCCCAGACAGTGCAAAGTTTTCCCTACTAAGTTTACCTCTAGCCCCTCCTCAACTTTAAACAAAAACATCTGTCTGGAACATCTCCAAGACAAGTCACTGTAGCCTGTGCTGAGTTTCATGTGCTAGAAGCCATATACATTGACACACAGTGACTGTGTGCGATCTCGGGAACACAACGTTGACTGCACAAGTCATCGTTGACCAACCAGAGTCGAGCTGTATTGTTGGAATAAATGTCAATTAAAAGTGCAGATTTAGAGCTGTACGTCTGGGCATCGAATTGCTGGCAGCTCCCTGGTTTTGGAGTATGCCAAATCCCCTTTGAAATGTTTCATTTTTAGAATTCTCCCAAACGACGCCGCTGAGTGTGAACAGGGGCGTCACCAGAGAGCATTTTGAATGTTGGGGTGGGGGTGGGGTGGGGGTGGGGGTGGGACAAGTTTTACCAACTAAAGGGAAGAAAATGCCGACAGAAAAATGACGCGCGTAGCGCGAAGCACGTGTATGGGTGGTCCAAATTGGTGATAGCATACTTTGTACAGGGACCCTCCTGCCTGACGATGGTCACAAACCGCCTTCGCCGCTTATCGCACTCTGCGAACAACTATATACTGTTGGGGATTAAAATTCCGTTCTTTACAGAATACTGTGTTAACTATCTAGGGTATAGTTTGTAGAAGAAGCTCTGCACTGCTTAGCAAGTAGCCATATGGAACTGAACTATAGAAGAAAACCACGAATTCCAAAGGCGCGGCGCAGCGCGCCAAACATTTTTCAACGTCTTATAGAAGAATCCGCTAAATCCGATTAAACCCAGTTAAAACCGTCCCTCGAATATAACATATACTTTACCGCATTCCCTAAGGTTCCTCTACAAAATCGAAATCTTCTTCCGTTGCAGGATGACGACGTAACCTCCGGTCCAGTGGGCACCAGGGTTTGGGGATTGGGTAGCACCGCAGGAAATTATCTCATAATTCCATCCCAGATAATCTCAGAAAGTCGGTGTAAGGTGTGCATATTCATATCTACGATTCTTTGCACCCGGGACAGGACCCTTCCTCTGTAACCTTGTGTGAAGGGGCCGTCCTAGGGACTGGGGTTCGAGAAAGGGGTACCCCTTTGAAAAAATGTTAATTTAAGGTGATTTAGATGCAAAATGGTGATATCTTTGGCAAAGTTTGAACCTGTTATTTAATGTAATTTAATTTTAAAACTATTTAATTTAATATATAATTTAATTTTAAATTTAAATTTAAATTTAAGTTAATTTTAAAACTAATCATATGTTCCAGAATTGCTCTCATTTTTAAGGTTGGGTGAAAGGAAAGGGTATGGTGTCTAAGTGGAGGGTTTGAAACACCTCTCCTTGAGAATTTTCGTTTGGGTAAGATGGTTTAGTTGAAAACTGGTATTTTCTTTGGCAAAGCTTTGAAATGGTTTAATGTTTCGAAATTGCCACTACCTAGTGGTATTTTGGCTGTGGCATGGTACACCTCCAATTTCGGTTCCGTGAGAACGACACAGGGCCCCCTGAAAGCTCTGGGGTAATTAAACTGGGGAAGTTGGTTTGATGCTTTTAACTGACCTCCAAATCACACTTTAAAAGGAGGAGCCCCTCCCCTTTTGGAATATTTTTGAATATTTGAGGGTCCTTACATGCAATTTGGTGCACTAATATTTGAGCAAATTTTAAGGAAAATAGCTGGAAATTTAAGGCAATTTTGACAGAGGGAAAATATGAGGGTTTTTCGTTCTTGAGTTAAGGGGGACAGAAGCATATTTCGGCCCACCACATTTTAACTGGGAGTCTTTTGGCCTCACGTCCCCCGACCCGCTGCCTAAGCCCTTTAGTAATATACTTCAAATAATGAACATCGCGCTTCACACGTTGCCCATAATACAAGATTACTTCGCCCCTTGATGCTAAACTGAGGTTGGGCTTAACGGTTTGCAGAAAATAGCTCTCGCCCGAATAATCCCGTGCACTATATCGTCCTACTAACGGTCATCTGTCATAGAGTGTAAACTGTCGCAATTGCGCGCAAAGAGTGCTTAAACTTTGCATAGAAATTGTTAAAAAACCCATAAAAGTAACTATGAACAAATGCGTTTGAAATGGCATTAAGAAAAAGTGAAACTTGAAGGTAGAGGGCGGAGTGCCCGATCGTTTTGAAGATTTGCGATAGAAAATTATTAAAATAGATCCATAACCCAGTCAGTCAGTCGAAAACACACCTCATCCTACCCCCTGCAGAAATACATAGCTTAATCGCCTTTGCGTTCATTTTGAAAAAGTCGAAATCTTCGAAAATCGCTTGGGCTAAGGACCCCCATGACCCCATGCCGGCCCCACTGTCACCGTTTCTCACAAAGCGCCACCCCTACAATTCCAAAGGTACATTGCATAAAATCGCACGTACTCTAAAGCACAAACTGTCACGGTGAGTCAGCGTCTACGAGCACGCACGGGAAGCCAGAGGAATTGTAGCATGACTCAAGTTGCTATGTCCCACAATTCAGTTGACTCGTGCAGGTCTTTTCTAAAGATTGAATTACTTGACGAGCTAAAATGGGGTGTCCGAACGATTCTAGAAGCTAGTATGGTAGAAAGGGTGCCTCAAGTTCTATCCTCAAACCATGGTCGTCTGCCAATCTATTCGTTTTCCCTTCCTTGTTTCCCTCCCTCCCCCAGCCCATCTTTCCTTCATTTTTCCGACTGATGCAAAATTTGTCGTATCAGCGTGATACGATATCATACTGATATGAACAACATTTGGCATGTCTGAGAAGCCTCATAAGTTGTAGTGCAGTTCCGCCGAACTAACACGCTTACGTTTCATGTGTTTTAACGGAGTTTCTCAAATATTACGACGTGAGTTGTCTACAGCCTACATCCTGCATTCCAATTTCTCCTCCCTGAGCACCCCTCCTCCTACACACACGCATTTGCGCGGGTTTAACGTTCGTTTTTCCTTCCGTTTTCTCTTTTTCCTTCTCCTCTCTTCCTCCTCTTTCCCTTCTTTTCCTTTTCCCTTCTTCCACTTTCGTCCTTCCTTCCCTCTTTTCCCTCTCCCCTTCCCTTTATTTTGCCGAGTGATGAAGAATTTTGCCCACTGGATCTGTGAATGGGGGTCTCAACCCACTGTGAATGTCAAAGTTGTAACGAGTCACTCAATTCTGCAGTCGAGTCGAGTCATTAATACTTTCAATGTGACCCGAGTCGAGTCCGTGACTCGAGTCGGCATTGTATTGTTTCTATGAGGAAATTTATGATACAACTGCGCGAGTCATTGCCCTTTTGAACATTAGTGACTCTAGTCATGACTCGTTACAAAGTACTTGCCACTAGAATCAAGAACAAGGGCGTGGATCCATCTCCAACGGTGGGTGGGGGGATTTTCACCATTTGCAAATCGCCGTCCTGGGGACAGGGCCGACGCTAGAGGGGGTGTGGCGGTGTGACACCCCCCCCCCCCAAGATCCACGCAATATCCTGCACTATAGTCGGTAAAATGAAGGAAAATTGGAAGTGCAAACGAAGGAAAGTTAGAGGAAAGAAGAAAGAGGGGGAAAAAGAAAAAAAAAAGACGAGAAAAGAGTGAGAGAGTAAGACCGAGCCAACAGAGAAAAGCACAGGGGAGGGAGGGACAAAACAGGGCAAGAGAACGGGACTGGTGCAGACGAAAGACAAGAGATTGGAATGCATTTGTAGACAACGTTTATTTCAATATTTTCACAGCCCGTAAGTAACACTGTTACTTACGGGCTTTGAAAATATTGAAATAAAGGTTGAAACTTACAACATATTCTGTCGGCCAAAAAGCTACATAGGGCTTTTCAGTATCACTGGATACTAAATGAGTTCATCGTTCAGTGCAGTGGCGTAGCTAGATATTATTTCACGTTGACATATCGATGTGTAATTCTGCTTAAAAACATAATAAGTGTTGTAAGTGTTTCGAATGAAGTGTTTTTATTTATTTCCGACAGAGACTAGAAATTTCCGACAGAGGCCTTCGGAGGCTTTGTGGGGGGACCACCGCCCCCTGCCCCCCCTCTAGCTACGCCACTGGTTCAGTGTGGTTTCTGCCATTGAGTAGGTACATTATGCACCAGTCGGCAAAATGAAGGAAACATGAGGAAGAAAAGAAGTGCAAAAAGAGGACAATTTCTGTAATTAGAACGCAAAATTTTCGACTCACTACGCGCTGTGTAATGTCATTCCAGTTTCTTCGGTAGTTCCATTCCACATAGCTAGATAGCGTAAGTCCTGTCAACCTTACCAAGTAACACGTAGGCAGGGTACACAGGTTACGGTATGTAGAGGTTGTCAATTTCATCCCTTATCGCAAAGCCTAGTTGCCGTTCTCTAGTGTGTGTCATGCGGTATACGGTCAGTTGGTGAGTGACTCACGGAGCAAAGTTTGGCTATTTCATCGGGTAGTCCAGGTGGTTTCGACACAATGTACGTTGTCCCCGATACAGTTTACAGCCCTTACAGTTTTTATGTTTTTCTCTTTGTTCTCAATGATAACATGTTTTTGTGTCAGCCTATCAAAAATTTTCGCGCCCTTTGCAATTTCACGATTCAGACTCAGAAGAACAGTATCAGTGCGTATAACTCGACTCTTGACATATTAAGTGATATAATGCTAAATATATGGTACTCTGCAATGGCATGGATAGTCAGGCTCCTTCAGTCATATCCCTTTCTCACCCTTGACATGCTGTCGGAACTCGGGGTCGCTGGCATGGCCCGGCCCCATGTCGAGAAAATTCTGTCGCTACCCATGGTCGGTTTACTTATTTTAGCTTTCAAAAGGGTCATTTCTGCGATAAAACCCCAAATTTTCGGTATGCTTTGCCCACTCTTCCTCAGTTTCGTTACTAATAGCTGAATATAGAACAAACCCTTTCCATCTTTTCAAGTAACTGAAGTAGAATTTATCGTGTTACGTAAATGCCGGGAATCTCATCTCATTTCGCTAAACTAGTTAATGTTCTCTTGAGTCTGTCTTTCAGTACGGCTAGTAACTCGAAGAGGGAAGTACAATGTAAGTTGTGCCCGATAGTGCCCAACTGCCTGGACAGTTGACCTCAGTGGCGTACACAGGGGGAGACCATTGGGCCATGTCCCCCCACGGATGCCATTTTTCAGGTCCTAAAAAACGTAAATGTTTGAACACAAATGTTACTTCCAAAGGTGGCATATGTGACACCAGATTGCATGTAAGGACACCTAATTTTTCAAAAATTTTCAGAGGGGAGGGGGACACCCCTCCCCTTACACCCCTCCCCAGGCCGGCGATCACACAATATATTGCATCCCCCCCTTGAGAGAAATCATGGGTACGCCACTGGTTGACCTATATAAGTTTTAAATAAGTATAGATTCTTTTTAGTGTAAGCTTACCCAAAAGTTTCGCGCGCTTCGCGGGGTTTGCAGTTTCACAGTTTAGATTTCGGGAAAAACCTTAAATCGGGCGGAACTATTTTCCTCTAGTATGTACAAAAGTTTATGCAATATATGCTCCTCGATGACATGGTATAGTACACAGGTTTTCTTCAAATCTCCCCTCACCAACCCTTCGACGGCATAGGGGCTGTCGAGGCTTCGGGTCGTTGCCCCCCTCCCCCCTTTGGGCAAATCCTGGCGCCACCCCTCCGGGACCAGTACCGGTTGGACTAACGGTTCTCAGTTCTAACTGCATCTCTTATCAACACTTTCAGTCGGCATTTCTTTCTTCTCAGTCGGCAAATACGGCACCACACCACCCATGATAAATGCTCTGGCGATGCCCCTGCCTGGGGGAGGGGTCTAAGGGGAGGGAGTCCCCTCCCCTTTGAAAGAATGGAAATTGGGAAGGTGTCTAAATGGCAAATGGTGCCATATTTGGGCACAATTTAGCTTTTAAAGTTTAGTGTCAATTCGTAATCTATGTTATATTATTGAAGAAAGTGTGTAGGGGGAGTTATTGGAGATGTCCCCCCTTCCAAAAAAGTGAGGAGGACGCCCCCCAGCATGATCCACGCCCAGGATCAAGAACGTCATTCCCACTACTATTAATGATAATCAAACTGGATTCAGTAAGAGCGGGTTTATTGGTGAAAATGTACGGTATATTTTTAAATTCAATTGATTATTGTGAAAAAGACATATCCGGTTTTCTCCTTTAAGACGATTTGGAGAAGACCTTCGACAGGTTAGAATGGAGATTTATTCATAAGTGCTTACATTTCTTTAATTTTAACAAGGACTTTCATCAATTGATTTCCACTCTGTACTTTAATGTAACATCGTGCGTTTGCATTATTGCGTAATAATGATTATTCTTCTTGCCATGGGCGATGATCACGGAGGGGGGGGCAGGGGAACATGTCCCCCTCAATATTTTTAGTGGGGGAACATAATACCAAATGTCCCGCCAATATTTAGAGGTATACAGAAAAAAATAAGTGTTGTAACATACATTTTCAATGTGAATAATTGTGATATTAGCCTATTCATGGCAGCTGGGGAGAAATTCAGATCAGAAATATGTGATATGTGTCCTCTAAAATGCACCAAATCGCCTGGCTCCCAGGGACTTCGCCCCTGGACCCCAACAGGGGACCTATGGCTGTCTACTGTACCAGTGGCGTACTTAGGGGCCTTTGGGCCATGGCCCCCTCACTGATGCCGATTTTTCTTTTTAGTTCCTAAAAAATACGTAAATTTTTTAACACAAATTTTACTTCAAAAGGTGGCATATGTGGCACCAGATTGCATGTAAGGAGTCCTAATTTTTTTAAATTTTTGACAAGGGAGGGGACACCCCTCCCCTAAGACCCCTCTCCAGAACGACGATCACACAACATACTGCATGCCCCCGTGAGATAAATCATGGCGACGTCACTGCCCTGTACCACTGGTCGGAGGCCTGAAGTGTTCACCTAAGCAGGTGTCCTCCCCAATAATTTTCACGGATCGCCACGCCTGCTTCTTGCTTTTTTAAAGTTTCCAGAGGAGTGAGACAGGACTGCCCCATTAGTCCTTACCTTTTTTATAACGCCGAACTTCTTGCGTTACGTATTAACTCTTTACCCATCGTGAACGGTTTATCAATTTTGAACCACGAGACCAAAATTATTCAATATGTCGACAACATCTGTGTTTTCTTCGATGGTTCTCACTCATCTCTGAAGGAAGTCGTATTTTTAGGTCTGCGGGTGTCGCCAGGCCTTCGAGCTAACTTTGATAAGTCCGATAGTTTTTCACTATAGGTCCTTTGATTCATGATAATCCCATGGTTTCTTCGCGGTGTCAGTTTTAAGTGAAGAGCAGGCCCTGTCACTACCCGAGGAATCTTTTTTGATTATTGTAAGGATAATATTTTCCGCCTCAGTTACTCTCTGAAACTTTCGCGCCTCAAAAGTATACTTATTTTATAGTCACAGTGTGACTTTACTTCTGTTGGGACAGTAACTCTTGTTAAGTCTTTTGGTCTATACCAGTTGGTGTTTCTTTTTCAAATCCTCCCATCTTCAGTTGGTGTTCCCTTTTCAAATCTTCCCAAACCCACACGAGAAGTTTATCAAGGAGTTGGAATATTATATCTTTAAACTTATTTGGTCAGCCTGGCAAACGGGACAAGGTTAAAAGGAACACTTAATGCCATTAATGTTTCAACTTTCCTTAATAGCTTACAATATTCGTGGGTGAGGAGATATTGAATGACACGAAATGATCGTGGAAAGATTTTTTTTCTCATCGCTCCCTGTTGAATTTTTGAATTGGAAGCTGTATCGGCGTCTGACCAAACATGACTTGGCTGAAAGTTTTGAAGGCACACTCAGTTAGTGGTCAATTTAATACAGTAGAAGCAGTGCACAGGAGAACTCGTAGGGGCAAAAGTTGTGTTTTGCAAGATTTTAACCGAGTTGCGAGAATGTTTTAAGCCAAGGGTGGGGAACCTCCGGCGCAAGAGACCATTTGGTCCGGTCTGCGAGGCAATTCTTGAAAGTAATTTCAGTAAAGCTTGAAACTCAATTTATAATAAGTTTTATTACCATTTATCCGGTATAGGATAAATATGCTGAGTGATTCCGCTTCTGGTGTAGTACTACACCTCACAGGTTGCACAATGTAGCATGCATTGTAAAGCATGTCTTTACACATATACCAAACCAAAGGGGAAACTATGCGAAATTCATTTCGTTCTCACCGGATAAGGCCGGTGGATTCCCCTCCCCCTCCCTTGATTGGGCTTAAAATTTAAGAAGGGAATAATTTTTCAATGTAATGAGAAGATTTAACATTACTAAGGTGCCTTCAAAACGATACTTTTTCGGCGAGCTTCGCGAGCTTTTTCTTAGTAGCTTGTTTGCTATTGTATATACTTCAGACATCACAAATTGGCCTGCCATTAGTGCGAACTAAGAAAATAAATAAAAAAAAAAACAAATGATCACGCTGTGATATTTTAAATCTGATTAGCTTTGCGCATAATAATGTCATTCACAGAGTGTAGCGGTTAAGCTGGAGTTAATTCCCATAATTTTGCAGACAGTTCAGAGCTTTCGAGGGTCATTAGGTACACATCACATTAGCCGTGTTGATTATCATCCACGACTAAAAGCAGTTTTGCCCAAGTGTCACCTGGTCAGATTAGCATAGGTATCTGTCTACAAAAAGTTGTAACGGCCATGTAGCCTAAACGTATTGTGTTTCCCATGGGAGGAAAGGTTTTTCTTCCCTTCAGGATCGAATGTGAGCATGGGCAAGCGGGACACGCGCCCAGGGCCCTACACAAAGGCCCCCACAAATTGGGCTAACATAGTTATAGGGTCATCGGGATGCGCGGTCCAGCTGTAATTTCCGTCACACATGAGCCCCAAATGTTGTGCATTGTTGAAAGGGTGTGAAGAGAGAAGGATTTGAAGGGGATGGGAATTGTTCTCAGATTGCTCATAAATTAGCTAACTTTTAGTTTAATCCAGGGGCGGCGCCAGGGTTTTTCGATAGGGGGGGGGGGGGCAAAGCATCCTGGGTCGGACCCAGCATGCTTGAGGGTGCAGGCATCGAAGACTTCCGAGCCTCACCCTCCCCCCCCCCCCCCTTTCCCGTGTCAGAACCTGCATTTTTGGCGTTTTCATTATCTTGGACTGTATTTTTCTCTCTCAAAAAGACTTTTTTTTTCTAAAATAAATACAAACTGTGAGAAGGGTTTGTTGTCTGTCAGTGAAAATCGGCCCCTCACTGAATGAGACGCTTTCAACTATGCAGCAAGGGGGGGGGGGGGCTAAAGTAGCAAGACTATCTAAGCGGAGCGCCACCATCGGTTGGCGCGGAGCGTGCAAGAAAATTGGCATTTCCCAGCATTTCTAAGCTGCATGTACCCAGCCTTGAAATATGGATCATTTGTCTGCAATTTCTCAATTAAGGAGAAAAAATTAAATCTATGAAAAATGGTAATACATATTTCTAAGCGGAGCGCCACCATCGGTTGGCGCGGATCGTTCAAGAAAATTTTTGACTTTGCAAACCCTCCACAGATGGCCGGAAACGGCACTTCCCGAGTGTTCTAAACTGTATGTATTCATCCTTGAAATATGGATCTCATGTCTGCAATTTCTTAATTAATGAGAAAAAATTAATCCTCATCATGTGATTTTTTTTTCTTGCTTAGAGAAAAGCCGAATCAGTAACGCGCATAGAAAATGCATTTTTTTGGTCTACAAAGAACTGTCAAATTCTAGCTAAATTTAAAGTGTACCTAAAGGCTAAAAATTCAAAAACATATGTTACAAAGCTTGAAAAATGAATCCAAATGGTCTAACTGCCATCTTTACAGGAATTCCTGAGCTGAGATATATAAAATGTTGGTGCTTATTCAATTTAAAATGGTAGATGGCGCAATAATTTGTGGTGTCATTCTTGTACTACTCAAATTACATTCTTTGTTTTCTTTATTTTTTCGAAATCCTCTGCACCTTGTGCCAAAATGTGATCACTTTCTTACTGTTATAGGGTGACTTGACTATACAAAACCTCTCCGTACAACAGTAATTTTTGCAAGGTTATATAAACATTTCCATTTCAAAAAGAAACAAAAGCAAGTAATGTGAGTTTTACAAGAAGATCATCACACATTATTGCGCAATCGACTATTTCAATTAAAGTGAATAAATTTTAACTTTTCATATCTCAGCAACAGGGTGAGCTATGAAAATGAGAGTTGAATGAATGAAATTCGTTTCCAACGTCTAAATATATATTCTTATAATTCTACACTTTAGGTCCACTTTAAAACTCCTAAAATGAAACGTGCATGTATGGGATAAGAGACAAAACTGATTGAAATTTATTTTATTGCAGTATTATTTATGTAAAATTTGGACTTAAACCTTAAGAATGGATTCTCAGGCAGAGGTATAAATAATTGGTTGGGATGGCGTCACCAGGGAGGGAGAGGGAGGAGGGAGGAGGGAGGAGGGAGGAAGATACCGTACCATAACACACGTCAGTCTTTAAGCGCCTGTCACACCTCACCGGATTGCAATAACGGAGAGGAAACGAAGACCCAAAATGGCACTCCGTTGATGTACGCTAGTATCCGTTTAGTCTCCTGTTCTCCTCCGCCGACTTCGTTTCACGACCGGGAACGTCCGGTATGAACGGCGAGATATTTTGAACATGCACAAAACTTGGACCGGACGTCGACCGAAAAAGGTCCTCCTTACGTATTCGTTACTTATCCGTTAAGCTTCCGTTTTATCATTTTCTCGTGCGTTTCTCATACTGGACTTCTCCGTTAGTATCCGTTCGTCTCCTGTGGTTGCTATTTGCTCATTACCGGACAACAAACGGATGAATCGTAGAAGTACAGTACCTGTACCGAATGTTCGACGGACAATAACGCAGAAGTAACGGAATCGTAAAGAAATAGAACTGACAATAAACGGATAGGTAACCAGGAGCGGATCCATGATTTCTGAAAAGGGGGGAGGGCCGAAGTTGTTCGACCTGTGATTGAGGGCACTATACCATCTAAGCGGAGCGCCACCATCAGTTGGCGCGGAGCGTACAAGAAAATTTTTGACAAAAAAGACCTCCCAGATCGCCGGAAATAGCACTTGTCAGGCTTGATAGCAGCCATCAAGAAGATCAATTTTTGTGAACAAAATGTGAAGTTTGATTTTATTTTATCACACATTTTTCTGTGAGGACGTTTTGCTTCAGCTGGTGTGACTTTTAGTCCAAGGGTTGCACGTTCGAATCCCGTTTTACTCAGTGGCGTACCCAGGATTTCCCTCACGAGGGGCATACAGTGTGTTGTGTGATCGCCGGCCTGTGGGAGGGGTCTAAGGGGAGGGGGTGTCCCCCTCCCCTTTGAAAATTTTTGAAAAATTAGGTGTCTTTACATGCAATCTGGTGCCACATATGCTACCTTTTGATGTAAAATTTGTGTTAAAAAATTTACGTATTTTAGGAACTAAAAAAAAATAAAATCGGCATTAGTGGGGAGTGCATGGCCCAATGGCCTCCCCCCAGTGTACGCCACTGCGTTTACTATCTAGGCGGAGCGCCACCATAGGTTGGCGTGGAACGTTCCAAGAAAATTTGAAGTTTTAATACATCCCAGATGGCCGGAAATGGCACTTGCCAGGCTTGATAGCATGCATCCCAACTGATGCGCACTGTCTCGTAAGGTATTTTTCGATTGGCTGATGGTATTGTATCGGTAATGTATCGCATTGATTGTATCAAATCATGTGTAGTAAGATAGCATGCGTGTGAACGTCCCAATCGACATTCAAACTGATCTGCTGTGCGCTATGACTCCCATACTTCGCGGTTGCTAATTGCAGCTTCATTCTCTATCACTCCACTCTCTGTCCTTCTCTCTAGCTCTTCTCCTTTCCGTTTTTCTCTTTTTTCTCTTTTATTTTTTTTTTGCATTTTCAAAAAGAGGGGGCGGGGCCGGGTTGGCCCCCCCTAGATCCGCCCCTGGGTAACGTACGTTTAACTGAAGAAACGAAAAAACAGGCAAAGAAACGAATAGGGGAAGGACATAGACGGAAGATGCAGCGTATTTGTATCCTGTCCCCTCCTCATACTATAGCTTAACAAACGTTTTTGCCTTTTTTTTCTTGGGTGCGACTGCATCCTTCCCCCTGCATCCGCCCCAGGCATGAGATGAGTGATAGTGGTTCTGAGGGAGGGGTTAAGGGGAGGGGGTGTGAAAGATTTTCTGACTACCGGGAAGCATTAGACGCAATCTGGTACCATATTTTGCATCTTTTTGAAGTCATATTTTTTTCTCGAGAAATCTAGTTTCTAGGTAAGTAGTCCAACGTTCTTTATTTTCTTTAGTCTTGCACTGAAGCCATCTTGATATGTTGCATGATTTCTATTGGCTGGAGCTGACTGTGCCTATAAAAATTTTGCCAAAACAGCTCCCAGATCGCAAAAAATGGCCCTTCCCAGATCTTTCAAATTGCACTGAAGACATCTAGATATGTTACACGCCTTATATATATTTTCCCACTTTCACGGAACTGTTACTCTTCCTCTGGTATAACCTTCCCTGCGTACCAATTTAACCATTTTGTGATTGTTGTGACATGGTTGAACAATGCACAAGGAAGTGAAAATCCTCCCCCCCCCCCCGGTTGGATACGATACTGCAGTACAGACATGTCACTGCATGTGTGGGGCAAGTGTACAACTAGAGCTGGTAGGTCCATGCGTACTGGATTTACACACTAAAATATGATGTAGGCCTACTTCTCCGTGAGCCACGGTCGTGAAGGTAGCCATGGAATTCGTAATAGATACCACATTCGCGCGTAGTCCGGGAATTTACAGAATATTGATAAATACGTCGGTCAAATACGGATTTGAATTAACTTTTAATCACTCAAATCAGTCAGTTTAGTGTTGAATAATATGCTTTGCTTGTTTTCAAATAGACAGCAATTTTCACAGAATCTCGCCAGGGGATATACTGTATTTTGCCCCCCCCCCCCCATTGTTTACGCTACTAGGTATTAACCCTTAAACGACAAAAAAAAAAAAAAAAAAACTCAGAGAGAAATTCAATCATGGGTCTTCTGGGATGTAGAAGAGGCCTAAGTGTAAGCTCTGAGGTGGATGAAGATAGGCTATATAGCAAATGATGAATACGTGTATACTCGAACATTCCAAATATTTGCACCAAGGACTATTGCAGTATGGGGCGGATGTACAATGAGTTAGACAGAGAAGACAACGCGCGAAGCGCGAAAATTTTCGAGGATTTACACCGAAAATGTCCTATATGCGACGGATAATGTATCACAATACTTTATTCCATGATACTGTTACACCTCACCCCACCCCCTACAAAAATTATGTGTCTTAAAACGTTATTTAGACAATTTTATTTTTTGGGTCAAAAACCATAGGGGGGCAAATGCCTGCCCTGCCCCCCCCTGTGGCGCCGCCCCTGGTTTAATCGAGGAGGTTGAGGGGGGGGGGGGGACTAGATCGCTAAAATTTTCGGGCACTAAATTAACTGGCAGAAAATTAACCGGATGAAACGGAAAGAAAAACAGACGAAAATTATTGTAGAACTCGAAATATCGATATTTTCACATGACTGAATTAATTTCCGGTTTTCAATCCAGCCAGGTATCACTAATTTGGTTGTTGGCATTTCATGCGTCCTCCCCCAGTAAGACACCCTGTCAAGCCACCCCCTCCGTCGGGGAAAAGAATATGAACTTGGTGTGGCGGAATAGCATGAGAGTTAGTGTTCACAAAACACATGCAATTCCAATCATGAGTTCAATTGATCGCGAATGACTGACGCTACTGGACATCGTTGAAAACTGGCGAAATCCTTGGTTATATTCAGAGAGTGCCGTGGTCTCAGTTCTCAGGCGTGTTGATTGTGTAATGAAGAAAAGAATGAATATTTGTATTCTTTATGAATTATCCTAATCGTAAAATTGTAGTCCTAATCGGTATAAACTTTCCCGACGAAGCTCAAATGTTTTTGTTGTTTTGTTTTTGTAAACAAACAATAACACAGAAAATTTTCTCACGCTCCTCGCGCAGTTTGCTGCATAGGCTAATTGTGCTAGGCGCGCCATGGACCCATGAACCCCTTATTGGCCTGCCGATCGAAAAAAATGAAAAACAATCAGTAAACTTAATTCACAAGAATGGGCGAAGGGGCCCAAGTTGATTTAGGGCTGTAACGACTTGCCCGAAAAATATAACCCAAAATTTCAACATGTTAATATACATGTCATATAGGTTTGCATCGGTTATCACACCGTATGGCAATAACACACAATCATTTGCCGTGTTACTACCCTTCCATATTGGCTGTAATTTTTGGGGAGGTCGTTACAATAATAATGATAATAATCAGTGGCGTAGCAGGATTTCTCTCATGGGGGTGTGTGGGTGTGCATTACGTTGTGTGATCGCCAGTCGCCGGCCTGGGGGAGGGGTCAAAGGGAGGGGGTGAAAAATTAGGTGTCCTTACATGCAATCTGGCCCCACATATACTACGTTTGAAGTAAAGTTTGTGTAAAAATTTATTTTAAATTTTTTTTTTAAGGTACTAAAAGAATCGGCACCATTGAGGGATTCCCAATGACCCCAGTCTATAATACACCAATGATAATCAAAATATAAGTTTAACTATTAAAAAACACACTGGTGAATTATTAACGAATATATAGGTGCTGGTGCATTCAAATCGGAACTTTATTTTAACTACCAGGAAGTTTTTTAAACTAGTGATTACCTTTGGCTAAATCATTGTATTATCTTTCCTTCAGTAGGTGCCCGAAAAATTCTCAGCATATTGCCCGAATTTTTACAAAAATATTTGGTTGGGGGCTGGAGCCCCCAGCCCCCGCCTCCTATGTATACAAGCCTGTGATGTCGTTCCATACTCAGGAAAATGGTGCCTAGGAAGTGCCAATTCTGGTGATCTAGGAGGTGTTTCCATCAAAAATTTTTTTAAACACTTCGCGCCAACCATCGGTGGCGCTCCGTATGGTTCCTCATTGTTAAAAGAAGTCACAAAGGTGTCCCTCTTTGCCCAAACCCTAGATCCAAGCCTGAATTCTTATGCCAATTGGTCCCAGAGTTTACCCCCACCCTAGTTCTTTTCAACAAATCTTAGTCCCTCAGCCAGTCACACTAGGTTTTGCATCACTTAACTCAACATGACATCTGAGCTAGGTGTGAAAATTCGGGCATTTTCTCTGATATAAAATCGTCTCAAACGCCGTATGGCTAGGTCCAGCTTATTTTCAGTTATTTTTGTTACTTTCATTACGGTTCTATAATACAAAGTAATTAATTCCAACAGCTAAAATGCACCAAATTGCATCTTGTTAGTTTTGTTTTCTGAAAAAAAAAATAATAATAAAAACTTCACCCTCAGGCCACTACCCTGCATCAGTAGCTCTTGGCAATCTAAAATTTCCCTTTCCCCTTTTCTCAGGCAAATCCTGGATTCGCCACTGCGATGATACCTCTGGCTTTTAGCTTAAAATTGTCGAACATTTATGGTCTGTATATAAGCGCCCAACCGCCGAAGACGTCGGTTTACGCGTATAGCCCAATCTATCACATCAGTTCTTTTTCAAAGAGTCAAATGACTGTCCGAGGGCCCCCAACATAGGTTCGTGTCCAGGGCTCCCACATTCGTAAATCCGGCCCTGCTTCTCTTGTCAAATTAAGGGCGCTATTGGCCCACGAGAGGTCTTATGACTGTCATCTGGCCCGTTAAAAGCAAAAGGTTCACTTCTGTTTTAAAGTATACCGTTTCAGTTAATTTAAAATGAACACACCAAACAGCCAATCAAAGCTGTCACGATAGTGAGAATTCTGACTATTCGCCTATTCGTATAGGGGATGAACTATCGTCCTGAGTTAGGAGAATTCCCCTTCCCCTTTGAAATATTTGTTTTGGAACTGTACAGAGATCCAAAATAGTGTCATCACTTCATCGTTTTCAAGTGTCTTCATGCTCAAAATTGTCGTTATTTTAAGAAAACTATCCAGGAAAATAACATTTTATGGCTTCTTGGCAAAGCTGAAACATACTGTGACACAATGAAAGTAACAATTACAAAATATTTAAAGATGGAGCTCGTTTTATGCAAATGGATCAAGCCGCTTTGCCTGTTTCCCCTGCCTTTTATTCTGCCTTTGTGGAGTAGATGTAAAAGCCCGACTGAAATGAATTTACAACGCAGTTTTCGGCCCTTCGTGCCCACCCATCTTATCTGTGCTACTTGCCCCACTACTACATATTGTGGGGCAGCTTGTGTGGAATTATCACTCCAAAATCCCCATGCAACTCCTACCATCATCGATCTGTCAATCCTACAAACTTTTAAGCCCGGTGTATCATGGAATCAACTGGCTCTTAGTCTCAGTTCGGCGAATATAAAGAACAAATAATAGAACAAATTTTGACTGTATGTTGCCAGGTAGGGTGCTTTTCATTTGAAAACAGATACACGCTTCATTCCAATGTCCACAATTCTCTTGATACCGCAAGCTTACCGGGCCTTTTTCCTTGGCTCCCATCCACTGGTCGTTGCTCTTGGACCCCTCCCACAACCCCTGGACCCCACGCCCTTGAAGGAACCCTTTGCTCTTGTGGCGTCCTTGCCATTGTTCACCATATTCAGTTACTTACTTTCCCCCAACTTTCCCCCTGATTCTTGAATCATTGGCGTAGCTAGATATTTTTTGTGGGGGGCAAAAGCAAAAAATTTCCGACAGATTATTATCTTGAAGTAGTGATGTGCGTAGCGCCACCATCATCTGGCGTGTAGCGCGCGGAACAAATTAGATTAAAATATCTCCGAGATTGCCTTAAATGACACTTCCAGGCCTTGTCAGTAACCATTTCGATGTGTAGTTCTGCTTAAAAACATAAGAAGTGTTGTAAGTGTTTCAAATCAATTGTTTTTATTTATTTCCGACAGAGACTAGAAATTTCCGACAGAGGCCTTCGGAGGCTTTGTGGGGGGCGACCGCCCCCTGCCCCCCCTCTAGCCACGCCACTGTCTTGAATATAATGCAGATGCAATGGTAAAGTAACACCTACTCACTCTTTAAAGGCCGATTCATACTTTCAAATGATCACGCGCTATAAAGCTAAAATAACCATGTATGATCATGACTTGCTCTTCCGGGTCTTCACGGACATAACACAGAGCTGAACAGTTTTCAACTTTCATAGCTTTATACCCCTGTACTGGACTATGAATAAGGATTAACGCCGCCCACGTTTCGTCCCTGCGACTACATCAAAAAAAATTCTGTCTCAAAAAGCTAGTCGGTCTCAAAATTAATCCACACTCCCTTGAAAAATGTTGCAAGTATGCCTTCATGGACAACTTATCGTGTGAGCTGACTTCAAAGGCAAGCAAGTAAAGAGAGAGATTCCAAAGGAACACAGTCTCAAGTGGAGTCACGTTCCCGGAAGTAATACCAACCTGGAAATGACCATCCGTTTAGTTTTCAGGCATTCACGTCATCGGTCTGCTATACTTGTAATTCTCCGTTATTAATTTACTGGAAAGATCGAATAATTACACAATTGTACCGAACCTGATTTTCCAGTGTTATGTTTCGACGCCATGTCTCGCCTCGGCTTTATGACAACTTTTGAGGCCCTGGCCCCGGGGAGGGGGGGGGGGAGAAGATGATGCCTCGAGCTCGTACTCCTGGCCTCGGTGTTTCCAAAGCCGGGGCCTTTCAAGTCTGGATGAGGCCAGCTGTCTAATGATGCATAACACATCAAAACAACGGAAAGAATAGTTTCCCTGTGTTAATTGGTTAAGAGTGTCTCTCACCAAGTCTACCGTCTACTGAATCGATATACAGCAGGGGTTGCACCAGAAGAGGACAGGGCTCTTAGGAGGAGGAAAGATGACAAAAGTTGCCCAGCCCATTGGGAGTTCTAGCACTACGTTGAGGAAGATGAAAATTCGTTGTGGGAAATAAATATTGTTATTAAAATAAAGCCAGCTTATCAAAACTGGACGGTAAATCTTCTGTCATAGCACACTGGCAGACTGGCTTACAAAGCATGTTTTTAAGTGAAAGTGTAGTGAAGATTTAAGTTGTGTTTTGAGTCCTGGTACCTGCAGGTTGTATTGTTGTTGTCGTCCAGATCATGGACCATATGGGCGTCGGCGAACACTGGCGTCCGTCTGATACCTCGTAAATTTCTGCTGGACGCCATAAAGGAATCCCGAATGGCGGTCAGTCGTCCCGAAGATTCACCTGTGTTAGCTTATAATGGCAAGAGGTTCTTCCACAAATTAATTCAATAATTCCACTCACACTGTCGTGCAAAATGCAATAGCGAGACAATTTCACTCAAGTGGAACGGAATGTGGTTATAACGAGACAAATATTATATACAGGAGAAACATGCCAAAAAATTACGTGTTTGGTTTCTGAAATGCGTATGTAAGGACACACACTTTTTTCTTCGCTTTTTTATTGACCCTAATTTAATAGAGCTTCACAAAACACAAGAATGGGATTTCATCCGCCCCTAAATGATAGACCATGCGCTGAAAGAAATTTTGAGGAATTAGGTTTCCCAAAAATATGGGAGCTTTGCCCCTCCAGCTACGCCAGTGGGGTTAGGGAGGATCAAAAAACTTAGTCAAATGTCGTTTGCCAAATACACCTTTTTAACCCTTTAATTTTTGCTCCTATTTTAAAAATTTCTTACACTTAAAAGAGAAACTTAAGGTACCGTAGTATTTTGAATAGGTAGTTCTCAGTGACGTCACAACTAGGCATTAGCAACCGCCATGTCTGAGGGCAGGCCTGTGCGTACATATGGGGATTGCCCTCAAACATGGCTGGAATACGCCACTTGAAAAGCTCCTATGACGTCACGTGAGAACTATCTATAGGACGGCTACACATTAAGACTTGGTCAAATACACGGGGAGTGAAAATTTGTATTGTTTGCCAAACGTCTGTTGCAGAAAATAAATTAAAATACACCAAGCAGTCTTTGAAAAACACATCTGTCCCCTGAACGACCAAAGAAAATATAATTTAACATCTTTATATGTTCAAAACATTTTTCAAATTGCGCTAGCATACTGATGAGGGTGTAACGTAAAGACTCCCATGCTAACGAAATCGTGATGCGATTTATAACGTAGTCCTAAAGTATCATTTAAACACCTAAGACACTATATAATAAATTTAACATCACTTTACAATTCAAAAGGTAATCAAATCATTTTAAGTCCACTCACTATACAGTAAATTAAAACCGGTACTGATTAGTTATGGGATACAGAAGTTATTATATATAGTAACCTAATCATGCTAGCGCCTACAAGAGAAAATTACTAAACCTGGGGACATCTGCAATTTGTCTTACCCCCTTTCAAAACGTGGGTGGTAATTTCCTACGTCTTCCAGTGCTTGACACTCTTATTAATCATTATACATTGAACTGGGGTCTTCGGCAACCTATAGTAACCCGTTTTGTTTTCTTTTAACAAACTCGGCTGCAGTAAAAGGAACTGTAAAGGGTATAAGCTTGCAGGACTACATACTTTTAGTTGGGGTCCGCAAGTACTTTTGCCCGTGATTTTTCTGGAAGAATGTGACATATCTGCCCGAAAAAGTGAGATACATATTTTGCCCGAAAATAGCAAATATTTCGCCCATTAGAGGGAGCGGTGCTGCGCAGGAGAGTAGACAGCCCAGTCGGTACGGAGTGGGGAGGGGCATACCCGTAGACAGACAAAGTACCGAAGGGGGCGAAACAGCTTTTAAGAGTAGAAATATTTATATTTTTAATTTTTCCTAGGGGCTAGACTAAAATGCATTAAGGCAATAGTAATTTTGAATTTTTAGGGGAGAAAATTTCTTGGGGCGCCGGCCCTAGCTCCGTTGGCTTGAGGTACCCCCTGCCCCCGATTAGCCCACCTACGATGCATTGGACTTTTCATTATTCAAGCGAAGCCTGTAAAGTAATATTTTCTTAAGTTAGCCTGAGAATTGTAAGGTTGCAAACGACTTCAGAGCATTGGCGTAGCCAGGATTTTGAGAGAGAGAGAGGGGGGGGGGGGGGTCAGGGATCTTTGGATATGATTTGCAGCGACCAGTGACGTGCTAGCATTTTGAGATCTGTTAACTTTACAAGTGTAGGGATGGGCGTAATGCAAGGAGTTTGGAATTATTGACAACTAAGTCTGAGTAATAATGCTCTCGAAATAGGACTAAAATTTTGCTGCACTGAAAGTTATGGTTAAAAATGTTCCATTTTTATGATTCTTCCAGACGGCGCCCTAGAAGCTGTGTGGAGCACTTGAACAAGCAACCCGATGTAGGTCTGTTAAGTCTTTTTCCATCAATTCTGTAGGCATTTCCTGATTTTTTATCGCTGGGCGCTAAGTGGTGGTGGTGTTCAAGTCAGTGTCACCAGGGCGGTCTTATCACCTAGGATGTCACACTGCCAGTCTAAACTCTCTAAGTCGCTATCTGATTAACAAAATGTTACATACGCCCGTTGAATTAAATTATTACAGAGGGAGTCGATACAATACTTTGCTCACCGCTGTCATAAAAAGTTAATGTTACTGGCAAAAAGTGCACACTACTTTATTTTTTTTTCTCAATATCAAGGCGGAAGTATGTACGGGATTCCCGAGATGCAGAATGAAGGCCCCAATTTGCATGAGGGAGGGTAAGAGGGGTCAAAAAGTAGGATTTATCTGTTTTTTAAAATCTGAAGGAAAACTAGCTTATGGGCAAAATAGTATTTACAAATTTCAAGACGGTTTCATTGTAAAGAGCTTTTTTTTTAAAGATACCATACCCAGGAGTGAACCACTCGATGACATTGACTTATTTGCTCATATGTTTGGTACAGAAAAAAGGAGTGCTGCATTAGTTTTACAGGTAATCTTTGAAAAAAAGGTGTACAGCGAAAGTTGTAAATATAGAGGGTGGGCAAGCAAAGCCAAAAAAAATCTACCAGATCGCAGTATAACGTTTAGCAATTTCAATTTCACCGCGGCGTACTCGGCGTGCATAACTAAAGTTGCACCTTGCCCTTTTTTCATAATAGCCAGGGTTAACGGCCATTCGTTTTCTTTATGACGCAGTAGGTTTGAGGATTTGGAGCTAGAATCACGAAGGTTGCACGTGGCTTGCCACAATGCAAGGCCCGCCCCGTACTTCTTGAATTAATAATAGGACAACTAGTGCACATGAAGAATGTGCGCGATGCGAGCCGAAAAATATCATTTAAAAGCCTTCGGTTGTGTGTGCCAAATTTTGTTCTCGACCTGACTGTCGGTCCCGATTGCCATCCGACAGTCCTCTTCGACCACATCGGAAATATAAAACATGTTTGATAATCGTACGGAAGTCGGTGGGGGGGGGGGGGTCGTCGGAATTTAGTAAGGTCGTGGCAGTGTGCAGCTGTCGTCGACCCAAAGGCGACTAATTTTTTTGTTAATTGGCCAATAAAGAAGCGTTTGTAAAATCAAGTGACGGCTCAAAGTGTTCGCACCCATGTGTGACTTATAAACAGTAGATAGACTTTTGAACATATCCGCCCCGGCAGTGTGTTGCGGGTATGGTTAACTTGACCTACACCCCGGCTACTACCCAACGCACCTGACCACTAATACCGACAGCCCATTCTGGTGAGCAGTTTGGTTGAGTTGCATCACATTCTACTGAAAGACTTTTATTTCACAGTGTCGTTCATGGTGTATATTTCATGACAGACAATTATGCAATATGGTACTTCTACTTTCCCGACAGTGTGGATTTCTTCAAAAGACAATGCCTTCACGAATAGTATAATAGAGATCACTTACTGACACAGAGCCCTTAATCTAATCTGTGATTACTTTCCCAACAATATATAATTTCTCGACAAGCAGAATAGTTTGTCAGAACAGTTAAATCTGGGAGGGGTTAGGTCTCTGGTTAACGTACCCAAAGCATTATTTCCAACGAACACTGACTAATTCCCTTAAAGTAAAACGTAGTGATCAGAAAATTTCCTGATATTTCTGTAGCCCCAAATAAAATATTTTATGATAAAGTCAGTGAATTACAAAAGAAAGACGGTAAAACTTCCCAACGGACGACACTTTGAATTTTTGGGGGTGGGTGGGTGGGAGGTGAAGCACCCGTACACCCCTGGTAGTGACGCTCCTGACGAAGAAGTGTCACAATAGAATAAACGGCAGTAAGCTTCTTTCCACTTTCAAACAATTGGCCTCACAATATGGTAGATGGTAGGGTACGATGTATATTGCTTATATCACTGGTTAAGTGACCTACGTAACTATATAGGCTATTACCACCGATTACTGAAAGGTGCGAGCTCGGAAGGAAATTAACAGCATGTATATGCCTATCGATTCGGACTGGTAGTCTATTGGTGGGATGAAGACATTTACTTGCTCAGTGTCAATTGTCAAGTTAAGAACCACATGATAGCTCTACCATTTGATATTTTTCTTGATATGAGTGTTTGCTCTGTTCCTTTAGTATTTTTTCTCCCCCTTTCACCGTAACTCATCTTAGCCCGATTTTCCACCTAGCAAGGGGGGCACTGCCTTGGTTCAAGTCGCGCATTCGTGCCCACTTCGCCCAAGAGTAAAATTAAAGTGGCCGTCCATATTTCATGGGTTTCAAATTAATTATGAACGCACCGCCCCACACCCCAAAAGGTGTGGTTTAGGGCAGCGTACCCGTGGGGTGGACCTAGGAAGAACCCGCTAAAGTTTTGTCGTGCTTTCAGGATTGTCGAAGTTACAATGAATTATTAAAAATCCTCAAATTGCATTTTTTGGTGAACTGAAAAGGTCACACTGCTCCGCCCATTTTACTGATTTGCTTGAAATTTACCACGGTCGATTTGATGATTCAGGGGGCTTACTGGGAAAGATGGATAAGTATCAGGGTTGCACGGGGCTTTGAAATAATAATTTTGCTCAAACAAATTAAATATTTCGGTATAATGGAAGTTTTATAGAACTATTTCTACAAAAGGCAGGTTACAAGTTAATAACGGCTGGGTAAATGAGTAGGAGTCTAATCACGGCTAACCAAAGAGCAGGATCCTGCTCTCTGCATGTGTCTAGCCTCGACCTATGACGTCACCATTACGCATGCTCTAGTTTTTATGGTCGGGTACCTAGTAACCAAGTTTGGAATTAAGGAGGAATTCGTAGCACACTTTTTGCTTACGCTCAAATACACTTACATCTCACACACCTTCCGAGTCCGAGTCCGAGTCCGAGTCCGAGTCACTAGCATTCAAGTCCAAGACCGAGACACAAGCTCCGAGTCCGAGTCCCCGCTTTTGGAAAAGTGTACACTAAGAATAGGAATTAAGAAGTGATCAATTTTTACACTGCCTTTTAAAGGTCGTGTGACATGAAAATAATATAGTTGGATATTTGATGTAAAAAGGATTAAAAATCCAGAAAATAGCCACAATTCCAATTAAAATCCATCAAATATTGACCATTTTACAGGTAAATTTCTCTTTCACACTTGTATCATGAATAAACATGAGCTAAATATGCAAAATATGTAACATCCAAAGAGGGACATACCATATATGGCACATGTTGGCCTTTGGTTTTTCAACCTCAATTTCAAGGACACTGGTAGCATTGTTATTCCCTTAGGGGTTTATTATAAAATTTAAAGTTTTTCCTTGAGAAATGTTGATATCACTCACCAAACTGGAATCTGTATGATCAGTAATTAAGAGATAATTTATATAGGGTTAACAAAAGAAATCTTCACACTGTGCAACACTCCACATCATTATTTTTGCATAGACAATTAGTTTCTTCAGAAACCATCAAACTTTGAAGACGTATATTTTGAGAACGGTAAAAGATATTGAAATAATTCCAACGGATCTTTGATTGGAGGACTTAATTCTTTAACTGACAAGTGAAACAGTTCTTTTTGGTGGCATGTCACACAACCTTTAAGCAATGTTGTTGTGTGTTATGATATATGTCCTATGGTCTGAATGGCAACCCGTGGGCTGCACTCCGCCCACAAGGTGTTCCAGTCCAGCCCGCAGAACAAACTGAGATGGAAAAAAGAGCGTTGAAAAAATGCGCCACAATCGACAATTATTAGTACTGAAGGCATTTTAGAAAGGGGAAATTTTTTGAATGAAAAGTCCCTTCACCTATTGTAACTAGTCATCTTACTACTACGTCATTTAGGATAGCCGTGCAGTTACTGTTCCAACGCCTCATGCAGACAGGACTGTCGCCAGAGGGGTTCCACACCCCTCACATCTTGGTAAATTTTTCAGTAGGCCTCCTTACTAAATGGAAATGTGAAGGCTGAATTTTCGACTGCCGAACTCCCAATTTCCAACTTCAGGCCTGGTACAGAAAAATTTCGGTTCACTGGCAGGGAAATGATCAAATGAACTTTCTGCCTGCCAAAATCATAAAACATTGCACCCTTTGCTCGCAATTGTTCTCCTTTTCATCTGCCATGGTCATGTGGTGTTACTGTATTTATGCCAAACATGGTAGGCTACTGCTCTTGTTTCTTTTCTTACTCGTACAGGCGGAATGGCAGCAATTGACGAATTGGTTTGTTGGAAAAATCGCTGTAGGCGTGAAAGCTGCGCCTAGAGGTAGGGTGGTTGTCATTTCAAATGATCGATCATTTAATATTTCTGTTAAAACTTCTTGAAAGCTGTCAAAATTTTCTTGCTTTTATTGCTCTGCAGACTGCTCATTAAGTTTTGAATCGGAAAAGAAAATAGCATCGACCTCTTTTTGTAAATGTTCCGGGAGCCCACCGGACCTGCACGCGAAGACATATCTTTGGTACTTTTTACATAGACCCTTTTCCAAATAGCAATTACAAAGCATTGTGGGATAGCCTGAGAATTTTGGTGAGGGTCGTTTTTTGCCACAGTAAAATACCAATGACAAAAACGACGCGTGCCAAAACGCTATCCCACAATCCTTTGAAATTGCTATTTGGAAAAGAGTCTATGAGAGCGTCTTCTTTACGAATGAGCCCCAATTCCGCAAACCGTTTCCGCTCCTGAGGGTGACTAGTACCGAACGCTTATGAAAGTGCGCATTAAAATGCAGGTTTGCCAACTAAACAAAACAATTTGTGCCGACAACGTGACATCACATCAGTTTTGGAACCAAAGTGGGAGCGCTAAAAGTGAGGTGACTGGCTTCATCTTGTTTAAAGTGAAGTAAGATTGACGACAAACCCATAGCCGGGGAGCAGGGGGAGGGGAAGCCCCTGAAAAAAATTTCGCCCCAAGAAGATAACAAAATTACCATTGCTTTAATGAATTTTAGTATGTCTCGCCCTGAAAAATATTTCTCCCCCTACAATCTCTGGCTACAGGCCTTCTTGACGGGTATAGACTTCGACAGTTGTTATTCTCTGCTGTATTCAAACACACCTTCAATTTTACATTCACCAAGCCCTCTACTACACCCCTCCGTGCAAACCTTACCACCATCAATAATCCCCACCCACCCACTCACATGCACACTGCGCAGACAAATCGACCGGCCGATAGTCTGACATAAGTAATCCAGTGGTGGTGAGGGTAAGCTAGGCAGACCAGTTGAAATGAACTTACGAAATTTGAGGAGACGATAAGCCCTTTGATAGAAACAGATGTAGGCCGAATAGTTTTTCTCTTATTTGTCTTCCATTATTTCAAATGTGGATTGCCAATGATGATATTTCAGAGAAAAGAATACGTATCGAACTACAATTTACACAGCCTGGTAACTTGTCACTCAAGGCAATATAGGAGGCATTTTGGATAAAACAATATTCTTGTTAAGTTATATGAGACCATGGACAGTGATGCTCTGCTCAGATGACGTCACGACAAACCACCTTCTCCCCAGCTGAACACTTTTCAACATAGAATTGCGCCAATTAATATGACATGATCTTATTTGTTACCCGCTCTGTCAGTCTGGATTGGGGATACTACAAAACAATGGTCAAACTGCGATACTTGTGATCATCTATTGAGTGCACATTTAATGCCATTTACAGATAGATAAGTGTTCAGGTTTACGTGCACTATTTTGTAAATACTGCTCCAGAGCCTCCGGGTTACGCCCTTTTTATCCCATTCTGCTCTGCTTTAAACCAGGACCTTCCGACGGCTCCTAGACATCAAACATTCAGATGTAAAGCTAACCATTTCAAAATGAGGCCCAAAGATAATATCATGGGTATACGTCTGGCTGTGAGCGGCCTGTGCGGTTTTCCCGATTAAAAATGCCCCCCCCCCCCCAGTAAACACAATTAAGGACGCCCCTATATAAGATTTTACAGTAGAACTTTTACGAATATTATCCACACAATACAGCACATAATTATTGCAACCACCTAGATACCGTGTTGAGTAGTACAGAAACTGCAATTCTGCCGGGTCTCGGGAAATTTAGAGCCGAGTCACGAGCCCCGATTGTACGAGACCGAGCCTTTGCTTTCCGTGTCCGAGTCATTAAAATCGTGACTCGAGACCGGTCTCGAGCATTGCTTACTAGGCATACAGACTCTCACCAGGGAGTTGCAAACAGGCAACTCCCTGCTCTCACACGCATCTTCAGATTTGTGTTGTTATGTGAATAGAAGTACAACACATCATTTCCCTACACATTAATGTACATGTAGACAAGATACTAATTACGAACATTGCAAGCGATCTATCTATAACCACAATACGCAAACACAAACACAAACTGTTGGCCATCACAAAACTTAAAAACATCAAATTTAAATCAAAGAAGGTTCACTTCGTCTTCGAAGACTGAACCATTATAATTAGGGGAAATATTGCATAAGTAGTACAAAAAATGTTCAAAACTTTAAACCACACTTCATAGGTGTAGACAAATAAGCAATAAACAATTCAAAATAAGGTAGCTAGGCAACTTTATTTTCAAAAAAAAAAAAAAGGTTCTCACAGGAAGGAATTCCTTGATTTTGTTGCTTCAATTTCTCTTTCGAACTTTCACATTTTAAAACATGCTTACGGTTTGCACACATCTTCATCTAGTAACTAGAATTAAACGACACACGACACACAAAACTTATTAAGCCTATTTTCTTTCCCATTTGCAGTGCGCCCCACTGTCAAACTCCGGTGCCAGGGTTTGCCCCTCCACTTTCACACACCAAATCCCGCCTCTGTGTGTTATGATATACACCCAGGGTTTGATAGCAGTGAGCGATTATCCTTTTATTGGTCTTGTGGTGTTGCTTTATGCATGCCGAGCATGGTACTGCTTTTGTTTCCTTTCTTACTTTGTGTTGGCGGAAAGACATGAATTGAAGAATAGGTCTGTTGAGAAAATCTGTGTCGGCGGGAAATCTGTGACTGGAGTTAGGGTCGTTCTTATTTTTAAACGATCGATCTTTTAATATTTTCTGTTAAAAGTTGTTTCAAACTATCAAAATTTTCTTGCGTTCATTGCTCTGCTCATTAAATTTGGATTGGAACATATCGACACCCTTTGTAACTGTTCCGGACCCAACGGACCCTACACCCGCAGATTTAGCGTACCTTTGGTCCTCTTAGCGTGAGACCGTTTTCATTTCAAATGTGCCTCATTTCTGCAACCGTTTCGCGCTCCTAAGGGTGACTAGTACCGAACATTTGTGAATAGGGCTCATTTGTGACAGAAATTTGCCAACAAAGCATTTGTGCCGACAACCCGACAAACACATTACTTTTGGAAGCAAAAGGGGTGCGCTAGAAGTGGTGTCTGGCCACATCTTGGTTAAATTAAAGTCTATAGATTGACCTGTATGAACTACGACAGTTGGAATTCTCTGGCTTCAACACACCTTGAATTTCAGCTCCTACATACCATCACTAATCCCTCTGCTACATCCCTGTGTGCAACCGTACCATAATCCAATAATCCCCCACCCGCCCACCCATCCACCCACCCACCCACCCACTCACATGCTCACTCATGCTACAGTCAAATCGAGGGCCATATAGTTTGACGTATGTAATCCAGTAAAGGTGAAGGGGGAGCTGGCAGGCTAGTTTAATGAACTTACGAAATCTTAGGAGACCATGTGCCCTTTGATATAAACTTATATAGACCAAAATATTATTTTCTTTCCTCTTATTTACCTTTTCTTATTTGAACTGTGGTCAGTTGGTTAGAACATCCGACTTGCAGCCGGAAGGTCTACGGTTCAAATCCTGGCCGGGTCATACCAAAGACTTTCAAAATGGAACCTACTGCCTTTGTGCTTGGTGCTCAGCATAAGCAATGGAGTAGTGAAAACAAGCCAGTGAGCCACAGCTGGAAAAAGGGCCTTGGTCGTCTCGACTTGAACCAATTGGTTGGAAAATGGGACGTTAAACCTCATCTAACTAACTAACTAACTTATTTGAACTGTGCATTCCTAAATAATGGTATTTCAAAATAAAGAATACGTATGGTATCGAGGTATAACTTTAGCAGCCTGGTAACTTGCCACTCACGGCATCTAGAAGGCCTTTTTAGCAAAAAATATTCTTGTTACGCTATACGAGCCAACAGATAGTGACGCCCCTCTCAGATAAAGTCACGCCAAACCACCTCCTGCAGCCATACACTTTTCGAAAAAAGATATGCGCCACTTAATCGGACATTATTTTATTTGTTACCCGCGCTGTCAGGCCTTGATTGGGCCTAATGGTCTAATTGTTATACGTACTTGTGATCATCGATTGAGTGCGCATTCATTGTCGTTTACAGATAGCGTAGATAAATGTTCAGTTTTAAATCCACTGTTTTGCAAATACCCTCAGGGATTCCGAAATTACGCCCTTTTTGTTCCATTCGGTGTTGATCAGAACCAGGGACCGTTCGACGAACCCCTAGTCACCACACATTCAGATGAAACGCTAACCATTTCAAAATGAGGCCTAAAGGCAAAATCAAGGATACGTCTGGCTGTGGCCCGGTGAGATCTTCCCGATTAAACATGTGGGCCACCACCAGAGGAAATAATTAAGGCCCCCCATGTATGGTTTTATCGTAGGACTATTGGTAATATCTACACTATACAGCGCATAATTGAAAGCCGCAAATACTCTGTGTTGTATAGAAACTGCAGAGGACAAGGCAAAGCTATATGACGACGGATTAATTGCATAAAAGTGATTTCCCAAATTCTGCCGGTCTCGAGCCCGGTCTCGGGAAATTGAGAAACGAGTCACGAGTCCGGACTGTACGAGACCGAGTCCGAGTCCTCACCTTCCGAGTCCGAGTCACGAGTACTACAGCACTGACGATTTGTCACTTTAACAAGTTATGAGCTTGTAAGCTTCTGAAAATTGTCCCACCTCTGAAGCAAAAGCTTAAGTACAATAGGGCCCTGAACAGGTTGGACGCCAACGTCTTATTTCGACCCCTGTCTAGTACACGTTTTTGGATACAAATAACATTAAACCATGCTCAGACCTGAAAGTAAATTCCGCAAATATTTGGTCACTGAATGCTCACTATAGGTTCACAAGTGCAATCCCATGGACGTTGTGGTAAACGTTTCGTGCTGGATCCGTACTATCTCCAAACTAGCCATGGAGGCCTGAGACTGAGTCGATATTCCCAGTGTCCACTGTTCATACTGCACACTGACTAATGCGCTGTACGTAACATGAAGCAACGATATTGCACGTACACGTAATGTACGTAATGATATTTTCAGCAAACATTTTTTTTTTTTTTTTGCGTAGTTCCGACCTGAGGTTTACGGTCATGGGAAAGGAAATAATCGGTCTCGTACCCGGTCTCGGCCCGAGTCCCCGAGTCATGTCGATCGAGTGCGAATCCGAGTCCTGAGCGCAGAGTCCGAGTCACGGCAATCGGGACCTGAGACCGGTCTCAAGACCGAGAACGGTCTCAAGTAATTCAGCCCTGGTTTTCAGGTTTATGAGGGCGCTCTTCAGGGCTGTTTTGAGCTTTGTTTTCGAAATTTACCGTGAATGTGGCTCTTCGGGAACAGTGTTGGTAATTTCGTCATGGCAAGGGGTGAGGTAAGTATTCGGTTTATTATTTGCCAGTCATAGATCGTTGCTCGCTCGTAGTACCGTGTCCGTTTTTCCAGTAGCGTAACTGAAGGCGATCCCCCCCCCCCCCCACTTATCGTACTGGGATGGTCTGTCGGTACATTTTCTGATCTTATCGGTACATCCGTTATAGTTCTTTGACTGAACGACGTCGCTGTATACGCATTGTTTTCAGTCAGCATGGTCAGGATACGGTGACGATATAGTTTAATTTATTGACAAACTCATTCTCAAGGGTGTGATTATTTGACTAGCATACATGAATGTAAACAAATTGTTTTCAATCAAGAAACAGCTTTATTATTTTTCAAATTATACTACTTCATATGGAGGCGTTATTAGTATTTTGTAGTTTTATGAACTACCAAGGCAAGGGAAAATAATGCAAGAATTGGGGTAGACGGGGGGGGGGGGAGGTCACGGGTGCGGGGTGACTTTTGAAGTGATAACTCTTTGACAAAGTGTCGGTACATTTAGCTTATTTTCATCCCTCCCTCTTCTATCACCCGAGTTACGCTACTGCGTTTTTCAGCACGTAAAGAGCACCAAGGCTCGCCGAGGACCATGCATGAAAGCTATGATCTTTTAGGTGAATCTGTAGCCACATGAGTTGTTCTTGGCATAACTCGGACAAACCTTTAGAATTATTTCACCTTCTGGTATGTTTTTTTTTTTTTTCCTTCTTCTTTTTGTCATTCACATCATTGTATATACGTATCGATTTTAGGAGCAAATAAAATAAAAAATAAATAAAACCATATTTTTTGTGTGTGAACACAACTGCGTCCAGTCGGCAACCTATTTTGTCATAGCGCGATTTGTAGAAACACTTCACCAATTTGAAAATCCCTCAGCAGTTCGGCAAAGAAGCAATAAGTTACCAGAGAGTTTACTCATGGTTCCAACAGAATTCGGTCAGAGATCTTTAAAATGTAAGACGAGCACTTTGGGTCCCCGGGGGGGGGGCAAATTTTGTGATGGGTGTCTTATGATTTTGTCTGAAAATGCGTTTAAAACCAGTGTTGGGGGGGGGGGGAGGGGAGCACCACAAGGAAGTCGTATTGCCACCTCAGTTAAACCCCAAAGCCAGTGGGTAAGTTGCGCCTTTTTATGCGTCTCTGCGATATGCATCAGTGGAGGATCCTTCCTTTGCCACTACATAAAGTTGCCGTCCTGGGGGAGGGGTCTAAGGGGAGGGGAGAAATTTTTGTAAATTTATGATTGCTTACATGCAAAAGGGAGCTATCTTTGGGATATTTTTTGAAGTGATCATAGGGTTGCAAAATGTCCATAGTTTAGTAAAATTTTAATTTTTGGGGTTGTGAAAGAGTAGAGTATGTTGTCTAAGAGAAGGGTATGTTGTCAACAATTCTCCTGAATCCCTCTTTTGCTTCTGTAATGCCTTCTATTTGGGGAAAGTTTTTACACAAATTTTTGTATCACTGTGCATTATAAAAGGGTATCGAAGGCTGGCAGACACCGGAATAGGGCCTCCTAGAAGTTCTGAATTAATTATATAAAATGGGGCACTGGCATGATGCTTGTTACCCGACGTCCAAATGATACTAAAGAGTATGACGCGGATCACTTTACAACGATTGTATTTTACTAATTTTGAACGAAAATCCAGACGAACAGCTTCCAGCAATGGAGAATGGGAGGGAGGGAGAGAATGGGTGCAGGAAGGTGATGTTAGACCTCCCTGACAGGTATAGCAAAAGGGGTGGAGGACCAACAAGCGCGTTTCAGAATGTTTGTTTCGTCGTAAGTGTATTGACATTCACCGCCTATACCGATAATGGCTACCCGCAAAACGCTCCTTAAAACTTTGAAAAATATATAACGGCTAATACGTACTTTCTACCTCCCACACCATACTGAAAATTAGATCGAAAGATCTCATATTGATGCGCGGCCCCTACAGAGGTTGAAGATGTACCTCTGTTTTTCGGAAAAGTGTTGAGATCAGAATAGTTCCATGTATTATAACCTTAACAATGGTTATGAGATGGAGTGCAAACTGGGACGAATGCGCACCGAAAGTTTTCATTAAATATGGTTTCTATGACAAACTTTGCATTCAGGCTCTGCATCGAGACACTTTTAGTTCCCAACAACATCTACTTGCCAATCAGAAAGCCAGTCTTTTACCCGGTAATTCGTAAAAAGCTTTCAGCTTTTGCTGCTGTCCTTCTCCGGGGGTTGTTATCGGAAGCTAGCGATAATAACGACAACATTGAGGTTAAGGTTTGCGCCCAAAGCGCTGGTAAATTTCGGTACTTTGCGAAGGATTTGTGGAAATTCTGATAGTTTGAGAACCATTTGTGACAGAAAATGATTAAAATAGATCCATCAATCGGTCAAAAACACACCTAACCTTACCACCTACAAAAATCTACAGCTTACACGCCTTTTGGGATCATTTAAAATTTTCAGAATTTATTTCAGAAATCGATTGGGAGGGCAAGCGCCCTATATGCCGGCGCCACTGTTAGAAACCCTTCACATGCCAAGTTAATATAGAAGTTCACTGTTTTTGAAAAATATAGCACTTTACCTTAGCTTACGCTACTTCTCACCTTCCCCCTTCAAAAATACAGTTTTCACTATTTTACATTTACATTTTTTTCACTATTTTCCTTTATCTTCACCCAATCACCACTTCTCACGCCCCCCCCCCCCCCTTCAGAGGAGGAAAACGAGGTAAGCGGGTAATTCATCATTTTCAATCCTGCTCCCTGAACCACGCTTTTAACGTTTGTTTCCATCAAACAGTTGCTATCTATTTTGGCGCTTAGCTTTGATCAGTTCTTCCTTCTCAACCTGGTCCATGTAGACCACCAGGAAAATTGGGATACCTAAGGGTGAATTACTGAGGAAAATGGGAATAGGTGGGAATGTCAAGACTCTAGAGAATTGGAATCCGATCTGAGGAGCAGACTCATCTTTTTTTTCGTATCTTCTCCATTTTGACAGGCCTTACAAATTACAAAATCAACAACTGCGTCAATTCCATTTGCCCTTACAAATTAAAATCAATAAGAGAAGACAAAACCAATCTTACAGGAAATTAAATTTTCATTTCATTTGCCCGTACAAATTAACAAATCAATAAGGGAAGACAAAACAAATCTTCCAGGTCATTATATTTCTATGGCATCTAAAGTCAAGCTGGCCATTTCAATCCATCATTGCATACACCATATGCAATGAAGTATAACAGTGCTCAAAGAAAAATAAATATTGTTTAAGTTCTGAATGACTTTAACTTGGCCAATTCCATTTGCCCTTATAAATTACAAAATCAACAGGGAAATAAAGTAAAATCCTTCCACAAAATGTTTGCATTGTCTAGGTCACTAATATTTGTTTGTCACTCATAACCGGGTTATTTGAGCTCACATCTAAGAGCCTGTAGACCTGTAACTTTACTACAGTATGCTGCTAATTATCTTTGCCAGGGAGAACTATTGTAACTTAACAGCTTAAATAGTCACTACTTTATGTATTACTTAAACTTAATTGGTGGATATATTCCTGCCAATAAAGGTAAAGGAAGAGCGAAAAGGTGGGGACTAAAGTCTGCTTCTACCTCCACTTTTCAAGGACGAAAATCACTTATTTGATCCTTCTGTGATATGTATGAAACCTTTCTTAATAACGTATCAAACATTTTCATTTAATTTATGTGAAACACCGTAACACCACGTAGCATCAAACAACATTTAAGGACGTCCAAATAGTCCAAAAGTTCCAAAAAAGAGGGCAATTCTCCTTCCTCTTAGACCCCTCCAGGACGGTGGTCTGAAATGCAAGGCCCCTCCCCGATCCAAGAACACCTTAAAGACAAGCAGTCATCTCCCCAAAGTACATTTTGGTGTGGGGGTATCAAAATTCTCAGTTGGTGACTGCACTTTGATTGACATCAAAGTTTGAAAATTCAAATGATGCAGAGTAACTCACATTCCACACAAAGCAGAGAGAGTGTTTGGATTACACCTTATAACCTTGTATGCTCACCAGGACAAGGCCAGAAGCAATAAAATAGGTTTGTGTCTGCACAGGGAGGAGATTTATGCAGTTATGGGAGGGGCTACTAGTTGTTTAGTTGGGAGAATTGGAACTGTCTGGGATGACGAGAATTGCCCTTTAAGCTAGCCGCACACTACACGACATTGCACACCGCAACTCAACTCGATCGTTGTGTCTCCAACAGCCGTGTAGTGTGCATGAATTTTCGACCGCGACTGACAGATTTAAGACCAGTTTTAAATCACGTCGCCTTCAGTCGGGAAGAACGAACATGTTGGTTCTTCCTGACTGAAGGCGACACGACTTAAAACTGGTCTTAAAACCACCAGTCACAGTGGTAAACTCACGCACGCTACACGACTATTGGAGACCCGACGATCGAGTTGAGTTGCCGTTTGCAAAGTCGTGTAGTGTGCGGCTACAATCCTGGCCAAAATTATCTGGGACAAATCCCCGCGCCCCACCTCAGTGTTGATTTTGAAGGTAAATTAAAGTTGATCGAGCGCTGAAGAAAAGAGCGCGCTTTTCGTTTCCTCAACATTGAACAAGGGGTGGAGGGGAAGGTCCGGAAGTGTCCCAATAATTTTGTCTAGGATTGTAGCTTTACGGTTTTGCATGACAAAGGTTATCGCAAAATCAAATATTGACGTGAAACTGGCTTGACCAACGGTACTTGTTGACTTGAATTTACTTGTTACACTTTTCACTTGATTCGACTGAAGTTCTGACGGGACTGACTCCATCACAAGTGCTGACTCGACTTAACTCTTTTCAACCCGAACTGTTAATGACTCGGCTTGACTTGTAACTAAAGTTTAAATTAACTTGACTTGTAAAACTTTGACCAAAACTAATGTTTGCTGAAAGTTGTGTGAATATAGGACTTGTTCCAAGGCTCAGTGGCTATGGAGGGCGATATGTTTCCGACGCGCTTCCCTCGTACATGTTTGATGATGACTAAGACATTCGAATACACACAAATTCTACATCCAAGAGCGGCACTCAAGGGGAGGAGGCAATTTGGCAGGGGACCAAGCCCTTAGCAGGACAGGGGAATTAATGTGCAAGATCGCATCCGGGGGTGAAATTTTTGAAAGGGCTAGATATTTGAAGAAGCATTAAGGCAACAGTGATTTTTATCTAAGGGGAAGAATTTTTCTAGTGAGTGCCTCCCTACTCTCTGGCTGTGACGGAGCCTGTTGGCGAGAAGATAACTTTTGTTCAGTCCCCAATAATCGGACAGCAGCTGTTATCTTTGTGATACACGACATAGTTTGTACTTTGGCAGAAAACTTTTTCTTCCCTCTCTAATATTTTTTCTAGCGACTGTAGTATTGGGCTCAATTGGTCATAAAAAAAGCCCTCTGGTGCTTGCTAAGGCATTATTTAACACACAAAAACCATACATGGCCTTTGTGTAAGCACACTGGGTGGGGGAGGGTTACGATCACGGAGGGATGGGGTACCTGATTCCCCAATAATTTGGTCTGGGGAAAACTTTTTTCCTCCAAGAATTTGGTCAATTATTGTAATAATTACTGATGTTTGTTAGTTTAAGACATAGTCCCTCCCACTCGTAATAATTTGGTCATTGGGAACGAATACCTTTTAATATTCAAGAACCGCAATGTTTTCTGATATTTATGTTAATTAGAGGACTTTGAAATGACTCATTGATGTAGAAAACAATCTTCCGGTGCGATTCACGCGCCCTGTTAGCAGCGTACATGTTTGATAATTACCAAGACATTCGTGCAGAAGCATATGACATATCATATACAAGGGTATAACGATTATTTTCTCCCCCTAAATTTGGATGGGGACGGAAAACGTTTGTTTATCCCTTCAATAGTTACGTTTTTCATTCTACGTAATATTTTCCGATATTTGTCGTAGAAGACATTTTCCCTGGTTATAATTTGGTTGAAGGAAAGGGAATATTTTTCGCCCCCTCAACATTTCTCAGCGGCAGTTGGCCTTCTTGATCTGGAAATCCATTGAGTACCACAGACAAGACTGATTACTAAGGCCATGGGCATGGGGAGGGCCTTTTCTTCGTACCATGCGAACGGTAGAATACGCCCACGGTATTTCCCGCCTGTCGTAGGAGGCGACTAAAGGGAAGGACTTGCACCGTATAAGACTTTGCTTGACACTATATTACACATTTGTGTTGGTGTGTCGTTAAATTTCATCTAACCAACCACCCACCCACCCACCAACCCACCAACCCACCCACCCACCAACCCACCAACCCACCAACCCACCAACCAACTAACGTACTATGCGAAAATGGTGGGGGCGCTCCGCTAAGGCAGTGACAGATAAGCCGATTTCAGCGAGAGAAGGGTAGACGGTGCACTGTATCTGACGTTATACCTCTGTAGGTGAAACTTGCACATTTTCTTTTTTAGGACAGGGCCTGAAATTAGCACACGTGATTTCATGAGAAAGATTTGTTGTCTTTATTACTTGCCGGTGTGAATATCCTTCAGTTTAGTTCTTATGACCAAGCTAAACCGGTTTCTGCTGTCTTGCTCGTAATTATAAATAGCGCAGCTTCTTCTTGAGTATGCCGTCGTCGGAGACGTGGGTTTAAATATCCTGAATTGCTTCTAGTAGCGCAGCAAGGAAAGTATCCTATGAAACTAGTCCTACGTTCTCCCCAGAACTCGTAAACCTTTATTTAAAAAGAAAATCTTTTAGATTTTTTTGACCTTTTGTAGGAGATGATTGGTTGTTGGGGGAATGATTTATGCAATTGCGTATTTGGGGCAATATGGTGCCATGTTCTGGGTTAAGGCACGCTCTGTATGCATTGCCTTTATATGCGGGTGCAGATAAGTCTATAACCCAATGGTGGTACTTTTGCTTTAGTTTTTTTTCAATTAGAAGGGTTTTTTTCGGTCAGTATAAGCCACACGTGGTGCTGTTGTTGATTTTCTCTCGTAATTTCTCAAAGGCAGTTTATCTGTGAAGGAGTTGGGTTTCTCAAGGAAGTCACTTTCGTCGGTTGTTGCACAGGCGATCGTATCTGAGTACTTCGCCCTAAAATGAAGCCTTTCAAGGTTGCTAGGGGATGTACAGATTCCGATCTAAATATTGATAGGTTTCCGTGGGCTTGGTATAGACTAATGTGTCAAGGAGACCACCTTCGCCAAAAAGTTCGCCTTTAAATATTTAAGATCGAGATACGTAAATTCCGTGTTAGAAGCTTCTATTGTGAACTTAAAAATTTTTATGTGCTTCGTTCATGTCAGCCTCTATGTGTGCCTTATCTGTGCCATTGTACGGCAGGAAGATGTCGCCTCTGTAGCGGAGTCATTTAATAATATTGAAATCTGTCTTTATCATACGATTTTGTAGATGATGTATGAAAACTCGGATATTTCGGGGGGGGGGGGGTGGCTTAGTGTTGCGCATCCCATTTTGTAGGAAAATCTTGCCATTGATTTCAAAACAGTATTTCTTTTGAGAATTAGACCAGGTAACGGTCGGAAGGGGTGATATTTTTCATATCGTAATAGCTTTGCGGGCAAGGCCGGATTTACGAATGTGTGCCCTGAGGACGAACCTGGGGGGGGGGGGGGGGCGCCGCGGACAGTCATTTGGCTCTTTGATAAAGAACTGATATGACAGATTGGGCTATACGAGTAAACCGACGTCTTCGGCGGTTGGGCGCTTATATACAGACCATAAATATTCAACAGTTTTAGGCTAAAAGCCAGATGTCATCACAGTGGAAAATCCAGGATTTGACTGAGAAGAGGGGGGGGGGGGGATTTTAGATTGTCAAGAGCTGATGCAGGGTAGTGGCATGAGGGTGGAATTTTTATTTTTTGAGGTAAAAAAAAAACACCAACAAGGTGTAATTTGGTGCATTTTAGCTGTCGGAATTAATTACTTTTTATTACAGAACCGTAATGAAATTAACAAAAAATAACTGAAACTAAGCTGGACCTAGCCATAAGGGCGTTGAGGACGATTTATTTCAGAAAAAATACCCAAATTTCAGACCTTGTTCAGATGTCATGTTGAGGTAAAGTGATGCAAAACAAAGTGTGATGGAGGAGGGACTAAGATTTGTCGAAAAGGAATAGGGTGGTGGTAAACTGTCGTACCAATTGGCATAAGAATTCAGGCGTGGGTCTAGGGATTGGACAAAGAGGGACACCTTTATGACTTCGGTAAGCAATGGAGAACAGTAACCGGAGGGCTACCGATGGTTGGCGCGAAGCGCTTATTGAAATTTTGGATGGTAACACCTCCTAGACCACCAGAATTGGCACTTCCCAGGCACTATTCGCCTCAGTATGGAAAGACATCAGAGGCTTGTAAATTACTGATTTTTTTCTCATTTTATGGGGTATATGTGTCCCCATGGCTGCGCGCCTAGCACTATTACTACCCGTGCAGCTAACTGCGCGAGGAGCGTGCAAACTTTTTTGTCTTATTGTTTGCTTATAAAAGACATTTGAACTTCTTCAGGGATGTTTATACCGATTAAGACTACAATTTTATGATAAGGATAATTCATAAAGAATACAAACATTGATTTTTTCTTCATTATACAAACAACACGTCTGAAAACTGAGACCATAGCATTTGAATATAGCCTAAACAAGGTTTTCGCAGTGGCGTAGCTTGGGGGGGGGGGGGCAGGGGGCGGTCGCCCCCACAAAGCCTCCGAAGTCCTCTGTCGAAAAGTTCTAGTCTCTGTCGGAAATTTTTACTACCTTAAAGGGAAACAATTGTACAGATTTGTAAGCAGGTACAACATTTAGAACGCATTTTTCCAAGCATTGTGATACCATTAACAACTAATATAACTCAATATCTAATTTAACACGAATTTTTCAAAAAAAAAATTCTGAAACTCACTATAAACGCCACTCTGTAGGCAGTCATGATATTGTATTATTACCCACAATGCAACGGAACTGTGATGTCACACCTGCACCTCGCTGCGGGTTGTACAACAACTGCTTGTGTAGCTTGTACGCACACACCTACAGTATTCACGGTAACGTCAAAACTATCTTTAATTTTCAAAAAATGCAACGGTTAAATTTGCCATTAAAATCCAGAAATCTGTACATTACTATCTAAAATCATCATACAGCCTTCTTCTTACTTGATACGTACGATTTTTAACCAGTTAAAAAGTTCGAGAAAATCCTTCACCCTACACTTATAAGTGCAGCTCGAAATCCGTATAAACTTTATATGGCATATCACACACATGTATGGTACTGACCACTGCACTGCATCGCCGTAGTCCGAAGGGATTCGATATCATACTTATCAAAACATTTTAGATTTTTCTAAACTCTCAACACCCAATCTGACAATAAAAGTTGTAAAATTCAAAGTAAAATATTCAAACAATACACAGAAGTCTCTTACCAGACCAAATGCGTCTGATTGAAGCTTACTCAACCAAAAAGAAATTCTGTGCCTGTTACCGATAGCTCGAGGCAGCTATGATGGGAACACATCACAAAGAATGGTTAGGCTTACTTCCGGTAGACTCAAATACAACTGTCGACTGACATTTCAAGGTGTTGCTGTAAGAATGCGGCCATTACTCCACCAAATATGCAATAATCGATATCATACTTCACCTTGTCTATGCAAAATCCTCATTTTATGCACTAAATCTGACAATATCACAAGACTTTCGTCTCGAACGAATGCCAGGCCCTAGCGAACAGGTTTTTTAAGGAGAATAGTGTTTCCATAAGTTAGACAAAAATTTCACTCAGTGGATCCGAATTTCCTTAAGTTTTCATTATTACTACCGAAGAGTTGATCTCTTAATGTTCCCATCGTAACGTAAGAGTAGGAACAGATAATCATCATTTACGTAAAGAAATCTGCATGAAGAACTATCCAAACATCGCATGAACACAGCCCTTCAGCGTGATACCATGGGCTAGGAAAATGGAACCACTGAAAGAGAGTTTTCCTCGATAGCTTCCTCTTGCAATACTAAGAAAAATAAATGTGCAAAAGCTATTTAGTATTTTTAGCTGTGGGGCATAAAAAATCCCACAGAAATTTTTGTTATATTTTCTATATTTTTTATAATTTAAAATACATTAATTTGAAATTTTGAACCACCACTCAGAAAAATTAGGAAGGCCTCTTTAAATCTATTTGAGCTGGCAACATTTTGTTCTGGAAATCGTGAGGTGCGCGTTTTACATCACCAATCAGCTGATATCAAGTCGTCTTCTTCAGGGCCGTCTTAACGCATAGGCCCACTGGGCCCAGGCCCAGGGCCCCGCGATGTCAGGGGCCCCGCAAATTGGAGAGCAACTGGAAGATTACTCTTCTATAATGTATTTCAGCTTTTAGATATATCACATATGTTATTCACATAAAAGTTCCAATTTCCATGCTTTATGCGCGACATGGGGGGGGGGGGGGTAAATGCAGGCATGTCTATGCTTGAGCGATGGTCAAGGATGTCAATTTTTCACGCAACTTTTTTCGAACACACTTGATTGAGGGGCCCCGCTCCAATGCCGGGCCCAGGGCCCGGTGATCTCTTAAGACGGCCCTGGTCTTCTTTCGAATATGTCTGCGCACATGTCAGCACGCGAGGGAAATTTGAAATATATTATTCTTAAAAAAGGTTTCATGTAAGGTCCACCAGGTAAAGATTATCGGTAGTATTTATATGTATACTACACATATGTAAAGGGTCAAATGGCCACTATTGTTCCCCTTTTATTAAAAATTCTTACAACGGAAATTAGTAGCTTAAATTATATTCTTAGGGGTTTACTTACAACACTTCTTATGTTTTTAAGAAGAATTACAAATCGAAATGGTTACTGACAAGGCCTGGAAGTGTCATTTAAGGCAATCTCGGAGATATTCTAATTTTTTCCGCGCGTTACACGCCAGATGATGGTGGCGTTATGCTTAGACAGTACATCATTACTTCAAGATAATAATCTGATAATAATCTGCTCCCCCCCACACAAAAAATATCTAGCTACGCCACTGGGTTTTCGCCATTTCAACGATGCCCAGTAGCGACAGTCATTCGCGACCAATTGAACCTCATATAGTTGGAATTGCATGTGTTTTGTGAGCACAATATTTTTGACTCTCAGGCTATTCCGCCACATCATTTCATTGTTTTCCCCGACGGAGGGCGAGGGGTGACTTGATAGGGTGTCTTACCCGGGCAGGGTAATTTCAACTACCATATTACTGATACCTGGCTGGAGTGAAAATGGGAATTAGGCCAAATTAATTCATTTGTGTGAAAATATCGATATTTTGAGCTCTACAATAATGTTCGTCTGTTTTCTTTCGGTTTCATTCGGTTTATTTTCTGCCAGTACATTTTGCGCCCGAAAATTTTAGCGATCTAGTTTTCCCCAACTTCCTCGATGAAAATAAAAGTTAACTAATTCATGAGCAATCTGAGAACCATTTCCACCCCTTCAAATTTGTCTCTCTTCACACCCTCCCAACAATGCACTGACATTTCGGTGGGGGGGGGGGGGGGGCTCATGCGTGAGGATATTTTAATTTCAGCTGGATGGCGTCTCCTGATGACCCTAAAAATATATCCCAATTGGTAGGGGCTCCCTTAGTGTGGGGCCCCTGGGAACATGCCCCGCTGGTCCATGCTCATATCCGGCCCTGTTTGCAGGGGGCTTTCGCCTATGCTTTTTGTACGACATCCAAGGCTTCCTCTTGTGGAATGTTTGTGTACATGGATACTATATCAAGGGTAACTAGTAAGACATTTCCCGGTAGGGTCTAGCTTCCAGGATTTTAAGAATTTCGCACTTGAGATTGCCCGTCGTGGGCCACCCCCACCCTCTCGGAATTTCTGGATCCGTGCCTGGCTATCCAGTCATGTATGTGAACGGTGACATGCTAATCTTATCCCTTAATTTCGCAGTTAAGTATCCGGATCATAAAATCTCCTTACTCGCATTTTTGTACCTCTACGCGACTTAATGACTCGAACTTCATGGATACTACCATGATCAAGGTCTGCAACAGTATGCCGGTTGTGTAGTTACTTGTAGTCTTCATATTAGGTTTGTATGCTGTTGCAAATGTTTGCATTTCTCGGATAAGGTTTCTTGAGAAAATGTTGTTGACCACTGGCCATGCCTTTACACGTCCAAGTTTCTCGGAAACACTTTTGCTGCATTTTCTTCACTTCGCATCATTTACCGAAGTCCACAGCTTCGCTTGCTTTTTCGACGTGCGTAACAGGTATGACAAAAAATTCTGCATTGAACAACACTGGCTGATCATAATGTATTTGTACAATCGCGAACAGCTTCGCATTTGACTAAACTCCCTCTCAGTGCTTCCACACTGTAAATTCATTTTTCCTGAAAAAGAAACCAAAGTTCTAAAATCGGCTGGGTATTTCCTGAAATTTTCAATAACGCTTCTTTTATGTTACTTTAATGGAAAAACTTTCAATACAAAGCTGCTTTACCCAGGAATATAAACTCAATACAAAGTTAATTGATATGAAATCGAAAAACAGAGGAAAATATTCTCTCGAATTTGAAGATAATGAATCTTTTCCTTCATTTTCCAGATTTTCCGGGGAAATTATCCCCTTTCCCGAAACTTTCCAGAAGAGCATACAGGTTTCCCGAATTTCGGGAAGAGTGGAAAAACTGCTCCCTCTGTAACAATCACAGCTTTTCGCAGTTTAAAGAACACAACACAATACCCAGTGGCGTAGCTAGAGTCTGTGGCGCCCGGGGCAAGAAACGAAATTGGCGCCCCTGCCTCCATCTTCTGGGGTGGGGGGGGGGGTAATCTTATGAATATTTACACAACTCAAGATCTTAAATAGAACAAATGTCCATGGGCGTCCGCAGAAAAAAATCAGGGGGCAAAATTTTTTAGGGGGGCCAAAATTTCTTCATGGGAAATATTTTACTTCCAGAAGAGAGTTTCAATGCTACTTTACACAGTGTTGACAGAGGCGTAGCCAGGAATTTGTCAAGGTGGGGGCGAAGCCCAAAGACAGACTCTCAGCGTTCAGCGCCACCATGAGTTGGCGCGGAGCGCAAGAAAATTTTGGCCCCAAATGCTTCCCAGGTCGCTGGAAATGGCACTTCCAAGGCCTATTTACCGCATATGAAAAGGGGAAACACTAGCAATATCGTAAATATTATTTTATTAAAGATGAAATTGCTGTATCAATATCATGCTCATGGCAAGTGGTAGTTCCAACATTTTTTAAGTGATCTCGATTTGGCACCCCCCTAGATGTGGCGCCTTGCCCCCCTTGCCCTCCCCTAGCTACGCTACTGACAATACCTTAGAAATACATGGGTGAATGGATATTTACGTAGCACAAAACTGCGTCTATGAATGGTTTACAAAGGATAAAATTGCGGTGAAGAAGCAGGGATGTAGCTGGATGGAAAATTATTTTTCCAAAATAAAGAAGAGCAAATTCGTTGTAGATGTGGAAAGTTTCCTGAATTTACAGAAGGATATGTTTATGTTTTAGGAAATTTCTCGAGTGCAGATAAACCTTGATAGGTTATCTCCCTGGTAAAGTGGAAAACATTCTTTTGGGCTTTTTATATGAGCTTTGATAATACAAATGCCTCATCGGTATGACCGGAGAGGCGAAAAATACTCATGATGTGAGAATTCTTCAGATAAACAAAACACACCTCCGATACGATTGTTCCCATGAAAATAGAAAACGCCGTTATTCAGTGTATTTGTAGTCGGAAGAAATTTGGTAAAGTTGTTGTGACACTTCAAATGAAATTGTTACAGACGCATAGTACGACCAGTGTTCCGATGGGTTGGAAGCATCGTGCGTGTAAGCACTTACAATTCTGTTTTGTAAAAAGGTAAAACCTTTAGCAATAGCACAATCGCTATAGCTTACTACTACGTATTGTCAACCAACTACATTAAACCGGAACCTACACTGCTTTCCTGAAAATTTATTCATATACACCATGAGATTAAGATTCACTATTTCTATATCAAATTATTTTATCCCGATATATCATACTTTGGGCACGTCACTGAGGTCTGGAGAGCCGACCATTTCCTCGAATCATGCCAGTGCCCTACCCATGGCTTTATTAACATTCTGAAGCCGAAATTATTGGCCATGTTCAGTTATGACGCTATTTTCTTATGACTGAGTTACACCAACACCCCGGAAAAATCTGCATGGGCTAGTGTCTACCCCTCGAAAAAGGTCTGACTACACTACTACAGTACACCAATGTACTGGCAACCTTTGATGTGCTTAGCATAATTTTTCTTATGACAGTTCAGGGCCGGATCCAGGGTGCATACGCCCCCCCCCCCTATTCTTTGCAGAACAATTTTTTTTTTGTACAAAAAATGACTTCAAATGATGCTAAATTTTGCACCAGATTGCATCTGAGGGTACTAAAATATTCAAAAATTTCTCAAAGGGGAGGGGCACCCCCTCCTCTTTGACCGCTTACACAGGCCGGCGATCAGGTCCTGCGGTTGGCCACCCAAAATCAAAAATCCTGGCCACGCCAGTTTCATGGGCTTCGAAATTGCGATACTTGTGATCATCTATTGAGTGCACATTTAATGCCATTTACAGATAGATAAGTGTTCAGGTTTACGTGCACCATTTTGTAAATACTACTCCAGAGCGTCCAGGTTACGCACTTTTTATTCCATTCTGCTCTGCTTTAAACCAGGACCTTCCGACGGCCCCTAGACATCAAACATTCAGATTTAATTAATGCTAACTATTTCAAAATGAGGCCCAAAGACAATATCATGGGTATACGTCTGGCTGTGAGCGGCCTGTGCGGTTTTCCCGATTAAAAATGTGCCCCCCCCCCAGTGAACACAATTAAGGACCCCCTATATAAGATTTGACAGTAGAACTTTTACGAATATTATCCAAACAATACAGCATATATTGCAAACACCTTGACACCGTGTTGAGTAGTACAGAAACTGCAATTCTGCCGGTCTCACGCCCTGTCTCGGGAAATTTAGAGCCGAGTCACGAGCCCCGATTGTACGAGACCGAGCCCTTGCTTTCCGTGTCCGAGTCATTAAAATTGTGACTCGAGACCGGTCTCGAGCATTGCTTACTAGGCATACAGACTCTCACCAGGGAGTTGCAAACAGGCAACTCCCTGCTCTCACACGCATCTTCAGATTTGTGTTGTTATGTGAATAGAAGTACAACACATCATTTCCCTACACATTAATGTACATGTAGGGACAGGGGCGGATGCAGGTTTTGACTAAAGGGGGGGGGGGGCGGTTGCGATATAGTTACTATCTAAGCGGAGCGCCACCATGAGTTGGCGCGAAGCGTACAGAGAAAACTTTTGGTCCAGAAGACCCCCAGATTGCAGGAAATGGCATTTCCCACGCGTTTCCTAGGCTCTTTGATCACGTATAAAAACAAGCTTTCATTGAAATTCCCCGTGTCAGAAATTTTATGATAAATGTCCTGTCAAAAAGTTGTCTTCCTTCTTGTGAGAGATGCATGCTATACAGCCCGATAACGATCTTTGGCGTCAGGAGTTCGGAACATTCAGTCATTTATTGTGCTCTCTCTAGGCACTCACAGTGACTCACTGAAAGTTGCTCGCCTGTGCTCAATAAAGTTAGTTAGTTAGATGAGGTTTAACGTCCCAGTTTCCAACCAATTGGTTCAAGTCGAGACGACCACGGCCTTTTTTCCAGTTGTGGCTCACTGGCTTGTTTTCCCTACTCCAAGGCTTATGCTGAGCACCAAGCTCTATAAAGAAAATTTGGTTTCTCTTTTTGAAATCTTCTGAAAGTATTTTGGTATTGGGGCCTTAAAATTCAACTAGTAGGCTTAATCGCATGCATGGGATTTTTGGTTGTCTCGTTATCTAAGCGGAGCGCGACGCCGCGGCGTCAGGGGTGGCGCCAGGATTTGCCCGACGGGGGGGGGGGGGCAGACTCCCCGACGTCGGGCCAGCGACCCGAAGCCCCGACAGCCATGATGTCGTCGAGAAATTGGTGAGGAGGGATTTGAAGAAAACTTGTGTGCTAGATTATGACATTGCGGGGCATACATTTCATAATATTTGTATATACTAGAAAAATATATTTCCGCCTTGATTTATCGTTTTTCCTAGAATCTAAACTGTGAAATTTCAAAGCGCGAGAATTTTGTTTGGGATAGGCCTACACTAAAAAGAATCTGTACTTATTTGAAGCATATATAGGTCAATTGTCAAGGCAGTTGGGCCATATCGGGCATAACCTACGCTGAACTTCCCTCCTCGAGTCACTAGCAGTACCGCACGACAGACACAAGAGAACATTAACTAGGTTTAGCAAAATAAGATGAAATGACCGACATTTACATAAATCCATGTATTTTACTTATATTAAGTTACTTGAAAAGGTGGAAAGGGTTTGTACTATATTTAGCTATTAGTAACGGAACTGAGGAAGAGTGGGCAAAGTGGACCGAAAATTTTGGGTTCTATCGCAGAAATGACCTTTTGAAAAGCCAAAATAAGTAAACCGACCAGGTCGGTAGCGACAGCATTTTCTCGACAGGGGGCCGGATCATGCAGCGACCCGAAGTTCCGACAGCCCCTATGTCGAAGGGGTGGTAAGGAGGGGATATGAAGGAGCCTAAATATCCCAAGTCATTGCAGGGCATATTTTGCATAATATCACTGAATACTTCATGAGCCGAGTTGCGCACTGAAAAGGTACTTTTGAATCGGAAACGTAAAATTGCAAAGCGCGCGAAGGGTGCGAATTTTTTTTTTTTTTGGGGGGGGGGGGTTACACAAAAAATATATGTAATCATTAACAACAAAAAGAAAAAAACTGAAGGGGTTGTAGACCATATCAGGAATAACATACATTTTATCGAAACCACCTGGACTACCTGATGAAATACCCAAACTTTTCTCCTTGAGTCGCTCACCAACTGACCGTACCGCATGACACACACAAGACAACAACAAGTAGACTTTGCGATATGGGATGGAATTTACAACCTCTACATAAACTGTGTACTCTACCTACATGTTACTTGTTAAGTTTGACAGGTCTTGTGCTATCTAGCAATGTAGAATGGAAGTACTGAAGAAACTGGAGTGACTCTACCGCGCGCCTAGCGCGCCGAAAATTTTGGGTTCTTTTAAGGGAAATTGTCCTCTTGAGAGCAAAAAACAGGTAAACCGTCGGGGCGACTTGTCGCCGTAGGGGACTACACACTTTACCGTATCGACTAAGACTCCCCGACTGTAAAAAACTGTAAACATTCCCCGACGGGGGCCATGGCCCCCCTGTCCCGCACCTGGCGCCATCACTGCACGGCGTGAACCAAGAAAAATTGACCCTTCTCAGACCTTATAATCTATACTTAGGCCATCTTCATGTTTCATGTTTCGTATGTTTGTCATTTCCATGGAAACATTACGTTTCTTTGATACCCTCCCTTGCTGTACATACAACCATGTCGTCTAGAGGCACGAAGGAAAATATGCTAAAATACCGCCTACAGGTCACTGGCACTTCCCATGTGCAAGAAACTCCAGGCAAACACCCACTCTTTTGCATGGAGACATTGTTTGAGCGCACAGACCCTACTCTCATTCTGGGCTTTCTGAAGGAAAGTGGCCTGTATAGAAATTTTTGACATGTCTCCTGCATTTACCTAGATTTTTTGTTGAATTTTACCCCTTTACTTTTTTCTTTTGTCAGTCACATTCTCGTTGACTGTTGTGTTGTGAATACTCCCATGTTCGCCAGAAGTACTATGCTGTGCCAGACCTGAAAACTATTTGAGCAGACAGATTCTTCCCTTATTCTGGGCTTTCTCAAGGAAAGCAAACTGTATAGAAACTTTTGACACGACTCCCGCATTTGCCTGAACATTTCAGAGGAATTTGAACTGTACCCCAACTTTTTTTACCTACTTGTACCGCAACATTGCACCATTTTCTTCTCTAGGTGACACTATATAACACAATCGTATTGGTGTGTCGTAAAATCCCATCTAACTAACTAACTTTTGCATGGAATAATGTTTAAACGTGGTCTTGGTCATAACGTGTTCTTAGACAAAAAAGGAATATATCGTGTGAAACAAATGAAAGGGATTCAGTATATAAGCGAATTTTGGATTATAATACTTTCCAGAACAATGGTAATTTCTTTAGATATATGTTCCAACTGAACAGTCTAATTTTCCCTGAACGTCTTTACATCCAACGGATGTCCAAAGTTTGATTAACCTTCTCGATTTCTGATTATATTAAGTGATTCCAATTCAACGACAACCACTTTCAGACAACACAATATTTGAATTTTTCAGCGAGAGAACAAGCGAAAAGCTGGAGTCGCGTTCCCATTTTCAAAAGAGAGTTAGGCACTACTGGATGCGATTTCATTGCATATGGGAACCAAGATTAGAGCTGGACCTCCTCTTGAAGGACTCACTGACTCTATAAAGGATTTTGAATGAGAGAGAATCGGGACGATAGAAGGAAAAATATGCTGTCAGCAAACTTATAATTATGGCATGTTAATTGCATTGTTGTAACTGAAAATAACCTTCAAAACATACCGGGGAAATTAAGCAATATATTATACAAAATGAAAAAAATCAAGGGGGGGGGGTTAAACCCCTAACCCCCCCCCTTGGATCCGCCCCTGAGGGAGATAAGATACTAACGAACATTGCAAGCACTCTATCTATAACCACAATATGCAAACACAAACTCGGCGTATGTTGGCCATCACAAAACTTAAAAACATCAAATTTAAATCAAAGAAGGTTCACTTCGTCTTCGAAGACTGAACCATTATAGGCTAATTAAGGGAAATATTGCATATGTAGTACAAAAAATGTTCAAAACTTTAAACCACACTTCATAGGTGTAGACAAATAAGCAATAAACAATTCAAAATAAGGTAGCTGGGCAACTTTATTACAAGAAAAAAGGTTCTCACAGGAAGGAATTCCTTGATTTTGTTGCTTCAATTTCTCTTTCGAACTTTCACATTTTGAAACATTCTTACGGTTTGCACACATCTTCATCTAGTAACTAGAATTAAACGACACACGACACACAAACGACACACAAAACTTATTAAGCCAATTTTCTTTCCCCACCCCATTTGCAGTGCGTCCCACTGTCAAACTCCGGTGCCAGGGTTTGCCCCTCCACTTTCACACACCAAATCCCGCCTCTGTGTGTTATGATATACACCCAGGGTTTGATAGCAGTGCGCGATTATCCTTTTATTGGTCTTGTGGTGTTGCTTTATGCATGCCGAGCATGGTACTGCTTTTGTTTCCTTTCTTACTTTGTGTTGGCGGAAAGGCAGGAATTGAAGAATAGGTCTGTTGAGAAAATCTGTGTCGGCGGGAAATCTGTGACTGGAGTTAGGGTCGTTCTTATTTTTAAACGATCGATATTTTCTGTTAAAAGTTGTTGCAAACTGTCAAAATTTTCTTGCGTTCATTGCTCTGCTCATTAAATTTGGATCGGAACATATCGACACCCTTTTGTAACTGTTCCGGACCCAACGGACCCTACACCCGCAGATTTACCTTTGGTCCTCTTAGCGTGAGACCGTTTTCATTTCAAATGTGCCTCATTTCTGCAACCGTTTCGCGCTCCTAAGGGTGACTATTACCCAGGGTTGGGAAGTAACGAGTTACAAGTAACGCCGTTACTGTAACGAGTTACATTTTGTGTAACGGAACCCTGTAACGAGTTACATTTGCATTTCAGTAACGGAGCAAGTAACTAGTTACAATTCTGTGTAAAAGTAACTGTAACGGCGTTACATTTGGGTCCCGTTACTTTCCCGTTACAAATAGTCAAAATGACCACAAATTGCATTTTCTTTGAGCTAATAACAGAATAACAGAAAATTTTCAAATTGATGACACTTTGGTAGTAAAATGTAAAATTATTTTCGATATAGGCTATTTATCATTCATCGCTATTATCGACGTCGCCCTCACCGACATCAAATTTTATTCACGATTAGAATCAGAAGTTGATATTAGATGCACACGCTGCAGGCTTACAGGCCGGGCCACTTGATTGTCTATTGAACCAGGGAGTTGTCAAATAGCAACTCCCTGGTTGAAATAAGTTTAAAATTGATCTGTATGTCAAAATACTTATTAGACAGATCAATGCTTATTATCCATGAGACCGATTTGTGCGATTATTTGAAAAATACTGAACGGTCCTCTAAGGCTCAGCTGACTTTATGTATTCTAAGTAAAGTCAGCTGGGCCTTGGTTTACTCATATTGTCCTTTAGAGGACACAGTGGAGACAGTGTACCGTGAGAAACGGGTTGGCCCATGGGCATTCAAATACCAGCTTACTTTGAAAGTTTAATCATTGCCTCTTGAGACGTTAGGGCTGGACCCGTGTTCACCCTATCCGAGTCGGAGCTAACTGCGATTCTAGATTCCCGAATCTTTCCGAGCATGGTACTACTCAGGATCCTCAAATTTCTGCCAGTTTTGATTCCAATGGCACCAATTCCGAGACCAGTCTTTTTGCCAATGTATATCATATCACACATACAGATGTTTTAATTCTATCGTACATGTCCACCATTAATTAACAAAGTCATCGTTTGTACTCACTTCCATAGCCTGGCCTCCTGAGTAATTTAGTTGATTGTATGTGACAATACCTTAGATCTGTACATTGTGCACAAATGGAACTTTAAACACTTTTAATGTAACTTTCATATTTGAGAACTCGGCTGGAATGAACTCCGAGTCCGAGTCCAGTTACATCACATTCCGTAAAAATTTCGATTCCGGAACCTTCTATCCCGGGCAAATTCCTAATCTAGAAAAACGCTCTTGAGACCGGCATTAAGTTAACCGAATCCGGACTCTTGCGTTGAAGCCCAGTAAATCTATACGGTGCCAAGCGTTGGTAAACACCGTGCATCCATTTATGCATCTAATTTAACATGTATGGTATCTTTATTTGAATCAAACGTATGAATTTAGGCCATATCATATTCTTTTCAATGTCCGTAACTCCTTACACTGGAATAATAGTACGGTTAATATAAAAAAACAGCAGAATATTGAAATGGTCAATGGCGTTAAAAGTATCCTAACAAAGCTAATTGGAAAGAGAAGTGTCCGACTTAAAGCTTTACCTATTGTAAAGGGAAAGTGAATTATGTGCACATGATCTGCATGTATAAACTGCATAGTATCACCATTTCTATGCACTGTTTTATATCGACACAATGTGAAACTTGAAATTTATGGGGAAATATCACTTAGCCCAACCTTAGCGGTGAGGTTTTAAAATTTTACTGCTAACAAATGTATTCATCCTCTTATTATACCATATTTATGCCCTTGAGGGGTGAAGACTTTAATTACTGCTGAAACAACGCTCTTCCCCTTTCCGGCATAGCCGCTAACCTCTCTAAATTAGCCGACTGTGTGATGGGAGTATAAAGATTTCAACCCTCAAAGAAGTACTTTGGTAACTGGAAAAGTTTTGGTTATAACCATATTCCTCTAACAAATAGTTTGCGTAAGCTCCGACACAGTATCATGATTCGCTGCTTCATGTTGAGCATTAGGAGCCTCTGCGACAATGCCCATTGAAGATCAGCTAGCTTCATTGACTTTCTTTGGGGAACACCTAAGGATAACCGGCACAAATGAGGTGTCGGTCGTCTCATGTGCCCCCGTCTTACTATCTAATTATGCCCCCCCCCCCTCCATTTCAGGTACCGAGGTACCGTATATTCACCTTGAAGTAACGAGTTACTTTTGAAATGTAGCTAGTTACTTTTTAGTCAAAAGTAACTGTAACTAGTTACTTTTTCAACATTGTAACTAGTAACTGTAACGAGTTACAATTTTACGGAATTAACTGTAACTATAACGAGTTACTTTCAAAGCGTAACGGGAACAACCCTGCTATTACCGAACATTTGTGAATAGGGCTCATTTGTGATAGAAATTTGCCAACAAAGCAATTGTGCCGACAACCCGACAAACACATTACTTTTGGAAGCAAAAGGGGTGCGCTAGAAGTGAGGTGTCTGGCCACATCTTGGTTAAATTAAAGTCTATAGATTGACCTGTATGAACTACGACAGTTGGAATTCTCTGGCTTCAACACACCTTGAATTTCAGCTCCTACATACCACCACTAATCCCTCTGCTACATCCCTGTGTGCAACCGTACCATAATCCAATAATCCCCCACCCGCCCACCCGCCCACCCGCCCATCCACCCACCCACCCGCCCATCCACTCACATGCTCACTCATGCTACAGTCAAATCGACGGGCGATATAGTTTGACGTATGTAATCCAGTAAAGGTGAGGGGGAGCTGGCAGGCTAGTTTAATGAACTTACGAAATCTTAGGAGACCATGTGCCCTTTGATATAAACTTATATAGACCAAAATATTTTCTTTCCTCTTATTTACCTTTTCTTATTTGAACTGTGGTCAGGTGGTTAGAGCATCCGACTCAGCCGGAAGGTCTACGGTTCAAATCCTGGCCGGGTCATACCAAAGACTTTCAAAATGGAACCTACTGCCTTTGTGCTTGGTGCTCAGCATAAGCAATGGAGTAGTGAAAACAAGCCAGTGAGCCACAACTGGAAAAAGGCCTTGGTCGTCTCGACTTGAACCAATTGGTTGGAAACTGGGACGTTAAACCTCATCTAACTAACTAACTTATTTGAACTGTGCATTCCTAAATAATGGTATTTCAAAATAAAGAATACGTATGGTATCGAGGTATAACTTTAGCAGCCTGGTAACTTGCCACTCACGGCATCTAGAAGGCCTTTTTAGCAAAAAATCTTCTTGTTACGCTATACGAGCCAACAGATAGTGACACTCCTCTCAGATAAAGTCACGCCAAACCACTTTCTCCTGCAGCCATACACTTTTCGAAAAAAGATATGCGCCACTTAATCGGATATTGTTTTACTTGTTACCCGCGCTGTCAGGCCTTGATTGGGCCTAATGGTCTAATTGTTACACGTACTTGTGATCATCAATTGAGTGCGCATTCATTGTCGTTTACAGATAGCGTAGATAAATGTTCAGTTTTAAATCCACTGTTTTGCAAATACCCTCAGGGATTCCGAAATTACGCCCTTTTTGTTCCATTCGGTGTTGATCAGAACCAGGGACCTTTCGACGAACCCCTAGTCACCACACATTCAGATGAAACGCTACCCATTTCAAAATGAGGCCTAAAGGCAAAATCAAGGATACCTGTGGCCCGGTGAGATCTTCCCGATTAAACATGTGGGCCACCACCAGAGGAAATAATTAAGCCCCCCCCCCCATGTATGGTTTTATCGTAGGACTTTTGGTAATATCTACACTATACAGAGCATAATTGAAAGCCGCAAATACTGTGTGTTCTATAGAAACTGCAGAGGACAAGGCAAAGCTATATGACGACGGATCAATTGCATAAAAGTGATTTCCCAAATTCTGTTGGTCTCGAGCCCTGTCTCGGGAAATTGAGAGACGAGTCACGAGTCCGGACTGTACGAGACCGAGTCCGAGTCCTCACCTTCCGAGTCCGAGTCACGAGTACTACAGCACTGACGATTTGTCACTTTAACAAGTTATGAGCTTGTAAGCTTCTGAAAATTGTCCCAGCTCTGAAGCAAAAGCTTGAGTACAATAGGGCCCTGCACAGGTTGGACGCCAATATCTTATTTCGACCCCTGTCTAGTACACGTTTTTGGATACAAATAACATTAAACCATGCTCAGACCTTAAAGTAAATTCCGCAAATATTTGGTCACTGAATGCTCACTATAGGTTCACAAGTACAATCCCATGGACGTTGTGGTAAACGTTTCGTGCTGGATCCTTGCTATCTCCAAACTAGCCATGGAGGCCTGAGATTGAGTCGATATTCCCAGTGTTCACTGTTCATACTGCACACTGACTAATGCGCTGTACCTAACATGAAGCAACGATATTGCACGTACACGTAATGTACGATATGATATTTTCAGCAAACACTTTTTTTGCGCAGTTCCGACCTGAGGTTTACGGTCGTGGGAAAGGAAATAATCGGTCTCGTACCCGGTCTCGGCCCGAGTCCCCGAGTCATGTCGGTCGAGTGCGAGTCCGAGTCCTGAGCGCGGAGTCCGAGTCACGACAATCGGGACTCGAGTCATGCAGCCCTGGTTTTCAGGTGAGTAAAGGGTGCTCTTCAGGGCTGTTTTGAGCTTTGTTTTCGAGATTTACCGTGAATGTGGCTCTTCGGGAGCAGTGTTGGTAATTTCGTCATGGCAAGGGGTGAGGTAAGTATTCGGTTTATTATTTGTCAGTCATAGATCGTTGCTCGCTCGTAGTACCTTGTCCGTTTTTCCAGTAGCGTAACTGAAGGCGATCGCCCCCCCCCCCCCCCACTTATCGTACTGGGATGGTCTGTCGGTACATTTTCTGATCTTATCGGTTCATCCGTTATAGTTATTTGACTGAATGGCGTCGCTGTATACGCATTGTTTTCAGTCAGCATGGTCAGGATACGGTGACGATATAGTTTAATTTATTGACAAATTCAGTATCAAGGGTATGATTATTTGCCTGGCACACATGACTGTATACGAATTGTTTTCAATCAGGAAACAGTTGTATTTTTCAAATTATACTTCTTCATAGGGAGGCGTTATTGGCATTTTGCAGTTTAATTTATGAAATAAGAAGGTATGGGAAAATAATGCAAGATTTGGTGTAGATGGGGGGAAGGTCACGGGTGCGGGGTGACTTTTTAAGTGATAACCCTTTGACAATGTGTCGGTACATTTACCTTATTTTCATCCCTCCCACTTCTATCACCCCAGTTACGCTACTGCGTTTTTCAGCACGTAAAGAGCACCAAGGCTCGCCGAGGACCATGCATGAAAGCTATGATCTTTAAGGTGAATCTGTAGCCACATGAGTTGTACTTGGCATAACTCGGACAAACCTTTAGAATTATTTCACCTTCTGGTATGTTTTTGTCATTCACATCATTGTATATACGTATCGATTTTAGGAGCAAATAAAACCATCTTTGTTGTGTGTGAACACAACTGCGTCCAGTAGGCAACCTATTTTGTCATAGCGATTTGTGGAAACACTGTTCACCAATTTGAAAATCCCCCAGCAGTACGGAAAAGAAGCAATAAGTTACCAGAGAGTTTACACGTGGTTCCAACGGAATTCGGTCCGAGATCTTTCAAATGTAAGACGAGCACTTTGGGTCCGCGGGGGGGGGGGGGGCAAAATTTGTGAAGGGTGTCATATGATTTTGTCTGAAAATGCGTTTAAAAACCAGTTGCGCCGCCAGGTTTTTGTGATGGGGGGGGGGGGGGAGCACCATAAGGAAGTCATATTGTCACCTCAGTTAAACCTCAAAGCCAGTGCGTAAGTTGCACCTTTTTATGCGTCTCTGCGATATGCATCAGTGGAGGATCCTTCCTTTGCCACTACATAAAGTTGCCGTCCTGGGGGAGGGGTCTAAGGGGAGGGGAGAAATTTTTGTAAATTTATGATTGCTTACATGCAACAGGGTGCTATCTTTGGGATATTTTTTGAAGTGATTATAGGGTTGGAAAATGTCCATAGGCTAATTTAGTAAATTTTAAAAGTGTGTTGTGAAAGAGTAGAGTATGTTGTCTAAGAGAAGGGTATGTTATCAACAATTCTCCTGAATCCCTCTTTTGCTTCTTTACTGCCTTCTATTTGGGGAAAGTTTTTACACAAAAATAGTAAAATACCTGCGTGGAGTCCACAGAAACATTCTTGGACTATTACCAAATTTTCCTTTGCATCACTGTGCAATATGAAAGGGTATCAAAGGCTGGCAGACACCGGAATAGGGCCTTCTAGAAGCTCAGAATTGATTATGTAAAATGGGGCACTGGCATGATGCTTGTTACCCGACATCCAAATGATACTATAGAGTATGACGCGGATCACTTTACAACGATTGTATTTTACTAATTTTGAACGAAAATCCAAACAAGCAGCTTCCAGCAATGGAGAATGGGAGGGAGGGAGAGCATAGGTGCAGGAAGGTGATATTAAACCTTCCTGACAGGTATGGCAAAAGGGGTGGAGGACTAACAAGCGCGTTTCAGAATGTTTGTTTCGTCGTACGTGTATTGACATTCACCGCCTATACCGATAAAGGCTGTTCGCAAAGCGCTCGGTAAAACTTTGAAAACTGTATAACGGCAAATACGTACTTTCTACCTCCCACACCATGCTAAAAATTAGATCGAAAGATCCCATATTGATGCGAGACCCCTACAGAGGTTGAAGATGTACCTCTGTTTTTCGGAAAAGTGTTGAGATCAGAATAGTTCCATGAATTATAACCTTAATAATGGTTATGAGATGGAGTGCAAACAGGGACTAATGCGCGCGAAGCGCACCGAAATTTTTCATTAAATATGGTTTCTATGACAAACTTTGCATTCAGGCTCTGCATCGAGACACTTTCAGTTCCCAACAAAACCTACCTGCCAATCAGAAAGCCAGTCTTTTACCCGGTAATTCATAAAAAGCTTTCAGCTTTTGCTGCTGTCCTTCTCCGAGGGTTGTTTCGGAAGATAGCGATAATAAGGACAACACTGAGGTAAGGTTTGCGCGCAAAGCGCTGGAAAATTTCGGTAGTTTGCGAAGGATTTGTGGAAACCCTGGTAGTTTGAGAACCATTTGTGACAGAAAATGATTAAAATAGATCCATCAATCGGTCAAAAACACACCTATAACCTTACTACCTACAGGAATCTACAGCTTACAAGCCTTTTGGGATCATTTTAAATATTTCAGAATTTATTTCATAAATCGATTGGGAGGGCAAGCGCCCTATATGCCGGCGCCACTGTTAAAAACCCTTCCAATGCCAAGTTAATATGAGAAGTTAACTGTTTTGGGAAATATAAACCCCATGCCTTAGCTTACGCTACTTCTCTACCCCCCCCCTCCAAAAATACATTTTTTTCGCACAAATAGTTTTTTCTTTTATCTTCAACCAATCAGCACTGCTCATGCCCTCCCCCTCCCCCGCTATGCGCCAGCTGTTTTGGCGTTTAGCTTTGGTCACTACTTCGTTCTCAACCTGGTCCATGTAGACCACCAGGAGCATTGGATACTAAGGGTGAATTACTGAGGGAAATGGGAATGTATCCGATCTGAGTAGACTCATTTTTTTCCGTATCTTCTCCATTTTGACAGGCCTTACAAACTACAAAATCAACAAGGGAAGACAAAACCAATCTTACAGGAAATTAAATTTCCATTCCATTTGCCCGTACAAATTAAATTCAACAAGGGAAGACAAAACAAATCTTCCAGGTCATTATATTTCGATGGCATCTTAAGTCTAGTTAGTTATTTCAATCCAAAATCGCATACACCATATGCAATGAAGTATAACAGTGCTCAAAGAAAAATAAATATTGTTTAAGTTCTGAATAACTTTACCTTGGCCAATTCCATTTGCCCTTATAAATTAAAAAATCAACAGGCAAATAAAGCAAAATCCTTCCACAAAATGTTTGCATTGTCTAGGTCACTAATATTTGTTTGTCACTCATAACCGGGTTATTTGAGCTCACATCAAAGAGCCTGTAGACCTGTAACTTTACTACATTATGCTGCTAATTATCTTTGCCAGGGAGAACTGTTGGAACTTAACAGCTTAAAGGGGAATTTTCATGATCCCAGACAGTTCCAATTCTCCCAACTATGCATCTTCTAGCTCCTCCCATAACTGTATGAGGCTCTTCCTTGTGCAAGAATAAACCTGTTTTATTGCTCAAGGCCATGTCCTGGTGAGCATACAAGGCTATAAAATGTAATAAAAGTACTCTCTCTGCCTTGTGTGGAATGTGAGCTACTCTGCATCTTTCAAATTTTCAAACTTTGATGTCAATCAAAGAGCAGTCACCAACTGAGAATTTTCATATACATACACGAAAAATATACTTTGGGGTGATGACTGTCTGTCTTTAAAGTGACCACCTTATGTATTATTTAGACTTAATTTGTGGATACATTCCTGTCAATAAAGGTACAGGAAGCGCGAAAGGGTGGGGACTAAAGTCTGCTTCTGCCTCCACTTTTCAAGGACGAAAACCACTTATTTGATCCTTCTGTGATATGTATGAAACCTTTCTTAATAACGTATCAAACATTTCCATTAAATTTATGTGAAATACTGTAACACCAAGTAGCATCAAACAACATTTAAGGACGTTCAAATATTCCAAAACTTTTAAAAGAGAGGGCAATTCTCCTTCCTCTTAGACCCCTCCAGGACGGTGGTCTGAAATGTAAGGCCCCCTCCCCTAGCTAAGAACACCTCTCTACGCTTTTGCATGGCAAAGGTTATCGCAAAATCGAATATTGACGTGAAACTGGCTTGACCAACAGTACATGTTGATTTGAAATTACTTGCTACATTTTTGACTTGATTCGACTGCGGTTCTGACTCGACTTGACTCCATTACAAGTGCTGACTTTACTTAACTCTTCTCAACCCGAACTGTTAATGACTCGGCTTGACTTGTGACTAAAGTGTAAATTAACTTGACTTGTAAAACTTTGACCAAAACTAATGTTTGCTGAAAGTTGTGTGAATATAGGACTTGTTCCAAGGCTCAGTGGCTATGGAGGGAGATATGTTTCCGGCGCGCTTCCCTCGTACATTTTTGATGATTACTAAGACATTCGAGTACCCACAAATTCTATACCTAAGAGCGGCACTCAAGGGGAGGAGGCAAATATGGCAGGGGACCAAGCCCTTAGCAGGACAGGGGAATTAATGGGCAAGATCGCATCCGGGGGTGACAATTTTTGAGAGGGCTAGATATATGAAAAAGCATTAAGGCAATAGTTATTTTTATCTAAGGGGAAGAATTTTTCTAGTGGGTGCCTCTCTACTCCCTGGCTGTGAGCCTGTTGGCGAGAAGATAACTTTTGTTCAGTCCCCAATAATCGGTCAGCAGTTGGGTGGGGGGGGGGGGGAAGGGTTGCAATCATGGAGGGATGGAGTACCTGATTCCCCAATAATTTGGTCTGGGGAAGAACTTTTTAGGCCAAGAATTTGGTCAATTATCGTAGTAATTACTGATGTTTGTTAGTTTAAGACAAAGTCCCTCCCACCCGAAATAATTTGGTCATTGGGAACGAATACCTTTAAATATTCAAGAACCGCAATGTTTTCTGATATTTATGTTAATTACACGACTTTGAAATGACTCATTGATGTGGAAAACAACCTTCCGGTGCGATTCACGCGCCCTGTTAGCAGCGTACATGTAACAAATGGACGCATTAATACAACTATGAATGGGGGCGTGCTACCTTAGTTTTCTCAGTTTTAGGAGGGTTCTTCGGTCAGCGTAAGCCACGCGTGGTGTTGCTGTTCATTTTCTCTCGCCACAGTAATTTCACATAAGCAGTTATCTGTAAAAGAGTTACATTTCTCTAGGAAGTCACTTTCGTGTTGCACAGGCGGGCGTATTTGAGTACTTCGCCTTTAATGAAGCCTTTGAAGGTGGCTAGGGGATGTGCAGGATTCCGACCTAAATATTGATAGATTTCCGTGGACTTGGTAATTGGTTTAGACTTTAGTGTCAAGGAGACCACTTTCGCGAAAAAGTTCGGCTTTAAATATTGAAAGACCGAGATACGTAAATACATGTTAAAAGCTTCCATTGTGCACTTAAAATTTCTATGAGCTTCGTTTATGCGGGCACTAGATTTGAAAGTTCCTTATTTGTGCCACTGTAGAGCAGGAGGATGCCGTCTCTAGAGAAGTCATTTAATAATATTTAAATCTGTTTATGCGATTTTCTAGGTGACCCCCCGAAATCTGCGAGTTTTTCATACAGGGCGTGGCTTAGTACTGCGCATCCATTTTTTGTAAGAAAAACTGGCTATCAAACTCAAAACAGTATTTCTTGTGAGAATCAGACCAGGTCACGCACGAAAGGGGTGACATTTTTCATATCGTAATAGCTTTGCGGGGCTTCCGCCTATGCTTTTTGTACGACATACAAGGCTTCCTCTTGTGGAGTGTTTGTGTACATGGATACTACATGAAGGGTAACTAGTAAGACATTTCCTGGTAGGGGCTGGCTTCCAGGATTTTAAGAATCTCTCACTTGAGATTGCCCATCGTGGGCCACCTCACCTCGGAATTTCTGGATCCGTGCCTGCATGTGAACGGTGACATACTAATTTTTTCCCTTGATTTCACAGTCAAGTATCCAGACCACAAACTCTCCTTTCTCGCATTTTTGTCTCTCGATTACCTCCGTCTACAAGACGTATGACTCGAACTTCATAAGTTTACATTACAGGTGCTTTCAAAAAACTGTCGAAAATCACTTCCGTACTTCCGATCAACACCACAAAATGAAATGTCCCACAAAATACGGCAAGGGTGGCGCCAGCGGGGGTACCCCGTCGGGGAAATTTTCCAGTTTTGTCGTGGAGCCTTAATCCGTACGATAAAATATAAGTCCCAACGACCTTCAGTCGCCTCGACGATCTGCTTGATTTTGCTAATAGGAAGGGCAGATTCTTCAATAAAGACCCCAAATTTTCCAATTTTCTTTACAAAAAACCCAAATTTTTCAATTTACTTCCATAAAAATCCAAATTTTTCAAATTTTCTCCAATAAAACTCCCAAATTTTCAATTTTTTGTAAAAAAAAAGGCCAACAATTTTTCGGTGCGCTTTCCCTGTCGGGAAAATCCTGGGGCAACCCCTGAAATACGTGGTCTCGCTTTCTGAACAATTGTCATCTGTTTACTGTTCCCTGGATTATTCTGTTGGCACACGGCCAAAATATCAAACAGTTTATCTCATTTTCGGATGTTTACAACTCCCCCTCTGAACCACGTAAGAATCAACGCCTTGAATCAAAGTCTTGATGACGTGGTGCCATATGACCGCCTCCAAAGCTGAAACTCAACACGCTCACGTTTGGCAAGTTATCACTTAAATTCTATTCCATTATCTACACTTCATGTTAACTGTACCCCTGGTGTGAACTATAATCAACGAAGAATTGTTTCTGAACGTTCTCTAACTGGTATTTATTTAGAAAAGCTAAAAAGGAGCTGCAAAATGGGCAATCAGAACTGGTTTCAGTAAGAAACGAGTTTAGACGAAACCATTATGTTGAGGTATAGTAAAGACGCCAAGTACTGTTCAGTGGTTATAGGTACACAGGAGATCGTGACGTTAAAATAATTTATTTATAGTATAGGATTATAAACGTTATGAGCGCCTGTAGTTGTAGGCTACATGGGCTGCAGCCCGTGTAGCCTACACAGCCTACACAGGCTATGTACTGAAGCCTATGCATGTCGCAAACATGGCGAAATCATATGCACAGTTCGCTATGGCAAGGCTAAAAACCTAGTCCGACTTTCCACGTTAAGGCCTCAGCCTAAGCTAAACGTTAAACTTGAGTCCCAAAAGCTCGATATAGGCCAAAATTTCCTCTTGGAGTAAGCTTATAATGGAAATTATGTTTAAAAGTATTCGATCAGAAAATTTAGAAGTTTAAAAGGAGTACTTTTTCTGTCAATTATATTTTTCCGAGTGTATGGCGAATGCCAGCGCCGGTAATAATGGAGGAGCCAAATACTTATGAATAACACATAAGCAGTGCATTCTGAAGAAGACATGGAAATGAATATTAAAGCAAGGCGGTACGGTGGGCAAAAGTGATGCTTTCAACCAATGAAAATTGAATTTCAGACATTGGTTGACAAGAACACTCCTTACAAAGTGAATATATTGTGACGTTTTCAACGCAGGGACCCGTTAAGTTCGTTAACCTTTCGTCTGTATTGTTTTAGTGTGGAACCTAAGCTGCTGTTCACCTGGCCCGGTAGCCTCATTTTTTCCCCACGATGTTATGAGCAAATTTGATTTTCAAACTTTTTCAAATTTGTTTCAAAATCATGGTTAGGGTTATTTTTAGAGTTAGGGGAAAGTGAACGGGGGTTATTTGGCCTGTTCTTTCATAATCCCGTGTCAGAATTACAAGAAATGGGTCGAAAAGCTGTCATTTTGGAATTAGGGGTGTGGCCTATTTCCAAGAAGCTGATTGGTCCATTTGATGCATGATTTGCCCATAACCTCTTGGGAAAAAAATTGCGCGGCCCGGTACGGTGGGATTGCAGGTGCAGTCTATATATATATACAACTTAGGTTTTTATGAGTCGTAAAGTACTGAACAATAGATTAACCACTTTACAAACGCCATGTGGAGGACCGTGGTACAAAGATAGCGGTTTGGGTGATCCCTATGTCGACTCGACCGTGTTAGGATACAACGAAAATAGAGGGCGCTTTCAAAATGCAATAAAACTGTTTGATATGAGCTATCTGAAGCAATCCAAGACACCAATCAAGACCGTAAGACCTACTGCGCAATCGCACGAAACGGTTATCTGACTTGATGGCAGTACCACTGCGCCAGTATAAAGCAGAAAGCAACGGTAATTTACTTCACTTCGATTACAATTTCCTCTCGAAAGTGACTGACTTGCGGTAAACGACAGCTTTTTCCAGCATGGCTTTTGCACAGCTTACAACAGTTTTTATCTTCATGATCTCGGTGCAATATGCTGTATGTTACCAGTATGTAACATTAGCTTACACATACGATCAAGAGATAAAGATGGTAGATACTCACAACGAATACCGAAGAAACGTTCAACCACAGGCTAGCAACATGAAGGAAATGGTGAGTTCTTATGTTTTTTTGTATTTCACATCAAAATAAACTCATCTCTCTGATATTACAACTAATTACAACAAATGCCTATGGCTAGACATTAGTCATAGATAACTTAATGAGCAACAAATCTCACCCCAAACAGGGAAAACTCTCCCAACTTAGTTTAGGACTACCCCTAGCTCATCCTCCAATTTAGTGCACCTGACAAAACAACAATGGCCTGTACTGAGGTAAAATTGTTCAAGGTCATAATTATCCACCCAGGCTCTGTGCAGGCTATCTGCGGACGCGCTCTCTGTACGAGGCATCAATGACAGACCAATCAGAGTGATTCTATTGTTTCAATTTATGTCAATTCAGTGCATTTACCAGCTGTTTCAAGGACTATAGGGCTGTTCCTAATTATATTTGGGAGATGCTACTGACCCTTTGAGTGGGTAGATCATAGGTTTTCAAATGGCAGCTTGCTGGCCGCATTTGCGACCCGTGGAGATAACAGTGGCCGCGAAAGATTCGAGGAGACCAACATTTCATGAGAAAACAAAACTTTGTAATGCAGTCCTGGCTACTACAACTAGCTACCACAAATCGAAGTAAAAATTCAAGTAAAAGTGGCCGTCGAGCCAAAGCACTTGAGAAACCTTGGTGAGGAGACTGTTGGATTGGCATTAATTTATTGCTGTTACAAAACTATATGCACCGAGTTCTCTGCTCCTTGCTGTTGTACTAGGAATTACAACACGAGGGGCTGTCTTTCAACCACCGACAAGGACGCAAGGTAAGGGCTAGGGACTGGTGTTATTGGACATAACCTAAGCGGCAAAGAATCAACTGTGTGGCGATAAGAACAGTCTTATTTGTGACATTACAATATCCCTGCAGAACCAAAGAAGATAGTGTTTGAAAATCACTATGTCCGTAATTGAGGCCACAGGGCCTGAGGCCGAGGCCATACCCTCTGAGGCTGCGCCGAGACTAGATTCAATTACAAAAGCCTTAGCCTAACTTCTTAAAACTTATTAGTGTATAACCGAGGTGTGCTAGGATTTGCGGGGATGCAATCTTTTACCAAAGTAGTCCTGAATATCGTAATTGTATGATCACTATGGTATTTAACTAATCAATACCCCAAATCTCCATGAACCGGCGAACAGGGCCGTCGGATGGTGTCCAAAGGGGCAGCTACCCATTCTTCTTGAAATTTACTGAAAATGTTAAAAACTATTTGTTTTGATCATGCAGAAACTGGTGGTTCCTTTTCCTCAAATTTTCCAGGGGAAGTCGCAGATGAGTTCTTATGTGGGTAACTCCCACTGACGAATGGACCTCCTCATTCATGATGCACACAACACAGCTGAAGCCTATACGTTTAAGGCCTTTCGTATTGTTTCTCACGTAGGGACGTGGTGCCACAGCAAGTTTATGTAAAGTAATATTGAATTAACTTTAGCTACATGCTTTAGAGGAATAGAAAGTGACATTTCCCCCCATCTGGGAAGAATTTTGACAAAAGATAGACCAATGCTACCCACAAACCGATGGCACCCCCGGAAAGGGGGAAGGAGGGGGACAACTGCCCTGAGATTTCCAAACCGTAAATGAAAGTTGGCCTACTTGAGAAAAAACATACTGATATGTTGAAAATTTCACTGTCCATGTTATGATAGGAGGGCCCCAAGAACCGTAGAAATCTCATATAATTGTTCCCTATCACCCAAAGTTTCCCAGGGAAGTCCCCTTACCCCCACCGTGGACGAGTCGTTATGCAGGTTAGTCTTCCTACGGAATGAACCTACTTCCTCGTACATTATATACTGTTTGAATATACCTGCACATACTCAAGCTAGTGATCTTTAGTTTTATTTCTCATACCATGCCACAGAGTGCTTTAAAAAAAAAAAAAAAAAAAAAACACACACACACACACACACAATTACTTTTTATTAGTTGCTAAATTCAATGAGCTTGTAAAGTAACTTGTAATGCTAATCAAATCTATACCTATTCTTCTTAATATCTAAATTTGTCTCTAAAGCATAAAATCTAAAAATAGAGAACGTTTAGATGCAAGTTACAAGGCCCAAATTGTACCACCCTAACATTTTCTTGCATGGTCTACGCGTCCGCTATGCGCTAACCGATTGTGACTACCCAAGTGCCCAGTGACGTAGGTACAGGGGGCACGGGGGCAATTGCCCCCCTGGCTCTGAAAAATGAAAAATTCGGAAATATACGATAGAGTTTGGAGTCCCTAACGGCGACTAGTCGGCCCGACAGTTTACCTGTTTTTTGAAGAAAATTTCCCTAATATGAACCCAAAATTTCGGTGCGCTACGCGTGCTGTAGAGTCACTCCATTTTCTTTTTTAGTTCCATTCCACATAGCTAGATAGCACAAGTCCTGTCCACCTTACCAAGTGACATGTACACAGAGTAGGCCTACACAGTTTATGTAGAGGTCGTAAATTTCATCCCATATCGCAGAGCCTAGTAGCTATTCTCTTGTGTGTGTCATGCGTACGGTCAGTTGGTGAGCGGAGCAAAGTTTGGCTATTTCATCGGGTAGTCCAGGTGTGTATGTTATCCCCGATACGGTCTACAACCCCTGCAGTTTTTCTTTTTTTTTTCTTTTTGTTCTTTATGATTACGTATAGTTTTTGTGTAAGCCTACCGAAAATTTTCCCGCGCACTTCGCGCGCTTTTCAATTTCACGTTTCAGATTCAAAAGAACACTATCAGTGCACAACTCGGCTCTTCAGGTATTAAGTGACTTTATGCAAAATATGCCCTGGCGGCCTGGGCACATTTTGCATAATGTCACTTATGTGTTTGGTATGTGTTACATGTAATCCGTATGTTTGTAACCTACATTGCAGAATGCAGAACGTTCCCTCATACAGCAATGCTCACACTTTAAAAAAAAATCGTAAAATTTAGGTGCTTGCCCGCCCCCCCCCCCCGGAAAAAAGTCTAGCTACGCCACTGCAAGTACAGTACTAAGAGGGAATATCCCGCACCGGGTTCGAGCCTTTTAGGAGTGCCGAAAAATCAGTAAATGAGTCAAATTTCTAATCATGTAATCAGTTCAAAGCTTTACCAAAGCTAACACCATTTTAGACCTAGGAAACCTTAGAACAGGAAAAATTTCTCCAAGAGTAGGGGTACCACCCTCTCCTTAGGCAACATCTTTAATTACACCCTACAAAATAGACAAAAAATCACTAAATTATGAGGATTCTTAAATATATACGGCAATAAGTTCAAAGCTCTTCCCAAGACAGCACTAGGAGTGCATCGGCGCCACCTCTCTTAGACCAAAAAAATTTCAGAGTAGGGGTGTCGTACCCTCCTTTAAGACAGCCTTACAGCCGGCCGAAAATATGAAAAAAAAAAAATAACTACAAATTATAAAGATGTCACTCCTTCGCTCAGCACCCTCCCTCAGGAAGACACCCATGCACTGATAAAAAGGAAGGGTCCACCCAGGTTTCAACTATCTATAGGCATGTCACTTAGCAGTCCGCTTAGATAGTGTCATGATCTACCCCTACGGATTTCGCCAAGACTAAGGCTCTGGTGGCCCTCCAAGTAGAGCACTAAAGGGGGTACACTGCTTTGGCTAAAGGTTGGCTCTGTGCCATGCGACATCTGAAAAAACACTTAGTAATGAAATATTCTAAAACATATCATAACAAAATTTTGAATCCAAGCAACTTTACAAAGGCAGAAGCTTCTCAAAGGTGAAGGGCCTTAGGCAACACCCACTCCCTTAAACACGCAACCACAAAGAATATAGAAAAAGTCACTACAAGTCAGAGTTTCTAAATATGCAACCAGTTCAAACTTTTCCCCCAAAACAGCATCAATTTGCATCTTAGCCTTCTTACATAGGCCTACACACAACTTTCAAAAGAGAACGTGCCCCCCCCCCCCCAAAAAAGGGTAGGAAAAGACACTACATAATGAAAATTTCTAAACACACAGCCAGTTTCAAGCGTTGCCAAAGACAGCACCAGTGTGCACCTAAGTGGCCTTACGTAAATGTCACGTCCCCTCATTAGACCCCTCCTGGTTGACTCCCCTCAGGGCGGCACTGGATGACAAAGAATAGATCGCCTAGGTGCCATCTATTCTGGGTACACAGCTGGACGCTGTTTGAACTGCTCCTGCGGGATTAGGCTCCAGCCCTGTTGAAAGTTCTGTAATCGAGAACAAGGTCCCGACACTGAGGCCACACCTCCAAGACCAAGGCCGAGACCAGCCTACGTGATATTACAAAGCAAAAGCCCTTCCCCAAGCTTATTAGTTTGTGTTGCTAGGAGTTGCCTGACGTTGGTGAAGTCGCTTTCCCGACGAGGGGGAGAGGATGACACCTATACCACAATAGTCCTGAATATGGTAAGCACATGGCCATCACAACATTTGATCAATCAATACCCAATATCTGAATGTCGTAATCTAGTTGCATTCGCACTTTCTTCGAATTTCTCATATAGAGAAGACGCTCCTTTTCTGAAATACGCAAAACATGCATGATCTTTAAGCGTGAACATGTGTTCAATTTCTTGTGGAAAAGAAAAATAAGGTAAAAAAGAAGTACTTGCATTGGGGCGGATCCAGGATGTGCACTGAACAAAACCACAAAAATCACAATTTGACCACATTTTTGTTTTACAATAATTCAGCTCAGACAAATGGACAGTTGACTTCATGATGCAATAGGCTCGAAGGTGGGGGATGGGTGAAGGCAGGGGCTGTGAAATAATTCAAGTCAACCTTGCTGTTGTTGCTGCTGCTGATGACGACGACGGGGTGGTGATGATGATGAATTTGGGTCAAGACTGATGGTTTCTCTCCCTCCTTTTGTTTGAGGGCATGACCATTAACACACGGAATTCACAAAAGGAAACCACAAATCTAAAACACTAAGTTGTCCCTACAGTTCTGCCTCTTACATGCCTTGGTGGTAAAGAAGGGAGGACATTTCAGGGATGGTAAGGCCGGAATCACCCAACGAAAGCCAAGGTATTTGAGCCTGGGTGGTTGAACTGAGATTTCGTCCGAGGGTCGGGGGTATGAAAAACACTTTTATACAATATCATCCTATGTAATCAATGTACTCATTTGACTAAATCTGCACACTTGATGCACCGAGATTGGAAGTCACTTAGTTTTATCTTCATCATGGCGGAAAATGTGTCATTTGGTTCGTATACATAGCGGTGGGTGTGATCATTTGGAAGTATGAAGCGTCCTTTAAAGAGTGAGTGGGTGTTATTTGCTTTGCAGTTGCATTATATTCAAGAATAAGAGGTGAAAGGTGGGGGAAAATAAATGACTGAACATGGTGAACAATGGTAAGGACGCTACAAGAGCAAGGGGGCTCCTCCAAGGGTGTGGGGTCCAAGAGCAACGACCGAGGTGGGGTCAAGGGAAAAGGCCTTAGAAGCTCTGCGTTATCCGAAAAAAAAATTGTGGGCATTAGAATGAAGCATAAAACTGTCTTCAAAGGGAATTAAAAGCGCCCTAAACTGACTACACATAGTTAAAATTGGCACTGGTTATTTATATTGGCCGACCTCAGAATAAGGGCCAGTTGATTTCATGATACGGCAGGCCAAAGGGTCTGTAGGGTTGATAGATCGGTGATGGTTGGGTTTGCATAGGACTCTTGAAGTGATAATCCCTTTCAAGATGCCATACAAGATATATTATTGGGACAAGTAGCACTGTTAAGTTGGGTATGCAACAGAACCACAACACTGCGTTGTAAATTCATTTCAGTAGGGTTTTTTACATCTGTAGCCGGCACCCTTTCTGGTACATGTCCTTACGTAATCTCAGGCATCCATCCGTAACCGAAAATTTCCTGCAATTCTCCTCCTAAACTATCGTCACTTGGCATAAGCTGATCTAAAGTTTGGAGATAAGAGAGCCCAGAAGGAGGACAAAGCCCTGACATAAAATTCCAGAAGGTGTATCAAAGACGGGGTCCTACCCAATGAAATTTGGTGAAAAAGAAGCTCTTGTGTGCAAATTCCCGGGTTCTTAGGCAGTATGATTTCAGGTTAGCACAGAGAATTTTTCATTATTTTCATCAGCTTAAAAAAAAATCTCGGGACTCGGGGTCCTCCCTTGTGAATATTCGAAAAAAAAAGAAGCCTTCAATGTGACTTGCCAGGTTTTGATGGCCTTATGATTTATGATTAGCCCCCGCATCCTGCCTGCTTGGATTGGGTTTATTAGGCCTACCGTATTCAAAAAAAAAAAAAAACCGGTACGGTATACATGTGCAGTTCTGAACAACAATTGAAAAATGAAGACATTACATGCAATATCCAAACAAACTTGATTCGCTTTACAAAGAAGCATTTTAATTATCAACCAAAGCTACTGTCTATGAATGAAAATTATGTGCGCTTTTGTTTTTGTTATTTCAAGTAGAAAGGAGACATTGTTTTTCCCCGATTTTTGAAACGATCTCGCGATCCTTCGGAAAATTCTTCAGGACCCAAACATTGCGTCGGGAACCATAGGCTTCGAACCATCAGTTACATTGATCTGGGGTAATTACAAAATATGGGCATCAGAATGAAACGTATATTTATCTTCAAATGGCATTGGGTGCGCAACACATAGACACCCCCCCCCCCCCCAAAAAAAAAAAGAGAGAAATTTTACTATTATTTTTACAGTGCGCATTTTTAATTGTCATAGCGTACTCCGGAAAAACTCAAGCTGTCTAAAAGAAATTGGCAATGGTCAGGGCCGTAGCCTGGGCAATATCTCGGGGGGGGGGGGGGGAGTTTATGACACTATCAAAGCGGAGCACCAAATGGTGTGCCTATAGCTAACACCCAGGCGGACCCTTCCTTATTGACATGTTCTGGGTACCATCGCGAAGGGGGGATGAAGGGAGGGGCACATGTAAAGCCTGGCTTAGGTTCAGGCTATTGTTGGCAAAGCTTCGAACTGATTATATTTTTACAAATTATCATTATTTAGGGATATTCTTCATATCTTCTGGCTGCGCGGAAGACAGGAGGTGCTGTCTAAGAGGAGGGGATGACGTCCTATACTCTATGAAAATTTTTTGTCAATGTGAGGTATCTTGGATGCAAAATGGTGCTATCTTTCTAAAGCTTCGCAAACCGTTTAATTGATTAGGCCTACATGTTAAGGAATCATTATTTAGTGATTTTTTCTACCCCGTTACGGTGTAATTGAAGGTGATATTGCATAAGGGGAGGGATTACACCTCTACTCTTTGAGAAATTTTTCTTGTTCTAAGTTCTCCTAGATCCAAACTTTTAATTATTTACAGAATTCTGAATTCTTCAACTGTGGTATGCATGACACCTATAAGACTGGTAGCTGGCGCAAGCTTCCCCCGAGGGCTCGTAGTGCGACAGTGGAGAGCCACCCTCAGTTAGTGCGTAGCCATGGCACAGGCCTTGCAAGAAAATGGGGAAAATGACACATTTTAGACCTCAAAAGTTGCATCCTAGCATTTTTCACTTTTAAATTTGATGCTCTAGCATCAACTTTAGATTACAAGAAAAAAATGTTAGATTTTATTTAAAGGGGAAATACAGTCACCCCAATCTGAATTAGTGCACCCGGGCACCCTATTTCATGAATGGCTCTAGAAAGTCATGTTACAATATGTTTCTCACTGCATCATTTGAGAAATTATAGAGTATAACTCCTTGGTTTTCTCGGATATGCAATATCTATGTTCTAACATATCATGAAAAATACTTGAAGTGAAATACTTGATATTTGTGAGATTTAGCTGTTGTTCAAAATAAGTTTGCGGCGACTGCTTATTCCCTTTAAATTAAGAGTTACTTTTTTTATAAGTTCATTGACTTTAGCTAATAATTAAAGGTAATCATTGGCTATTTTATCTTTAGCCAGTATATATGGTGGTGTATTCAAGAAGTGTTTCTTGAAGGAGGAAGATGGTTTATTCGTCAGGCAGGGAAACTCACATAAAAACGCGTCCCTGGAGGGCATCCGGGATCTCCCGGGAAAATTTTGGGTAAAAAGAACGCTTAAATGCCATTTTCCATGATTTTTTGGGCCTTGAAATCATTATTTGGACAGTGAAACTTTCGGCATTTCTGTATATTTTCTCAAGTAGGCCAACTTTCATTTACGGTTGGGAAATCTCCGGGGGACAGTAGCCCCTCTCCTCCTGTGCAGGCTACGGCCCTGATAGTGTAACTATCTACGATGGTTGCGTGTGAAGCGTGCGTGAAGCACCGAAAAATAGCATTTTAAAGACAATGCGGAATCCTGCGTTATGTAAGTTACATTAAAATACCCTCTCTTCTCACCGTTTCTTCTCACACCTGCTTTGCCCTTTCAGCAGTCAGTAATTTGAGCTACCTTTCCCAGTCAAAACCGTCACGGGCTCTCGCCGGCAGATACGCTACGACTTTTGGTTCAATAGGATAATTAGGTATACAGGAATTGGGGCGCTAAAAAACAGTATCTCGCTCAAGCTGACATGTAATAAAAAGAAAACAATGCACGATGGATGCGAGCGAAGGATGCCGAAAAATAACATTTTTGAAGTAATTTAAGTTAATGCTTTGTTTCACACTATTCAAAAGTTATCAATTTGATAACCAAAATAACAACACAGAACATATGATTTTGTAGCACTTTGAAAATCTAGGGGAATGTTTGTACAGACTACCGCCCTTGTGAAAAAGTGGGGGATATATCCCCCATCCCCGGATTTACGCCTATGCCTACTGCACTGAACACGCCATTTGGCTCCCAACAAAGTACAACATTATTAAAATGACATGAATAAGAATATCCACTGGTCTTTCCACGTTATCCGAAAAAAAGTTCATGGACACGTCCACGCAACTTCAGTCACACAGCACTTTTTAACTGCGACAAGCCATTGACTGCACATTGCATCTTTGAAAGAAAAAGTTAGTGCCGCTTTAAAATTATCCACAGCCTGACTCCCACCAAGTTTAAAGATGCATGTTAATCTGAAACCTGTTGAGACTACTGGAATAACACGAATAAATTTTAGTTTTATTCGTTGCAGATATGGAACAACAGCTTGGCTACCCAAGCACAACTATGGGCAAACAAATGTACCACGAGGAATGACGTCATCCTGGGGCAAGGGCAAAATATCTACACGTCCAATAGTTTTCGGATGCCCGTTTCTAAGGCTGTCACTGCTTGGTTCAATGAGGCTGAATATTATGACTACGACTCGAACAAATGTGTCAAAATACTAGAGTGCAGAAATTACAGACAGGTACGGTATGGCAGTGTATTGAGTTACGCATGTTTTGCGAGGTTTTTTCCTGTGTAAAACGCCGCCGTTGATGCTGTTCTTGTTATCTATACTCAGACAGATATAAAGTTTGACCCCAAAATTCCTTCAAGTGGGTATTTGGTGTTTATGTATATATATATATATATATATATATATATATATATTTTGCTAACTTGGGATTAAGGGGAAATATTGTATGGAAAAACCCCCCTAAAAAGGGAAATCGTCTAAAAGGGGAAAAAATCAGGTCGACTTTGCGAAATCACACACTTTTTATAAAGAAATACGTAAACGGATGGTAACGTCCGTTTCACCACATGATCTATATGCCATTACTTCAATGTTGACCAAGTTGCGTACCCGTATCTTTTAACACGTACGGATGGTGTGCCATTGAAAAAGCGTTGTTTTATATCTGGTTTCCAAAGGGGGAAATATTTTTTAATGTGTTTTATTGTTTCTTTTTTCGCCTTAACGAAACCGCGATATACCGATTTCCCCGTACAGTAGGAATTAGCGTTATATATATATATATATATATATATATATATATATATATATATATATATATATATATATATATATATATATATATATATATATATATATATATATATATATATATAAGGTGTGTTCTAAAGCCAGCAAAACGTCTACCAAAGTATGTCTTAAACACGCATAAAAACAGCTACAAGCAGAAATACCCAAATTATACTACATTCCTTACACTTTCAGAGATATATTAGGTAAAAAAGTGTTCAAGAGCTGCTATTTTTGGATTTGACCTAATTTTAACCCTTGCATAACACGATTCTGGTAGAATTTTAGCTGGGTTCATTACACACCTAACAAACAAAAAAAAAAAAAAATACAAGAAATGCCAAAAGCCCCCTCATACGGTTTTTGGGGGGTAAAGGTACTTTGTGAGAAATCTATTCGACCGTAATGTTTGGATGGAAGAATTCGGCCCCGTTAATTTATACTATTTGTTATAATTTCAAGATGAGAGTTTTTCAAAGAAATTGAAGTAAAAGACAACGCTGACACAGTGTATGGCTGTGGGAACTAGGGAAGCCACGAAAAGGGTGAGGGCGCTTCTGATGAGGGCCCTTCTGCTGTACGGCAAAATCCAGATGATTTGCGCAGCAACTCCCTGATTTGCGTATCTCCTCACATGCGCACAGTGTGAGTTAGATGGGAAGTGAAATGAACTTTGGAAATTAAATGTAATTTCTTCCGTTTTTTTCAAAACATGGGGAATAATTTTCACAAGTTTTCTTTTTAATACTTACGCCCTTGAAAACTTGTAGTTCCTCCCCCGATAACTAGGGCAAAAGCAACGACGTGACGTTGGTACACGGACTTATATACATATGGACAGAGCATATTGCACTAACGTCCTATGCGTAAATTGTCGACACCGTACGTACACGAGTAGGCTTACCAATATGGCTGCCTGCTATAGTCTTGTATTTAGAAATTTGGACTTGCTCAAGTGGCTCGGTATCGACAGATTGTGTGAGAAACTTGTAATATTTTCGAAAGAATGCAAGCTCAGGTCAAATTCAACAAATAGAATGAAGGGATGTGATATTGTTCTTCCATTCATACTTATATTTTGTCTAAAATGTTACAGATTCATCGTTAAACTGGGCAAATTGTGGTAGCCCGGCGGCCATCTTGGTAAGCCTAAATTTGTTCCAACGGTGGCGACCGTATTGGTTACGTGATCCTCTGTCCATATATTGAAGTCCGTGCGTTGGTATTACATGTCATTGCCTTCTTGCCGTACAGACAGCTACGTGAGTGGCCGAAGTCCAAACCGCAGGACACCATTATCCTTTACTCCAAGCTCTATGGACTTTCCCAAGTTTTCATCCCTTGCCGAAGGCAAAAGGATTCTATGCACGTGAAAGTTTGGTGCAATGTTGGGGTACAATTAAATAAAGAAGATGGGGGTCAAATTCCAATAAAAGGTCCAGGCAAATGCGGGAGTCATGTCAAAAAGTTCTATATAGTTTACTTTCCTTGAGAAAGCCCAACATAAGGGAAGGATCTGTCTGTTCAAATAAAGTTTTCAGGTCTGTAGTACTTCTGGCGAATATTCAAAACGGTGACAGCACAATCACAGGGTATACAATATGGTCTCTCATCCCCGTGAAGTAAATAGGCATGTGTAAGGTTAGTGTGACCGATGCGAGCGCTATAGTAAGAACTAAATAATCTCTCCGTATAGTGGGGGCTCCATATCCCCCCCCCCCCCGGTTCCGACCGTTGGTTTAACTCGGTACAATTCGTTTTCTGGAAAGGAATCCCACAGTTCTTGCCATTTCGATTTTACAAAGCCATTAATCGTAGGGCAGTAATCAGTGCGAGGCAAGTAGAGATTGGTGACGTCCATCTGTAGGACTTCTTTAGCAAGTGTATCAACTTTTTTTCATTTCCTTGTATCCCCACGTGGCTAGGGACCCATTCTAGTACAACCGCTTTTTGTAGTTGAACAAAATTGGAGTAAGCTTCAAGGAGAGCTTTACTGAAGGGTGTTTTAGCTCATGGCCTTTTAGTGCTAAAAGGCTTGATAGTGAGTCTGTGAACACAATGAACTGGTGACTGTCTGAGGTTTCAGTCAGATGGAATGCCATCTTTAGTGCCTGGAGTTCGGCAGTAAATATAAATGCATCATCCGGTAGTCTGACTTGCAAGGATGCATCACGGCCTGACGCCGCTCCCGCAACCCTGTTCGTGGTTTTGGAGCCGTCGGTATAGATTGCATGATGCTGATGATATTTATGTCTCAGCTCATTAAACCTGGCACGGAACACAAGTTCATTTGTTGAGTTCTTCAGATATTTTCTTAAACTAAGATCAACAGCTGGTTCGTCTAACTTCCAGGAAGGAGTGGCGGGGAAGGTAAACTGTGCCACAAAATCGGGGTTGCTGCACACCTGGTAAAAATTAAGGGATCCCTGAAGTAGCATACAAATGCCCTACACTGAAAGAAACATTCCTGATGGTCCGGGGCTGTATTTGATGACTTAACATGGGGGTTATCCAGGGTGGAATTCCAAACGGCCCCGAAGGCGCCGTGGGAGCGCCAAGCGCCCCCTTGACGGAGAGGGGCACGCCATGGAGCCCCAGTGGGTAACGGCTTTCGGAGGCCCTGAGGTATTAAAAGGATTAAAACAATTAGAATGAAGCATTTAGGCTTTCTTAAAATTCATCGGATGTGCACCAAACAGATCAAAATATCATTTTAAGAATAGCCTTTTTTTTCAGAATATTAATATTTTTATTTATTTTTTATTTATTCGTTCGTTCGTTCATTCATCCCCGTTTATATTTATTTATTTTATGATGAAGAGGTCTGGCCTTTGAGTGGTCACTATGATAATGGAGAGTTTAGGAAGCTATGGAACATGCAAGATTTTGTACATGGAGTAACCATGAAACAATATTTGAAATGGATGCGGGCGAAGCGCGCCGAAGAAAACAGCGATATCTAAGACATTTAATTTAGCCGATTCTTTTCTTTATTTTTTAAATTGTTACATTACCCTTTACATAAAAGATTCTCCTTTACCCCTCCACCCCTTCTTTCATGTTTCATTTTGTCAATGATGTGGGACAAGGGAGCCCTCAATTTTTTTTCATCACTGTGAAAAATAAGGGTTTCGAAAATCCGGGCTTAAGTATAATTTTCTAAAGATGATCAAAGTTTGAGGGTTATAGGGTATATAAAACCAGGGACGTGTTAGGAAGGAGATCCAACTTTCTATAGACTCTTTGAAGCAATATTCGTCTCCGACAGTAATCTTGCCTTTCTTCTCAAAATTTTTATCTCAATAACCACATCAACTTGGATCAGTGATGCATTGTCAAAATGACAATAAGACAAACCTTACGTTGAACTAGTTAACTTTTCGCTGCCAGCCGTCAGGCAAAAGTGCGACATTTTAACCTTTCGCCGTTATTCGTCACACTAAATATCATCTCATGGGGGGGGGGGGGGGCACGAAAACAATACAATTTTTCTTCAAGGTGATTTCCTGCAAACAATGGGGTCTGGATGCTTCGCACTCATGGTGTGTTTTCGGTGAAATTGAGATCGGCCATCGTGGCCCCTCCCTCGAAAATTCCTGGAACTGCCCCTGAGTTGAACCTCGTTCAATGAAGTTACTTTGGTTGTTAAATTTTCCGGGTTATTGTCATGGTAAGTGATTGCCAGAGTGTGAATTTAACCTGTATCCGAGTCCACCAAACCTGATTCCGGGTCAAAGCTAATTCCACTGGCTATCATTCCCGGCCATTCCGAGCCCGGTCACTTGACAATGAAACTTCTGTTACAAGTATTTTTTGGACTATTTCGCAATAACACTCAATTTTTTAAGAGTCAATTTTATTCCTTGGCTCACCCTGTGATTTAGCTGACTGCATGCGAATATCCACGTATTGAACTGTGCACCAATAATACAATATAACAATAATATTGTAGCCTTAAGTAACATTTATGAAACTGTCATATTTGGAGGAATCGTCTGGAATCGACTCCGATTTCAGCTGCAGCCCACTCCAGCCAATTGCGATTCCGGGACCTCTCAGTCCGGGCCAATTCAGAATCCCTAGAAAAACGGACTCGAATCCGGATTCGGACGGTACAGCCCTGAATTTAACAGTGTGAAAAGTAGTCCGTGGTACGCGGCCAGAGTTAAGAATTCTGGTCACGGTAACTGACCTTCCCGTGAAATGCCCCTCGCCCAACTTGAAATTTTAAACTGAATGAACTAGATTGCTTGTTTCCGGATTTTTGAGTTTTTTTTTTATACGATACACTTTCTGAATATTTCCTTTTCTATCTTTTTCATCAGGCTGCTCGAGCAGAAGTATCAGCATTTGGTTGTGGCGCCAAGTATTGTACCAGAATCGACCTGCAAAAAGAATACTTTGGATGGGGTTGGGTTGTAGTGTGTAACTACGATCGTGGGTAATTAAAATACCTTGTTCATATCAGGGACGTATACTTGAACCCCCATGAATGCACTCGTATGAAAAACTGTAGGCCTACTAATACCGTCCAACATTCAACCTCCACTACAGAGACATTGCAAAGACCTTAAAGCTAGAATTGAACATGCCGCAACCTCTGACTATGAAACCGAACTATGTCTTTGAAATATTTCTTTTTAGGCATCTATTGTCCTGCTACTTTGTGCTGGTTAAGCATCTTCAGCCGGTTGTCCTCTAGGCAGGCCCGTAGTCAAGGGGGGGGGGCAGGGGCGAAGCCCCCTGGAAAATTTTTCGCCCCCCCTTGAAGATAAAAAATTAGCATTGCCGTAATGCATTTTAGTATGTTTCGCCCCCTCTGAAAAATTTTTCGCCCCCCTAGAAGTTTTTCGCCCCCTTCAGCACCTTGTCTGGCTACGGGCCTGCCTCTAAGTGACCAACGGCTTTCAAACGTTTGCTATTCCGTGCGAGTGCCTGTAACGAAATGGTCCCAAGCGCTCGCAAGAAATCGTAGGTGTCCGCAAGCCGTTGATCGCTTAGTGGGCAACCGGGCTTAAGAGTTACTGTCTCATGACCGAAATAGGTAGTTAGGTGGGCTTTAACGACACACCAACACGAATGTGTTATATAGTGTAAGCTAGATAAAAAAAAAGGAATGGTGGGGTAAAATTCAACTAAAAAAAGCAAAGATAGGATAGAAGTCCACAATAATGTCCAGACAAAGGCAAATGCGGGAGCATGACCGAAATAGGTCGTGGATGAACGATTAGACATTACACACTAGGCTCCGTACGAAAATGTTCCCCCTCACAAATTAAGGGTCGAACTGAAAATACCTATAGGCTTTTAAATGTTAACCGGTGACAACGTACTAGTAGCCAGTCTGCACTATTTATTACTTTGCGTCCGCTTGGACTCTGTGACTACATTCGGTTGGTGAAAATGGAGACACGTGGTCATAGGCGTATACGGAGACACTGCATAAGTCTGCAAGTAGACGGAAGGTATTTCCCTTTAAAATTGCCTTAGTGAATAATCGTGGCATGAAATATATTCTGAAAATAAAATGTCAGTGCTTTGAAAAAGACATTTCGTTATCCTCGGGGGGGGGGGGGGGAGGCATCCAGACGTTCGAGCCAGACGTTTGTGAGAGTGGTTTAAATACCATTACTAGAACAAGACAAAAACAAAGCCACAATCTAAATTGTGCAGGAAAATGGGTACAAACTGAAACATCTTCGCACAAGTTCGTAAGGATAAAAAGTTGAATGTCTTGTAAAGCCAGGAAGCTTCCAACCCTTTATTTCACACGCATGATTAAGGTATTAATCCTTTTTAGTACCTATTTCCAGGTTCTTCCAAAGAGAAGGTACATATTGACGAGGGTTTGTTTTAAAGAAGGCCTTAGAATGGTGTGATCATGGAGGAAAACGTGTTACGCCCAAAGGGACGGTAATTTGAGTACCGGTAGTACAAGAATGGCATCACATATTATTGCGCAATCTTCCATTTTTAATTTAAAGGGCAAGAGCAGTCGTCCCAAACTTATTTTGAAACAACAGCTAAATCTCACAATTTTCTTCTTATTTCTCTGCAAAGTATCTTTCACAATATTTTAGGACTTCAATATTGCCTATTCAAGGTAAACCAATCAGTTACTTCTAGTAAATTTCACATTTGAGGAGAAAAAATATTGTCACATGACTCTCAAGAGCCAATCATGAAACAGGACAGTCTACTACACTTCTTCAAGTTGGGGTGACTGCATATCCCCTTTAATGATTAAGCTTCCATCAGCATTTTATATCTCAGCTCAGGAATGTCCTTTGGAGAAGGAGATGAACCATTGGAGTTTATTTTTCAAGTTTGGCAACATATATTTTCCAAATTTTAGACTTAAGGTACATTTTAAGGAAACGCTCTCTTTTTTCGTTCCTTCCAGAGTAAACATTATCAATAAGCCATACAAGGAGGGCCCTTACTGTTCGGCTTGTGATGAAAACGAAGCCTGCAGAAATAATCTCTGCTGTAAGTAAACTTAATAATTGTCTTGGTCGTCCCCCTTAATCAGGGAGTTGCTAAGGGAAGGAAATAAAAATAAAAAGGAACCTCTTTAATTTGAACCTAACTAGTTGCCGCCAACAGGCCAAGGTACCTAGCTGCCGCCAAGAACACTTGTTTTGTCTAGCATTTGAAGACATCAACGGGTTTAAAACCTATAAAGTATTCATTGAAAAGGTTCCTGCAGTCTGCTGGGCTGAAAATTAGGGTCGACAAATGTTGCTGATTGTTATAACACTGCCAGTAGCTTCTCTGGAAAATCAATGTACGGTTCCAATGTCAACCAACGTTTCAAACAAGTGAACTAACTACACTGTAAAAATGAACGTTAACGCTTTTTTAACACTGTAACGCGTTTATGGCAAAGGAAACAACAATAAAATGCATAATCATATATTGCTAACATAAACACATTTACGCGTTATACGGCTCCATGATTAACACGTTTATGTGTTTAATTTAAACGCATAATGTTTATTATTAGCACTGTTTTGCGTTTAGTATTAAACACATAAACGCGTTTACTATGGAGCCTAAGACGCGTTATAGTGTTTAATGCGCTTATGTATTCTATTGTTTTTTTTACCATAAACGTGTTTTAGTGTTAAAAAAGTGTTACCGTTGATTTTTAGAGTGTAAAATTAATGTTACACGGTGAACATTCACAGGTGTAAGCCTTCAATTCGTAACCTGCGAAACTTTGCGGAAATTAAGAATACGAATTCAAATTATAGTCTTGCACATTTAAATTATTTACACTTTGCATCCGCGTTAGGGTCTTCTCTCATGCACATAAGCCTAATCACTCGATCGTTCATTAGAGCAAGGAGATGTTATTACGGTGTTGTTACACCTCCCTGATAAGACAGTGGTACTTAAATGTCTGTCTGTGGCAACATGGAACTACTACTACCTGGAAAGAAGAAAAAACATCGACTTAAATTTATGCCAATCCAATTAGACTCACACGTGAGTGATAGCTGGTGACTAGACTTAAAGGCTTTTCAGTTCTTTTGTCTGACACTTACTTACAATTTACACTTCTTATCCTTTGCAACCTCATTCATGTCTGTTGCTAGCCGGACAAATGGATCAGATAAAACAACCATCGATATTGAGGAAGTTACCGACAGCTAAATCAGAAATTCAGGGTACACATTCAAAATGCCTGCATGGTTATTTCTTCGTAAGAATACATGCTGGTACTAATTTGCAGTTAAAAATTGATCACTTCCGCATATTTTCTCATATTGAAAAAGTTATATACATATTCAGAGTTTTACAAGGACTCAAAGCAACACTTATGTATAAGCGACACTATGCGACAAAACGAGCAATTTAACTTGCATTTAAAGCGACTGGCAATGCTGAAGTGATAGGAGAAATTCACCGATGTGCTCTTCATGATGTAGCAGACGACACGAAACTATTGTGTTAGTTCCCAACTCCTTTTAATCTTATTGAATCTTCAATGAAGCAGGGAATTGTTAACAACTCCCTGAATGAAGTACAAAGGAAAGTGGAGACCAGTGGTGTTAACTAGTTTTATGAATTTGACCTTCACGGTATCATCGTCTCTTGGAAGGGACTTGGGATGTTTCTTCTCCAATCCATGTATAAGCTCCATTGTGACAAGTATTGGAACAAAGCATTTTTCGAATTTGTTGCTCGTAATCCTGTTCCTATAGGTGTAATTTAGTTTTGTAGGAAAAGGATCAAAAAGTTTACAAAATTCTTATCAAGGGCCCTTTGAACCGCAAATCCATGGCCCCCAAAGAAAATCGGTCTTCTATTGCAATTAACACTAAAATACACATCTAAGGCATTTTCAAACCCATCGACACCTTGAGCTAAAACAAAAGACTCTGGCGGAGCTAAAACAAAAGACTCTGGCGGATAATTCCACTCAGTAACAACCCTCTGTTAGAAGAAGTATTTTCGTAACCTCTTAATCACAAAGATTTCTCTCTAATTTTAGTCTATGGCCTCTTGCTTATAATCTCAATCGTTAAAACTCTTTACTATCTTGAAATCCTGTATCAAATCACCACGTTGTCTCCCCATTTCTAGAGAAGTGAAGTCAGGTTTTCTTAATTACTCCAGATAACGAATCCTCTTGAAGGATTCAGTGCGGCCTAATATACGCTTCTGGCTCTTTAAACAATACTAAAGGTCTTTGACGTGTAGGCTTCAGTCGTCTGGTGTGTATCATGCATGAGGGGGGGGGGGGGAGGGCATTCGTCACTGCGAGTTACCCTCATAAGAGCCCGTGTACGGTGGGGTCAGGGGAGCTCTCCAGGAAAAAATGTTAAAAAGAACCTTTATATGCAAAACTCCCGGGTCCTGAAGACCTTAAAACGTAATTAGTACGATGAAGTTTTTGGAATTTTCAGTAGTTTTTCAAGGCGTCATTTTTTCCTGTTGGGTTTTGGAAATTTCGGAGGGGGGCGCCCTACTTTCCCCCTCCCCGCAGGTTACGGCCCTGAATACAATATCAACATAATTGTAACTATCCAGACAAAAACTTACATCCTCCAGAAACTCCAAGCTGGTTAAACAGGACCTACTAAGTCTAAAACCATGTTCAGACTTCCAGTCAGAGAGAACGATTCAAAGTGATAAACAATAGTATCCCTAACAGTCGATTCCATCACTCAGCAACCACACTAGTGAGACTGACCAGTCTGTAATTTCTAGGCAGATCTGTGTCTCCTTTATCGAAAAATGGGGTTCTATTAGAATGCTGCCAGTAATCAGGGACAAAACCCTTCTTAACATTTTTGAAGAATACAGACAGCGGAGAAACAAAACTGCTTGGCAAGTTGGTATGAATAAGGTTACTTGAGTATCATGATGTAAACTGAAAAAGGATCAAACAGAAGGGTTGTTCTTAAACTGTAATTATCACCCATGAATCGATATTCTCCTCACTGTAAGTGGATCTAACAAGGTTAACATGCATTTTAATTTCCGCTGTGTCTCCTTCTAATAGCAACGCCCTGGTTTAACAAAGTATAATTCCACTACTACATGATGCTAATCAATGACTCTCAGACCAACAGCAGAAAAATTGGTATTTTAGACCAAGATTAGATGAATTATTGGCGTATTCCTTGGCGATTTATTTCAGTACCATTCATTCGTCAACATCGATATCTTCTGTACTTTATCTTACGTTACAGCTATCGAAATTAGTAACGAAGGCAGTTGCCTTGTATCGTCATAGATTGCATTGACGATGCAACAAGACCTGTTCATCAGATCTTGCCAAAAAGATTTCTTTCCACCCAAATTTCAAAAGTTTTGTAGGAGTGATTGTTTTCTAAGCCTTGGAAAAACTTATAGTACGTGACAAAATGCCCGAGTTCTTCCAAACATGTATTCGACAATAGGCCCTCTGGTCCCCTCCTGGCGCTTGTTCCTAGATTAACAACAAAGCCAGTGGCTTTGTGATTCCTGTCATCTTTATATTGCATAAATCGTGTATGACATTGTTGATTAGTTGTAACTGAAACTATTACCCATAAATTTACATAGCAATAAATGCTTTATCATTAATGCATTAAATAATAAATGAAAATAATAAATAATATAATAATGATAATGATAAATGCTTTATCACTAAGTCTGACAAACCAAGTATGAGCTCAATTGATTCAATTGTCAAGTAGCCTAATGGTGTTTACAATATTTTCAGTATTTGACCCCCTGTTGACCTCAGATAACCTTTGACCTCAAAAAAATAACAAAGGACATCTACCCCTATGATGGTTCTACATACCAACTTTAAGCTGAATTGTTGATTGCATTTACAAGTTGATTACGAGGTTTTTGAGAGATTTGACCTCAGTTGACCTTTAACCTCTACCAAAAATTATAGAGATCATCTAGCCTTTATTAAGTTTGTACATTCCAAGGTTGACCTGAATTGGCAATTTATTTTGATTTTGAGATTTCGGACAGGTTTGACCTCTGTTGACCTCAGGTGACCTTTGAACTCTACCAAACACGGGTATCATTTCCTTTTGAATGAAAACCCATATACCAAGTATGAGTTTGATCGGAGTTTGCATCATCAAATTACAGTGTTTAAAGGGCTTTCCATATTTGGCCCCTGGTGACCTCAGACGACCTTTGGCCTCTTAGAAAATAAATAGGGTTCATGTTCACACTATGCACTACCTTCATACTAAGTATCAGATTCACCCTACTTTCCTCCATTGAGAAAGCTTGGTTACAATCTCTGTCGCATACACACGCAGGCATGATCGCATAGATTCCTCGGCGTACGGTCAGGAATCACAAATACTAACACGGTGACTCAGACAGGATTTTAACTATGCCTGGCATCTTAGTCAATCGACTCACCAGACGTGCACAAAGTAAAAAGCAGCTCGCAATTACAACTTGCTGGGGGGAGGGGGTTCACTGACGTTTTCGTAAGATCCTGAGTGAGTCAAAATACTTGCGAACTGCATAAGAACTTTCTTAAGTCTTACAGACCTTATTTACATCTTTACAAAGGGGCGTGGGGGTGAGGGGAGGCAAAGGATAACTTCAGGGGCCAGTCGATTCCAAGCGCCAGTCGATACCAATACAGCTCTTACAAAATCCCGTTCTGAGCTATTGATCTCAGTTGAAGGGAAATTCAGCAAAAGGGCATAAAATGTTGAAGCCGTATGGAGAAGTGGGGTATCTGTGATAAATTGAGTAGGTCCGTAGCTATGGAGCGGTGGTTCTTCACTCAAATAGAACACCCCTTCTTCACGCCTCCCACTGGAAAATAGCATTTCCGAAGAACTGTCCATACAACAATACAAGACAAGAATTCCATAGTTGTGAAAAAAATTCTGGAAAATGCGGTTACGAAAGTTGCAAGGTCTGCAGTTACTTTTCCATCCTTTGCCCAAGGCGAAAGGCATACAGTATATGCAATCACGATTCCAAGAGTAGGTAGTTATTCAGATGGGATTTTACGACACACCAACACGATTGTGTTATACAGTGTCATCTAGAAAAGAAAAGGTGCAATGTTGGGGTAAAATAAACTTAAAAAGGCGGGGTCAAATTCCAAGAGTAAGTAAGTGAGTGAGTGAGTGAGTGAGTGAGTGAGTGAGTGAGTGAGTGAGTGAGTGAGTGATGGGGTGGGGGGGGGGGGAGAGTGTGATTGAATAAGTAAGTATGTATGTATGCATGCATGTATGTAGTTAGATATGCATGCATGTACGTGTGCGGGTGTGCGCGTGTATGTCTTTGTGACGCCTCGCTCGTAACCACAAAATCTCAAGATAGCAATGATGGCTACTTTTCTAATTTGGAATGTAGATTTACCGTAAAAAAGAGAAATGCTCCTATTGACTTGGTAGGGGTTAAAGGTCACTTGGAATCAACAGAGGAAAAAAAAAAAAAACAAAAACCTTGTTAACACGATATTTCAAGAGAGGGATAGTTCTTTTAATACTTGGCACATTGATTTGTCATATCAACAAAAAGATGTGTATAATTTTTGGTGCAGGTCAAATTTCATCTTAGGTCACCACGAGTGAAGCTATTGTAATCTTGTAAACATTGTATCTCAAGAAGGCTAATATCTTATATTTGGGTACAAGACCCTATTGTTTTTGTGGCGCACTCAGAGGTCATATGAGGTCATCATGTCAAACGGTAAAATTCTCGTAAACACGATACCACATGAACTTTAACCTTCATGGATCTCACAGTTAGAATGTGGCTGCTCCACAGTAAGTTTATTTGAGGTCACCGGAGATGACGTACACTGATAAACTCATTTACACGATTTTTGGAGAAGGAAGTGAATTTCAGGAATCTCATACCTGGCGTATATAGGTTATAGGGGGAAAATGCTTGACCAGTATTCTGTGTTAAATTTGTACACCATGTAGAATGTGCTTTGAATTTTAGACAGTGTACAAAGAAGTTCATATATCAACCAACCACTTTTCACTCGTGGAAATCAAAAGTATTGAAGATTCTGTTATCTTTGCTAATGTATACAACTTTGATTTTCATCTCTTTTCTGCTTTATAGATGAGACGCTTTCCACATAGTTGCACGCAATGATGCGGAACAAGGTATCGATCACACTAAGTGTTACAAGCTCGTTTTGGCCTTTATCCAATAGTTTGCGTTTCTACCATGCAGGGTGTGCAACTGGAAAACGGAGTGCGTGAAACACTCATTCAACTTGTGACGCATTTTAAAGAGATACATCTTCACCAAAAACCGGGTACCGGCTATCACTTGAATTTCTTTCCCCAATATTGTGATTGGTTGAAATTTTTCGTGACTGTAGTGAAATACCTGTGACTTCTTTATGTCAATGTCAATTAAAGTCATTTCAACATTTCCGAATGACTTAACTACCGCTTCATCATTGTACAGTTTTTGTGTCACATATATCAATGTCACTAACGCGTGTAAGAAACTTAATACGTTTTAAGTAAGAGTGTGTCCCAATTTCCTTTATCTGGCAAATTAAAACCGGTAACACCGCGCTAAACAAATGCGTCTCGAGACAGAAACCGCAGTACTACTGTGTTGTAGTCAGGTACTTGTAAATAGTGTATATGCTGTACATACCGTAAATATAGCAAGTCCTCGTGGCCCTTTGGGGTTGTGGCCCTTCGGGGCAGTTACTTGTGGGTAATAGTAGTTTGGTCTGGTGTTTCGGTTTTTTTGGTTGTTGTTAAGTGATGGTAGTTTGGTCTTGTGTTAATTGTCTTTCAGTTTCGTTTTCTGTGGCTGCTCAGTAGCAGTGTTGGTGCTTTTTGTTTCGTTTGCGAGGGTGTTGTTGGTGTTCGGTTTTTTGGTTATTGGTCATATGTTATATGTTTTCGCGGGTCTGGCCGTGCCCGTTTGTTTAGCACGTAAAAAGAAAGTACTTTCGATTACGTACTGCCCCGAGCACAAGGTACCAGGGTACTAGTACAGCGTTTGAAGCCCGAATATCAAGTAGCTTTTCCCAGGTACCTTTCGAGTACTATTCCAGGGACGGATCCAAGGGGGGTTTTAGGGGTTTAACCCCCCTTGATTTTCGAGGATTTTTTTTCATTTTGGGGACTACACACTTTACCGTATCGACTAAGACTCCCCGACTGTAAAAAAAAAAAACTAAAAAACTGTAAACTTACCCGACGGGTGGCCATGCCCCCCCCCCGTCCCCCACCTGGCGCCATCACTGCGCGGCGTGAACCAAGAAAAATTGACCCTTCTCAGACCTTACAATCTATACTTAGGCCATCTTCATGTTTCATGCTTTGTTTGTTTGTCATTTCCATGGAAACATTACGTTTCTTTGATACCCTCCCTTGCTGTACATACAACCATGTCGTCTAGAGGCAAGAAGGAAAATATGCTAAAATACCGCCTACAGGTCACTGGCACTTCTCATGTGCAAGAAACTCCAGGCAAACACCCATTCTTTTGCATGGAATAATGTTTAAACGTGATCTTGGTCATAACGTACTCTTGGATAAAAAAAGGAATATATCCAGGCGCGGTTTTACGGGGGGGGGCTTTGGGGACTCAAGCCCCCCAAAAAATTTCCGAGGTTGTGTGTTATCTTCATGCTATGTTTGCGTGTATTGAGAAAAACAAAATTGTCCAATACATTTGTGCACATCTCAGTCCAGTGGATTTAGTTTCTCAAATTTGTCATGCAAGATAGGCATGTGATCACTTTTCTTGTATCCACGTCCACGTACGTACACCGTTGTTTTGACTGCATGTAGTACGACAGCCACGCCTCGCCTTAGTACTGTATTACGACGGTAGGCACAGTACGGGCGCCTACTAGCTTACCCAGCTGCATCTTACGTTCGACGCCAGTCCCAGGGGGGTAAATACAGGTGTGTGTGTGAGGGGGGGGGGCGTGAAAATCAAAAGTCGGTCTCTGAGCGCCAAAAAGTCGGTCTCAAATCCAGTGATTGCTCAAATCCAGTTCAGTATGCCTTTGTAACAGTAGACCAGACATGAACAACATTTGCTACCTTACTCAAATTGAAATTCCGGCAGAGATGAAGTAAAAGTGAAAAGATTGCCCTAATTTTCTACTGAGTTCCCGAATTTTTGATCGAATTCCCGAAAAATGTGCAAAAATTTTCGCGCGCTTCGCGCGCCTGTGGTGGTTTAGTAGTCTATTTCATGCACCTGAACTGCAACGGATTTCTGGCAACTTTTTGAGAAGTTCGGGCAAAAAAATTTCTGGACCCCAAACTGTAAGAATTCCATACGCCTATGGATATTACTATCAGTGGCGTACGCAGGGGGGGGGGGCATGCCCCCTCCCTGATGCCAATTCTTTTTTAGTTCCTAAAATACGTAAACTTTTTTAACACAAATTCCGCTTCAAAATGTAGCGTATGTGGCACCAAATTGCATGTAAGTACATCTAATTTTTCAAAAATTTTCAAAGGGGAGGGACACCCCCTCCCCTTAGACCCTTCCCCCAGGCCGGCGATCACACAACCTGCTGAATGCCCCCCCCCCCCCGTGAGAGAAATCCTGGGTTCGCCACTGATGGAGTCCTCCTTAGCATCATTCCCAATGTCGGTATTGATAATGACAGAAAATTTTATTCTTCCGTTTCAAGTCCCCCCAAAGCCCCCCCAAAAATCTCGGTCTAGAACCGCGCCTGAATATATCTTGTGTGATAAATGAAAGGGATTCAGTATATAAGCGAATTTTGGATTATAATACCTTCCAGAACAATGGTAACTTCTTTAGATGTATGTTCCAACTAAACATTCTTAATCTTCTTAACATCCAACGGATGTCCAAAGTATGATTGGCCTTCTCGATTTCTGATTATATTAAGTGATTCCAATTCAATGACAACCACTTTCAGTCAACATGATATTTGAATTTTTCAGCGAGAGTACAAGCGAAAAGCTGAAGTCGCGTTCTCATTTTTTAAAACAGAGTTAGGCACTACTGGATGCGATTTCATTGCATATGGGAACCAAGATTAGAGCTGGACCTCCTCTTGAAGGACTCACTGACTCTATAAGGATTTTGAATGAGTTAGTTAGATGGGATTTTACGACGCACGAACACGATTGTGTTATCTAGTGTCATCTAGAAAAGAAAAGGTGCAATGTTGGGGTAAAATAAACTTAAAAGGCGGGGTCACATTACACTAAAGGGCCCAGGCAAATGCGGGAGTCATGTCAAAATTTCTGTACAGTTTACTTTCCTTGAGAAAATCCAAAATAAGGGAAGAATTTGTCTGTTCAAATAAAGTTTTTAGGTCTGGCACAGCGTAGTACTTCTGGCCAATATGGGAGTATTCATAACAGTCAACGAGAATGTTACTGACGGTGACAGCACAATCACAGGGTATACAATATGGTTTCTCATCCCCGTGAAGTAAATAGGCATGGGTAAGGTAGGTGTGACCGATGCGAGCCCTAGTCAGAATTAAATCATCTCTCCGTTTACTGGAGGTTCCATGTCCCCCAGTGCCGACCGTTGGTTTAACTCGGTACAATTTGTTTTCGGGAAAGGAATCCCACAGTTCTTGCCATTTCGATTTTACAAAGCCATTGATCTTAGGGCGGTCATCAGTGTGAGGCAAGTAGAGATTGGTGACGTCCATCTGTAGGGCTTCGTTAGCAAGTGCATGGGAATGAGAGAGAAGCGGGACGATAGAAGGAAAAATAAGCTGTCAGCAAACTTATAATTATGGCATGTTAATTGCATTGTTGTAACTGAAAAAGTAACCTTCAAAACATACCGGGGGAAATAAACAATGTATTATACAAAATGAAAAAAAAATCCTCGAAAATCAGGGGGTTAAACCCCTTAAACCCCCCTTGGATCCGCCCCTGTGGTTGTCATTGAATAAGGGGCTGTCGGAACTTCGGGTCACTGAATGATCCGGCCCCCTGTCGGGAAAATGCTGTCGCTACCGACCTGGTCGGTTTACTTATTTTGGCTTTCAAAAGGGTCATTTCTGCGATAAAACCCAAAATTTTCGGTCCACTCTGCCCACTCTTCCTCAGTTCCGTTACTAATAGCTAAATATAGTACAAACCCTTTCCACCTTTTCAAGTAACTTAATATAAGTGGAATACATGGATTTATGTAAATACCGGTCATTTCATCTTATTTTGCTAAACCTAGTTAATGTTCTCTTTTGTCTGTCGTGCGGTACTGCTAGTGACTCGAGGAGGGAAGTTCAGTGTAGGTTATGTCCGTTATGCCCCAATTGCCTTGACAATTGACCTATATATATATATATATATATATATATATATATATATATATATATATATATATATATATATATATATATATATATATATATATATATATGCTTCAAATAAGTACAAATTCTTTTTAGTGTAGGGCTATCTCAAAAATTTCGCGCGCTTTGAAATTTCACAGTTTAGATTCTAGGATAAACGATAAATCAGAGCGGAAATATATTTCTCTAGTATACACAAATATTATGAAATATGTGCCCCGCAATGTCATAATCTAGTACACAAGTTTTCTTCAAATCCTTCCTCACCAATTCCTCGACGACATCATGGCTGCCCCCCCCCCCCGTCGGGCAAATCATGGCACCACTCCTGGCGCCGCGCCAACCGATGGTCCCGCTCCGCTTAGATAACGAGACAATCAAAAACCCCATGCATGTGATTAAGCCTACCAGTTGAATTTTAAGGCCCCAATACCAAAATACTTTCAGAAGATTTCAAAAAGAGAAACCAAATTTTCTTTATTGAGCACAAGCGAGCAACTTTGAGTGAGTCACTGTGAGCGCCTGGAGAGAACAACAAATGACTGAATGCTCCGAACTCCTGACGCCCAAGATCGTTACCGGGCTGTATAGCATGCATGTCTCACAAGAAGGGAGACAATTTTCTGACAGGACATTTATCATAAAATTCCTGACACAGGGAATTTCAATGAAAGCTTGTTTTTATACGGATCAAAGAACCTAGGAAACGCGTGGGAAATGCTATTTCCTGCAATCTGGGGGTCTTCTGGACCAAAAACTTTCTCTGTACGCTTCGTGCCAACTCATCGTGGCGCTCCGCTTAGATAGAAACTATATCGCAACCCCCCCCCCCCCCGTTTATTCAAAACCTGCATCCGCCCCTGTATTCAAGGACTTTTTACACATCCAGTATGCACAATATTCAACATAGGTAGCTTTTTCCACGTTAACCATGATGCAGTCTAGTTTCAATAGCATTCTTGTATAGCTTTCAGTAAATCTGATCGACTGTTTCCATTACTTAATCTCTGCTTGTCTCATAACTCGATGAAACAACATTTGAGAAAAAGCGAATATGATTGACATCATAAAGAACACCTCTTCAAAGTTTGGCATGTGTGAAAGGTTCTAACCATATGGAATAACGAGGGTTCTCTTTTCATGACGAGAAAGCACAATGTCCTGCGACTTTTCGTCACCAAGATCACAATCTCATTCACATTGAACGGCGAGGTGATAAAAGTAAGTCGGGTATCGTCAAGCTGTGTGTCAACGTCCTCAGGCTGTTCACTAAAGTAAGCGAAGTTTGGAAAAGCACGTGGTCACGGTACAGTGCTGTACACAGACATTCGAAAAAAAAAGAGAAAACATTTTGTCAAGTACCCAATACACATAGCATGTCCAGTTTAAACTGATCTGTGTTACAGAAACTGTAACACGTGTTACGAGAACTGTTAATGGTATGATATGGTTGAGTGATTTACAGATAAGTAGTTAATTTAGGAGAACGGCTGTCGAGTTCTCCACATGGTACAGTGGTCAAGAAGGAAGGCATGATACCATGATTTTCGGGGTTCTGGGTTCGATTCCTCTTATAAACTTAACAGAATTTAGTCTTATTTTTTTGGAGGGGTAGGGTTATTCCTAGTGTTAGGGTTAGGGTTAGGGGAAATTGGTGATATTTAAACGTTCCTCGTGTTACAAAATTATAACATGGCACAGTTTAAAACTGGAAACGTTATTCCACCATGTACAGTATTTACTGTACATGCTATGAAAATTGGCTGTGTCGAGATAACTCGACCACACGCACTGTATTTAGGTTGATCTGATAAGTTACTCATAGTCGCGATGATTTACTGGCTCGTTTGTGATCTAGGGAGCGCCTTTTAATGCCGAGTGCATTTACATGGAGAAATGGATCACAATCTGATATCTATATTACTACGCGTATGAACGCAGGGTAAATTTTCTAGCAACAAATATAGCTTTGTAAATGTAGGCCTACCCTTTTCATCTGTGAGATACGGAGCCCGTGAGGGGGCATGCAAAAAAAAAAAATTATTTCGTTTATTCGAAATGATATTTCGAATAAACGAAATAATATTTCGAATAAACGAAATAATATTTCGAATAAACGAAATAATATTTCGAATAAACGAAATAATTACTTCGTTTAAACGAAATAATATTTCGAATAAACGAAATATTTTTTTCTTTTTGCATGTCCCCTCACGGGCTCCGTAGTGAGATGGTGTTGTTCCCATTTTAAATTGTTTCAATTAATTTGAAAGTCAAGGAGTTTGAAACAAGCGAGTCTTGAACATCCCTCTCGGTTTCTGTTGTATTAAACAAAATTGCCAATGGCTTTTTCGCCTTGGATTAGTCATTACTTGACATCCGAATGATTAAATAGAAGAAATACCTAGTCGACAGCCATTTTAACCCATGCTTTTAAACATGATGAATTCTACTTTGTATTAAGGAAAGAAATACCTGACTTTACTCTTTAACACACACGGTATGGACTTTTTTCAACTTTTGTTAGAAGCTAGGTTGCGTTTTACAAACTCTAAACCACCAACTTACATATTCTATAGTCTATTCCAGCTGCTTCTGATGTTTAAAAACCACACATGCCAAGTTTACAAGACTTACTTCCTCTTGCGAAACAACGTTCTTTTCTCTTACAAAAGTGGAGTTTTCGCGGAACTTTTTCTTTACTTAAAAGTTGTTTGCACAAACGGCCACATATTGGGGATTTTTTTGTTTACGAGAGTTGCCAGTAAAGACAGCTCATAGGGGCCAGATTAAATGGTCTCGTGGGCCGGAGGTTCCCCACCCGTGGTTTAAAACGTCCTGGCAACTCGGTTAAAAATTCTTGCAAAACACGACGTTTGCCCCTCCGAGTTCTTCTATCCATTGCTTCTATCTGTATTAATATGAACACTCAGTGGGTGTGCCTTTAGAGCTTTCAGTCAAGTCATGCTTGATCAGACACCGATACGGCTTCGAATTCAAACATTCTCGCATTTTACTTTAATCCTCACACACGGCGGGCTTGTATGGCTTTAAAAGACTAATAAGCGACTTTCTCGATCATCGGTGGTTAAGGCTTCAGTGAGTTTACCAAATATTAACGTTTCCTTATTCAACCTGTGTCACGTCCTCCATTTGACCCCTCTTCTTAGAACCCTCCCTCAGGGCGACAGTGGGTAACGAAGAAAAGATCCGCTTGGGTGCCAACTATCCTAGGTACGCCACTAGACGTTATCATGTCCCCTACGGATCTCGCTTAGACTACGGCCCTGATTTAGCTTGCCAATATAGCAACTAACAAGTTTAGGATCTCTGGGATGATGTCAAATGTAACAATTCACAGTCCACGATTGTTGTTTGTTTCACGCATCCTAGAGGTAATATCTCTCACCTTATTGAAGTACTAGAGTCTGCCTTATATGCAGTGAAGCCCAGAGAGTTGTGTATATTTTGGATGGAACCTTCATAAAGTTGATACTACTGTTGCTGTTCAGCTTATGAGATGAAACCTTTTTTACACCTGTAACTACCTTACCAACCAGTCTTACTGCTACTTCCAACATTCCCACTAATCATTTTTTTTATTGTCTTGTCGATATGTGTCTTATTCAGACATCACTTCTGGCAGGGAGTTGTTAGCGACATCGTCATGGCGAAGGTGCTATCTTTGGGGGTGTAGAGATTATGCTTTGCCGACAGATCTGGTAATGCGTAGCGCGAAAACGAGCTTTAGCGGGTGGGGTCCAGGGGCCCGCCTTAGGGTCCCTGGTGGGGTCCAGAGGGCGAAACCCCCGAAACTTCTCTGAGGTTTAATTATATCTCTGGGTGAAAAATTAAATCTCAGGATGGATATTTTTTGGAATATTAGAGTGGATTTCTGCCGTAATAAGGAACCTCAAAATTTACACCCAGGTAGAGCAATGGAGTAAGGCTAGTGAGCCACAACTGGAAAAAAGGTCGTGGCTCGACTTGAACCAATTGGTTGGAAGCTGGGATGTTAAACCTCATCTAACTAACTAACTAATTACACCCGGGTAGAATTGTCACATTTTTATGCGACATTGTAGCACAAACAGGGGCTGGCTAAAACACAGGGCCCGCCTTATGGCCTCTGATGGGGGTCCAGGGGGCCAAGGTTTTAGCATAATCTCTGGTCAAAAATTAAGTCTCATGCAGGTTATGTATATTTTGGTTCATAATACATTATCCAATGCAAAGAATCTTGATAATTTGAAAGTTCAGCTAGAAAAGCTTTTAGAATCTTGTAAAGCCTTGGTTAAATTGGGTATCCCATTTTTTCAAAACGTCCCCTGCCGCCCCCTTAGCGCTCATCGCCCCCTGATTTGTGCAAACGTCCCCGGTTGGGAAACACTGGTCTAGACTCCAAATTTGCAAAATAACGGTTTATTCACCAATAATAGTCCGCCAAATGCAATTTATTCCTTAAATATTTCTCCCATTAGAGGGAGCGGTGCTGCGCAGTAGGGAAGGGCGTAATGTAACTTGGGGTTTGGAATTACTGACAACTAAGTCTGCGTAATGGTACCATTAAAATTCCTAAACTTTTGCTGGACTAAAAGTCATCTTTAAAAATGTTCCATTTTTATGATTCTCCAGATGGCGTCGAAGAAGCCTGTGTTGAGCACTTATAATCAGGAGCCCGATGTAGGCTTGTTACGTCTCATTTCCATCAATTCTGGGGGCGTTTCCCGGAATTTTTCTCCACGAGCTAACTGGTGGTGACGTTCAAGTTAGTGTCATCGTATCAGTTTCAACTCTCCAAGTCGCGGTCTGATTGAAGAAAAAAAAAACAAACAAGCAAAAAAAATGCTGCATACGCCCTTTGAATTAAATTATTATAGATGGCAAGGGTGGGGAACCTTTACCCTATTACGGACCGTTTTGATAGTCATAATCCACTCGCGGGCAGCAGACAGCTAGGGGGCAACAAGCTTTCCCCATAGGGCGCAGACCAAGGGACCCCAAAATACCCTGGTGGGGTCTGGGGGAAAAGCCGGGTCAGGTAAGGAACTAGGCGAAACCCCCGGAAACTGGAGTTTGTAAGAAGTTTGTAGGCAAGAAATTATTCATTCATAATCCTTCAATTTGAATTTGCAAGGCTACGGAGACTAGAAGTATCACAGTATGACCATTATTTTGTCTTTTTATTTATGTATGAAATAATAATGAATGAGCACATACGAAAAGAGCGCGCATTTGGAAATCAACTTTATTTTTTCTTCACTTTACCGGGATAACAGGTTATTGTTTTCATTTTAAAGGGGAAATCTCATCCCAGACAGTTCCAATTCTCCCAACTTAGTTAGTTCTAGCCCCGCCCATAACTGTCTTTAGCTTCTCCTTGTGCAGACACAAACATAGTTTATTGCTTAGGGCCACATCCTGGTGAGTATATAAGGCCCCAATATGTAATCAAAACACTCTCTGTGCATGCTGTGTAATATGAGCTGCTCTGCATCTTTTGAATTTTGCAACTCTGATGTCAGTCAAAGAGTAGTCACCAATTGAGACTTTTGCTTACCCCTATGTAAAAGTTATACTTGGGGTGATGCAAGTCTGTCTTTAATGTTACAACCTTTCTGCTGCAACAGTTAGGTCGACTTCGACACATAAGTAGAAACCCCCCTATGGTAGGAGTATAAGATCCCCTTCAACGTGGGGCACAGTTGTACCCCTTAGGGCCCAGTAATGCCCCTTTGTAGAGGACCAGGGGCGATACCCCAGAAGTTCTGGAACATTTATAAAACTGCGGTCATAAGAACAAAGCATTAACTCTCTGCAAATGACATTGAAGATACACTAAACAGACCATAAAATCTCAGTTTGTCTTTTTCCTTAAAATAGCGTCATTTGGACTAACCGCCGGTCTATTTCTTGAATAGATGCAGCCGGATTGATGGCGGGGAGGGTGGAGGGTAGTAGAGTTTCTGTGGAGTTTTGCAATAGTTATATTTTGTTCAATGTGAAGTTATGAAAGGACGACAAGAGTAGAAAATGAATGCGCGTGAAGCGCGCCGAAAAGTAGCGCTTTTACGGACATTTCTGTTGTTTGCCTTCATCTTAAATAGCAATTACTTATCTTCGAATAACACTGAATACGCCCTTAACAGACCTAATATTGCAGCTTGCTCTTTCATTTTATAACAGTCAGGGCCAACGGCCATTCGATTACTTTATGACGGTTTGAGGGTTGGGAGCTGAGATCACGAAGGTTGCACGGGGTTTGCAATAATACCAGGTACGCCTCGTCCTTCTTGAATTTCTAATGGAACAACTATAGTGCACACGAAGGATGCGCGCAAAGCGAGCTGAAAAATAGCATTTTAAAGGCCTTTGGTTGTGTGCCAAATTTTGTTTCTTGACCTGACTATCGGTCCCGATTGGTGCAGGGACGTAGCCAGAGGGGGAGCATGGGAGCGACTGCTCCCCCCCCCTTCAGCGTCGCAAAAAGGGTATTTTTTCAGTGCTCTTTTGATCTTGAATTCTCGTCAGCTCTGTTAGCTCCATCATAATCGAGGGACGTAGCCGGGGGGTGGGGGAATAAATACTCCCGACATTTTTAATCCTATCCAGATATCTGATTACTCGAATCAGTAACGATCAGGTCCAACTCCATCCCACTTTGAAGGAGAGGACCTCGGCTATCGCCTCGGTCCACTCAGCCTCTCTGATGACGTCATTTAGGACCGGGCACCCTCGCATTTATCCCCTAATTGGATGACTAGGCATCAAATTCACCTTGTAATTGGCAAACGCATTATTTGGGAACTAAAGATGTTTCGCGGCAGAATCTGCATGCAACTTTTGTCATGGAAATAAATGATTCCTAATGCAACATTTTCGCACCCTTGTCACGATTCGCACTCTATATCTTATGACCATTTTGTATTAGGGAAATAAAATTACACATAAGTTTTCTGGCCGAGACTGGCACTTATCCGAAAATTAGAGGTACATCTCCATTTTCTGTCAGCAAGGGGAACGGTAAGGTGTCGTTCAAACGAATAATGGATGTATTTTAATAGTTTTCCCAAATTACCAAAATTTTCGTGCGCTTCGCAAACAGTAATCTTCGGTCCTATTTTTATATTCTTTAATACCGTCTCAATCGCATTGAGATAATTCAACGGTAATGGGCTCTACAACAGTTCTAGTGCAAAATTTCGGCCCGATCGCTCGCAATTGCCACGGTTTATACTCTATACTTCAGTGGCACCGGCATGAAGGAATAGGGCCCATCCCCCTTCGAATCACCCCAAAGGCGTTTAGGCTTTAATCTTGTAGGGATAGGGTGAGGTGTGTTTTCGCCCAAGTCAAGGATCTATTTTTCCATGTTCTATCACAAATGGTTCTCACACTATCAAAGTTTTCGCGCGCTCTGCGCGGTTTAGACCTTACCTCAATGTTGTCCTTATTATCACTACCTTCTGATAACAATATCCGGAGAAACACAGTAGAAAAAAGTTAAAAGCTTTGTACGAATCATCAGGTAGAAGAAATCGCCTTGTAATTTGCAGAAGTTTAAACTGTTTCGATGCAGATTCTGAATGCATGTTTTGTCATGGAAATGATATGTATGTAATGTAAAATTTCAGCGCGATTCTCTCGCAATCGTCAGTTTGCACTCCATTTCTTGACCATTATTCAAGTAATATTACAGTCCCAACGTTTTTTCAAGGATAGCTCCATTTCCCATCTAGACCACCTAAACTTAGCAAAAATTTTTCGGGCAGGTTATTACAGCCCCCGAAATCAAATTAGGCTCCTACGCCTATGTATTACATCCACTGGGGCGGAATATTTTGACAAGAACCATTTATTTGGACACCACCCTCGCTCTCTCTCTAATATCAAAAATGCTGTCTTCGAAAGTCCACAGCAGCATTTATAATCACTTTGACAGAAATTGCTAGAAGGGACTGGCACTCGTAGGTTTTAAGTGTCACACACAAGCTCACGTGCCGAGCCTGCATATATTCTGCATTTTTTCAAACATTACCAGATAGCAACATTCTATGAGTGCCACTCCTTTGTGATATCTGCCCAGTAATTCTACATGAAGGGCACTAGGTGAATCTAGGTTTATATTATGCAATTATGGGTAATTGATTCAGGCGTGGATCCAGAACTTTCGAAAAGAGGGGGGCTGAAAATCCCCTTGAATATTCTCCTAGATTAACATTATGCTAATTTTCGCATATCTGTTATTGTTGATGTGGCGAAAAAGGGTGAGCTGACGCCGGGAAAGACCCCCTCCCCTCGGATCCGCGCCTGTGGTTGATACATTTTTACTTCTCTTTAAACATTAGAAACCGTATAATCTGATGATAACGATGTGTAATTCTGCACAAAATGTGAAAGTTCATATTGTCCATCAGTAATTTCGTCGAATGTATTAAAGTCCAGACATCAGACAACAAACAAGAATCATTCACTGGAAATATTGTAAAAGAGCACTATGTTTGTCTTTCTGGTATGGTATGTAAAAGAACATGTTAAAGGTGCAATGTTTTGGCAGTTTCATCATTATCATATGATATCATATTACCAGCAGATTTTTTTTCCTGTTTGAATTTGTTTACTAAATGTTCTTAATTCAAACGGGAAAAAGATCTGCTGATAATATGATATCATATGATAATGATGAAACTGCCAAAACATTGCACGAGATTGCATGGTGATAAACTTTAGATCAGTGGTTCCCTTGCACAAATCAAGAGCGATGAGCGCTAAGGGGGCGGCAGGGGGGGCGTTTTTTTAAAAAAAAGGGATTCTTAATTTAAACCAAGGCTTTACAAAGTTCCAAAAGCTTTTCTCTAGCTGAACTCTCACATTGGTTCGCTCAAAAAGGAGATGAATGGATTCAACAATGCAGTCCATAAACATGACATAATGACAGAAGTTACAATTGTAAGTAACTGTAACAAGATAGATAACTTTGCCAATGTACTATGAAGTAAAACTTTAAAATGTTTCCAAAAATGCAGTTTTTCGCAGCGCCAGTTTTTGCTTTCTCATTATTTCTACCCATTGGACAGCTTCATTGGCACAAGTCTTTCAATTCCCCATGCCATTGCTACCATCCTTCTTCCTCCCGTGACAGTACAAGCCCCTTTCAGCATCAAAGGGAACTCCCGTTATTTATTATTAAAATACAAACTGGGCTAAGGCTGACTTTGCAATCTTTTCAGTTTGTATTTAAGGTTATTAGGTAATCGGAAGATAGCCAAAATTTGACTGACAGTACGTCATTCTCGTGTCAACAATATTGCAAATACTTCACAGCTTCCGGGGGGGGGGGGATCCCCCAGTCGCCCACTGTGATGTTAACCTTTGGCCTCAAGTTCCACAGATTAAAACAGAATGCGATTTAGTTTGCCGGATAGAGTATGACTAGTCAGTGTCAGATTCAGTGCTCAATTTCTCTTATGTGGAAGAGTAGGCTGTATATTTATTCTCATCACCTAACTTTCTATTGTAACATGAAAATGTGTTGAGTCTGACGGTTTCACCTAAGTTTGTTTATATCTCTCTTATATCTTTACAATGTCTTGCTTGATTTTTCTTGTGAATTTCTTTAAAATTGAGTATATACTTGTTGCACAACAACATTAAAAGTTCATACTTAAAAGAAGTATGTCTAAAGTTGGAGACAAGGTTGAGAATATGGATACCCTCTACCGAGGTGGAACTTTTATAGGGTGTCTTTGAATTTCATGTGAATTGTTTTTACATGAGCTACAAAACTGAATTTGGCCATGCAGAGTTTGTAGGTTTTTCAAGTAACACATAAACAGCCTTTATTGTTTGTTTATATCTTTTTTCTTTTGTTTTTATCTTTACAATGTATTGATTCTCATTTCTTGTACATTTTCTTTAAAAACAATGGATATATTCGTTTGGATATGCTATTGTAAACAACGTAAAAGTTCATACTTAATACAGGTATACCTAAAGGTGGAGGCAAGGTTGAGAATGGATACCCTCCACTAAGGTGGAACTTTTATAAGGTGTATTAACGTTTTTGAATTTCATGTGAAGTATTTTACATTAGCTACTAAACTTAATTAGGTCATGCAAAGTGTTTAGGTTTGTCAAGTAACACACAAACGACCTTTATTGTGAATGGCCAGTTTGGCTTAACCGAAAACCAAAATTTAGTTTGTAAAATGTTCATGTCCACTTCAAAGTTTTGCAAGGGTGTCATGTTTGCAGGGGTGGCGCCAGCGGGGGGGGGGGGGGAGGAGGGGGCCATGGCCCCTCGTCGGTGAAGGCTGGCCTCCCGCCGGAGATATTTTCCAGTGTCGTCGGGGAGCCTTAATCCGTACGATAAAATATGAAGTCACAACGACCTTCAGTCGCCCAGACGATCTGCTTGATTTTGCTCATAGGAAGGGCAGATTCAATAAAGATTCAATAAAGACCCCAAATTTTCCTTACAAAAACCCAACTTTTTAATTGTCTTCCAAAAAAATCCAAATGTTTCAAATTTCTTCAATAAAACTCCCAAATTTTCAATTTTTGTGTAAAAAAGCCAAAAAGTTTGCGTTTTTCGTCCTTTTGACCTTTGTCGGAGCTTCAGGCTGCAGGTCCCCCGTCGGGGAGCTTGCCCCCCCCCCCCCGTCGGGCAAATCCTGGCGCCACCCCTGCATGTTTGCCTGTGTATCTTTAGGCAAAGTTGTTCAAAAGTATCAGTTTTCAGTTCTCGTCAAGTATTGAATAAAATTGATTTCTGTAATTTCTTTACAAATTTTCTGTGTTAGCCTACTCTCTAAAAGATATGTGACGCTCACATTAAACCTGACACGAAGGATCATAACAAGTAAACTTGCTTGCCTGTAAAAATTGTTATGATTTTCTGACTTTCCCTTACAAAAGGCAAAAATATGTTGCTGTTTGACAGGCCATATTATTTCCAGTTTACCACAGAACTACACAACACTGTCTTCGCTGATTTCTGCAGAAAGTGCCAATTAACCTAGATGCACCTGTAAAATGACGTTGGTAACCAAAATCTTGGCTGCTTGTAATTGACTGTAAAATTACAACTTTTTTACATTGTTACCTTGAAAATAAGACATTTTACTCCACTGTTAACTTAAAGCCGCTATCCTGTTAATTTGCACGCGCACCCCAGTTAATTAACAGCCATTCACTAAGACCAATGTAGATTGTAAACCGTTAATTAACAGTAAAATGAAGCCTGTAAAAAAACGTGCCAGCGTTTTTCTACGCACGACCGTATAAAAAAAACCCCCAAAAAACAAACAAACAAAAAAAAAAAAACAAATACGTTGGTTACCGGATTACCCGCTGCCGGTATTTTACCGTTTAAATTACATTTTTTTTACAGTGTACACCAGGCGCGGATCCAGAAGGCGGCGCACGCCCCCCCCCCCCTTTTTCGATGACCAATGATTTTTTCACCAGCGATATGAAAAAATGAGCAAATAGATATGGAAAATATGCTTCTCAGATGAGTAAAAGCAAAAAGCAAAAGCAAAAGTAAAAGTAAAAGCCTACTATACAGTTTTAAGAGTTTTAGAAACCTGTTACAGGTCTACGTCATGTAAGCTCTAAAGCCTATTTGGTATAAAGTGGGACGTCTCACCTCAATGTTTAGGCTGACCTTGGTAACTTTTAAGTCTAGGCTTATGTTAAGCAATGGAGGCTTAAGGAACACGTATACAGCTGGTGTCTAATACTGTGAAGGTATGATGTCAACACGAACCTTTCACGAATCACAATATTTAGCCACATCTCCTTCATGTGCTTTCATTCGGTTCATGGCTACGCCCAGACCGTCCCGCATCTTGGATCGAAACATACAACAGCCCAGTGATCTAGCAAAGACCTCCCCAGTGTGTATGAAGTAGACCGCTGGCTGGGAATCGTCGTCTCGCTTAAACTTCATCGTTTTTAGTGTGTTTTACTTCCATTTTAAACGCTAGAACAATTACGCCATTTTTTTTTACACATGCTATGTTTTAATAAGCCATAATACTAGGGCTTACTCTGGAAACTCAATCCACTACATGCGAAGGAATCATATTGGGCCCGCTACTAGACTACGAACTTTATTATATAGAGCACTCATGTTACATGTTCTGTGAAACTTTCTACTTCGAACAGCAGGAAGCTGTTGTTTACTTCTGAATAATGACACAGAGATTTTCATTGGTTGATGCGTCTGCCCATTACGAGCAAGGTATTTGCAATATGTTTTGCCAAAAGCAAGTAAATATTGTTGCAAAAAATATATCAATACAATGGCACTTGTGAGTAGGTTAGAAGCTTTTAAAGCGTCACATCACGTAAACAAATGTAGGTTTTGTCCGCTCTTCATTTTTGGACGTAAACTCTCTCTTTATAAAACGTGCGAATGGGGCTGTAAATACCCAAGGACATACCATGCAATGACCAAGGATACATGTAAAAAATGTCCTATAAGAAAGGCTATGAGTTCTGCTACTTTTCATATAACGCCAAGTAGGTTCATTTTTATTACAACCATGGCATTTTCAGGAATTGAAATAGCAAAGGTAATCTTTAGGTATTAACGATTTTCCACAGGTTCTGATGCAGTACTGATTCGGTCTCGTTTCCATCTCTCCAGATCAACTTGCAACCAGTCACACTACGACGGATTCATCCAGTGCAACATCTTTGCTTCAATATGCTCAAAGTACCAATCAAGATGCATCAACTACGCACCTTGGTGTATCAACTACCCGTAAAAAAATATCAAATACGCATGAGAGTACATCAACCACGTATCAAAATACAGGCACTACCCAGCAAAGTACATCGGCCACGCATCAAAGTACACAAACCATCGAAGGTCAAGGCCACCACTTGAATTGTCCATTCTTTGCAGTATGAATAGGCGTTTTAAGTGGGAGGGTCGGAAGCTTTAGTCCCCAAAGAAAAATGTGGGGTTAAAAGGGTTGCTCTCATTTCAAGAACGGAAACTTCTGATCTGTTCCTTCTGTGAAATATAGTAAACTTTTTCAATGATATTTGAAACCTTTCCGACAGCTGTACTTAACCAAGTACTCAAGCTGATGCATATCTAAAAACGGTCAAATACTCAAAAATTTAAAAACCCAGCCAAATTCAGCTTCCTGCGCCAAAAGACACCATTTGATATCGTAGTTTAATTTATATGGAAATGATTAGAAAACTAGAGGGCCGAATCACAGATGACAGTTTCGCGTGTACACTAATGTCAACTGCCTTGCAATTGCTACCTTTCCAGGTTTGATTGGGCACTGTATTGTTTTTACGTTATTTGAACTACCCTGGCATAAAATATGGGCATACTGCCCGACATGGGCATTTTTTTGGAAACGGTCTCACTCAGAAATTTAATTTGAATGGAATATTTGTATCCTAAATTGAAGTATTTAGACTTCTTTTCAGAATTTTGGACTGCATTTTTTACCCTATTTTCTATTTTTCCAGTCTCTTGAAACTTCCTGTAAAACTTTTGACAGAGCTGATACTTCGTTCAATCTTTTCTCGCTTATTCCAGTCACCGAGCATGAAAAGAGTGATTAAACAAACAAATAAAAAGTAGTGTACTGTAAATGAATAAAAAAGTGACCACTTGACCCAAAGGAACATCCTTGTTTGATTGCAATGCATTAACTTCGCCTTTATTGAAAATCTGGGAAACATCATTAAGATTAGTGACATTACACCTTTGAAGAAAAATGTTTGTCAGTGTCAAATGTTTGAAGTTTGTATTCAAAATGTACCACAAGATTCTGATGAGGTATCCTATTCTCATCACAATCTCACTTAAGACTTACAGACTAAAACAACTCTACCACACAAACTTTATCTGGTACATTGACCATCACTTATAGGTCTTGTAATAAGACTTCTGTGTTGGGGGTGGGGGCATTCATGTCTGATTGTTCAGATTTCCAACCGTGCATGTAAAATTGTTGTAACTGAACCCCTGAATGATGAGGAGGAAAATGAATAAGTAATCCAATGGACTGGAGTCAACACTTACAACACTCCAAAAACGTTGGGCAAGTTTTTGGTTGGGTAAAACATTTTGGTTATACGTTGGTCAAACTTGGCCCAAATAGTGGTTAAAACTCCCCTTCAATGCACGTTTATTGCATTATCCAACTATTGGTTAAAATGGTGACAAGCTTATATTCAACGGTTGGGTATATTTTCTATTTACCCACTTTTTGAGCAAGTAATTGCTAATTAGTATAGTGTTTGCTTAAAAGTTGGGCAAATCGTTCGCTACAGGTTTTGCGGCGAACAACCAGACGAACACTTAACTCGATTTGGCTCTGCATTTCTCCTAATTATGGGGATTCGTGTTGATACTCCGAAAAAATCCTTTTAACATTTTAGACGTTTGCATTGATGGAATACTCGGACATTCTGTTTGGCGGCAGAATTGGGCTCTATTTCACAAAAAGTGTGAAAATAGTGCTTCGAACTAGCACACTGTTGTATGAGTTTTGACATCAGTTATCGATCGCTGAACGGGGTATTCGCTATCACGAGTTCAAAACGTTACTTTGTTGTACGTAGTGATAATCCTATGGTTGAACGTTATGGAACTGCCACAGTTGTATGTAGATCAGTGGTGTGGACTTGTGTTTTAATTCCAAACGTGCTTTTTAAACCTGATTGTTTCGGACATTATAGGCCTACACGAAAGTCTGTGACAAACCAAACACATTCAAAGTTAAGCCAAGGCGTTTGAAATGAACGTGTCAATATAGATGCTGTTTTGTAATCGGGTTTCGGACAGCAGGTATAATATTTTAATTCACATGCACAACGCACAATGAATATATAACTGCTTAAGAAGTTCTTATGATTTCTTTCCCAATCAATTAAAGCACTTTTAACAACTGTTGTGTACAAAGTTCACCTAAATCTCCTGGGAAAGAAATTCCCAGCATGCATGCATGTTATTCTGAAGCAAGGAAAGCACCAACGGTTAGGCAAAAATGGTTAACATAAAACCAACGGTTGGTTAATACATTTGCCAAACAGCTTGATGAAAGAGATGCCCAACAAGTAGGCATGTGTTGAAATGCTCAATTACTTAACAGTTGGGTAATTTTCCTCCCAACAATTGGGTTCAAACTTTACCAAATTTGGTTGGTCAAAAGTTTGACCAACTGTTTAGGTTGTTGAATAGATGCCCAGTGTTGGTCAAAAAGTTGGGCAAAATTTGCCCATCTTTTTTAAGAGTGAAGGCAACCGGTTGTTTAAACTACGGAATTCTTATACACGTTCGGATTCGGAAAACGTTCCCAGTGCTTTATTAATTATACTGGATTTCGAGCCATGGGCGTGGATCATGGGGGGGGGGGGACCTCACTTTTTTGGAAGGGGGGACATCACCAAAAAGTCCCCCTCACTTTTTCAAAATGATGAAAACTAAAACTGTGAAGAAGATAATATAACAGTAGACTACAAATTGACACTACATTTTAAAAGCAAAATTGTGCCCAAATATTGCACCATTTGCCATCTAGACACCTTCGAATATCCCAATATCCATTTTCTTCACAGGGGAGGTGGCCCTACCCCATTTCCATGTTTATGGTCTTTACTCATTGCTCGAAATAAGGGACAAAATCGTAAAGTTACTTAAAAATTGCTAACGCCGACGTACGTCAAAAATGGCCGTGATGCCCCTGTAGTTTACCGTCGGTTCTGTGCCACAAAATTCCACTCGCACTATTTACTAAAGCTATTAAAACTAATTTATGCTAATTGAAGGAAACATTGGAAAGGTTCGTTGAGAGTCGACTACTATGCAAGGACAAGGTGTACCACAGTGAAATAATGAAAAGGTTGCTACCAGTATCTCCTCTATCAGACTTTCGAAAAAGCTCTGAAATACACAGTCCTGATCACTTCCATATCCAAATTTTATTAGATATGAGCAGGGGAGTAAATACGGAGGGGGTGGCACCCGATGAAAATCAAAGGTCGGTCTCTGCTCGCCCAAAAGTCGGTCTCAAATACAGTTCAATATGCTTTTGTAACAATAAACCAGACATGAACAACATTTGAAGTGAAAAGATTCCCCCAATTTTTCACTGAGTTCCCGATTTTTTGATCGAATGCCCCCAAATGTTCTAAAATTTTCGCGCACTTCGCGCGCATGTAGAGGTTTAGTGGAATCCAATTAAGTATGCCTTTGTAACAGTAAACCAGACATGAAAAACATTTGAATTGAAAATATCGCTCGAATTTTCTACTGAGTTTCCGATTTTTTGATCGAACGCCCAGAAAATGTGCAAAAATTTTCGCGCGCTTCGCGCGGATGTAATGGCTTAGTGGTCTATTTTATGCACCTGGATTGCAACGAATTTCGGGCAATTTTTTGAGATTCGGGCAAAAGATTTTCTGTCCCCAAATTGGAAGAGTCCCGTACGCTTATGATAATTACTACCGTCCTGTAAATTGTAATTATCTAGGAAATATGGATCATTCAACTATGTCAATGGGAGTTGGTCTCCAAGAAATGTAGCTGTTCCCAAAATAGTTCACCCCCCCCTCAAATTCATGTATATACGCCCCTGGTTAATGGTGTATGTAGTCTAACGATTTACTGTTCACTTACTTCACACAGTGTGGTCCTGGTTTACCCCAAGAACTAAGTAAAAAATTCACTAAAGCAAGGAAGATGAAAAACTTCCTAATAAAGTAAAAATTCTTGGTGATATATTCAATTTAAATTTAGCACCAAATGTAGCACCATTTTGCATCCAGCCCACCTTTCGTGAGCAACTTTTCCAAAGGGGAGGGAGACACCCCCTCCCCAGGACGGCGATTCGCAAATGGTGAAAAGTCCCCCCCCCCCCCATCTTTGGAGATGGATCCACGCCCATGTTTCGAGCTGTTTCTACTACAAGAGGTACATAAAATCATCATCATTTGGAACATTTTTCAACAACGCATGTATTAGCACGAAAATTGTGACCAGCTTCTAAATGTTACTTTCTTGTTGATTTTTGCTTTTCTTAATTATTAACGGTTTTGTCCCATTCATGGTAAATTGGAATTATGCTTTCTCACTTTTGAATATTTTTCAGATGAAATCAATTGCACTTTTCTCATCATTGCAACAAACAATACCCGTGTTACTTCACCGAATTTCCCGTCAAAGTATCCTAACAATCTATCATGCTGGATTTCCGTGCAACCCCCTCACAGCCTCAGTCGTGTCTCTCTTACGTTTACTCACTTTGAACTGCAATCTTCGCCCAACTGTACAGCTGACAGTGTTCAGGTAAGGTTTAAAGTTTCATCTCCAGCCAAAGAAGAAATTAAGGAAAGTTAAATTACTTATCACATGTCATCGAAAATTGTGAGCTGCAAGCAAAAGTAAAAAAACAAACAAACAAACAAAAGTACCGTCATTGGTTTTGTTTCCATTTGGCCGACCAAAACAAGACTCAACTGGTCCTCTCTCTCTCTTCGTGCGTAAAGAATCTTTGCAATTGCTTGACTCGTAAACCTGAGTCTAACCTTCCCTGTACCGCTGTTTTATAATATATAACCCTTTTCAACATTTTGTTAATGTAGTTATTGACAAAGGTAAGGAAAGTTTTTGTCCTAAATTTAACTTGGGGGGGGGGGGGATAAGTAAATCAATACTGAGAAAACTTAATTTTAATGAACAGATGTTTATGAAGCAGGTGTTATTTTGTTCAATGGTATCCAAATCAGTTGCAAGGTTAGAAAGTGTAATCTAGTATGATATCAGCTAGGCTCATAATCTTCTGCGACGCCGTATCTTATATCATTCTTATTTTCCAATAAATATTTTCTTTAGTTTTTGAAGGAGATTGCGTGAACTTAACTCTTTTTAGTGCTACATTTTTTCCCACTTTAATTATTTAAGACCAAGATATAGCGAGCTGTGTCCTGAAGTACCTAGATATCTTAGTGTAATTTGCGTTAATTTTACCCACATAAGCCGTTCATGGCATAATTTGCAGCCCAAACATGACCTCACCCATGAATTTCATCAGTAGCAGTGTCTGGTGGATACCGCTGACCCAGACATGTAAACAGATTTACATGCTTCTCATAAAAAGAAGTCTCATTGACCCACATTCTGTGTAAATCTGTACCACCTTTCTAGTGCGAACAGGTAATCTTATTGATCTTGCTTAGCTCCAGTGTAGGTGACACACCTTCAATTACAGGGAGTAATGAAAGAGGGTAATATGGTGAAATAAAAGTTCAAGCAAAAATATCAAAATCAAATTTAAAGTAAAGACTTGTGTCTGAAATCCAGAAAAGCTATCACTTTTTCACCACAGTCGCTGCCTCGCTGGACAAGGTGTACCGTACAGTTTTTAGTCTTGGTCTTTTCTATGAAATTCGAGTGAATTTTGCTCATTCTTGAAGACAATTGTTTCGGAATCTTGGAGGATACACCGTATTTTGGGAAAGTAATGATTCTTCATAGGAAAGTTATCTTTAGCTAGTAGCGAGATATTTTGCTTCCATGATAGTTTTTTTGAGTACAACCGAGTTTTGGTCAAAGTTTATCAAACCGTTGAACGTTAAAAAACCTTTTCATCATTATTGAAAAACTTCCCTACACTGACCCCTTTCCCCTGAAATAAAATAGTGCCATCCATGACACTCTGCATTTTTTTTCCATATTTCGCTGCTTCAATTACGAGTGAAGCATTGTAAAAAATATCTTTTTAATGTTAAATTTGTTTATTTGCACAACGCAACATGAAAACATTTTCTGAAAACAGTAGCGTACGCGGGGGGTGGGACATTGGGCCATGGCCCCCCTCACAGATGTCGATTTTTTTTAGTTCCTAAAAATAGGTTAATTTTTAACATAAATTTTACTTTAAAAGGTAGCATATGTAGCACCAGATTGCATCTAATGACACCTGATTTTTCAAAAATTTTCAAAGGGGAGGGGACCTCTCCTTGACCCCTTCCCCAGGCCGGCGATTCTTTTTTCTTCCTTAAAATACGTAAATATTTTAACACAAATTTTACTTCAAAAGGTAGCATATGTGGCACCAGATTGCATATAAGGACACCTAATTTTTTAAAAATTTTCAAAGGGGAGGGGACCTACCCTTAGACACTTCCCCCAGCCCGGCGATCCTTTTTTCTTCCTTAAAATACGTAAACATTTCAACACAAATTTTACTTCAAAAAGGTAGCATATGTGGCACCAGATTGCATATAAAACACTCAATTTTTCCAAAATTTTCAAAGTGTATGAGGGGGCACCCCTTTTCTTAGTATCCCCTAGGCCAGCGATTTTTTTAGTTCCTACAATTTCGTAAGAATTTTTACACAAATTTTACCTCAAAAGGTAGCATATGTGCACCAGACTGCATGTAAGGTCACCTATTTTTCAGAAATTTCCAAAGGTGAGGACCTCCCCTTAGACCCCTCCCCTAGGCCGGTGATCGCACAAAATACTGCATGCCCCCCATTGAGAGATATCCTGGGTACGCTACTGTCTGAAACTGTCGCTTAATTACTTAATTTAATTTGGGACCTAACGAAAAAAAAAAAAATGTTGAATCAATGTAAATTCACAGACCTGAAAAAGACTACCATTATTTTGTTTCTGTAAACGTGGTCGTATTATACTTTTTCAGTCATTTAACTTGTTTATAAATAATTAAGGTTCTTTCAAGATTCCTATTGCATTAAATAAACAGATTTTTGGCTTAACGCATCCTTCTGTAATATGTGGGGACGAACTGCCTCCTCCAGTAACTTCGGATGGCAATATATTGGAGATTCTCTTTACATCTGACTCCGACATAAGATCCACCGGGTTTGAAGCATTCGTTGGATTCCTAGATCCAGATCCACACTACAGGGCTCCAGGTCCAGTCATTTGTCAGAGCGTTTATCTTTATGACAACAACACTGTCACCGTGAAGTCGCCAACTTACCCAAACACGCAGTACAGAAACATAAGATGTGGTTATGTTATTCATGCTGACGATGGAAAGGTTGTTTCCATGAATATTACGTGGATCTACATCGAAGTTTGCTCGTCAAGAGAAGAAAATGAAGATTACTTGTCTTTCCCGGGGTCTTACTATGATGTCCCAGTGGTCATTTTAGCCGAATACGATCCCATTGGTCCTGGTAATGTTAGTTGTCCATGTGACAGTATACAGGTACAAATATCAGAGATTTCACTCGTTCACTCTTTACAAGTAGTCTAGGAGTTGCTTTTACAGCTTGTTTTAATGTAAGGTACTAATCCGTTTCGCTGAACATTTTGAAAACTTAAAATGTTTTGCAATTGCAACTGTCTAGCTTTAAATTGATGGTATATTTGTAACGCGATAAACCAACTTCGTTGACATTTAAATACAGAATTAAAGATCCAGGCATATAGGTCAAACCTTTTGATGTCATGACATTCAATACCAGATATCGGTTGCATTTAAATAACCTTGTAAGGTGAGATGCGACGGTCAGGTTTTGATCTTTTGACTTATATTGAATCAAATGACCTTTGACTACCAACCAAACCAAATGGTATCACCCATTCAATATGGTTCATAGACTCAACACGCTTTATCCCTATGCCGAGTACGCGATTCTCACTGCTTATCTCAAGATATTGTTTACAAGCACTTTCAAATGTTTATTACATACTGAGAATGAGATCCAGCAAGGATATGTTTCCTAAGATGTATTGTTTAGATGTTCATCTGTGATGAACCTACATTACCCTTGACCACCAAAATCAATAGGGATCATCATGCCGACTATGAGATGCCACATGATTAACCTTCTTGGTTTCGAACACTTTTTCGAGGTTTTCACAGTCTGACCTTCCTTGACCCCAAATGAACTTGGACCTCCACCAAAATAAAAGGCAGCACTCACAGATATCCACGCGTAAACTCCATAAAGGTCACCCCGTATGAGATATCATGTTTCAAGGTTTTGACCTTCAGAACCTCATGACCGAAATGAAATCCAACGTGCACCAAAACAACAGGGATCAACTACTGCATTTTATATCATTCACATGCCAAATTTGAGATTTTTTAATTGCCCCTTCTTGAGATATGGTGGTTAAGAGCTTTCTTCAAGATGTCCAGTTTGACCTTCATTGACGGCAAATGGGGTTTGGCCTTCAGAAAACGAAAGGAAGTACCCAAAAAGGGACATACACATGTCATGTATGAAGTCCATCAAGGTTACCATTCTTGACATTTCACGCTTACAAAGCTTTTGATCACCGGTTACCACGGATGGTCGGTGACTTCCACGAAAACATAAGGATCATCTAGTCAATAAAGTCATAACGGCATAGATGTTACACACTAATACCATATAAATAACCTTTTGACCTATCCATGACCCCATATGATCTTCATCTTTCCACTAAATATGGGTTATCCATATGTCAGTTATGCAATTCATCAAAAATTATGCTTGAGATATAATGTTAATAGTGTTTACATATTTTTAATCTTCTGACCTCTTGTGACCCACATGACCTTTTACTACCAAACAATAAGGATCATATAATCAATACGGACCATTCACATTTCAAGTATGAGATTCATCAGTTTCCCTGCTTGAGATATCATGTTTACAAGGAGTCAACCTTTTGAAATCTGGTAACCGCAAATAAACTGTGGCCTCCACCAAAAATGATAGGGATCATTCACTTAATATGGGCCATCCACGTGTCAAGTATGAAAAACATCAAAGTTACCCTGCTTGCAAAATAGTGTTTACAAAATTTTGATCCCCTGACCTGGCCTATAGTGGCCATGAATAACCTTGGACCTCCACCAAAAACAAGAGGGATCATTTACTTAATATGAGCCATTATGGCAAGTATGAGCGCTATCAGTTTCTAGAGGTCTGAAAAGTTTTACCATTTTGACCTGGCATTACTCCAAATGACCTTTGACCGCCACCAAGAAAAGGATGAGTATCATTTACTCAATATGGGCCATCCGCAACCTAAGTATGAGACTCATCAAATTCCCTCACTTGATATGTCATGTTTGTAAGATTTTGACCTCTGGTGATCTCAAATGACTCAATCGTTGATCTTCACAAAAACAATAGAGATCATTTTACTTTATGTGGGCCACCTACATGTCAAGTATTAGATGCCTCAAAGTATGCCTCAAAGTATCCCTGCATTAGATGTAGTATTTAGAAACTTTTAACCTTTGACCTCAGATGACCCCAAATGACCTTTGACTTCCACTAAACAATAACGATCATTTATTCATACGGACCATGCCCAAGTTAAGTATGAAATTTATCAGTTCCCCTTGAGCTGTCGTGTTAAAAAGGCTTAACCTTTTGACCTCTGGTGACCTTAAATGACATTTGACCTTTACCGAAAACAATAAGGATCATCTTTGTAATATTTGACATCAACGTGCAAAGTATGAGATTACTCGAAGTTCCCCATGTTGAGATGGTGCGCACCTAAAATTTCCAAGTTATTGATCAATTGACCGCTGGTGACCCCTATGGTCTATGATTTTCACCAAAACCATGGGGACCATCCACTTAATAAGGGGTATTCAGATGTTAAGTATGATATCCATTGAGGCTTCTTTTTTTGAGATCTCCTGTTTACAACCAGAGTCACACTCACACGTATAGATAGATAAATACATACATACTTACATACACACATACATACATACTTACACACACACATACTCACATACACACATACATACATGCATACACACACGGCACCAACGTCGCTAAGATTCCTCTATCTGCGGCAAAGGAATATTTACACCAACCTTTATACACGCCTTTAAACATAGTCACCCAAATCTGAACCTTATGCTAGTTCTGATAAATGCTCAACAGCCAGATGCAGGCTGAGACGCCCTGGCAATTCTTTTGAAGCGTCGAAAGTGGCTTAAGCATTTGAATACTTGCCGTATGTTAGGGACAATACTGTGACTGACAGTTAGCTGGAAAAATTGTCTGAATATATCAGTCTTCATTAGTAATCAACTAGTTATCAATGAACGCAAAACAAAGTACAATGCTTTTTGGTTTCGATGAAAAGAGAAACCTATGCAGTCATGATGGCGTGTGTGTACGTATGCGTGTATGTGACACTTCTTGTTTACATATCTCAAGAACAGAAACTCTGACAGTTCTCAAACTTGGTAGGTAAATGCCCCATATTAAAAGAAAGAACCCCATTGTTTTTGGTGGAGGTCAAAGGTCATTTGGGGTCACCAATAGTCAAACTCTGGCACCCTTGTTTACACGATATCTCAAGGTAAGAAGCTGGGATAAAATTCATACTTAGTGTGTATATGCATTATGGTGAGAGAAAGATTCCTATCGTTTTAATGGAGGTCAAAGGTCATTTGGGGTCGCCGGGGGTCAAACTCTGAGAACCTTGTTTACACGATGTATCACGGTAGAAAGCTTAGATAGATTTCATACTTAGTATTTGTATGCATTATGGTGAGAAAAAAGAACTTGCCGTTTTTAATGGAGGTCAAAGGTCATCTGGGGTCGCCGGTGTCAATATCTGAAAATCTTGTTTACACGATATCTCAAGGTAGGAAGCTTGGATAGATTTCATACTTGGCATGTATATGCATTATGGTAAGGGAAAAATTCCTGTTGTTTTTAATGGAGGTCAAAGGTCATTCTAGGTCACCAGGGTCAAACTTTAAAAACCTTGTTTACACGATATCTCAAGGTAGGAAGCTTGGATAGATTTCATACTTAGTATGTGGGTGCATTACGGTGAGAGGAAGAACCCTATTGTTTTGGTTGAGGTCAAAGGTCATTCGGGTTCACCAGGGGTCAAACTCCGAAACCCTTGTTTACATGATATCTCAAGGTAGGAAACTTGGATGTATTTCATACTTAGAATGTATATGCATTATGTTGAGAGAAAGAAACTTGTCGTTTTTAATGGAGGTCAAAGGTCATTTGAGGTCACCAGGAGTCAGACTCTGAAAACCTTGTTTACACGATATCTCAAGGTAGGAAGTTTGGATAGATTTCATTCTTGGCATGTGGATGCATTATGGTCAGAGGTAGAAGCCTATTGTGTTTGGTGGAGGTTAAAGGTCATCAAGGTCACCAGGCATGAAACTCTGAAAACCTTGCTAACATGATATCTCAAGTTCGGAAGTTTGGATAGATTTCAAACATGACATGTGCAAGGGCGTAGGAAGCGGGTGGGGGGCTTCCCCCAAGATGCAATGGCGAAAACCCCTTATTTGTCTCTTCTGTAGGAAATGTCAAAAATTTGCAGTAATTTTCCTTAAAGTTTGTCCAAAATATTGCACCAAATTGTATCTGAGGACCCTCAAATACCCAAAAATTTTCCAAAGGGGGAGAAGACACCCCTTCCAGTTAGACCCCTCCCTAGGACGGCGATCCGAAACAAAGTTCAGTCCCCGTCTCGAAAGCTTCATACGCCTATGGGCATGTGGATGCGTTATGGTGAGAAAAAGAACCTCATTGTTTTTGGTGGGGGTCAGAGGTCATATGAGGTCCCGGGGATCAAAGTCTGAAAACGTTGTTAATACGATGTCTGGAGGAAGGATGTTTGGATAGACTTCATAGGGAGTATGTATATGCCTTATGGTCTGAGGTGGACCCATATCGTTTTGGTGGAGGTCATAGGTCTTCTAGGTTCACTGGTGGTCAAACTTGTTAACATGATATTGTAAGGTAGGAAGCTTTGATAGATTTCATACACAGTATGTGGATGACTTGTGGTGAGAGAGAGTACCTATTGTTTATGGTGGAGATCAAAGGTTATCTGGGGTCACAGGGGTGAAACTCTGAAAACCTTGTTACAAAATATGTCAATTTAAGAATTTAGGAAGCTTAGATACTTCACATGGTGTTGCACTTAATCCATCAGAAAACCCCCATGAGTTTTGCCAGATGTCAGAGGTCAGCTGAAATCACCAGAGGCCAAAAAGCAAAAGTTCCCACGAATTCCCAAGGTCAAATGTGAACACAAAACTGTAATTTTCCAGCACAATAAAATAACATTCAACCACTGAGTGAAAGAAACGGGGCATCTTGGCATTATTTGGGATTACGCATGTAAGTGCTGTTCATCAAAACCACAATGCATTTTTGCATTCTGGTTCTATAAATGTTGAAAGATAAAAGTTAGCGCTCATGCCGCTTAAAGAAATGAAAAACGTTTTCGTAGAAAAATGTCAAAGCACCACCACTGTAAAGTGGTTACTGAAAGTGTTAACCTTTAAAGCCTGTTTTAAGGAAATTATATTTTATTCGGTAGGCGTTCGATGGTGCTGACCAACAAGCTCGCCCTCTCACAGACAGACTTTGTGGATATCACAGTCCCCCTACGGTTGTTGCCAGTGGAAATATCATGTACTTATACTTTGAAACAGATAAGGACCTACGACATGGTGGTTTCAAAACTGTATTCTATGTTTAACATTATGTTGCCATAAAACAAGTAAGACCTATGAAACGTGGCAATGGAAGATGTCCTTAAATGACTCTGTTATGTTATCATGTGGGTACGCCGGTACTTCATCCGGGGCCGTTCAGACCACGTTAATCCAAAGACAAAAGCACCGCTGGACCGCAAACCCTTCCCAGTGGCCGTTAGGTCTAGTGGGCCTCTGCAAGGTATTTCTTCGTTTTAATTATTGCAGGTCAGGGGCAAGTAGTCAAATCAAAATATTTAGCTAAGAAAATGGTGGTGTAGGGCAATTTCGTTTTGGCACTTGAGTCATGGGGATTGAGAGCCTAGAACCCATCCCTCGGCACCTATACGCGCCTGTATCTACACGTACATAACCCTTCAGTTAACTAACAAGAGTATCAAGTTACATGATGAAAATGTTCAATCTGGTATTGAGGAATGTGTTCAGCAGTAAGGATGCTGTGAAACCATGAGAAAGATCATAAATGATGAAATAAGTGGAAGTTTTGGTTGAATATCAGAAACATTTTCTTTCGAAGGCTGTTGCCCCCAAAGTGTTGGATTTTTTCATCCCCAAAGGAACACTCCCACTATCTCTTTAGTTGTTTCAAGTCGTCAGGTGTTTTGGGAATATCGGTGGAGTATCAGACAGAGTTGCGGAGGGACAACTGGTCCTACAACAGTGGCAGCACGTAGAGACCGACGTAGGATGCCTCAAAAGAATATTCAAAACATCGGGACTTGTGAAGTTTTGGTTTTGTGACTAAGGTATTCGTTTTCAGCAGATGACAAGTTGGCGTTTATTTAACTAATAAAGAGTAACTATTTGGGAAAAGGCTTCAATATACTCACGTAACAAGGGAAAGTGGGTTCGACTCAATCGATACCCTACAAAGCTCAACTATGCGACCTCACTGATGATGGACAGTAACGGTGACAGCTACGGCAATATACCTTGCATACAATGATAGGTAAAGTTTGTGGGTAAGCACCCGAATGGCTTCAAATTTTCTCCCTTGAAAAGCCATATAGCATCCTCCACGGAAACCAGTTAGATACGACTCCGTGGTACCGACACGGGATGCGGATACAAAGTGTGCTTTTCTCACTAAAATTGTCTGTAATTAAATGAAAAAAAAAAGAAAACAATCTGGTCAACATCTACCTTTGATGTTTCGTCAGTTTAACTGAAGGAACATGCCCTAATTTACTTTGGCTATGGTATTAGCCAAGGAATCAGTATTCTTTGGTATTGATGTTGTTACCGTAATTATGATTGTTAAATTTGTGATAATGGTGATTGTAATCGAAAATTTGCTTGCTTTTAATATTCAAAATAAGTTTTTGAAGTGTCAGTGGTTACAGTCATGCTTTTTTTGACCATCTTTATCGTTACTTCTGGTTTATTGATGGCAGGCTGTTAAGTATTATTTCAAAGCATTGTGATTTTGTAATACGTACCCGTTCCAACTATGTTACCCTCCCTGTCACGTGGCAATGCGCGATGCTCTTAAACTGCTGCGACAGTAGTTTATGTGATGAGGTGCGGAGTTTAAGGTCGTGTGACATGAAAATAACATAGTTGGATATTTGATGTAAAAAGCATTAAAAATCCAGAAAATAGCCACAGTTCCCATTAAAATCCATCAAATATTGACCACTTTACAGGTAAATTTCCATTTCACACTTGGATCATGAATAAACATGAGCTAAATATGCAAATATGTGACATCCAAAGAGGGACATACCATATACGGCACATGTTAGCCTTTGTTTTTTCAACCTTAATTTCAAGGACACTGGTAGCATTGTTATTCCCCGATGGGTTTATTATAAAAGTCAAATTTTTTTCCTTGAAAAATATTGATATCACTCGCCAAATTGTAATCTGTATGATCAGTAAATAAGAGATAATTTATAAAGGGTTAACAAAAGAAATCTTCACACTGTGCAACACTCCACATCATTATTTTTGCATAGGCAATTAGTTTCTTCAGAAACCATCAAACTTTGAAGACGTATATTTTGAGAACGGTAAAAGATATTGAAATAATTCCAAAGGATCTTTGATTGGAGGACTTAATTCTTTAACGGAGAAGTAAAACAGCTCTTTTTGGTGGCATGTCACACAACCTTTAAGACTTTGTCCAGGCATTTAAGATCAGACTGCAGTAATGCCCAAAAATTAATCGCCGGATACAAACCAACGTGGGGTCTAGTGGCCCGACCTAGGACGTTTCTTCATGATGAAGAGTGCAGATCAAGGGACAGATGGTCATACAAGAATATTTTCCCAAGAAACGTGGTTGGGGATATGTTTTTTCTATTTAAGCCATGAGCTTAGAACACCAATCGCCCCCACCCCCCGGCGCATCCGTGGTTTCGTGGCTGTTTGCTACTCGATGTTACATGATGGCGATTGGCAGTCTGGTATCGAATTAATTCTAATAACTTCGGATTTGTTAAGCAAGAATGTTACTATGAACCCGGCAGACAGAACTTAACCTTGGTGAAGAAATTGCCACCTAAACTCTACATACTTTCCTTCGTAAGGTTGCTTACCTAGAGTATTGTATGTTTCAGTCCCTGTAAGAGCCCCTTTATTGTTGCCCAAGTTATTGCTTATCGTCAGATATTTAAACAAAATCACTCGTGCATCTGGAACAGAAGGGAATGGATGACTGATTCGATACAGGATGTCTCAAAAGGATATCACAAAATATGAGAACCTTGTGGAGCTTTTATATGGGAAAGCGATTTGTTCATTGCAGTGGACAAGGTGGCGTTTATTTTACTAATATCGGTTAACCATTTCTAAAATGTCTTCAACCTCCCCACAAAATAGGCCAAGGCGAAAAAAGGCACCAGCTAATTCGATTGATGCGCACCATGCCCACTTATTCGGGGCCAACTCATAATTGGTGATTTTTGTTACGGCAATGTGTGATTAAAACTTGTTTGCTGTAATGATATAAAGTCAGCTTTTAAGGTCATTGTGGTTGCATTACTCTTGTTAATGATGATTTTTATGATTAGCTGTAGTATCATTTATGCCAGTTTGATAATGACTGTTGTTCATCACTGTGTTTTCATAGTACACGTTCAAGTTATGTTATTCTTAGCCCTACGTGGTAACGCATGATATCCTTAAATCCTCAAATTGCTCTGTCAGTTGTTAATGTAATCTGCTGGGTGACATTTGCTCTGGGCGTTGCAGACCACACAAACCCAATGAGAAAGAAGCACCCCGCACTGCAAATCCCTCCCTTTAGGCGAAAAGGCAAGTGGCCCCACGAAGCGCATGTCATCAAAATGAGGGTTTCAGGTCGGCGTGCACGTGGCCATATCTGAATATTTTCCCAGAAACATTTTCTCGAGTTATTGTTTTCGAACTTAAGTCATTGGGATTGAGGCCCAACCCCCTCTCCCACTTTTTAAGTTGCTGTATGCAACAGGCAAAAAGCGGAACTGGTTAGGACGTTAAACTGCATCCGGTTGTGGAGCTTGTTAAAGCGTGAGGATAATGAGGTTACCCTTTGCCACAACTGCCTCCGGGGCACCCTTGGGCAAGGTGCACCTGTATTTGCCCCGGTGCTTTTTAAGTGCTGTTGCCTTTGGGCGTAGTGTTGCCTTCGGGTGTAGAGTTGCCTTCGGGCGTAGTGTTGCCTTTGGGGCGTAGTGTTGCCTTTGGGCGTAGTGTTGCCTTCGGGTGTAGTGTTGCCTTCGGGCGTAGTATTGCCTTTGGGGCGTGGTGTTGCCTTCGGGCGTGTTGCCGTGGGGTGTAGAGTTGCCTTCGGGCGTGGTTTTTCCTTTAGGCGTGTGGGCGGAATTTGTTTGGGTGGTATGTGGTTTGTTTTGGGGTTGGCTGCAGTGGCAGTTACTGGAGTTCAGTAGTGACAAAGACTTATGTTCCCTGTTGCACGGTATGTATAGTTTGTTAAGCATTTGTGTTTGTGACCCGTCATGGTTTTGTTTGGGTTTGGGATTCTTCTTTAGTTTGCCAGTGCCTGTTTCTACGTACTTAAAAAGCTCACTGGTTTAATTCTATTGATGTTGAGCATACCTCAACTATGCAGGGCCAACTCATGACAGGTAATTAAATATAATTAATATAATATAATTACACATAATATCTCGAATGTTTCTGACAAGATCTCCACGAACACGAGGAGTTGATTCCGGGACTGCCTTCAGGCAACAACGTCTAGAGCATCTGCACATACGGTAGTTTAAAAAGGTCGGCTTATGAATAATGAATAATTTTCAGTCATATCTTTGTATTTTGAACAATCAATCATTGCAATGGGATGACAATGGGATGACAATCATTGCAATGGGATGACAATCCATCGATCTTTTGCAGTTGTAAATTTTTCCTTTCTGTTTTGAAGCAAATCGCGATATGGAGCAAAGTGGATCGCACAGCTCCTCTAGAAATCATAATAGCTAAGGTGAACTAGTTCATGTGGTTGCATTAACATACACAGACATTTTCGATCCAGGTCGTTAGCCAGACAATGTTACTTAAGGGCGAGATAGGTTGGGAGAGGCATGGAATTGCATTAAATGGGGGAGATAGGGTAAACTAAATTATTTCAAAAGTAATTTCTAATTTCGCTATCTTAGCTACGGGCCTTTTTCGAATCACTGAAAAATTGAGCGTAACCTGTATTTCCACAGTTTATGGTAACGTGCGTTGAGGCACCCTGTTTTATCGTCCACGAAACTACCTGTAAATATTCTTTGAAGAGTGTTCAAACTTCTCATGTTTCGAAACATAATCGAACGTCCTGTTCTATCTTACGCATGAGTTGGGCGTCAAAAGTATGAAATTATGCAGAACATAAGCTCTTTGAGAAGATGTATAAACCAGAGGTAGTTGGCGGTATCCCTCCTCACCGTCACAGACACGCACAGAGCCCTTTATCAATTGGGTAGATGTAAATAGGTGTAGATGTAAGCTGTTAATGCTGTTTTGTAAAATATTGCCCCCTCAAGAAATTTTATGTCAAGACTACCAAATATTTACGCGCTCTGCCAACACGACGAGATACATCATAAATATGAGAAGGAAAAAAAGGTAATTGCCAATCCGACGCCCACCTCGTCCCTGCCACGATATTAGTTTGCCTACACTTTAAGTACGAAGTGCGACTTGTTTCTTTCCAATACGAACACTGAAATATTCGAGTCATTGGACAACCTCACCTACACCGATTGGTACCGTAACAGATGGATCACAGGCGCGGATCCAGACATTTCGAAAAGGTGGGGGGGGGGGAGGGGCTGAAAGCCTCCTTGAATATTTTCCTAGATTAAAATTATGCTAATTTTCGCGTATTTGTTATTGTTGGTGTGGCGAAAAGGGGGGGGGGCTGAGGCCGGGAAAGCCCCCCCCCCTTGGATCCGCGCCTGGATTACATGGAACGTCGCGTTTATTTGTATCTAAACGCCAAGTAGGAACCAATGTTCTAACACTGAAAATTCCTTTTTACCCAAACAAACTAAATTACGCTGGTAATAAAAGCAACGTTTATGTCAAATGAAATGCGCAATAGAAGTGACACAGTGGGCTTTTTGTTGTGCTTTTAATCAACATCTATGTTGTCTTTCAGATTGGTAAAGGTATTAATGGGCAACGTATTGCTGGGGATCAGCTATTTTATTATGGACTACAGAAACGTGTCAGAGCCATCAGTCAAAAGCGACTAAAGAAACTGGTAAAATTTCCCGATGTTCGGTTCAAGATCATTTAGGTTTCGCATTTTAAAGCGCAAAAAGAAAAAATATTGTCAGCTACTAGTACGGTTCAAAAATTTTAATTAAAAGCTAGCTCCATATCTGGACATATATCACAAAATTGCAAATCGAAAACAAGAAGTAAAAAGTGTAGTCAAGGTTTCGTCTACGACAACCGTTATTATAAATTTTCTGACTCAAGCTTCATATTATCTTTTGCATTGATTGCGCTCTGAGGGATGAAAGTCACATTTACTACTAATAATTGTTTGTATTAATATTCTGTCATTCGTATCCTCTCCGTCTGCAGACAAAATTTTCTGGCCTGACCGAGGCGTTCACCGTATCGAACGGCAAATAAAAGAAAACTTTTTGCAATTGAGAATCATTGTGATGAACCAAACAAAACTGTCTAGGCTAGGTACAAGGAATTGCACGTGTAAATGAGTTATAAAACCACACCCTGTCACTACTTTCTAAAACTTGATTTGGGTTGGTCCACAACCTTTTTCGAACCCTAATCCTGATTTTGAAACAAAAATTAAATCCCGAAAAAGTATTGGTTGTCAATGTCATTTTCACTCGGAGGGCGGGCTACTCCCTCCAGGGGTGACGCCAGGGGCATGGTCCCAGTCGGAAAATTTTAAGTTTCGCCTGGGAGTCTTAGTCGATACGATAACGTATGCAGTCCCCGACGGCGACTAGTCGCCCGACGGGTTACCTGTTTTTGCTCTCAAGAGGACAATTTCTCTAATAAGAACCCAAAATTTTCGCGCGCAAGGTCACCCCATTTTCTTCTATAGTTCCATTCCACATAGCTAGATAGCACAAGTCCTGTTCATTTTACCACGTAACATGTAGGCAGAGTACACAGTTAATGTAGAGGTCGTAAATTTCATCCTATATTGCAATGCCTAGTTGCTGTTCTCTTGTTTGTGTCATGCTGTACGGTCATTTGGTGAGCGACTCAAGGAGCAAAGTTTGGCTATTTATCGGGTAATGCAGGTGGTTTCGATAGAATGTATGTTATCCCCGATACGTTCTACAACCCCTAAGGCCTACAGTTATTCTTTCTTTGTTTTCGTTAAGTTAATGGTTACAATTTTTTGTGTGTAAGCCTACAAAATATTTTCACGCGCTTCGCAGTCTCACGATTCAGATTCAACTGTTCAAAGGAACGATGTCAGGGCGCAATTCGGCTCTTGAAATGTTAAGTGATATTATGCAAAGTATGCCCTGCAATGGCATGGGATATTGAGGCTCCTTCAAATCCCCTTCTCACCATGCACCCCTTCGACATAGTGGGCTGTCGGAACTTGGGATCACTGGCATGGCCTGGCCCCCTTTCGGGAAAATTCTGTCGCCACCCATGGTCGGCTTACTTGTTTTGGCTTTCAAAAGGCTCATTTCAGCGTTAAACCCCGCCATATTCGGTACGCTTTGCCCACTCTTCCTCAGTTACGTTACTTATACCTAAATATAGTACAATTTCATCTCATTTCGGAAACCTAGTTAAGGTTCTCTAATGTCTGTCGCGCGGTACGGCTAGTGACTCGAGGAGGAAATTACAATGTAAGTTATGTGCTATAGGGCCCAACTGCCGGGCAATCGACCTATATAAGTTTTAAATAAGTACAGATTCTTTTAGTGTAGGCTTAACGAAAACGTTTTCGGGCACTTCGCAATTTCACAGTTTAGATTGCGGAAAAAACGGTAAATCAATGTTTCTCTAGTAAATACAAATTTTTTGCAACATTTGCCCCGAAAGGGCATGGTATAGTTCACAGGTTTTCTTCAAATGCCCCTCACCAATCCCTCGAAGGCTGTCGGGGCTTTGGGTAGCTGGCGGGAGTCCGGCCCTCTTCGGGCAAATCTTGGCGCCACCCCTGCGCCCCTCTAACACCCCCTGTGGAAAACACTGGGATCTTGTATAAAAAGCAAAATATAGGAACATTTTGCATCTAAACCCTTCGGGACAGAAAAAATTTCAAAAGGGGAAGGACTCCCCCTCTATACTCCTCCCCCAGGACGGCGTTCAAGAATGGGGACGATGAGTCGACTTTGCCCCTCACACCAAAAAAACCTGGCTACGCCCCTGCCTACAAACAATTAATAAACCGCTTCAATTCGTAATTTCACAAAGTGATACAAATGCAAAGAGAAAATCATCACATCTTTGGCAATTTCGATCATTTTAGAAAGAGTAAGACGTGTCCTTGCTGATTTCCAAGCCTGAAGGACAAGACATTGTTTCACGCGGTCATTGTTACTAGTGAATAGTGAAAGAATAAAGGAAATTCACAAGAACGCTGATACAATCAATTGTTGTTTGTTCATGCTTACCATTGAAACATTGAAAACTGAATATCTACTCCTGCAGATAAAGGCAGGACTATCATGGCAATCAATCAAGTTACAATAGTTTTATCGACTGAAAAAAAAAATTCTAAATTATAATTCTTTTGAAAGACCTCCATCGTGACAAAGGCGGTAAATCGAAACGTATCACTTTGGTCGTATTTTGTCTGTTAGATGTAAACATTTTTAGTAGCGTTTGGAGATTTGTTTCCATGATGACCTCCAGACTTCGAAGACATGGTTCACTCGCTGCGCGTAGTACTCATCCTGGCCTGCGACCTGTCTGACTCTTCAGGTTACTGTCGGTACACTATTGCCCATACTTTCTTACACAAACTGCATAAGTCCTTACCTTTTTTTTTTCAATTTTCTTTTCCGACTCGCAACTCTTTCCCCAAAACGTAAATTGCTGACAAAAGGTAATTCAGTAAGTTTTATAGGTCACGAGAATACTTTTGTTTGTCAATTCATAGTTTTTTCTTTTCCATTTTTCAATGCTCCAGTTTGTTGACGTTCGTTAATTTGCAGACTCTTCTTTTATTTCTATTGTGGTAGTGATTGCGATGGTAGTAACAGGCGTAGGAAGCTGTTTTCTACTGGGAGCCTATGTCTAATGGAAAATGAAAATTTCAGCGTTCTTACACTGTAAAAACAGTTGGGCAAAAATTGCTAAATATTGAGTAATATTTTTGCTACTTGTTGGAGAAAGAAAGCATGTCCTGCACAATTTAGCACATTTTACTAAACCGTGTTTAGCACAGAACTTTCCCCACCTGTTGGGTATTTTTTTTTCTCTACTTGTTGGGCAATATAAAATTGCACCATGTTTTTAGCACTTCTTTTCTCTACAACAAATGAACAAATATTGCTAGATAAATGAGCATTGTAGCCCACTTCCTATGGGAGCTGGTACTGTCCATGTTCCATGTTGCTAGTCCATAACGCAAATTAGAAAGCAGAATTAAATATGAAACAAGTCGTTTATTTTGAACTCCCAATACAACAAATGTTTTCTTGGAACCTATTGTGAATATAAGTTCTTTGAGCAACAGGAAAATTAGGCATTTTATTGATTTGCAGAATACCTTTCTTTGCTTCTTTTTCAAATCTGTAGATTATCATAACACACAATATATGCAAAACAGAAACACTAAATTCAAAACCAGCTTCTCCATACTTCATAAAAAAAAATAAAAAAATAAACAGAGACGCTTCTATCCTTTTAAATTCTAGATGCCTGAGTTTGTTGCTGTACGAGGTATAGAAATTTCCAGTTACCAACTTCAGAACACTCACTCCTAATTTATATATACTTCGGAAAACACAATAGCAAAGCAAAACGATATATTACTAAAGACATTAAAAACTTTGTTTAAACCTAGTCTTTGTCTACACCTAGTAAAATACCTGGTGAAGATACTGTTCTTTGCTTCTTTTTCACTTTTGGTTGTTTTTGTACCTGCAATACTAAATAAATGCGAAAATATGAAATAGTTTCAAAAACGACCTATTCTTCATACTTGATTAAATCAAAACAGACAAGCTTATCTCTCTATTTTAATTATAGATGTCTGGTTTAGTTGCATTCATTAGATATGGAAATTTCCAGTTATCGATTTTAGAACACGACTTATTCATATATACTTTGAAAACCGATAACAAAAGCAAAATCAATATTTCTTAAGCCTTGATTAAACAAGGTTGAAAAAGGTCACATGATGTCTACTCTGCACGTTAAGCTCTCTAAGATGTTTACGTAGAACTGAGGTCTAAGAACTTTGACACAGTTAATTTTTGGAACTTTGTCATCAACAATGTCAAGTATGATGTAATTACTACCAAGAAGGGGCTCTCCGTGCACTTTGTTTCTAAAATGATAAGTCCATAATAGAAAAGCATGATATGCTAACAGGCTTTACATTTCTTTAAATTCTGGGTGCACTGTTGCACCTGTAAGGGCTTGACAAACTTTTCAAAAAGGACACAGCATATAAGCTGCAATGACAGCAGTAAATGAGTGAAATTGAGTGACACAAGAGCACAACAAAAAGGGTACCGATGACACAATTGAATTTTGGTTTTATGCACATGAGATTCTCCGAGAAATGGCACGGCAGCATAAACAGAAGGGCACCCTGGCAATTTGTGCTGTCAGCCGTGGTTATTTCTGAGGGACCAAGGGCACTTCTCAGTAAGCTGAGGGGCATCGGTGTCATTGGTTTCATCAAGCTATTACCTGCAGTACTACATAAATGTGAAAAAAAAAAAACAATATACTCACATCAAAACTACTTTTTCATTCTTTGTAGAAACACAAAAGAAGAGCATGATATGCTAACATGAAGTAACTACATTTCTTCTTTGTTATTTTTGGTTTTGATGATAAGAGAAACCTTATGCGTTCATGATGGCGTGTGTATGTTTGTATGTGTGTATGTATGTGCGTATGGGTGTATGTATTTGTGTTTGTGACGCTTAGCTTGTTAACTCGATATCTCAAGAAGGGAAACTCCGACAGTTCTCAAACTTGGTACATAGATGCCCCATATTGAGAGGAAGAACCCTATTGTTTTTGGCGGAGGTCAAAGGTCATTTGGGGTCATTGAGGGTCAAACCTTGAAAACCTTAACACGATATCTCCAGGTAGGAAGCTTGGATAGATTTCATATGTGGTATGTGAATGCGTTATGGTGAAAAGATGAACCCTATCATTTCTGGTGGAGGTCAAACGTCATTTGGGGTCATTGGGGGTCAAACCTTGGAAAGCTTGTTAACACGATACCTCCAGGTAGGAAGCTTGGATACATTTCATACATGATATGTGGATGCGTTATGGTGAGAAGATGAATCCTATCATTTTGGTGGAGGTCAAAGATCATCTGGGGTTCACCGGGGTCAAGAAGCAAAATTTCCCAAGAATTCCCAAGATTGTCATCTGGGGTCACCAGAGGTCAAAATACAAAATTTCCAAGAATTTCCAAGATCAAATATGAACGTGAAACTGTATTTTTCCAACACGTTAAGATAGCACTTGACCAGTTACTGAAAGTAAGGGACATCATGGCATTATTTGGAATAGAACATATATCACCGAAACCTTAATGCATTTTTGCATCCTGGTTTAATTTCTGGTTCGAATGATGTAGTTGCAGTACTATATATGCAAAATCACAGTATAAATTGCCACCTTCAGAAAACGTTTTCCCAGAGGTGGTATTAGGTATACTTCTAGAAACACAATGACAAGGCATAACGAAATATTTTTTGATAAAGGTGTGGTCAAAATGTCAAGGTCGTAAGGTGTCTATACATAGGCTTACAGGAGCTTTTCAGTTGAGGGGGGGGGGGGGGGTAGAGGATTCTCTGCCCGAAATATGAAATCCTGCGCGAAAGAGTATCTAAGCGGAGCGCCACCATTAGTTGGCGCGTACAGAAAATTTCGAAAAACCGCGACCCCTCAGACAGCCGGAAATGGCATTTTCCAGGCTTATAAATAGAATCAAAGCAGTCGATATTTTGAGCTTTTGTTTGCAATAAAAAATTTCACTGCAATACAAAAATGAGCAAATTGCAAAATGATCAGAAAATTACCAGATAAAATGGACCACTACCATCGGATGAAATGGTAATGTAAAGTAAGCTAATCATTAGAAAATGAACTTGTATGCACATTCTGCAAACTATTTTACTACTTGCAGCATGAGATTATGATGAATATAACTCTAAAATTCGAGAAACTTCAGTAACCGGTGAGAATCCCAAGACTTCTCAACTTCGAGGGAGGATGGCATCGCATCACATACCGGCTACCTATTGTAACATAGGTTTCATCGAACTTTACAAGGATCCCATGTGTTTGAGCAGTCTGTTTAGCTCAGACTCAGAGGCTTACATGCCCGAATTTACCTAAGTGGGGAATTGCATGAGACGAATTGGCTGTTACAAAACCGACTAACTCAATTTTCGCGCGTTTCCCGCGCAAGTCAGTAGCCTGTATAATACACTATTAATAATATGCATCCAATCAAAGAAGCGCGCAAATTACTTCCCAGCCAACAAACGACCTAAGTCCATATCAACGGTTTCAGTACACTTGGTCCCCACAAACCGCACGCATGAAACTGAAACAAACGTGGGCAAATCGTTGGCATAGTCGCACAGATTCATTTTGCCTTAGGCAAGGGAATACAAAATTAAAAAATAAAATCTTCACGATACCTGTACTTTTTATTTAAAACGGGACAGTTTAGATGTATGATATTAAATTCATCATGTTATTTACAGGTAATCAATCGACAAAAGAAGTCATGAGTATAGACCCATGGCAAACAAACAGTTGTAACAAATACAAACTGAATGTTTTGTGAACAACATCATGGGCGGCGATCCGTCTTTGAAAGTCGGTGGGGGGGGGGGGGGCTTTAGTCAGTGGCACTATCTAGGCCTAAGCGGGGCGCCACCATCGGTTGGCGCGGAGCGTAGACAATTTTGGCCAAAAATTACCCCAGATCACCGCAAATGGCCCTTTTCAGTCTTTGCAAAGTGATACTATGACAACTCTCAGAAGTATTCCCTAAAAAAATAAATAGGCCTATTGTAAAAAGTCTTGAAAAAAATATAATTGGTTCTGATTTCCGGGTCCGCCGGGTTTGATTTCATGGGGAGATATGGTGTACAGTATCCCCATCCATTTTCATGTGTTATATATCCTCCATCGCCCCAGGATCGCCGAACAGGGTCAACATGTGTAACAAACTGATAAAAAATAGTGTATGCAGATCCCAAAAATCTCCCACTAACTGTTTCACAAAACATTTGAAAGAGCCTTTTGTTTAAAATAAAATAAAACTGTTATCCTAGTGGGAATGGCTTGAGTCATATCTGATGAACAGCTTCCTTTTGTTTTCCTGCAAGTGACCATTTTCAAGGGTACATGGGCATGATAACCTTCTTGCTTACTCCGTAAATGGAGAGTGGTCATATGACACTGCATGACAATATCCTACCACAGAAATGCTTCTTTCTGTATTTTCTTGATTCTTAAATGCCACTTAATCACATTTAATGAAGTTAACTTTCATTTTTCATGGAGTTAATCTAGAGGGCCATGCAGACCTTCTGTCTTGGCCATTTCAAACAATGTACTTAATTACTGGATGTTGTAAAGCCGTCACATAATGATATACGATTTCATGAAAACGACTCTTTCTGTGTGTTCTTTTCTTGATTTCCGGATGCCAAAAATGTAGCCTACATCTAACAGCGACTAATTCCTAAATTTTGCCCCCTTTAGGTTTCTTGCCTTTGGATCTAGCAGATTTAATGTTACAGAGTAAGTCTGGTTTTACGCAAAATCCTGACTCTGGACCTCGCAAAAACATGACCGTTAGTTGTATTAAAATGGTCGCCTTTATACAAGAATGTGAAGGAAGGGATTGATTTAGTTTGTTGGTTAGATGGGATTTTACGACACACCAACACGAATGTGTTATATAGTGTCACCTAGAAAAGAAAATGGTGCAATGTTGGGGTACAATTAGGTAAAAAAAAAGGGAGGGGGGGGGGGTCAAATTCCACTAAAATGTCCAGGCAAATGCGTGAGTCAATTTTTATACAGTTTAGATTCCTTGAGAAAGCCCAGAATAAGGGAATGATGTCTGCTCAAATAAAGTTTTCAGGTCTGGCACAGAATAGTACTTCTGGCGAATATGGGAGTATTCACAACAGTTAACGAGAATGTGACTGACGGCGACAGCATATTCACAGGGTATACAGTATGTTCTCTCATCCCCGTGAAGTAAATAGGCATGGGTAAGGTTAGTGTGACCGATGCAAGGCCGAGTCAGGACTAAATCATCTCTCCGTTTACCGGGGTAGGGGCTCCATGTCCCCCAGTTCCGACCATTGGTTTAACTCGGTACAATTTGTTTTCGGGAAAGGAATCCCACAGTTCTTGCCATTTCGATTTTACAAAGCCATTGATCTTAGGGCGGTAATCAGTGTGAGGCAAGTAGAGATTGGTGACATCCATCTGTAGGGCTTCTTTAGCAAGTGCATCGACTTTTTCATTTCCTTGTATGCCCACGTGACTAGGCACCTACGCTAGCACAACTGATTTTTGTAGTTGAACCAAACTGGAGTAGGCTTCGCGGAGAGCTGTTACTAAAGGGTGTTTTAGCTCATGGTCGTTTAGTGCTAAAAGGCTTGATAGTGAGTCTGTGAACACAATTAACTAGTGGCTGTCTGATTTCTCAATCAGATGGAATGCCATCTTTAGTGCATGGAGTTTGGCAATAAATATTGATGCATCATCCGGTAGTCTGACTTGCAAGGATGAATGATCACGGCCTGACGCCTCGGCCGCAACCCTGTTGGTGGCTTTGGATCCGTCAGTATAGATTGCATGATACTGATGATATTTATGTCTCAGCTCATTAAAGCTGGCACGGAACACAAGTTCATTTGTTGAGTTCTTCAGATATTTCCTCAGACTAAGGTCAACAGCTGGTTCATCTAACTTCCAAGGAGGAGTGGCGGGGAAGGTAAACTGTGCCACAAAATCAGGGTTGCTGCACACCTGTGATAGAGCTTCCCTAACGCGGATAGCAAATGGAGGGATAGCTGATGGTTTTCTCATAAATATGTCACTAAACTTATGGTTGAAGGTTGTCTCAAAGGTCGGGTTGTGTTTATGGCCCCTCAGTTTAAGGGCAAACTGGAGTGACAACCTCCTCCATCTTATCTGGAGGGGTGGTTCATTCGCTTCGATGTAGAGACTCTGCATTGGGGACGTACGGAAAGCTCCCAGGCAGATCCTAAGACCTTGGTTATGTATGGGGAGGAGTCTCCAGAGGTATGACCCACGTGCAGAGCTGAAGACAACACAACCATAATCAAGTATGGAACTCACTAGAGATCTATAAAGTCGAAGCAGGACGGGGCGATCAGCGCCCCAGTCCATCTTTGAGACGGCTTTCAACAGGTTTAGTGCTCCATGGCACTTCCGCCTGAGTTGATCGATGTGCGCTTTGAAGTTGAGCTTATTGTCGAGTACTAGGCCAAGGAAATTAGTCTGGGGAACAACTCCGTTCAAACTCAAGTCTGGGTCGAAAACGAGATACTGTGTTAACAAGTTTTCAGTGTTTGACCCCAGATGACCCTTGACCTCCACCAAAAGCAATAGCTTTTATTCCCTCACCACAATGCATCCACATACTAAGTATGAAATCTATCCAAGCTTCCTACCTTGAGATATCGCGTTAACAAGGTTTTCAGTTTTTTACCCCTGGTGACCTCACATGACTTTTGACCTCCCCAAAACAATAGGGCACATCTTCTCATTGCGAAGCATCCATATAACAAGTTTAAGTTTAGTCTATCTTTCCCTTGTTGAGTTACAGCGTACCGAAGCAAGCGTCACAGACACACACACACACACGTACACACACACACGCCAACCTGGCTACATAGGTTCCTTTGCTAAAGCTAGGAACCAAAAATGTCAAAATGTTTAACTACAGGTCATGAAAATCTTCCTGAACTGCCTGGAAAGCAGTGTTACTAAAGGAATACTGTCCCTGGGTAATGGGTATGTGCACCCGCGGTGTGTGAGCGATCATGTGGCTGTGGGTGCACTCAGCAATATGTCCTTAACAGGACACGGTACAGCCGGCGAGAGCTCCGCTCTCGCACGTCTTTCCTAACTCACGCGGAGCTCGAAACTGGCGTAGCTGCCCGAAAATTCCGTCGCTGCAATGAGAAGTCTTGCGCGGCTGCACGTGCCTGCCTTGGCAAGCAGCCCGCCCTCCAGACACGTACGTCTGCTGGGTTAGTTGGAGGTCAGCTAGGCTAATGGGGAAATCCCGCGAATTCCTTACCGGTACATTTCCCGCGTACAGTTAAGGAAGCGAGGGTGAGTATGGGTGTGTGTGTGGGGGGGGGGGGGGGGTTGAGGGATTCACCAAAAATGATACTCGAAATCTCATCTCTGGGTAAGCAATTTCATCTTTGTTTAGGCCTTACAAAGCAGTAGGGCAGGATCGCTTAGAGTTGACTTTTCCATTGTTTTAAGTTTCATCGTCTGGATGGATTAATTGCCAGACGGGAATGCAAAAACTGACATTTTTCAGACATCTGAAAAAATATGAATTCATATCTGAATGTGCCTCATGTAAGTACAGTTGTTGTGTGTGACATTCACAGCTTTCATGTACTATAGTCCCTAGGAGTTCAATATTGAGTTGGTTTGTCCATTTTTGTTAGGAGAGATTTTAACTAGGTTCAGAATGTTAACCTAGGACCATATTGATTGAAATATCTGAATGTGTCAAAATGCTTGTCCTCTCCGACATTTAAGGAAAAGATACTCATGGCATTGAATCTATCAACTTAGAAAGCAAGAAGGATCACTGCTGATATCAATGGTTGCCAAAATCTGCACAGCTAGGCTACATAAACTAAGTAAAACAAAAACAGTGTAAACTTAGACTTCAATACCATACACTTTTCTTTAAGTTCGAAGATCATATACATGAGAATACCCAGAAACATGACTGTCTCTTGGACATATCCCCCAAAGCCTACTTAATTAATCATGTTCTAGTGTTAATTACTACACCATATTCTTATAAATGGAGAGCCCAAATCATACAAAGGTTAATTTTGATATAAATCTGCAAATATTTACCCCCTGGAAAACCTCATCTCTGATTTTCGGAGAGGACATACTTTTTGACATACATAATGTATTGAATATACTTAAGTGAAGGAGATGTAATTATGCATTTATGATGGCACAATGTTAGTACTTTTAGTACCATAAGTGGGAGCTCAAGTGCTCCTGTTTCTTAAACAGAAACATAGAAATACCATTTTTGTCGGAGAGGACACTTTTTGACGGAATTGAAAGTCACAGTGTTGAAACTGGTTCCATATCTCAACTGAAGGTTAGTTAGATGAAACTTAACGACACACCAACACAAATGTGTTATATAGTGTCATGCAAGGTTTAAATATGGTGCAAGTCCTTCCCTTTAGTCGCCTTTTACGACAGGCGGGAAATACCGTGGGCATATTTGTTACAAGACGACCCGTCAGGAACACCGGATTGAATCCATCGACGAGCGAATGGAAAGTTCCAGAGAATTCAACTTCACCGCGGCCTTTCTAGAATTGTCTAGAAGTGAGAACTGTTTACACGGCCTGACGACACTTCTAAGAAATATTGACACTGTTTGTTTACTACCGTGCATACAAGGAACGTTCTCGTAATTGCTGGACTGTATGCACTAGAAGTTTCTGTTAAATTCTGGAGAGTTCTGGATTGAAAGCCTAGCGTATAAAAGGCAGTTCAGCCACTGTTATAGGGGAGAGACATCATCGAGACCAGACGCAGTTGAGAAGTTATTCTCTGACAGAATCACCTGAAGCCAGCCACTGACACAGCACAGTTGTGATAAATTGCCTTACGCCGTTTCTACGCTGTGTATTGAGATCGTTATCATCCATCATCGCCTAGCCTTGTTATTATTCGCTCGTGGAACCAGTTCCTACGCTACAGCACGCTGCAGGTCTACTACTGTACCATCGTCGACGTGCATGCACTACCAACCCTTGGACCAGACCAGAATAACATTAAGTAAAGGATTATGAGTAAATCTAATTAATTATTGTAAGTTTAAGTAAGATAAGGAGGTTGTAAATAATCATTAAGTTGTTGAATTTTAATTTCGTTCTTCTGTGATCTTTCGCTGTTATTGGTTTGACTTGCGACCACAAGCCGTAACAGAATTGGTGGCCTAACATCCGGGAACGAAAAATACTAGAAAATTCGAGAAATTCTGTTGTAAATCGTTAGCAACTGTGTTTGTCCAGACTTGTTAGTTGTTTGTTGAAAGTTTGGTACGTCTTCAAAATGCCATTCAACTTAGATAAATTCGTGGCTAGTCCCTCAGTCGAGGAACTAGATTCATTAAAGAAGTCTGAGATTGTAAAGGTCGCAAAACATTATGGCATTGAATTTCAGCCTTTAATGCGGAAAGACGAGATTAAAAGATATGTTCTAGAATGTCTCGTGGATGAGAGTATCCTCCCTAGTACAGTATTGGAAACAGCTATCACTGTGCCAACTGACAACACATTTGAATTGAAAAGGCTTGAAATCGAAATGAATAAGGAGGTTAGATTGAAAGAATTAGAAAAAGAGGAAAGAGAAATGCAAATGCAAAAGGAAAAGGAAAAAGAGGAAAGAGAAATGCAAATGCAGAGGGAGGAAAAGGCAAGAGAACATGAATTTAGGTTGAAGCAACTAGAGTTAGGGGTCATAAAAGGCTCAGACCCTAAAATAGGCTTGGATACTGGGGTATTCGATGTCTCTAAGCACGTAAAATTTGTCCCCAAATTTCAGGAGGATAATGTGGAGAAATTCTTTAACCACTTCGAAAAGCTGGGTGAGCAACTAAAGTGGCCAAGGGATAAATAGTCCATACTCATCCAGAGCAATTTCACAGGCAAGGCTCAAGAAGGGTATTCCGCTCTGTCAATAGAGGACAGCATGGATTATGATAAGGTTAAAAAGGCCATATTACAAGCCTATGAATTGGTGCCCGAAGCTTATCGCCAAACATTTAGAAAGTATCGTAAGGCGGATACACAAACATATGTAGAGTTTGCTTATCAAAAAGGAAGGCATTTCGACAGATGGTGTGCTTCCAAAAAGATCTCCACATTTGACGCCTTAAGACAACTAATGCTGGTCGAGGAATTCAAGCGGTGTGTGAGTGGTGACATTAAGACTCACCTTGAGGAAAATACGGCTGACAAATTGAAGGAAGTGGCAAATTTGGCTGATCAGTACGCACTCACCCATAAATTCAGTAAAGTGGGTCAGACTCAAAACAAGGGTCAGTTTAATAGGCCAAATAAGAAATATGGCAATAGTAGTGGCACAACAGGTAACAGTGGATCTCAGTCTGGTTATATCTCTCCAACAAATTCTGGTAAGAAACAACCAGATTCAAGTCGTCAAAAGAACGACCAGGTCAGCTCAAACAAAGCTGCCTTTAAAGACATAAGTTGTGGTTTCTGTCAGAAAAGGGCCACAGAATGGCAAATTGCTTCAAATTGGCAAAATTAAAGGGGACTGAAACAGCTCCAAATGCCTTAGCCAATGTAGAGAACTCTACTAAGGTAGTCGTGACTTTACGGCCTAATTCTAACGACCAAATTAAGGAAGAATACCTTCCATTCGTGTCTGAGGGGTTTATTTCCCTAGATGGGAATTCAGATCATCCACCCGTCAAAATTAAAATTTTGCGTGACACAGGCGCAACTCAGTCGTTGCTTCTTAATGGAGTTTTGCCATTATCGGACTCTACTTCCACAGTGGCAAATGTACTAATTCAGGGGGTTGAGTGTGGATTTATTTCTGTACCTCTCCACAAAATTAATTTGAAGTCAGATTTAGTTTCTGGGTCGGTCATAGTAGGGGTCAGACCTACTTTACCTGTAAAGGGGGTATCTCTGTTGCTAGGCAATGACCTAGCTGGTGGAAAGGTAGTAGCCAATGCAATTTTGACAGATAAACCATGTGATTATAACAACACAGAGCAATTAGAAAAGGAATTTCCAAATTTATTCCCTGCCTGTGCTGTCACTAGAGCTATGTCACAAAAGCTCGCCATGGATGAGAATCTTGAACATCCACCCTCCAAAAGTGAGGATACAGTTCCCAAAAGTGGAACAAGTAGGGAACCATGTAAGGATGATAATCTTAAACATCCACTCTCTAAAAATGAGGGTATGGTTTCTGAAAATAAGGATGATAAACTTAATCATCCGGACTCTAAAATTGAGGAATTAGTTCCTAAAAATGGAACAACACTCCCGAAAGAGGAGTCAGAGTCTGGAAAAGATTCTAGTGAAAATATTCATGAAAGTGAAGATTCTTGGTATGATCTCAGTCAATCTTTTATGACTAATCTTAATGATAGTCAGGATTGTGAGTCTCCTGGCCCCACACATAGTGAGGGGGTAGAACAGGAAAAATCAAAAATGTCTGACACACTCCACAGAGACCAGTTGTCAGTCCAACAACAACATGATGAAGAGCTTCAGCCATTAATAGCTGGTGCACTCACTGAGGATGAATCGAAAGACGTCCCAGTCTGCTTTTATTTTAAGAACAATATTTTGATGCGTAAATGGCGACCACCTGATGCACCATTAGATGAAGAGTGGAGAATTTACCATCAAATTGTGGTACCTAGGACCTATAGAAGGGAAATACTGAGTATTGCTCATGAAATGTCATTTGCAGGGCACCTAGGAGTCAATAAGACTTACCACAGGATTTTAAATCATTTTTATTGGCCAAAACTTAAAAGTGATGTGGCCAAATTTTGTAAGACCTGTCACTCATGTCAAATGGTTGGGAAGCCGAATCAGAATATTCCGGCTGCACCCTTAAAGCCAGTTCCTGCTTTTGAAGAGCCGTTTAGTAGAGTCATCATTGATTGTGTAGGTCCCCTACCTAAGAGTAGGGCAGGGCATCAGTATATATTAACCATCATGTGTGCTTCTACAAGGTTTCCAGAGGCAATACTTCTGAGAAATATTAAGGCTCGGACAGTCTTACAAGCTTTACTTAAATTTTTCACATTGTTTGGGTTGCCAAAAGAGATCCAATCAGATCAAGGGTCTAATTTCATGTCAACTGTATTCCAACAGATGTATGAGTTAGGCATAGACCAAATTAAGACTTCGGCTTATCATCCTGAAAGCCAAGGGGCTTTAGAAAGGTTTCACCAAACATTGAAGAATATGTTAAAGACATATTGTCATGATAATGAGAGAGATTGGGATGAAGGCATTCCATTTGTAATGTTTGCTGCCAGGGAGTCTATACAAGAGTCACTTGGTTTCAGTCCATTTGAACTTGTCTTTGGACACACAGTTCGTGGACCATTGAAATTGTTAAAGGTGAAGTGGTTATCTGATCCAGGTGAAGACATACATCTACTTGATTATGTATCCCGCTTTAAAGATCGTCTTCATGGAGCATGTGAACTTGCTCAGGAAAATCTGAGGCACTCTCAGGGGAAAATGAAAGCGTGGTATGACAAGACCACTGTGAAAAGAGAGTTTGAGCCTGGTGATAAGGTGCTAGTGTTTTTGCCTGTTTCTGGTCAGCCACTTCAAACTCGCTTTCAAGGACCTTATGTCATTGAGAGAAAAGTTAGTGACACAGATTACGTCATTTTGACACCTGACAAGCGTAAATCTAAAAGATTATGTCATATTAATATGATGAAGAGATATTATGAAAGAGAAGATTGCGACATTTCTGAGCATGAAAGTGTACATAATGTTAATAGTAACACTAATGATACAGGTGATCAAGTGTGTATTGTCAATGCTGATCATGAACTCAGTAATGATGAGATCAAGGCTAATAATGTTCCTGACATGTGTATTAAGTTACAAAATTCTGATGTGTTAAAAAATCTTGACCAGAAATTAAGTCATCTGGATCACAAAGAAAGGTCAGAAATTAAATCATTAATCTATGAATATGCATGCTTGTTCTCAGATGATCCTACTAGGACAAATTTGACTGAACATGATGTTGATGTGGGAGATGCCACACCAATCAAGCAGCATCCTTACCGAGTTAACCCTAGAAAACGACACCTCAGGGATGAGATTCGGTACATGCTAGACCATGACATTATAGAAACTAGTAATAGTGAATGGTCCTCCCCTTGTATATTGGTTCCCAAGCCAGACGGTGGGTACAGATTTTGTACTGATTACCGAAAGGTGAATGCGGTCACAAGAACGGATTCCTATCCGATACCCCGTATCGATGATTGTAGTGATAGGATTGGGAAGGCTACTTATGTATCAAAGTTTGACCTACTAAAAGGGTACTGGGAGATACCACTCACTGAGAGGGCTCGGAAAATCTCGGTATTCGTGATGGGTTATTTCAGTATAAGGTTATGCCGTTTGGTATGAAAAATTCACCGATGACCTTTCAACGCTTAGTAAATAAACTTACGTCAGACTTAGAAAATTGTGAAGTATATGTTGATGACCTTATTGTATACAGCAACTCATAGGATGAACATGTGCAACATGTTAAGGCATTATTTGACAAGCTTCCCAAAGCTAACTTGACTGTCAATTTGGTCAAAAGTGAGATTGCTTGCGCCCAGGTGATATACTTAGGGCATGTGGTTGGTCAAGGTAAAGTTAGACCAGTTAAGGCCAAAGTTGAGGGCATTGACAAATTCCCTGCCCCAACTGATAAAAGGCAGCTCATGCGCTTCCTAGGCATGGCTGGTTACTACAGACGTTTTTGTCCAAATTTGTCTGACATTGCTGCACCACTGACAAAATTGTTAAAGAAAAATGAAAAGTTTCATTGGACAGATAATTGCCAAGCACCATTTGAATTATTGAAAAAGGCACTAATGAGTTCACGTGTTGATTGCTCCGGATTTTGAAAAGCAATTTAAGTTGGCAGTAGATGCCAGTGACAATGGCATAGGAGCAGTTTTGCTTCAAGCTGATGAGCATGGTGTTGATCACCCTGTTTGTTATTATTCTAAGAAATTTGACAGACACCAGAAAAATTATTCAACAATTGAAAAAGAAACATTAGCTTTGATACTTGGTCTTCAACACTTTGATGTTTATTTGGGAACTACTAGTTTCCCTATCACTGTATACACTGATCATAACCCTTTGACATTTTTATCTAAGATGAAGAACAAAAATCTAAGATTGATGAGGTGGAGTTTATTTCTGCAATCATATAATGTAGATGTTAAGCACATTAAAGGGAAAGACAATGTACCAGACTCTTTGTCAAGAATTTGATCTGATGCAGTATGTTGAAAATCTCACTGTGAGTTTTTAAATTTTGTGTTAACTATGGCACACTGTGTATTGATGATGTTACTGTATTCATGTATCATCACCTTGCAAGACAAATTGTATGTTATGATTATACCTTCCATTGAATATTGGACTACATAATATACATACGGTAGTTATTACTGTAAAGTTATACATTGTAAATATTGTAACTTACGTTTTGTCCGAGACGTCCAAAACTTTTTCAAGGGGGGAGTGTTACAAGACGACCCGTCAGGAACACCGGATTGAATCCATCGACGAGCGAATGGAAAGTTCCAGAGAATTCAACTTCAACGCGGCCTTTCTAGAATTGTCTAGAAGTGAGAACTGTTTACACGGCCTGACGACACTTCTAAGAAATATTGACATTGTTTGTTTACTACCGTGCATACAAGGAACGTTCTCGTAATTGCTGGACTGTATGCACTAGAAGTTTCTGTTAAATTCTGGAGAGTTCTGGATTGAAAGCCTAGCGTATAAAAGGCAGTTCAGCTACTGTTACAGGGGAGAGACATCATCGAGACCAGACGCTGTTGAGAAGTTATTCTCTGACAGAATCACCTGAAGCCAGCCACTGACACAGCACAGTTGTGATAAATTGCCTTACGCCGTTTCTACGCTGTGTATTGAGATCGTTATCATCAATCATCGCCTAGCCTTATTATTCGCTCGTGGAACCAGTTCCTACGCTACAGCACGCTGCAGGTCTACTACTGTACCATCGTTGACGTGCATGCACTACCAACCCTTGGACCAGACCAGAATAACATTAAGTAAAGGATTGTGAGTAAATCTAATTAATTATTGTAAATTTAAGTAAAATAAGGAGATTGTAAATAATCATTAAGTTGTTGAATTTTAATCTCGTTCTTCTGTGATCTTTCGCTGTTATTGGTTTGACTTGCGACCACAAGCCGTAACATATTCTACAACCCCCAGCCCACAGGGGGCTCAACCATGGAGGGACTTGCTCGGTTTTGTGGCGCCGACAACTCGCCAGTCGTAGGATGAGTAATAACGGTCTTATGTGTGCATTTTATAGGCGATAGTCGGGGACAAACTACTCGCCAGTCACGACCTCCTCACCCTACCTGGATGCAGTTTAACGTCATAGCCAGGACGGCTCAACTGAAGGAGTGAACATAATATCAATACTACATGTTTGTAGGATACAAATCACTGATTTGTGAGGCAAAATTTTTTTACTGGGCCATATATCTGTCAGCTTAACTTGCATGATTTCGGAGAGGACATATTTTGACGGAAAATACCACCTCCTTTTCATGCAGTTTTTCATTTATTAAATTTGTTTCAATTATTGAAAGGTGTAGGGCTTTGAAAAACCTTGTTTTAGTTGTAACTTCCAAATCAGTACTTTCTGTCAAACTGTTTTCTGTATTAGTGATTCATCTGGTCAAATGTTTGCAAAATTCAAATGAGACAGTGGAATTTGCCAGAAATGACACTATGCAGAATTATTCTACACCGAATTGTGCTCTAAATACATTAAATTTACTATTGTAGACAGGATATATACTGAACTTTTACTAAGTGTGGTTGGTCTTAATGTCAAGTGTATATATTTTTAGTATGGGGGCAATAAAGTAAATTTCTGGTCGACGTATCCTGATTGTAAAACAACCCTTAAATGCCAGATGCCAGAAATAACATGCAAGTGTAAAAATTGCAAGTTTTTTCCTTAGACCCCCCCCCTTCTGAGGCTTTGTACAATTGGCACTGGTAGGTGCAAAATTTGCCCTTATATGAAGTTATCCCCCCACCTCCCTTATCATGCGTGAAATCCTGGATCCTTCAAAATCAAAGTTTGCACCATTGGTAGTCTACTTTAAGATGTGGAGAAGTGAAGCAATGTTTAAATGCCTCACTGATTGACTCTTTTGCTTACTGTACAGTGGACTTAATGGGAACATTACTCATTGAATTTTTCTCATTGCAGTATCAACAACTAAAACAAGACCACGGCGACAATGCCCATTTTGTAACAAGACTTATGCTGGGTCCCAACTCAGCAGGCACCTCAAACGAAAACATCCAGATAATGCGAAAGTTCAAGAAGCTATGCAAGAAACTAATCAGCTTCTAAGGAATAAACTCTTTGCTGAGATGAAGAAAGAGGGCCTACACAAAGAAACATGTCAAACCCTCAAAACAGCACCTGCCACAGCAATGAAACCTTCTTTACTAAATTTACATGAACAATCTTCTGATTTCACTGAAAACATTCTTACACGCCTCAAAAAAGATGAAATTGGCCAGGCATGTCTGGAAGATGAGTTCATACTTACTGTCGATAAGGCCTTGTGGAACGAAAAGAAAAACAAAAAGGACAAGCAAGTAGAAGGAAGAAAAGCTGTCATGAAGGCCATGAGACGTCTCGGAGCTCTCAAAATCCAATTCAAGGAGGAAATGAAAAAAAAAGTGGGAAAAGTTTGGACCAAAGTAGGGCAATTAATATGTTTAAGCGTAAGAACTTCAATGAACTGGAGGAAACGATCAGAGAAATAACAACCAGTGATGGCTCTGAGGGCTTAAAGTATGGGCTCAAGAATGAGCTTAAGTTTCTTATCAAGAAGGCCTCCTTCCTACTGAAAGCTGACCTCCTTGTGAATGAAGAAGACAAAGCAGCCAAAGAATTAGAAAAAATTGAGACTGAATTTGAAATGAGAAAACATGACCTGTTCGCTGATTCAGAGTATCAAATGCTTAAAAACAGGCAGACTAAAATCCGGAAACCACAAGAGCAGCCACTGGAAGAAGATGTTCCAAATAACAAGGAATGGGACGCATGTAAATTTTCTCTCTTGCGTGACCTAGCTGCATGCAGGCTGACCCTTTTTAATGGAAGAAGGGGTGGGGAACCCTGTAGACTAACTCTGCAAGAATGGATGGATGCGGCAGAAGACAAATGGCTCAACCCTGATGAAATCGACAGGATCAAAGATCCCATAGAAAGAGAGCTGATCAAAAAGACAAAAATTGCTTTCCAGACTGGCAAAGGCAGTAATCGTCTCGTGTCTGTTTTAATTCCCCAAGATTGCATAGATGCTGTTACTGTACTCTCCAAACCAGATATCAGAACCATTGGTGGGATTCCAACAAGCAATAAATATCTCCTTCCTTTCACCCAGCAGTCCTTGGACCATCCAAGTGGTTATTACTGTGTAAACAGGATAGCAAACATGGCTGGTATTCAGGATACTATGAAAATGACTGCGACACCGAGTAAGCACACTTTTTGCACTGCTTGATATTCCCGACTTCGATCGTGAAAGGTTCTACGATCACATGGGCCATTCTGGCACCATCAACAAACACATTTACCAAGCGCCTTTGGCCATCTCCACGATAACAAAAGTTGGGAAACACCTCTACAACTTTGACAGTGGTGAGACATATGCTTAATTTCTTAAAATAATCTTATCTTAAGTAGTGCTCCAGTTCCTTTTGGGAAAAACCGGACAGCATTAGGCAGGACTTGTTTCCCAAACTTCTTTACTAACCTCAGGAACACAAGTGCAGTCATCCTTGTCAGAATTACTGTATCCCATCATCCTAAAGTATACCATGAATGGCTTTTGTTGATCATGTGACAGTATTTTTGTTACTCAATTGTTAAAATCATGGATAACTTCTTGCCTTACCTTTTATTAGTAAAAGTTATGTTCAAAAACATTGTAGAGCAAATAAGATAGGATATGCAAGAGTTTGCTTATTTTTCAAAGGAATGGAGGGGGGGGGGGGGGGGGAGGCTGCCTATTTCATTTATAGCCAGTGTTTTTGGACATAAAAGATTTTATACAGGACTGAATGAAACACATAAGTAATAACATGCTCTGCACCCAAACAGTCTCTACTACCTACAGGATAATTACTGGAATATTAGTGCATTGACTATTTTGATTTTTCGTAATTTTACTTATCTTTCCTTCAGCCGGGTCATCAAAGCAACACTGTGAACAAATCAAAGACCAACCTGATGATAGCCTGGGAAAGAATGGCCACCTTTTGATTTGGCGGCAATTAGGGATGTCACTACGCTGGGTAGCCCTGCCCGGGACTGGTGAATTGTTAAATTAAACACATTCTGCCCATCACTTTTTGCCAATAATGGTACCATAACTTTATCATTTTTGAAAGAAATTTGGATGTAACACTAGTCTCAGGATGAGACGGCCAATTGGAGCATAAATTTAGAGGGTAGAAGAATACCCCACCATCTCTAAATCCCAGGACGGTGATCACTAAGAGGTTCACAGTCAAGAATTACCCGGGCACTAAGTTTGACATGGTGACAACCCTGGCAACAATGATATCATATACTATGAGACACTTTCACTTATTGTATAAACATGATAATATACAATGAAACATGACTTGCTTGGCCAATCCCTCTCTCGACATCACAAATTTGCATTCTAAGCTGATGTTTATTCATGACAATATGTGTAAAATAGCAAGTACCTTGTAAAAAGGTCAATTTTTGATGGGTTTTGATGGGAATTGGGCTATTTTCTAGGTTTTTGATGCTTGCTTTTACATCAAATATCCAATTATGTCATTTTCACATCACCGAACCTTTAAGTTCAATCTGTCATATGCATGTATCCTTTAAACTGAGGGCTGACACTCTAAAATTGATTGTGTCACCCTGACAGACCACCCTGTACTATAACTGCACCACCTCCAGTTTGCATAGAAAGCATAAATGCGTGTGATCCAGAATTAGGTAACAGGCATTGTAAATTTTAAAATCAGTCAAATCAATTTGATAAAATGGTAGTAAAGGGTCCATAATTTTTCAATCAGAGATAAATTTCTGAATTTTCTTCGGAACATGGGTTCTGTGGCTCCCAACTGACAGGTACATGTTCCAGCGTGAGGGACGGACATCGGCAGGTCACTGATTGCACGTTGCAGTCCTATTTTCAAGAAAAAGTACTGCATTCCTTTTTACCATAGATTATGGGAGGATATTCATTATAACATTAATTACTTGGATTTAAAGTGATATTTAATGTACCTCTGACTGAGATAGAGGGGTTCATGAAAGGTCACAACAGAGAATCTGTCCGTCCCTCATACAAAGAACACAAAAGTTTTCTCACTGTAAAACAATGAACAGAATGGCACCAGAACACATCAGGCCTACTGACCACTGCATAGATGTATCCAATGACACTCCCCATAATATTGTTAGATACAGCGAACTTCTGCATGTCAACACTGAAATCTGTCTGATCGTCCCTCACGCAGTCCGTCCAGCGTCCGTCACGCTTTTTCCTTAATGGAGCCTACAGTATCTTGAGTAGAAAATTTTGAAAAGAATGGAAAAGAGGTCGATATTCTTTTCTGTGAAATGTAACATTACATGCACATTTCAGGTAATTTTGTGGGAAATTGATCTCATAATTACATGTAGTGTCAAGTTTCGTACACTAAGTCAATGGTAGTGCTGTGGCATTGCATGTCAGTCCCTCACAAGCATTGCCCGTCCCTCCCGCTGGACCTGTCCGTCCCTGACGATGCTGTTATAAGGGAGCTTGAAATGACACAAAATGGTTATTGATTTGTTTTATATGCTCCAGTTGTATCAATTACAGGTTAAGGAAGACATCAAAATTGAATTTGATGGTTTTTTTTTCAGATTTCCTGAAAATTTGGTAACATTCTGTCCATCTCTCACGGAAAATGATGTCTGCCTCTCACACAAATTTGATGGCATCACTTTATTTGAAGGAAGGAGATTGAACTTTCATTCTTTCTTAGTTATTGAGAGTTAACATCCTTTTCCCATCTTAGTTGAATACATTAGAATATGACTTCAAGTTTCAATAGAATATAGCAAAATATGCGGAAAAGTCAAAATTGCAATTTCTATTGATGTCCCTCCCTCACGCTGGAAAAGTTGCTCTGGTTCAAGTAGATAGGTGGAATTTTGTTTTTCTTGGTCATGGTAGTTTTTCACTGTTAACATCCATAAATAAAAATAACAATGAGTGGAAACTATGACTACAATATTTATTGGCAAAGAATTAGTTCTACTGATGTTTGTCCCTCACTTGAGGGATGGAATTGGATCACACTCAAATGTGGTTTCTAAGCTTGAGGAGTTGAAACCTCCCTTCCCCCATGATAGAGCACCCACCCCCTACCCCACAAACTTTTTGGGCTGTGCTCCTACTAATTGATTGACTAATTGACTAATTAATCAACACTTGTTGCACTCAAAGGGATTCATGCAGAGTGTGCCCAGGTATACCCAATCATTAACAGTTCCGTAACTTAACTTTTTTAAAAACAAACTAACAGAGTTGACCACAGTTTATTCACACAGTTAAGCAGTTGTATTGAAAATACTTGCGAAATTGGTCAAAATGGATGGGCTGAAACAAAACCAACTTAAAGTTCCTTGCTACATAACCTTATAAATGAAATTTGGGATGTAATTTTTCATTTCTGCCTGCCAACCGTACTTCTGATAAGCAATTTTGACAATTTGGAAATACTTCAAGGAGAGACTGCACGAAAGGACCCTTAAATAACCTTGCACCTAAATTTTTTCATATCTTTGTGAAAGCGCCCCCCACCCCCACCCAAAGATAATTGTGACCAACTTTCATCAAGTTCTGCACAAGATATTAATTTTGTAATATTATTTTATGCCATTGTGGACAGGTAGTAAGGTTTAGGCAGGCAGGCAGGCATGCAGACAGACAGACTGACTGACTGACTGACAGACAGACCGCAATATACTTTTTCTTTTAACTTTAATTCTAACTTCTCAATCTTCAGACGACAAACAGCAAGCAAGAGCCACACATAATTTCAGACTAAGAAAAGTTGAGATCCGATTGTCAAAAAAGGAAGTTCTGAAAGGTAAGTAGTTTTATCTGAAATTCCCCACAGCACTTTTTAAGTTATCTGAAGTAGAATATTATAACTGGATTATACAACATCTGGGTAGGTACTCAACTACATAAAATGTGCAAAAACTTGTTTACTCAGGGTCGGTAATAGGCGGTATCACATCACAGTTTGCGATGCAGTTTGAGCACAGTAGCAATACATAAATTTTAGTGCCTCGTAGATTTGTGACAAAAACCTGCAAATCAAGTGAAGTTATTTGAACAGGCATTCTGACATCCACACAAAGATTTGACTTGACTTCCTTTCACACCTAATTTTTTACATTTCAGTTCCAACCTGAATACTCTCATTAAAATGAATCAATTCCCTGCACGAGTTTTTAATAATTCAATAATTCTAGGGCTGTCAATTTCCGTTTAATCTCCTTCGGGTTAAACGGCCTAAATAAACGTTCATTTACCATTTACACGATGTCCACGTCCTGCATCAACCATGTATGCGTTACTGGCTCTGACCACCATGCACAATGTTTGCAATATGCACAAACTTTTTAAACCTGTATGTCGTGATTTAGTGATCATTTCACTGATTTTCTTTATTCACCCAAAATTATCAATTCACGAAACTGCATGGATGTCGAATTCGCAGTCATTAATAGTGCGTTTGGTATAGGGCCAAAATGTACGCAAACACTGATACAGATGTGCCAACAAGTAACTACTTGATCGCGGCCGCGATCCAAATATTTATTGCGACCATCGCATGGGATTATCTATTGTGAAAAGATAGGTACCTGCGCGAATTTTCGCGGAAACTTTAAGCTTCTTAAATTTGTGGTTGTCACCTCAATAGTTAAGCCGGAAAGAGCAGTGGCTTCAAAGAGGCAATGTCAAGTTGCGCACTTTCGAGCTACAAAAGAAGATGACAATAGAATAATCTATACTGTACCCAGACTAAATTCAATGGAAATAGAGCCTTCTCATTCAAAGGGAGAACATGTATGAAGGTGTTTGTCTCTACAGCCACAAACAGATACATCCAAACTATAGTAATGTACTGTAGGGTTATTAGTACACTGTACATTATACCATCGACCAACAAGGTCTAACCCACTTTTAAAGGTTGAAAAATTCATGCATTCAGCTGATATCATACAAATGTAATCGGGAACTTTGGAAACTAAGATCGAGAAGTAGCGTGAAAGAGTGTGCTGGAAATTTGGTACATTTCGTTGCCGTATAATTCATACATGGATAGATACTGGCTTAACTTTTATGTCACTAGATTTCATACATATCACTTAACTTGCTTAACATGCTTCCATTATCGGGAGAGGTAAATTTTGGTAATATAGTTATTTATACATAATCCATAGAAATATTTTAACCAAAATAATGTTCTTTTGTATCAAATCAATCGCTAAAACTAAAACTAAAAATGTATTCTTCGTGGAGGTACTTTTTTGGAAACAAAATTCACTCACCAGCTGTAGCATCGTTCACATTCTTTCAAGGGGGACCTTGCGCCGTGTGTACTGGAAAAATTTTCTGTCCTGTTACTTCTATCCTTTTACTCCCTTAAATATTAAAATAATACCTATCTTTATGTTGCTCATAATTTTTCATTGCTATTCAAACTATTTTCCAAAAATATGGCAAAAAAGAGCAAAATATTGTCCTCATTTTTTTGGCATACCTCATGTGCTAAAATGGAGTGTGTCAAAGTCACGTGCACTGCTTCGGCACAACATATCGTCGGGAGCATCCAGGCTACGAACGAACGTTCATATGTGATAACGTCATGCACTGCGAGTGCCGTATCGTACCGTACATAGTTAACGGTACTGTACGGGTGAAATCTAGGCCCTGGAGCTGCATCAGAAAGATTTTTACTGTCATTATCACGAAGAAACTGTGTACAGTAGATAGTGGATTTTTGATAACAGTAGCAAGAAAGCAGTTAACGAGAAATTTGTACACCTAGTTGAGGTACTTTACAGTACAGAAGATGAAGTGAAAAACTATTCTTTTGTTAAGATGCACACGTTACGGCATGGACACAAAGCCACAGCAGGAAATGGCAAGACTTGTTTAAAATGTGTCTGATTGCACATCGCAATAATGGCGCTTAAGTAATTAATCAAAGTAAGTATTCTCGTCTGATTTTCACACTCACGATATTAAGAACCAATGGCACAAATGAATTAACTTTAGTAAAGCATGGTGATGTAAGTTTTTATCAGATGATGGTCGATCCGATCGGAGAAGAGAAAGGGGCCGATGGGTCGAGTCACGAATTGTAGGCTACTGTACGTGTATACAATACACTGAAGTCAGACCTCGCAAGGTTACGGTCGGGTACCCGATGGGTAATGCGTTCCGGGTACGATCTTCCTACCCGGTGCAAACACTTTACCAGAAAGCCAAAAGGCTTCGTGATTCCTTGCTTTTGCAAAACATGTTTTGTGTACTATCGTTAAATTTGTTTGGTGTGAAAAAGTCGAGAAATTTTGTTGATACTTTATGATCCCTGGAACAGGTGAGTGTACATGATCATAATAAATTTCAACATTTTATTACAAAGGTACTGAATTAGGTACTAAGAGGAAAGTTGTATCACTAACAGCCATTTTTCAGACTGCTTTAAACATATTGCAGAAATTTCTGACTAACATGGGAATTTCCGGTAAAAACAGGGCTGAATTTTCCTTTGTTGCAGATCTAGGTATAAACTTATGTGAGGGCGTTCTTTGACTATAATTCAGTCTTTAGTGTAGCATTATAATTATGTGAAATAGATGAACAAATGTGCTAATGGACTATGTGTGATTCTGTCTGTTTTGTATGGTGGCGATCTCTGGATTAAGTCAGAAGTAATTGAAAAATACAATAATGTACTTTTGTGGGGGGGGGGGGTGTGGGGAGATTTGAGAATGTGCCATGCCAGCCTATGCTTAATCCCAGCCCTGGGTAAGAAACAAGAGCATCAATGATGCTGTAGCTCAACTACAATTTCTCTCACACAGTTAATGTTACATAGTTTCAATAGGGATCCAAATCAAGGAGTCGTAGACTGTCATGATCTAGGAACTTCAGTGCTATAGATGTAAATGGTCACAGCAGTGGTATATCTGCTAGAGTTGTCCGGCTTGCAACTTTTTGTTAAGTGTTTGTGGGCACAGTACTGTAGGTAATTCTGCTGACAAAAATTAGGCTACTTATACCCCAATTTGTCAGGTCTGTCAAAAAATGATTCCTATAGTATACATCATACGAAACGTAAACCCTTATGGAGAAGCACTAGCATGCATTTCACCATATGTTTTGTGACCCCAAATGGCAATTAACATTAGTGTTTGCACCGGGTCCAAAATTCGGAACCAGGTACCCGAAAATATAACTTATGTTAGGCTACAAGTTTGTTCTAAAGTCATAAAAGTCATAATGAGAAATTTTGCTTTGCAAGTTGATATAATATAACACCAACGTATCTTACGTATGGGCATGACAAGTGTTCTTAGGCGTGTCCGTGATAAATTTTGCCACGAAAAAGTAACATGTTAGGTGTTCTGTCACACATGCAATCTATGTTAGTGAAACTCTGGATCCAGGTAGCAATTTGAGAACAGGGTCCTGACATCATTGGTCGGGTACCCGGGTACCCAGTGCAAACACTAATTAACATCAAAACAAAGTACACCTATGCATCATCCACTGAACACTGTTTGCCCTAGCTTTTTGACCCCAAACAACTTTAAACTTCTTCAAAAGTAAAACTCTGATGACCCATCAATTCATCAACTGCATACTCTTGTCAACTTTGATAAAAGCCAGACACAACCCCTAGGAGCTGAAGGCATTTGCACAATTCGTGTTTGACCTCTCCTTGACCCCAAATGACCTTTGACCTACTTCAAAAGTACAACTTTGAAGACCTGTCATCTACTGTACACTCTGGCCAACTTTGATAAGGTTTGGATATAACCCCTAGTGGTTGAAGGATTTTGAGTGATTTCACGGTGACCTCTCTGACCCCAGATGACCTTTGACCTACTTCATAAGTACAACTCTGATGACCTATCATCAATTGAACTCTCTGGCTAACGTTGATAAGATTTGGATATAACCCTTAAGAATTGAAGACATTTACAACATTTCACTTTTTGACCTTTCTTTGACCCCAAATGACCTTTGACCTACTTCAAAAGTACAACTTTGACAGCTAGTCATCTACTGAACACTCTGGCTAACTTTGATAAGATTTAGATATAACCCTTAGGAGTTGAAGGCTTCTGATTGATTTCACTGTTTGACCCCTGCTTGACCCCAGATGACCTTTGACCAACTTTAAAAGTACAACTTTGATGACCTGTTATCTACTAAACACCCTGACCAATTATGATAACATATGGATATAACCCCTAGGAGTTGAAGGCTTTTGAGTGGTTTCACTGTTTGACCCCTGCATGACCCCAAATGACCGTTGACCTACTTCAAAAGTACAACATTGATGACCCATTATCTTCTTAACACTCTTGCCAAGTTTGATAAAATTCAGACATAACCCATAGGAGTTGAAGGCTTTTGCGTGATTACACTGTTTGACCTCCTTTTGCTTGACCTCTCTTTGACCCCAAATGACCTTTGATCTACTTCAAAAGAACTTTGATGACCAATCATTTACTGAATATTCCTGTCAAATTTGAAGATTCCAACAAAACCACAAGGAGTTGAAGGCTTTTGCGTGATTTCACTCTTTGACCTCTCACAACCCCCAATGACCTTTGACCTACTTCCTGTTACCATAATTATCAAGCCCTTGATATGTGTTATACCCACACCAACTTTGAGAAGGAACGGTCAAAGCACCTGCAGACAGCAGCCTTTTTTCCAATGTTGACGGACAGACAGACGAACAGACAGACAGACAGACGCATTGCCATGACAATAGCTCAACTTGTTGAGCTAATAAAATCAACTGTAGTACCTGCAATCGTCGATAACGAAGGCAGAAGATTTTGCAAAATGGATATGTGTTGTAACATAATGTTGAAATAGAGAAGATATAGACCTTATGCACATAATGTAACAAAGCAAGACGTTAGCACTTGTTTGGAGGAAATCAGATATCACTGCAAGTTATAGCAACAAATGCAGAGAGCTGATTGGTAAACCAATCGAATACGCGCTTAGTCTCCTTCATGTGCAAGGCGATTTCTACTGTGTGCACTCACATGCTCCATTGTTTTTCTCCAAATATGACATCAATGTGAAGTCAATGCATAAGGTCTATTTTAGTCATTTCAAACATTAGAGACCATTCCAAACATGCTTTTGGTAAGACTGGAGCAACTATAAAATACCCTGCTACAGAAAAAGACACTCTCAAATGCTGGATGTGAATTCCCAGTGGGTCACATCATGTTAATTGCTTCTTTTTGTTTTGAGAATGACGCTGAATGATGTTTGCCGGACTATTCTTTGTCCTACTAGTCAAAATTGAAGTGACCGTCTGACCGGGAATCCATTTGCAGCTTGATTCCTAGTCCCTGTTGAAGTGGCCAGCTGACTAGGGTTTTTTGACTTCGACCTCTGAGGACCTTGAATGACCTTTGACCTCTGCCAAAAACAAAACTTGAGATGACAAATCTACATACCAACTATGAAAAGTGTCGGTCATTCCTACTTCAAAATATCACGATTACAAGGTTTTTCGACTTTGTGACATCGAATGACCTTTTCACTCTGCCAAAAAACAATACCGGTAGGGTTCTTTCCCTTGACATGACAAATCCACACACCCAACTATGAAAACTGTCTGTCATTCCTATCTCAAGATATCACGATTACAAGGTTTTTGGACTTTGACCACTGGTGACCTCGAATGACCTTTGACCTCTGCCAAAAACAATAGGGTTCTTCCTCTTGACATGACAAATTTACATACCAACTACGAAAAGTGTCGGCCACTCCTACCTTGAGATATCACGATTACAAGGTTTTTGGACTTTGACCTCTGGTGAGCTCGAATGACCTTTGACCTCTGCCAAAAGCAATAGGGTTCTTCCTTTTGACATGACATATCTACATACTAACTATGAAAAGTATCAGTCATTCCTACTTCAAAATATCACGATTACAAGGTTTTGGACTTTGACCTCAGGTGATCTCGAATGACTTTTGACCTCTGCCAAAAGCGATAAGGTTCTTCCTTTCGACATGCCAAATCTACATACCAATTATGAAAAGTATCAGTCATTCCTACTTCAAAATATCACGATTGCAAGGTTTTTTGACTTTGACCTCGAATGACCTTTGACCTCTGCCATACACAACAGGGTTCTTTCTCTTGACATGACAAATCCACACACCAACTATGAAAAGTGTCTGTCATTCCTATCTCGAGATATCACGATTACAAGGTTTTTGGACTTTGACCTCTGGTGACCTCGAATGACCTTTGACCTCTGCCAAAAACAATAGGGTTCTTCCTCTCAACATAACAAATCTACACACCAACTATGAAAAGTATCGGTCATTCCTATCTTGAGACGCGATTACAACGAGTGTCACGTACACACACACACACGACATCACCATCGCATAGAGTCCTTGCCTGCCTTCGGCAAGGAATCAATAAAAAGCTGAAAATGCATGCAGCCTGTGAAGCTTAGTCAGCAGTCTGAGATGTGTGTCATTTATTGGGATGGGGTTGGTAATGAAAATTCTATTAATTGAACCCAATGGGGTGAACACTACAGGTCTTGCTGAATCCAGTAGGAAGTGAGAGGCCCATTGTCTGTTATGTAATTTCAGGTGTTAGAGAAGGTTTAATGACACACAAACACTGCAGTGTCATAAAATGGTTACACCAGACTCGGATAAAACAGGTCATGGGGTATCCCCCTACTAGCTCCAGCCCCTTGCAGGGCCCAAGAATAGGAAAGATGCTATGAATGTCTTTACATGCCTTCAGTTCAAATATCTTTCAAAAAGGTCCTGGTATGGGCAGTTTTCACTAATGAAGGCTGGCTGGAGACAGCTTCAAGGGCAAGGGATACAAGGAGAGGGGGAGGGGGGTTTATGGGTCAGTTAGATGAGATTTAATGAAACACCAACACGAATGTGTCATATAGTGTCAAATAGATGAAAACGTAAAGTTTAAATACGGTTTCAAATACGGCTCAAGCAGTGCCAGCAGTTGTTTGGACATGGCTGGTGCTAAAAGAGATAACCTATATTGAAGTACAATACTGTGCTCAATTTCACCACTTTCAAGTTTGTTTTCATCAGAACGTGTGGTCCTCTGCAATTACACAGTTGTATGGACCCTACTGCTTTCACTTTACTGAACACAGTCTTTTCAATAATATGCACTTTTAATGTTCAGTTACCCTCAGGGTACACAGTACAGGGAGGTGTTCAAACTTATTCCGTTTTTGCGAGATCAAAGCTCATCTGGATATGTAAGTATAATATATACATACGGTATATGTTTTTGACATAAACAATTTCATTACAAAATCGAATGTATAGTCCTGTATGAAGGCATGATATCTGCTGCAATGGGAGCTGTAAATACTTCAATATTTCCACAGTGACAACTGATGGGTATGTAATTGCTTCTTGCAGTTGAAACTCTTTACCCTAGGCGTATACTAGTATTTGCACATCAAAACATGCTTAATAATCCAGACAAGAAAACTTTTCAGAAATTTGCACGAGGGAATGATGTCCAGCTAAGTTACTAGTAGTCTGTATCAAAGACAGATGCTGAAACACTAACTTAGATAATTAAGTTAAAGTGATGTAGAAAGTGCTTGTATTGGTGTTGTTCAGAGGATGTAGGGGGTGGGTCCCCCTCCCCCATTTTTGCATGCTCCCCTTGTGTTTCTCTCCCCTCCCCCAAATGGAACTTCAGGTTTTGAAAATAATGCACCAGCACACTCTTGAAACACATAGATTTTGACCGGAGGCTGGATGCTGCTCATTTGATCAGTCTCCCAGAGGGCCTGACATTGCACTAGATTTTCTAGTAAATACATTCTTGGTGGGGCATTTTGCATCTAGTTTTGAGAAGCTTGGCAGCATTATTGTGTTCAAACTTTATTTGGATATTTTTTTCCAACTTCTTTTTTCAAAAGCTCTGGTTAATATGCCACCAGTCTCTTTCTCCTCTTCATTCAGCTACTTGTCAAATTAGTTATCTGTGAGTTAAAGGAGACTCTTTTGTATTTACCAGGAGACAATAACCAGCTTCAACAATGTATGCATATTAGGAACTACAAGGATGGCAGGTGTTACTTTTGGTAGAAAAGTGACGCCTGGTAGCATTCTTTTAAGGGTAAATGGGGGTTGTACCGTTGGAAACTAGCCTCAAACAGCACCTTGCGCCCGGTTAATTTCACCCGTGGTCACAAGATATACCTCAAGTATGCTAACTGAGGAATCTTATGCTTGTCATACATGTGGATAATTCATGTTATCATATGGCAAGGAATCACTAAACCTTTTGGCTTTCTGGTTTAAATTTGCAGTTGGAGTTATTCTTTCTTGATGTCAGCTTTACTTGATTTGTCCCATTATGCCCAAATAATTATACACCCTGTATGTTTAATAAGGAGTTACATTGATAGAGACACAAGTTTATCAACAGTTACTGAATTGAAAACAATCTGAGCCTTGTTGCCTTGTTTAGTTGGGACAATTGGTCTCGGCAGTTGGCAAAGTACCCCTACCAGAAGTAATCAATGATTCTATATAGAATAAAGAAAAATTTTACCCGCTAATGGATTTGTGCAAGAGGAAGAGGTTCTTATGAAGAGAGCCAAATTTGGTCGGAAAGGACGAGTTAATGAAGACAAACTGGAACCTCAACAGCTTCGCAAAGTAGATAGAACTGTGAGTACAAGCTAACTTTGCCTTGTCACAGTAGTTTAAACCTGTAAGAGAGGAGTTGAGGGAGTAAATTTAAATTTTGGTGAAGTGTTGCAAAATCATGACGTACACATCTCCCTTACTTAAATCGCCTACCACTGAACAGTACAAAACCCCACCTCAGGCAGATTTTATTAGATGTTTTCACCTACAGGGTATGGCCACTGAGATGCTCAAATCATGTTTTATCGTATGTTTATTGATTTTTTAAAATTTTATGTTGTATTCTTTTGGTGCGAATATCAAGTAAAATCCTGACTTTTCAGCAGGAAGTTGGGTTTTGCCCTGTTCAGTGGTAGACAATTTGAGTAAGGGCAATATCACGTAATGATAGTGGTTTGGAAACAATATTTAAAGTCAGTTACTTTCTGAAGGCAAAGGTAAAACTAATGCAGGCTCAAACCACCATCTCAGCTAAATATTTGGTTCCTTTTGAGGAGTTAAACTTCTCTCTTATTTAGCACAGGCAGGGATTTAGGAAATTTCTGTGAGAAAATTTTGGGGGAGATAAATCCAGAGTGTATTTGGGGATATGGGGCACTTGTTTCTTGGTGGTGATTGGTTATAGATCATGAGTGATGTTTTAAGTTACTGTTATCCTATATCTAGAATAATGGCATAATTGGAATCATGTGCCTTTAACCTGTATTCTCTTCAAGTCATAAAAAGTCACATTCGCTTGAGAGATGACCATTTTTTCAACAAGCTGGGTCATTTGCAACTTGATTCAGATTTTCAGTCGTGGTGGGTGACCCCTCCACTGCCCCACCTGTTATGTATACCCATGATGATTGGTTGTCAGAAGTAGTGGTCATTTTACATTGTGTGGGTGGACCTAGAGGCCACTAGATGATGGGTGGAGTTCAGCGATGTATTAGTGGTTTCACACATGTTCTTGTTCAACCGTGAACAATATAATGGTCAATTGGTCAGTTTTAACAGCCAATCGTGTGAGTTCATAAAGCCGTAATGGCTATTTATTTTTGCATATTGCTCTTCAAGGAAATGAAGCACATTTTCATTGATATCTTCTTTTTTTCAAACTTGAAAGGCTTAATATGTCAGGTCTAGCTTGCAAAGCCTTTTTTAGGTGGTACTTTGAAAGTGGAACCTAAAATTAAGTATTAACTTCCCTATTTGCCATAGAGCAAAGTGTTGTACATCAGAAATGTACTATATATCAGATTTTAAGATGTATTTTTGTTTACATCAAAACCTCAGATGATTGTGTACTTGTCCTCAGTTGCTCAGAGAAAGAGGCATAATTCAAACAGTTTCTTTTTATATGAAGGACAATCAGTCACCTTAAAGCAAGACCATGGTGAAGATGAACAAGTATCAAAAAACACATAGAACTAATGAAAAGTGAATGTGAGAAAGCCAATCCTCGCCTCGCTTTCCTTAAGGAGCACATGGCAAGGACATTTGTCCATCGAAGGAGACTGATTTCAACATCCTCAACAACTACTCAAATGATAATGGAATCTTACCCGGCCATGTCAATTGATACAATTGTAAGTATTTCACACTCACATTTTTAGAAAATTCACATTTGTCAGGCTCCATTGTGAGATAACTTACTTTTAGAGCACCTTTGAATGAACCTGTCTTGAAGGGATCATATTCTACAGACAAAGTATGAAACAATTCTTAAAAGAGAGAATGTTAATCACATGATGGATTTGAAACTTTGAAAACTTAACATGTTCCAAAATATCGGAGTGTGGCATTATCGGTAACATGTTGATTTTCTTGAATTAACTAGTCAGACACATAAACTGTTGGCTGTCTCGAGCGGACATCTTGTTTAACAATTAGCAATATTTCTTAAAAGGTACCAATAGCAGGACAAATGTCTTACTAGCCATTCTAATATCTATTTACACTGCTAGTGAAAGAAGACAACACTACTGAAATCTACACATGTGTTGTAGTTTACAGTACAATGAATAAGAAACATTTTGAAGATCTGAGAATAGTTAAAACATAAGTAAAAAACATGAAAATACCATTCCATCTTCAAAATGCTGCTGAGAATATGCCCCTTTTCAACCTATAACCATAACATTGTTTAGTATAAGCAAGAATTACACCAAGATCAAGGGTGAAATTAACTGGGCACCAGGCGCTGTTTGACGCTAGTTTCCAACGAAACAGCCCCCATTTACCCTAAAAAGAATGCTACCAGGTGTCACTTTTCTACTGAAAGTAGCACCTGCCATCCTTGTAGCCCTAATATGCATACATTGTTGAAGCTGGTTATTGTCTCCTGGTAAATACAAAGTCTCCTGGTTGCACCAAAAACCAGGGAACCAGGAGACACTTTTTGACTGAATGTGGGGCCTGGTTCAGCTAATCTTAATTCAGTTCACCTTTGAACAGAATGTGAGTTTAGGGATAAAGTGCAATTGTGAGCCTGGAAGTGTGAGCACACTCTTTTGTGTTCTGGAGAGGATAATTTCTTTAACAGTGAACAAAGATTCTTGAAGAGAACCAGTAGCCTTAAAAAGGTCTTTCAACCATTTTAATTGCTTGTGGGAAAATCCAGCACTCTACTGAAATCTACATATATGTTGTAGTATACCACAAGCAAATTCCTGTGTAGCAAAAATAAAAAAACCCAGTGGCGGGCAGCCAACCGGAACAGGACTAACTAAACAAAACTCCCGAAAATGGCGGGCGAATGAATGGGAAAAATGGGGGTTGGAAGAGAGAAAAAACCCTCACATGAAAAACGTGAACCAGGGCCCTGGGAGAAACGCAGAAAACTCCCAAACTAAGTAGCCAAACAAGCCTGTTACGGGCAATACAAACTAAACGGTTACACACAACCCCCTGGAGGATATACACAACCTAAAGGTAGTCTAGCAAGTCTAACCCAAACACAACAACTAGTGTTGGAAAAAACGGCCCACGCTAGAACAAAATGAAAACATAAAATATACTCATCAAACTTCTATAAGGTGTTGAGAAATCACTGCAAGATCCCGAACTGAGAAGGATGGGGAATCCAGAGAGCCAGAACCAGGTGAGAAACAGGGTAAAAATAGAGCAAAATAGCTAATGAAGTGAAACATTCCGCTAGCGATCAAACAAGGGTAAGTTAGACTAGCTGTTCACAGGGGATGGTATAGCGCCATCAATAGGATTTTCGTCACCATCATTCTGCAATAGATGGGCTTTTTTTAATAGTAGTAATAGGGAAGGTAAGTAGGAGCGTATTCCATAGATTCAAAGGTGTTCGGCAATTTTTCCATCAAGTAAATGTCATTTGAGACCACATGTTGAAAATGTGGGCTGTATTGTCAAACTTTCAACATTTCCTATTTTACAGCTGTGTAGTGAAGTCGAAATCATGAAGGAACAGAAAATCATCATTGAGCTCAGTAGGAACATCCAGAAGTATTCTAAGAAGATAATCGCTAACATAGTTGGAAAGACCAAAGCAAAGAAGGTCATGGAAAACTTTACTCAAAAAATGGAGGTAGCACTGGATGAGAATAAGGAAGGTAATCACTTTAGATGCTTTGTCTCTCTGCTAGCTTACAGTTTTCATTGCAGGTACTACCCTCCTATCCTTTGCAATCTCAGTGAGTCACTTGTCAAATTTTTGTTTTATGACCTACCATTATGTATCTAGCGGTGTTACCTGAATGCAATTAATGCTATTGAAAGAATTTGTTGCCATTGAGGAAATGATACTTCCTTTGGAATAATGAATCAATTTTAGGTACAGATCTGGGATTTTCAAATAGTGGGGACCAGTGACGCAATTTTGATGAAGTTATTTGACGCACTGATGTTTCTGATAAATGAGAAAAGAGGTGTTTCAGATGCAGTGTGAACAACAACACATGCTCTAAGCATGAGCAGGTACACTAAATTGACATTTCCAGTGAGCCACATTTTCTTATATTGGCCCAATGGATAATTTCTTAGAGGAAGCACTGATGGGGACTCAATGCAAATGGCACAGCTAGGATTTGCACCAAGAAACAGGGGAGCATGCACACTGGATTAGACTGAATATGGTGAGATCTGAGGCTAACATGTGGGGGAAAAAGGTCTCGGAGACTAATATTTCACCTAAAGTTTTCTCAACTTGTTGGGTCAAGTTTGGTGAGTGGTAGCACATATATTTTAGGCAGAGTCAAACAGTAGACGGTTGTTAATCTTTCTCGACAATATGTTGATGCATGTATAATGAGGTGTAGAAGGGACGGCATAAGGGATGGGTAGATTTGTTAGTTAGATTGGATTTAACGACACATCAACACGAATGTGTTATGTAGTGTCAGCTAAATAGAACAGGGTAAAGGTAGGGTAAAACTAAAACTAAAAAAGAATTAAAACAATTTGGTCAAATTCTAGAAGTCTTGACAAAAGCAAATGGGCTGTCAATGGTCAAAATGTTCCTGTAAAGGCCACTTTCTTTGAGAAAAATCCAAGATGAGAGTGGGTCCGTGTGTTCAAACAATGTCTTCAGGTCTGGTACACTTGTAATATTTCTGACGAATATGGGATATTCATAGCAGTCGACGAGAATGTGACTGAACGGTGATATCGCAATCACAGGGTGATACAATATGGTCTCTCTTCCCCGTGGAGCAAATAAGCATGTGGTTAGGTAAGTGTGACCGATTCGTGCTCTAGTCAGTACGAGAATCCATTTCTCCGTTTTCTAGGGTTCCATACCCACAGCCCGACCGTTGGTTTGACCTGGTATTAAATTTGTTTCTCTGGGAAAGAATCCCACAGTTCCTGCCATTTTGATTTTATATAGCCGTTGATGTTAGTACGGTAATCAGTGTGGGGTATCGTGGAGGTTGGTAATGTCCATCTGTAGGGCTTCCTTAGCTAGCGTGTCTACCTTTTTCATTTCCGTGTATGCCCACGTGACTCGAACCCACGCGAGCACAACCGACTTCTGCAGTCTCACCAAATTGGAGTAAGCTTCCCGGAGAAGCTATTACACAGGGGTGTTTTTGCTCAATGGCCGTGAAGAGCTAAAAGGCTGGATAGCGAGTCTGTGAACACAATGAACTGGCGGTCGTGTGAGGTTTCGATCAGCTCGAATGCCATCTTAAGTGCCTGGAGTTCGGCAGTAAATATTGATGCATCATCCGGTAGTCTGACTTGCAAAAAAGTATCTTGGCTTGTCGCTGCAGCTGCGAACCCTGTTCGTACTTTTGGAAACCATCGTATAGATGGCATGATAACGATGGTACTTTTGTCTCAGTTCATTAAAGCTAGCACGATACACCAGTTCATTTGTTGAGTTCTTTGGATACTTCCTCAAACTAAGGTCAATAACTGGCTGGACTAATGTCCAGGGAGGAGTGATGCCAAAGGTGAACTGTGCTACGGAGTCGGGGTTTGTACACATACCTGTGGTAAAGCTCCACCAACGCGAATAGCAAATGGAGGGATAGCTGATGGTTTCCGCACATATATGTCACTAAATTTATGGTTGAAGGCCGTCTCAAAGGTCGGGTTTTGTCTATGACTCCTCAGTTTGAGGGCAAACTGGAGTGACAACTTTTTCCATCTTATATGGAGGGGTGGCTCGTTCGCTTCGATGTAAAGACTCTGCATTGGGGAGGTACGGAAAGCTCCCAGGCAGATCTTAAGGCCTTGGTTTTGTATGGTCAGGAGTTTCCTGAGGTATGATTCACGTGCAAAGCTGTAAACAACACAACCAAGTTTGGACCTCACTAGGGATCTGTATAGTCGAAGCAAAACGGGGCGATCAGCGCCCCAGTCCATCTTTGAGACGACCTTCAACAGGGTTAGTGCTCCCTGACACTTCCGCCTGAGATGGTCGATGTGGGCTTTGAAGTTGAGCTTTTTGTCGAGTATTAGGCCAAGGAACTTAGTCTGAGGAACAACTGGGATGTGCACACCGTTCAAACTCAAGTCTGGGTCGCAATGGGCACCTCTCCGGTTGCAAAAGTGTATGCAAACAGTTTTGGTCCGAGAAAAACGGAATCCGTTTTTGTCAGCCCAAAGCTGGATGTTATTCAGGCAATTTTGCATCAGTCTCTCTATAGATCTCATGTTCCGTGAGGAACAGGTAATACAGAAGTTATCCACAAATAAAGACTTTTCAATCCCAGGGTTCACCACATTGGCGATGCTATTTATTTTCATAATGAGAAGAGCAACTGACAAGATGCTGCCTTGGGGAACACCCATTTCCTGATTATGTACCTCTGATAACAAGCTCCCCACACGTACACGAAACACACGATCTTTCAGGAAGTCTTGAATGAAAAGCGGCATTCGGCCCCTCAGACCCGCACTGTGCAAGTCTTTCAGAATGCCGTATTTCCAAGTGGTATCATATGCCTTCTCCAAGTCAAAAAATACCGAAACAACATGGTGTCCGCGAACAAAACCGTCACGAACTGTAGATTCTAGGCGCACAAGTTGGTCAGTTGTACTGCGGCCAACGCCGAACCCACTCTGAAAACTAGTTATGAGATTGTTGGTTTCAAGAAACCAAACCAGACGGGTATTTATCATTCGTTCAAATGTGCATTAGCACAAACAGCTAGTAATGGAAATAGGGCGGTAGTTTGTAGCCTTTGTTGGATCCTTACCTGGCTTAGCGATGAGAATGATGGTGGCTTCCCGCCAAGCAGCTGGAAAGTTGCCATTTTCCCATATACCGTTGAAAATATCTAATAACACCAGTAAGGAGTTATCTGGAAGGTGTTTTCAGGAACTGATAGTGAACTTCATCTGGGCCAGTGGCAGTGTCATTGCTTCTCTCGAGAGCAATGCGCATTTTCCTTGATGGTAACAGAGGTTGTTGTAGTCCTCAGAGTTGTCCGAGGTGAAGTTCACTTTTTGTTTTTCAGCGGTACTTTTGAACACCTGAAAAGTTTGGGAATAGTGGTTGCTTGAAGAGTTACATTCAAACTCGTCAGCGAAGTCAATTGGCTTATATCTGTCACTTTCTGTGCATTTCTGACCGTCTGGTTTGCTAGGTGTAGAACCCTAGAGTTAAGCTGCTTCCCACTAATTTTTCTAACCATGTCCCATGCTTTTTTGACAGGTGTGGAGGAACTAAGTTTAGAAATATATTGTTTCCATGACTCCCGCTTGCTGGCTTTAATGATGCGCCGTGCTTTTGCGCGGGCATTTAGGTAATTACTAAGATTGACAGATTGTTTGGAAACTTCTTAAAAAATATTAAGGGTTTTTGTTGCGATCCTTGATCGCTTGTTCACAATCCGTGTTAAACCACGGCTTGTGTTTTACTACGTGGATTTTGCAGAGGACTTAGGGATAGTTTTGGTGGCATATTCACCAAAAGTTGTGTAAAATGGAGATCTGGTCTTCATGCCATCAAAAGCAATCTCTGACGATCTCGTTTTGGCAGAGATGGCTAAATTCTGACCAGTCCGGCTTTTAGAGTGGATTGCCACCTGGGGACTCTCTCTTCGGGCATAGGGTAGACAACATCTATTAAAATGGGGTAGTGGTCACTGCCACATTGGTCGTCGTGTACTCTCCACTGGAGGTCCATCAGAATTGCCGGAGAGCAGATTGAGAGATCAAGTTAGTTAGTTAGTTAGATGGGGTTTTACGACACACCAACACGCATGTGTTATATAGTGTCACCTAGAAAGAAAAAGGGGCAATGTTGGGTACAATAAAAAAGTCAAAAGTGTCAAATTCCACTAAAAAAACTTTTCAGGTTTCACTAAGAAATTCAAGCAAATGCCAGAGTCAGAACTTCCTGTACAGTTTACTCTCCTTGAGAAAGCCCAGAATAAGGGAAGAATCTGTTCGCTCAAATAAAGTTCTTCAAGGTCTGGCACAGCGTATAATACTTCTGACGAATATGGAGTATTCAGTGGACAGTCAACCAGAATGGTTGACCTGACAGTGACAGCACAATCACAGGGTATACAATATGGTCTCTCTGTTATCCCCTGGGGTGAAGTAATAGGCATGGGGGGGGGGTTTTTTTTAAAAAAGGTAGTGGTGGGCGATGTGAGCCCTAGTCAGGACTATATAGTATCTCTCCGTTTGCGGGGGGCCTTCTATGTCCCCGCAGTTCCAGCCCGGTCGGTTTAACTTGGTACAATGCTTGGATTTTTCGGGGAAGGAATCCCCACAGTTTTTCTGCCATTTTGATTTTCACACAAAGCCATTGATCTTGAGGCTGGTAGTCCAGTGTGAGGCAAGTAGATATTGGTGAGTCCCTACTCACTGTAGGGCTTCTCTAGCAAGTGCATCCACCCTTTCATTTCCTTGAAATGCCCACGTGGCTAGGGATCTCCATGCTAGCACAAACTGGATTATCTGTAGTTTGAACCAAATTTGAGTAATCTTCCACGGAGATCTCGTCACTGAAGGGTGCTTTAGCTCATGCCTTTCAGTGCTAAAAGGCTTGATAAGTGAGTCTGTGAACACAATGACAACTTAGTTTGATTTGTGTCTGAGCTTTCTAATCAGATCAAATGCTCATCTTTAGTGCCTGTAGTTCGGCAGTGAATATTGCATGCATCATCTGGTAGTCTGACTTGCATTGGATGCATCACGGCCCGACGCCGCGGCCGGCAACCTGTTCGTGGCTTTGGAGCCGTCATATAGATATTGGAGTATTGAGAAGATCAAGTGCTGAACGAGATCCATAGGCTGGATGAATGTAGGTACAAGACCCATCATTCAAAAGGCATAGATACGCTCCCGAGGCAAGGCCATCACGGATTCAATCAATCCACCCAACTGGTTTGTATTAGTCCAACCCCACTGTCACTGTGTGCATATAAAATCCCCCAGAAGTAGAAACGGTGGTGGGCAGCTGGTTAATTAATCATTTCTAGGTCATCTCGTTTCAGGTTATACCTAGGTGGAATGTACACCGACAACACAGTGACACACGGATGCCTAGTGGGAAGTGTAGCTCGAATACGCGTACAGCTTGTAAATTAGTGTCCAGATGGATAGTGGAGTGTGGAACTGTATTTTTAACTCATATGGATGAATCCCCCAATAGCTCTATTTTCAATGGGGGATACAACTGTTTTGTTGTACATGGTCAGTACCCTTTATTATGTGGTGTGGTTCCTGTGTCCCGAAGGAAGGTTATGTTCCTGGTAGGCAGATTATTAAAGGAGACGAGTCCTGCTACAAAAGCATTTTGGATCTCCTCGTGATTCGGTCTAAGTACCCCTGGCTCCATTCCATTGTATTGATAGCCGCAGGTTTCCGTGTGGGGGGGGGGGGGGGGGAGTGGTCATCCTTTTGGAAAATCTGCGGCTTCTTAGAAATAGCCGGTGGAACCCCCCTTGCCAGACTGAACGGTTTTCTAGGCCACTGAGCTCCATAAGCTCTTCTCCTTCTCCCTCGTCTCCCGCTCGTAACGAACCAAATCTAATTGTTGCAGTTGGATAGGGGTCATCCGACCCTTTGGTTTTGTTTTGTTTGTATTGATTAATTTTAGGTGTGTTTTCTTGGTTTGGGGGGGGGGGGGGGGGGGGCTGGTTCTGTCTTTGGTTTTTCTGTAGTTTTTTCGTTTTGGTTTCCGGTGAGTGGTGTTTAGGTTTCTGTTGTTTGGGGATTTTGTTGTTGACATTTGTCATGTTTTCATCGTCTGTGTTGTGTTCGATGTTTTAAGACTGTGCCCTGTGTGGATGTTTTGGGAGGTTAGTGTTTATGGCCTTTGAAGCTGCTGGGCCGGGAAAGGTCATATGGTTTTGGGTCGCAGCAGACACTTGTCGCGTCCCTCCACGGCTCCAGCATAGCTCCGTCAGCTGTGAGTCCCTGTGTAATTTGGCAAGGTGTCTCCTAGCCTCTTTTTAGGTGATGTTTTTTTGAGGCTTTTATTTTCTGTACTGTTTTTTCCCTCAATCCATTTTGGGCAAGGTTCTGCGATTGCGTATGGAGCCTTAGACATTACAACATCGTGGTGATCCTCACAGGTTTTAACGCTGGCATTATCACTCTGACCCACTTCCCGCAGTTTGCCTGTTTACTGCCAACTGGACCTGAGTGCCCAATAGCGTTGTCAGTTAAGCAGCGGACGGGTTATGGTAAATCTCCACCCTGCCCTGCAATATAGCCAATCTTCAGTGTTTTTTGGGGTTATATGGAGTGTTAATTTCGATGAGGAGTGCCTTTAGCTTTCCTCACCTCTCCTTACCAACTTGGAATGCGATGGGAAGTGGCCGTAATCTGGTTTGAAGATCCAGGCCATCAAATCTCCTCTCAACATGAACAGTTTTTCTTGAGGTCCTTGCATCTGATTACACCTTTTGAATGATAAGTGACCTTGAGGGGTCACACCGAACTGGACTACGACAAAATGATTTCATTATTCCTTAATAGACTGTCTGCCTGAGTGCTGCGGTTGACTCATACAGGAGGATAGGGACTGGGGTAGAGTCACCATGAAACATCGTGACTTTGATGCTTCGACACAATCTTTAGCTACCGGCTGCCAATTTTAATTGTAAATACTTCAAGGCAGGTACAACAATTTTTGTGTTTTGACCCTCATTTTTAGGGTACAAGTCCAGAATTTTCAGGGTAGGGAAAGTTTATAGCCACCACTCAGAAAGGTTACGTAGAGGCATTGATAATTATGTTACCGCCTATCAATAACTTTCAATGCATATAACCCTTTGCTTTCTTTTCGCATTAGAGCTTTGGGCTGTAACGCCCTGATGTTGCTATTCCCCGTTATCTTCATGACCATCAGAACTTCCTGGCGTCACTCGGAAGGAGTTGTGTGTTTTCATTTTGTTGATAGTTTCCAGTTTTGTGTAGTCCAGTACATTTCAAGAGGGAAACTAGGCAAATGAATTAGTGACATCTGAACTTGTTGAAGGTCCCAGTAATTTTTTTTTCAACATGAAGTTAAACTAGTGAAATCTTTGTAAACTAGGATAACTGAACATTTCTATCTTTGTGTGGTAGGTGCGGCACCATTCCGGTGTCAATTGCTTCCTACTTGGGTGAGGTTATTACTTCTTGCATGCAGTACTTCTATGCTGTGAAGCCACAATTCATCACCCAGGTCATTATGTTGTGACTACACACACACGATTTAATTACAATTCATTTCATGCACTTCACTTTTATTACTCTAAATTTTCATTTAACAATCTGCTACCTCGGTTACCCATAATGCCGTATAGTTTGTATTCTGGGTAAGTGAGGTAAACTGATGTCTTTTGAAAGGCCGTCAAATACACAATAAAGAGAGTTTGAACACATGGACCGTATGCTTTCCAGAAATGTTTCTGGTTTTTTCCTCTCGCTCCCATTTCAAATAAGTTATGTATGCAACATATAACATCACAAATGCATTTTAATTGATCTCGGATTCTAACCACGTGCAAGCAGTGATCTACAACCCCCTAACCCCGGCCCCCCTCTTAAGGTTGGGCGAATTTATCTAAAATTATCGTGTAGCGCGAGTATTTGGGGGGGGGGGATGAGACGATAAGAATAATGAGAATTCAAAACTGACCATAATTTTCTTGTGGAAAAAATGTGAAATAAATTCCTCATTTTTGTTTTTCTTGCGGTCTGCTGGGGGGGGGGGGGGTGGGGTGTGGGGTGGGGGGGTGGGGGGGGGTGGGCGTGGGGGGGGGTGGGGGTGGGGTGGTGGGGTGGGGTGGGGGGGGGTGGGGGTGGGGTGGTGGGGGGGGGGGTGGGGGGGGGGGGGGGTGGGGGGGGGGGGGGGTGGGGGCGGGGGGGGTGGGGGGGGGGGGGGGTGGGGGGGGGGGGGGGTGGGGGGGGGGGGGGGTGGGGGGGGGGGGGGGTGGGGGGGGGGGGGGGTGGGGGGGGGGGGGGGTGGGGGGGGGGGGGGGTGGGGGGGGGGGGGGGTGGGGGGGGGGGGGGGTGGGGGGGGGGGGGGGTGGGGGGGGGGGGGGGTGGGGGGGGGGGGGGGTGGGGGGGGGGGGGGGTGGGGGGGGGGGGGGGTGGGGGGGGGGGGGGGTGGGGGGGGGGGGTTACTTAGCCAGACGAACATCTTCCATCAATGGGGAATGAGTGGGTGTGTATAGGTGCGGTGGGGGGAATTGATATTACCTCCCCCCCCCCCCCCTACAAATTAGATTGAAAGATCCTATAGGCCCCTACAGATGTTGGGGGTGTATTTCTGTTTTTCGGAAAATTTTTGTGATCAGAATAGTTGCATGTGAGAGTTTCAACAAAATTATACACAGTATTCACCCATGGATACATTTTAACTACTGTTATGGACTCAGGAAGTTCCCGGAAGGTTCTAACCTTTTTGTGACTTACTAAGACAAGTTATTTTAAAGTATTTAGCATTAACAGTGATTTTGTTTTTTAAATGTAAATGTGGGAACTGACAAAACCGTCTGTAATCTTTAAGGCCACAAAAAAACAGAATTTTTTTCCCCTCCTTGTGACGTGAGAGAGATGGGGAAAGTTACTCAACAATCTGTGATGATTTCTAAGAAAATTCCTTGATCTAAAGAAATCTTATTTAAAGCTAAAGTCTGTACTTAGCTTACCAGTTGCAATCATGTAAGGTCTTCCAGGAAGACCAATGTCTTCACAGATGTCTGGCACATGTAACATGTAACATGATAACATAAAGATTACCTTGAAGGGAAAATGTAGCATACAGCACAGTAATGCAATATCATAACCAACCTATTTGAAACAAAAAAAAAAAAAACAGGCACAAGTGTTGAACTGTATCTAGCTCTTCAAATCAATTCTATAGGCTGAGACTGCATTGGTAAAGGTCCAAACTGGTAGCAGTCTTTAACATACTGTAAAGATATTTCCTGGGGAAATATTTCCTAGCCTGGTGGGAGGCAATTGAGAATCTGAGAAAATATCAGAATATATTGGAAAATACAAGCACAGTGAAAAATAGTTCTGCGAGCAAAAGTTACACAGGATTTATATAAAGTGCTATGTAACACTCAGTAAATCTCATCTATGGTAGCCTTACTGTGCTGATTATCTCATTACTAACACCAAAGTTTTAATGGAAGAAAAATACTGTTGTAATATAGAAGCACACTGTATTCGGTCTGAAAACCAAATTATCTGCGAACTTAACCACAGGGAATCATGGCAATGACTCGATTTCCAAGATGTCCTGTGTGCAATACAGCAAGGGAAAATTTGATTGCTGCCATGCCAATGTGTTCTGTAATGTTTGACATATAATATATATATATATATATATATATATATATATATATATAATAATATGATAATATTATGATATATATAGCTAGGTAAAAATGAAGTAGTAAGATAGTGCTAAAGTTTGTGAAAAATTCCACGACGTTTCGGGTTTTAAACCCTTCATCAGGGTGGTCACAAAATGCAACTGATCGTTTTACGACGGTCCAAACGTACACTTTTTTTTTTTTTTTTTTTTCATTAAAAAAATACCACATAACAATTGGGCACGGTAAACCTCGGCTAGTGAAAACAGACAGATGTTAAGTGGTTACCACAAGTCAAAAAAATGCAGGAATTGCTGCGTTTATAACAGTTCAAGTCTAACGTTCAGACCATGTGGGGCGGACAGGGTTCCAAGTTTTCATGATTTTTTTTTCAGGCGGTTTTCGGCAGCTAGGGCGGTCATGATCGGAAACCTCGTGAACACGAGATGGCCGCCGAAACCATCAAGTCACGGATCGAGCATGGTTGCACGGGGGATTGAAGTGGGTGTCTACCGGGAACCCTGGGGAGGTTCTGTTTTGATTGATCTCAGGTGCTCGGTGACTCGGTCAGCAAGACGACGTTTTGGTTTCTCCCACGTACCAGTATATTACAGCGGGGTTTACATACGAGAACGTAAACAACATTTGGCCTGTAAGTACAGGTATAAAATGCTGATTAGAAAACGTTTAACAAACGGTTTGTTGTTGGGACCTACAATGGAAAGGTTTTTGGTCATAACGGACACACCTGGCAAGTATTGCATCTTCCCACGTGTTTGCAAGGAAGAAAGTTCCTGGGGTGTCAGGCACTACTGCTTGAGGTGTTTGAGTGGCACGGACCAAGTGCTTAGACAGGATATGTTCTTTTCAATTCTGAATGCCGTGATGGGGGATCAGGGAAATGTCACGGGTGGATGGGTCATGACGGAGGGTCTCTACATTCCTGTAAATGGCACGTACAATGGGGGTTACAGATGGGTGGAAAGGATAGGACCAACGGGATACGTCTGGTGGGTGTATGGTCAGTTTTGGGGGCAAGGCAGAGGCTCTATCAATTCCTTGTATGCGTTTCAGGGCATTGGAGAGCACTCTTTGTGGATATTGGCGTTGTTCAAAGAAAGAAATAATCTGCTTGGAAACATTAGCGAAATCCTGGTCGTCGGAACAAATCCGTCTGGCCCGTAAAAGTTTTGAGAATGGAATCGAATTGGTACAAGATCTGGGGTGGTTGGAAGGGTACATGAGGTAGTTGTGAGAGTCAGTAGGCTTAAAGTGGAGATTGGACTTGATTTGACGGTCGGAGATGGATAGTTCCGTGTCTAAAAACACTACTGAGGAGTTGGAAATACAGTGAGTGAATTTCAAAAACGGGCAGAACGTTTCAGCAAAGTTAATGAACTTTTCCAAATCGTTTCGAGGACCCACTGCGACCCCAACAATATCGTCAATGTACCTTTTGTAAAGTATGGGCTTGATCCCGGTGTATCGTGAGAACAACTGCTCCTCAAAGTGGCCCATGGTGAGGCAGGCCACAGAAGGTCCCAGTTTAGTGCCCATAGCTACTCCTTTAGTTTGGCGGAAAAAACGACCATTGAACTGAAAGCAAGTTTTTGTGAGGACCAGTTCTATCCAGCGAACAAAAGTGGTGGTAGGGATGTTAGGGTCCTGGCGTTGATCACGGTAATGGCGTACGGCAGCTAAAGCAGCATGATGGGGGATTGAAGTATAGAGGCTTGTGACATCCATGGTGGATAAAATACGTTCACTGGGATTCTCACGAAACTCAAAATTTTGAATTAACCTAAGGAAGTGAGGATTATCCTTGATAAACAAAGAATAGGGTTGAGACTAATGGGGAAAGTACGGCGTCTACGTACTGTGAAATTAGAACCGTGGGGCAGCTGTGGGAAGACAGTATGGGACGACTAGGGTTATTGGCATTGTGAATTTTGGGCAGAAGATAAAACTTGGAGATTTGTGAGCAAGGGTGCAGAAGGGCTTTAGCCGATTGAGGAAGATGTTTTTGACTTGACCAGGGTTTGGATTTCAGAAGTGGGGTCCATCGGAAGTTCGGTGTATGCTGTTGGTCTGAGAGTTGCTTCTCAGCTTCAGAAACATAAGGGTCTCGGCGCCAAACAACAATGGCACCGCCCTTGTCGACAGGCTTAATAATTGAATTCTTGTTCTTCTTGAGGGACAAAAGAGCCTTCTGCTCGTCCAAAGAAATATTACGAAAGGGAGTTACTTTGGGAGGAAGGAGACGTTCCAAATCGAAATTAATGGACTCAATTACACTGTCCAGGACCTTGTTTTTACCAGGTTTAGAAGTTCATGGAGATCGCTTAGACTGAAATGAACGGAAAACGTCCTCCGATGAAGTGTTGTCGGTTTCATCGGAATCTCCAAAATGTAAGCGAAGGCGGAGCCTCCTGCAGAACGAGGCCACGTCTCTGCGGATAGAAAACTCATCTGGAAGGGGGTTCAGGGGGACAAAATTCAAACCTTTTGAAAGGACTGAACGTTCAGGGGAGGATAATTTCATGTCAGAGGAGATGGTGACGACTAATCTAGTGTTAGGAGTACGGTCATTGCCAGGGGTTAGAGTGGAATGCTCCTTGGGTAACAAGGAAGCTAAGGTCTTAGATTTGGATTCTTGTAAAAAGTTGTAAAGTTTACGGTTATAGACATGGATGAGAAAATGTACTTCGCCAGCGTTAGGGAGCGAATTAGAAAGAAAAGACCTTTGTTCATTCATGGTCCGGTCAAATAAGGCCTTTTTCCTAACCATTCCGCTAATAGCAGAACGCATCTTTGGCCACTTTGAGGAGCAGTTGTTCTCACGATACACCGGGATCAAGCCCATACTTTACAAAAGGTACATTGACGATATTGTTGGGGTCGCAGTGGGTCATCGAAACGATTTGGAAAAGTTCATTAACTTTGCTGAAACGTTCTGCCCGTTTTTGAAATTCACTCACTGTATTTCCAACTCCTCAGTAGTGTTTTTAGACACGGAACTATCCATCTCCAACCGTCAAATCAAGTCCAATCTCCACTTTAAGCCTACTGACTCTCACAACTACCTCATGTACCCTTCCAACCACCCCAGATCTTGTACCAATTCGATTCCTTTCTCACAACTTTTACGGGCCAGACGGATTTGTTCCGACGACCAGGATTTCGCTAATGTTTCCAAGCAGATTATTTCTTTCTTTGAACAACGCCAATATCCACAAAGAGTGCTCTCCAATGCCCTGAAACGCATACAAGGAATTGATAGAGCCTCTGCCCTTGCCCCCAAAACTGACCATACACCCACCAGACGTATCCCGTTGGTCCTATCCTTTCACCCATCTGTAACCCCCATTGTACGTGCCATTTACAGGAATGTAGAGACCCTCCGTCATGACCCATCCACCCGTGACCATTTCCCTGATCCCCCCCATCACGGCATTCAGAATTGAAAAGAACATATCTAAGCACTTGGTCCGTGCCTCTCAACCTCAAGCAGTAGTGCCTGACACCCCAGGAACTTTTCCTTGCAACCGTGGGAGATGCAATACTTGCCCGGTGGTCAGTTATGACAAAAACCTTTCCATTGTAGGTCCCAACAACAACCGTTTTAACGTTCATCAGCATTTTACCTGTACTTCAGCCAATGTTGTTTACGTTCTCGTATGTAAACGCTGTAATATACTGTACGTGGGAGAAACAAAACGTCGTCTTGCTGACCGAGTCACCGAGCACCTGAGATCAATCAAACAGAACCTCCCAGGGTTCCCGGTAGCCACCCACTTCAATCCCCCGTCAACATGCTCGATCCGTGACTTGATGGTTTCGGCGGCCATCTCGTGTCGAGGTTCCGATCATGACCACCTAGCTGCCGAAAACCGCCTAATCATGAAACTTGGAACCCTGTCCCCACATGGTCTGAACGTTAGACTTGAACTGTTATAACGCAGCAATTCCTGCATTTTTTGACTTGTGGTAACCACTTAACACTGTCTGTTTTCCTAGCCGAGGTTTACCGTGCCCAATTGTATTGTGTATTTTTTTAAATTGTACGTTTTGGCCGTGTCAACGATCAGTTGCATTTTTGCCACCTGATGAAGGGTTTAAACCCGAAACGTCGTGGAATTTTTCACAAACTTTTAGCACTATTTACTACTTCATTTTTACCTACCTACCTCATAAGTGCTACGCAGTACTTTGACCTTATTATATATATATATATATATATATATATATATATATAATATATATATATATATATATATATATATATGTGTGTGTGTGTGTGTGTGTGTATGCTTTCATTTTTTTAACTCAATATTGCAATTTCTGCAGATGGGTTCAATCTAAATGAAAATTGATTTGGGGGAACAAGATTACATCTGGCAGAGTTTGTAGTCTGTTTTGCAATGTACAGGATAACATGTATTTGTCTAGCCTTACCTTTGGTTAGCACGCCTACAGTTATGCTAACGTAGGTTAGGCTAGGCCTTAGCCATTCTTGGGTTATGATCTAGGATAGGCCTAGGCTAGGCCTACACTATACTTACTGGAATTTCTCCAGGAAGAATTTACCCAATCAAATCACAGTGTTAAGTTAGCCTAATATAAATTTAAATTCTTCTTGATGGATTAAACTATTATATGAAACACTTGAAAGGCAATGTAGGGTCCCACTTCTTTTGGAAACCAAACATTAGGCCTAGACAAGGTTCATGTAAGCCTACACATGTCTTAATGAACCATCACGTTGGGCTTCAACACTATACTCTTCAGATCTCTCCAAGTTATACAGTTATTGGACAAGATTTTTGAATACACCTGTTTATGCAAACATCTTGAATAAGACGAAATTATATGATCCTGGGTGGACGTATACCTTCTCAAACAAAATGGCTTTTGTTGTATTGAAGTCGATGATGGAAAGGGATTTCGAAGCACAATTGGCTAACAATTGCACGGTCACTTTCAGCAAAGTAACTGAACTTGGTAGGTCACTCGTTGCTTCCATGGTAGAACGCTGTTTGCTTGAGTACCCAGATTTCATTAAGATTCCTTATATTTTCTCAAGAGTACATTTGAACAAACTAAAGACACTAATATACTATTGTAAAAGTTTGAGGCGAAAAGAGATTAATATTTATTCCAGAAACGTTAATATTAAATCTCTTAAGAAAAAGAAACTTACTTGAAAGCGGAAGTCTTGAGGTCGAAGCCTTTGACGACCTGTATGTATGTGTCTAGTCCAAGAGCTTGCACAAAGCCAGATATAGCTTCTCATTATCCTGCTCTCTCCTGCTGTCCATAAAAGCACGGGAAACCTCGACTGGAAATATTACTCGTAATTAGAGGGTTTGCTTGTCAGCGTGTCCCAAAGATATTATAAGTATAGATTCCAAACTTAAAATGGTGCGCTGACTCTCCATGGACGGGCCCGAAGCCACGGGGGGCATTTCGGGGCAATGCCCCCCAAATATTTTTGCCCCACCAGACAAATATTGCACCTACATAGTAATTAATGTAGGAGGAAATTTTAGGGGGTGAGATAGCTTTGGGAATAGGTTTTCATGGGGTGCGAGATATACTAAAATACATTATGGCTATGGCGATAGTAATTTGTAACTTTTCTAGGGGGTAGTTTCCAGGGGCAGGCTATGCGCTTGAACCAAATCGGCGATGATGCAAATTTCGTGTGCCACAAAGTCTGGGCCTAACTTGGGTCGTTTGAAATAAAGTTGAACATTTTGGTTGTCTTATGGGGTGGGGGCTTTGATAGCAACAGCAAGTAAACCGTATGAAAAACTACTTGCTGTCGAGGACTGCATACTTTATCATGCCCGTGGGCTCCCTGGTGAAGTTCGGAAATCACTTCTATCACTGGAGGAATGCAATCTCCTCTCTGGCACCACCCTTCTCCATATCACGTTATATTACTTTTATCACTTAAGTATCAGCTGTGATAGATGGCAAAGTGAGTGACTCAAACTCTCAGCTGTAAACAGAATACAAATCATCTCAGAAAGTCAGGTTGAAAGTTATAGGTTAAACAAACCTAACAAAGCATTAATACAAAGGATCTGCGGTCTTTTACCTCGTCTGACGGCAGAAAGATTCTATTTACTTAAAATGCTGATATCCTTTAAGGAAACAAATAAAATCCCTGATTGGCATGAAGGGAAACAAATTGGCTTTGTGTGGGAGAGGGACGTATCCATACTTTTTGGATAAAACCTCATCATCAAAATACATTTAAGGTTTGGGGCTATCAAATTTCTGACTACACTTTGACATAAAAATTGTGAAAATTAGGTGCAGTGTAGCCTATATTTTAAGGTATACAGAAAGAGTGCAGAGAAGTTCCTTTCACAGAGTATTGTCCCGGACTTTTAAACTCTTTGTATGCACAACAAGGAGTACACTTCGGTGGGAGAATTTATCGGGGATAAGAAATTTCTCTCAATAGGTAGTTTAGGGGCTTTTACAAATTGTGACAACAGTAAGTTTATTAAAGCTGCTGCTTTTATTCCTCGGCTGAAAAAAAGTTGCTACTAGTTGTCAGAAGTCAAATCTGACCGCAATCGTGACCGAGAGTTAGGTCGAGAACAACATTTGACACACATATAGCAGACCCGTCTGCCACGCAACTGGTTTTCACTGTCGCGTCGCAGGCGGGTCGGTAAAGTCTGCCACGCAACTGGTTTTCACTGTCGCGTCGCAGGCGGGTCGGTAAAGTATACGCTGCAATTTTCAGGTCAGTTTAGTGCACATTTAATGCTTTTTGAAGATAGGTACTTGCTATGTATAATGAAAGAAAAAAATTACTAAAATTCCCGTAAAAGTGCAATTTTTCGGTTCGCTTTGCGCCCGTTCATCTCGTCTCTTGATATCCTTTCATAACTCCACAGCAAACAAGGTAAACTTATAACCAATCCTTGTGCATCTTGGAGCCGAAACGTCCGGTGGCTAGTTCGGATTTCGCTGTTTTGAAAACACGAACTAAAATTGTATGGTCTGTTTAATCCGTATTTAATGCTATTTGTACACAGTTAAATGCTTTTATTCTGGTGCCCACAACTTGTAAATGTTCCAAGAGCTTCGGGTGGGGTGTGTGTTCGCTTCCTGGTCCCCACAGGACATCACTGAAATGGGCCCTTAGGAGAGTAACTGTGCCCTACGTTTAAAGATGATCTTATGCTATCACCATGGAAGTATCACCTCAGTGCAAGTACCTCCATGTAGAAGTCGACCTTTGAGTTGTAGGGACAAGTTGTTACAACCGATAATGTAAAAATCAACCGATAATGTAAAAACGACCGATAATGTAAAAAAAAATTACCGATAATGTAAAAACAACCGATAATGTAAAAAAAATTTACCGATAATGTAAAAAACTCTTTGAACCGATAATGTAAAAAAAATTTACCGATAATGTAAAAACTCCTGTCTACCGATAATGTAAAAAAAAATTACCGATAATGTAAAAACTGTTCTAAAGACGTTTTCATATGGAATTGGAAACGTGGAATTTTATTCAGAAAGTCATTTGTTAATTCAGAAAGGTCGTAGGTCATACCCCAGGGAAAGGGGCTCTCACCCATCGAGACCCTACAGTGGGAGAGATTGGCCAACCATTGTTCTCAGACTACGCATTCTGATTGGACGAAATGTATGGGCACCATTTTGGATCCAAAGTACGAGCTTGCAAGATCATGTGTAGCCTATGTGCATTTGAGAAGTTGTGCGGGCTGTACGAACGGCCGGACGTACTCATCCTATGTAAGATAAACATGTTTTGTTTCCAAAATTTGCGGCCGAGTTGTGACTGCATTTGGATGCACGAACAAACCAGAAAAGGGTACAAGTTGTATAGATTCCCATCCTGTACAAAAGGAAGGCTTCGGTGGGCTCCAAAAGTTAGAAGGTTCAATTGGAATCTATCAAATAGCGATCGCTTAAATGCGATGTAACTTTACAGTATACAACGTAGTAGTACATGTAGGCCTAACGTTAGAGTAGGGTTAGCCTTAGAGTTAGATTACGACGTTCTGTACAAGGCCTAGCCTATACCGTATACCGCGGTTCCATCTCTATATTCCGACTGCTTGATATTCCAACACATAAACCCAAATACAACTCCTAACCCTTTGGCCTAACCGGCTAACCCTAGTCCTAATACTAACCCTGTTGGAGAGTTGTCGGAACATCCTCATAGAGACGGAATCATAGGCGTAGGAAGCTTTTCGAGACTGGGGGTGGGGGGGGGGGGGTAACTTCGGATCACCGTCCTGGGAGAGGGGTCTAATGGGAGGGAGTGTCCTCCTCTCCTTTGGAAAATTTTCGGGTATTTGAGGGTCCTCAGATGCAATTTGGTGCAATATTTTTGACAAACTTTAAGGAAAATTACTGCAAATGTTTGACATTTGTTACAGAAGAGACAAATAAGAGGGTTTTTCCCTTGGATCTTGGGGGCAAAGCGTACTTCAGCCCCTCACATTTTTGACTGGGGGGGGGCTAAAGCTCCCCGCCCCCGCCTAAGCCAATGGTTGGAATACCAGAGCTGCAGTCCCCAGTCATAGACGTAAGAGCAGTGGCCTAGTTAGGGGGGCACTGGGCCATGCCCCCACCCCTCACTGATGCCGCTTTTTTTTACTTCCTAAAGATACGTAAATTTTTTAACACAAATTTTACTGCAAATGGTAGCATATGTGGAACCATATTTCATGTAAGGACACCTTATTTTTCAAAAATTTTCAAAGGGAAGGGGCCATGGTTCCCCCTCACTGATGCCAATGTTTTTGTTTTATTTCCTAACAAATACATCAATTTTTTAACGCACATTTTATCTCAAATGTAGCATATGTAGCAGAAGATTGCATGTAGGGACACCCAATGTTTCAAAAATTTCCATAGGGGAGGGTGACACAATAACAGATCAAACATTGCTCCTGGATGTATTAGTAGCATGAGAAAACTGAAACATTTGCGTAACTTTGACTTCGATGTAGGTTTTTACATGGAATACATCCTGGTCAGTCCTAATTTTATAAAACCTAGGCTTTTCCATAAAATTAAAAAGTCTCACTAGGAAGTGCTCCCCTATATTTACCCCTTCCCCCAGACCTCTCCTGAAACTTTCACTAAATAATGAAAATCTTAAATGATTAGTTCAACTTGCTTACAACTTTCCACAAAAAGCACCTTTAGTTCCTTTAGTTTTTGAAATATCTGGTTTTTATTAGAGGGCGCCCTCGATTGGGCCATAGACCTATGCAAATAAGCTGTGCTATCCATATGACCCACCTCTATGTAATAAAATATGTTGCAGTCCTTTCATGATATATTTATCGTAGATATGTTCTTTTTGGTGAGCTTGCGGAACAACAGAGCGTAAGGGCGCTTTAAGTATATGAAGGAGAAATATGATAGCATTATGTATTTGGCCTTGACAATTGAGAAAAAAGTGACCTTTACTTCTTCTGCTGTCTTTCAATGTACCTTTTTAAGGGAAATACACCTACAAGTGGGCGCTGTAAAATAGGGATGAGAGCCCCTTCCCCTGGCGTATGACTTACGACCTTTCTGAATTAACGTATGACTTTTTGGATAAAATTCCACGTTTTCAATTCCATATAAAAACGCCCTTAGATCAGTTTTTACATTATCGGTAAATTTTTTTACATTATCGGTAGACGAGAGTTTTTACATTATCGGTAATTTTTTTTTACATTATCGGTTCAAAGAGTTTTTTACATTATCGGTAAATTTTTTTTACATTATCGGTTGTTTTTACATTATCGGTAAATTTTTTTTACATTATCGGTCGTTTTTACATTATCGGTTGATTTTTACATTATCGGTTGTTACACAAGTGACAACAGGTTCGCCGAGGTCAAATTGGCATTGCCAAACGTTGACCGTTTGAGTCGACGGTTCTTGACTCAACATTTTGTTTGTCGGGAAATGTCCGGTACCCCCCTTCACGTAAACACATCGATCCTTTCGGACGCCCCTCCCCCTGCGGGTACGGGGATGTAGAATTGGCCCAATGCTTTCTCAGCATGTCGTAAGAGGCGACTAACATGGACGACTTGTTTGCCGTGAATCGCGACCCGTGTGGGTGGAGGAGAGGGTCCTGATGGTTGAGTGAAGGCTAGAAGTGCGGTTTGGTCCTAGCAACACACCACTTTGGCCTCAAATTCACCTAGACGGGAGGATGAATAGGCCTGGTTCAACCAATCTTCCGACAAAAAGAGTACCTTCCCAATACAACTAAATCTGGAAGCGGTTAGGTCTCTGGTTAAATGTATACAAAACAATTTTTCCACCAACTTATTATCATCTCGTTACTCTCAACTCGTTATCATCATAACATTTTCGGATATTTTTGTAGACCCAAGTTAAAGATATTTTCCGAAAATGTAAATAAATTGCATAAAGTGGCAATTTTTGCCGACGGACCGCAAAATAATCCCGACAGACGGTACTTTGAAAGTTTCTGGGAGTATACCATCCCTCCCCCCCCCCCCCCCGAAGAAGAAAGAGCATTTAATGCAATTAAGATAATACAAGAAGAATTAAAACATTCTGCACTCTCTTTAAAAAGTTATTTTTCGGCGGGCTTTGTGTCCATTCATCGTAGATAGTTGGCGCTTGGGAAATTTTTAGACAACTTGAGTTATTATTGTTTAAATGTAACTCCTGTATCAAAATCCACCACTCTCATTAATTAGCACCGTCAATTCAGCGGCTACCGTTACTAAGGCAGCTAGGAAAATAATAGTCAAGTTCTATTTTCGAGGTCTGTTTGGAGCGAATGCAATGCCATAGTGAAATAATTCACATCCCTGGAAGAGCTCAACTCATTCCCGCGGCGTCTTTTGAACCGTTGTGTCATTTCTACGTGAGCGTTTCCCTTTAATAAAATACTGTACCTACAGGTCTTACAAAGGTATGCTAAGTTGTACATTGAAAGTGAAAATAATACATTTTGTTCCAACTTGTCTTGCTTGTCCATAAAGGGATAATCATCCGTGCATTGCCAGCTGATCCGTGTTGAGGAATTGACTGGGTTCCAAGAGAGCAGTTGAATTTAACGTAATACTAATGAGCGGGAGATATCTTCACCTGCTATGATTTAGTTTTTATGTTGGTTAAACAGTGAAAGTTTTTTTTTCTTATTCTATACACCCAAACAGCTTATACAATCTAGTCAGGGTAGAGTTCTACCCTGTGTTAACTATTTTCTAAAAAGTTATAACTCACCAAAAGTTGTAGTCGGAGACAAATCTGAGCTCGAAGGAAAATTTGGCCGAAGTGTAGAATCAAGCATTTCGTCCGCTGGTTGTTGTCTCTCTTGGATTGATTCGCTGATTCTTAGTAGTTCTGTGGAAAAGTAGAACTACATAGCAAATAACTGCTAGACTTCCTGTACATTTGCAACACTTACTTGAGTTAAGGAATTATTAGATCCAGATGGCGCGTCTTTATCATCACATATCTGATATCTATGAGAATTTCGTAATTAAAACATGTCCGAAAAACCGTTAAGGTTTATCGAAGGATATTGCCTTCGAGAGCACTCATTTTTCTGAAGAAACATTATGTCATATTAAAAGACAAAGCTTGTTTTTTAAATTTTTAACATTGTTTTTTCAACGATCAATAAAACTTGCGGTGAAAATGTTCCCAATAGCAATATTTACCAGATGTCAAAAACGGATCTGCTGAGTCGAACTTAAAATGGAACAGTTCGTCCTTGCAATCAGTTCTGATGAACTTTTTGAAAGTTGTGTCTTCGGTCACGACTGAATAACAGATTGGATCTAAAAGTCATAATTAAGAGCAAATCGAGAAATCTTAACAGATAGAATATATCGGCATCAGGTTCATTTCTCATATGGAGAAATTCTCAACAGAAATACTTTAATCCGAAAGTGATAAAAATTAAACACACCTTTGTTATGTTATGTAAGTTCAACTTAAAATAACTCTGTACCCCAAAACAATGTCAGTGTTGATGAACTATTGGCCGTGGTTTGACAAGTATGCTTACAATGCTTAAAATTCAGTTTAGGTGTGGTTATTTGTACTGCATGATCTTCATTAACTTCACCGCAAACATAATTATAAGTGTAATTTATGTACAGGACAACCCATACGATTATTAACAGTCGCCAAAAATATGATCATTACTTCATAGGCGTAGGAAGCGGGGGAATGGAGGGCTTTACCCTCCAGTCAAAAATGCGGGGGACTGAAGTATGCTTCCGCCCCTTTAAGATCCAAGGGCAAAAACCACTTATTTGTCTCTTCTGTAGGAAATGTAAAAAAAAAAAATTGCAGTAATTTTCCTTAAGGTTTTCCAAGATGTTGCACCAAATTGCATCTGAGGACTCTCAAATACCCAAAAATTTTCAAAAGGGGAAGGGGACACCCCCTCCCTTTAGACCCTTCCCCCAGGACGGCCATCCGAAACAAGGTTCAGCCCCCCCCCCCCCGTCTCGAAAAGCTTCCTACGACTATGCATTACTTTCATCTATGCAATTACTCCACAGCGAGCCCAAATACCTTGTATAAAGCAAAATGTCCATTTTTCTGTAAAAATTAGAAATAAATTTGCAACTTGAAGAAGGCAAACATCAATGACCACTCGTAACTTACCAGAGCCTAGACAAGTAGTGAATGTCCATGACTGTAGTATTAGTAACACGGAAAAGAAGGCAGCCATCTTAGTACGTATAGAATGATTCAAAGCAAAGCAAACAACTTCTTATAATACAATTGTTCTGAGTTGTCACAATAACTGACACAGAGAAACAAGCTCTAACTTGCTCACCAAATTATTAAATATAAAAAATTCTTACAAGTTCCTTTGTTTTGAAAACCAGCCCAGCAACAAAACCTTACAAAATATTTTCATCTCCAAGCGCAAGTTTGGGTTTCATCAATATACCTGTAATATCAATAATAGAAATGACTGAAAGATTTAAGTAGTGGTAACTGTTTGTATTTATCGGTAGAAGTTAATATAATGTAAGCTAGAATTTGGATGATACTAATACGATACGGGTGAATGCATGCTATTATACCTGTAATATTAATAATAGAAAAATGTGAGCGATTGTAGTAGAGATAGGTGCTTGAATTTGCGAGTACAAGTCAATACACTGTATACTTCATTTTAGTTGATGCTAATACGCTACGAGTGTATGCTTATATGCATGTACATAATACGTATTATAAATAAAATTAGGTTATTGCAACGTCTTCCATGTGTCAATATGTTTAGGTAACCGCTGTGGTTCATTTGGCACGGACCAAACGGTCACTGACTCATCAAACACTGCAAACGACATTCTTCATGAGGGAAACATGGTCAACACACACACACACACACACACACACACACACACATATATATATATATATATAAACAGATATCCACGTGTGCTCCATAAGTTATATAGGCGATGATAAATAGTGTAGTACACCGGGATGACATAATAAGAGCACGATACATATAATTATACAAATAATGATAATGATGATGAGGAGGAGGAGGAGGAGGAGGAGGAGGAGGAGGAGGAGGAGGAGGAGGAGGAGGAGGAGAAGGAGAAGGAGAAGAAGAAGAAGAAGAAGAAGAAGAAGAAGAAGAAGAAGAAGAAGAAGAAGAAGAAGAAGAAGAAGAAGAAGAAGAAGAAGAAGAACAAACAAAGTCTTCCTGAAAATTCAAACAAAATTCAAATAAAGTCTGAAGCTATTCTACACACGAAATGGAACAAATAGTGAGGCCTTGGTAATACCTTTGAGCCCCGTATTAAAAAGAAGACAGCAACCGTTTTATATTAGCATCTAATCAATGTGAAGTCGATAAAATTAAAGTGAAAGTTTACCTCGAAATAGTATGATCGTTTTTAGTTCTTTTTCTCCTGTTTGCATCACACACATTCATCTCTTTTCAAAACAATTCAGAGCACGGTATGCATGTAACGTTGCTTTTTAAATCATATTCACCTTTTACTTAATCTTTATTTACAGACGCTGAATACCAGCCACGTATATTGCAATGCGGTGGAACAAAAAGAATCACGCATTTGAATTCTCCAACGATATATATACGCACATGGCACCAACGATATATATACGCACATGGCAATAAACAATTAGAGAGCACTCTCCTGAAAGTGAAACAGTACACTGCAATATAAAAGGCAGGCTTTATAGACAAATCCTGAATGAAACACAATGCATGAAGTAATTTTAACAATTCAAGGAGTCTCTCAGCACCTTGATTTCATCATAACGTTTACTTTTAGTTTAAATATACGTTTCAACCTTCAGAAGAAAAATAAGTTTGTTTTTAAAGGTGTCATAATTTGGAACTTTCGTGTTCATTCTACAAGTATAAATATAATGCTTGGCGTGAGAAATGACAAGGCTATACCATTTCATACTTTTGTCTGAGGCGAAACCGAAACACACATTTTCATACCCAATTGTAACCTTGGAATAGAAAAGTTCTGAATATATTTTATTCCAAATATCTCCCACTTTGTTACAATGCCAAAAAAAGGTGGTCAAGGGTTTCATCTGACTCTCCACAAAAGGTGCAACTAGAGCTGTCGACAACATTTATTCTATAAAGAAAAGAGTTAGTTGCAATAATACGATGAATAAACTTGTACTGAAAATTTTTTAACTTAGTATCCCTGATCATGTAACACGACTTAAAGATTTTATTCCAATCTAGTTCGCTTCCCCCAAAGACGATCTCCCACTTAAGACAAGAGCGTAGCTTTGCAATACAATGGTTTATAAGGTTGTCGTAGACTAGACGGCAAACCTTCAAAGAACGAAAAAGACGCGCTAGCATTATCTGCTGACCAGACGGTTGCCGTGGTGATAATAGTAAAGGTCTTGAAGGTACCCATGTGCGTGGAATAGCATGCAAAATTCCATTCAGCGCTGTAAAAGGGAAATTCGGACAATTGTACCTGGCGATAAAATCAGGGTACGACAGAGGTCTGCCTGACAAATCATAAAATCACGGACATAAAGTACATTTGAATTATAACAATTTTTGTACCAGACAATATCATTATTAATCTTAATAAAGCTATTGTTCCATACAATCTGGTCAGCAAAATTTGATACTGGCGTTTCAAAGGTAAGATCGCTCCAGGCACTACAACAATCAACAATAAAATCGTTCTTAACCTTCTTTAGAATATCTTTACCTCTAAAATTACAGCTGAATAGAAAACTCTTAACGACAGTTCTTAAAAAATAATCAAAAAGAACTTTCCAATGTCCTGTAGTGTGATCTGTGTACCTTTTGATCCAGGAGATTTTCAAACTTTTCATAAACTCATGAACATTGATCACATTTAACCCTCCTTCGATGTAAGGTTGCATTAATGTCTTCCTCTTAATCCTTTCCTCCCCAAATAAAATTAAATAGAACTCTATTCAAGTCCCTAAGAAAGGATTCAGAGGGATTAGGCAACACCGATAACAAGAAAACAAATTGTGAAAAGGCCAGACTTTTTAAGATAACAATCTTTCCATAGAATGTGAGATCTCTGGACGACCACATGTTTAAAATACATTTAAGGCGGGACAATTTGGGCTGATAGTTTAACGGGAAGTGGTCATCTCCTTCACTTGATATTGTAATACCAAGTACCCTAATAGGGCCATATGTAACAGGAATATTACAGATGTTTCGACCCTGACCTCTGTTGTTAGCAGTGCCTATGGGAAAAATTTTGGACTTGTCGAAGTTAACTTTGAGTCCTGAAACTTGTTTAAAATCAGATAAAATCTCCACCACCCTTCTTATAGAATCGTCACTATTATCGAAGAAAATTGTAGTGTCATCTGCGTACAGGGACACTTTGATGTTGGTATTCCCTACAGTATAACCAGTGAAGGCATGATCATCACGTAGTTTTAATGCTAGAATTTCGGCACACAAGAGGGAAAAGATAGGGACTTAACGGGCACCCCTGACGAACGCCCCTTTTTACCGGAAATGAAATTGTGGAGACCCCGTGATTCAAAACACAAGCAGAACAATTTGCGTTAAATGTCTTAACCCATCGGATAATGCTTTCCCCGAAATTAAATACATGATGAATAATCATAATCATAATCATAATCATCATCATCATCATCATCATCATCATGATCATGATCATGATGATGATGATGATGATGATGATGATGATGATGATGATGATGATGATGATGATGATGATGATAATAATAATAATAATAATAATAATAATAATAATAATAATAATAATAATAATACTGATGATAATAATAATACTGATGATAATAATAATAATAATAATAATAATAATAATAATAATAATAATAATAATAATAATAATCATAATCATAATCATAATCATCATAATCATAATCATAATCATAATCATAATCATAATCATAATCATAATCATAATCATAATCATAATCATAATCATAATCATAATCATAATCATAATCATAATAATAATAATAATAATAATAATAATAATAATAATAATAATGATAATAATACTGATAATAATAATAATAATAATAATAATAATAATAATCATAACAATAACAATAACAATAACAATAACAATAACAATAACAATAACAATAACAATAACAATAACAATAACAATAACAATAACAATAACAATAACAATAACAATAACAATAATAATAATAATAATAATAATAATAATAATAATTTTTCTCCTTTATTTCATTTCATCTCGCACATGGTAAGTATTCGTATTTTCACAATTAGGTTGGAAACGTATGGTACACCATAGGATGAAGAAAAAATAACTTAAACTGTACAACACCAAAGAGGCAACAGAGTAACATTACAGAGATTAATTACAGAAATAGAAAAGTTTCGATATAATATACTGTAGACTCTAGATATGTGAATCATTCCTTCTTTCTTTGATGAAAGATTTCTCCGCTGTTCTGTTATATCAGCAGAAGTTATATACATTAGTTAATTGAAAGGTACTGTTTGATAAATAGTAGCATAAGAACAATACAAAAAAGGGCACTTCCAAAGAGTCAGCAAAGTCAAATTGTCCAAAAATGGTGAATCAAATAAAAAGGTTTGGACATAAAGCAAACGCTCGCTCAAGGTCACTATAATTTACTTTCGTTTTTACTTTATACCTTTTCCTTTGCTCAACTTTCAAAGCAAATTTAAATTTATGAAAGAAATCATTTATTAACGGTTTTTCATTCCTTAGTTTACGATCAAAAATAAATTTCTTCATATGCATAGTTAAAAAATTGTAAGGATGACAAGGTAGAGTATAACAAAAATAATAATTACGCTTAGAAAAGAAAAATTGCTCTCTCAAAAACAAATTTTCAACGTCTAAGATAAAGGTAGACGTGAATCTACACTCCCAAAATAAATGGTCAATGGTTTCAACTTCAGTTTCACAAAATGAACAAAGGGGGCTAGCTGTTTTACCCATTAGCGAGAGGAGTCTATTGGTGGGAAGGACTCTATGGAGGAACCTAAAGTGAAAATATTGAATAGTGGGGTCAGAAGTTGATTTCCAAGGAGCATAGAAAAAGTGAGACCAATCCTCAATCGTAATATTGTCCATCGTGGCTTGCCATTTAAAGCATGCAGTAGGTTTCTCTGAAATTTTCTTCAATAAAATGTTGTAAATAACTTGTGAACTGCTATAATAACCCAACATCTTATCCAGTAATTCTTCATTAGTATTCCTGTCATCAAAATGATGAATAGACTCCCGCCAATTGAGCGGGATACTATGTAACAAGCCCCAATACAAAGTGAAGGGTAATGAGTCAATATTATACTTAATGATAAATGTTTCAAAACTTAATGGTCTACCGTTATCGTCAAATAAGTCACGAACGTACTGAACATTCTTCTCAAAAAGCTTAGGATAGAATACGATTTTGTCATTTATACGTATGTTTGAGTTATTCCAAATATGTTGAATACCAAAATCCCTCTGAGGGGAAATATAGGAGGCACGACACCAAGCCTCTATGACCTGTCTAACAAAGTTATTGTCAATACTTTTAACGTCACGTGGACTACAGTTACACTTAAAGAAGTATTTTTTACCAAACACATTTAAGTTATAGTCAAAGAAAAATTTCCATGGTCCATTCGAAACATCAACATATCGACGAACCCAGGTACATTTAAGACTGTCAATAAAAGAACTGATATGGGTAACTTTTAAGCCACCATCACTGATTGGATTAATTATGGTGGTACGTTTTATCTTATCAGGATTCCCTGCCCACATGAAATTGAAAATTAAGTTTTCTACCTCTTTGATAAACGAACTTGGGGGATTTGGGAGGACAAGGAAAAGGTAGACTAATTGCGAAAGTCCAAAACTTTTAACAATAATATTGCGACCAATCGGGGTCAAATCCCGAGTAGCCCAAATACGAAGGGTATTTTTGAGGCGCGATAATTTGGGTTGATAATTAAGACGGTACAAATCGTCCCCATTGTGGGTGAAAACAATACCTAACATACTGACAGGGCCTAACACCACCTCGAAATTGAAATCATTTAAGAAAAGCGGTCTTCTGCTAATAAAAGAGCCAAGTGGGAAAAGTTGGGACTTAGAGTCATTAATTTTAAGACCGGAAGCTTTTCTTAGGTCGTCGAGAATATCAAGGATTCCACAAAGGCTACTTTTGTTGTGGTCTAGAATAAAAGTAGTGTCGTCTGCATATTGAAGAATTCTATGATCATCGCCTCCAATAATAATCCCCTTTACTATAACAGACTGATTTACCCTAAGAGCAAGCGTTTCCACGCAAAGAATGAATAAATAGGGGCTAAGTGGGCAGCCTTGACGAACACCTCTATTAATCGGGAATAAACCTGTGGAGTAACCATTGTTCAGCACACAAGCGTGTGCATTCTTGTAAAAAGTATTAATCCAAGTTTTGATACTAATCCCAAAATTAAAAAAAGAAAGAGTAGCCTGAATATAGTTCCATTCCAATGTGTCTAAAGCTTTTTCAAAATCTACTAAGAACAAAAAACCAGGTACATTATGATTTGAAGTATAGTCAATCAAATCGAGGATAAATCTAACATTTTCACCGATAAATTTACCTTTCAAAAAACCAGTTTGGGGCCATAAATACCTACAATAGTAATTATATGATCTTGGAATTGAATGTAATAATAATAATAATAATAGTAGTAATAATAATAATAATAATAACAACAACAACAACAACAACAACAACAACAACAACAACAACAACAACAACAACAACAACAACAATAACAATAATAATATTTTTTTTCCTCCATCATTTTATTGAGATTTGAGCTTCCTTATTTACAATAGTTACCATCGTATGAAATGAGTTGTTGTATAGCCAGTTACCTAATAATAAATACGAAATTATATTTACAATGAATCCCCATGTTTCAACAATGCGCTGTAAAACACTTTACAGAGTAAGACTAGAAAGTAAACAGCAATGGAATGTAGTTAACGAATAGACGTGAGACTAAACGCATCAATAATCGTGAATAGAACCAAATTGATTTCAAAGGCAACGAAAACAGCCTATACCCCTTTAAAAGTCAAGGATGAGATTACAGTGTGCAAAAGCATCTTTGAGGTCAATGAAGTTAATAACACTTTTACCTCGTGTTTTGCTATGATCATAAATATACTTCTCTACTCGAAGAGCAAACTGAAACTTATACAGAAAGTCAATATAATTTAGATTCTTATTTTGGCGCTTCATACTAAAAATAAAATATTTCAAATGCAGAATGAGGAAATTATATGGATGGCGTTTTTGCTTTTGAAAACCAAAAAAGATATCATCTTTTCAAAAATGAAATTCAGAGCCAAACAAAAAACTTTCAACTTCACTTATAAATGAAACTACATGGTTACATTCTACAAAAAGGTGACTAAGTGTTTCAGCCTCAGAGTTGCAAAAATAACATAAATCAGTTTCAGAGATGCCCATTAAATTTAAGAGTCTGTTTGTGGGGAGAATTCTGTGAAGAAAACGGAATTGAAAATAGGAGAGTTTGGTTTCCGAGACTGAGAGCCATGGCATACTAAATATTCCTTCCCACTCATCAGTGGTTACTTGAGAAAACTCACTTTTCCATTTTGTTAAAGCCGTAGGTTCCGCAACGATTTTAACCAAAAACTTGGACCTGTATGCAAGTTGTGAAATACTATTTGACTGCATAATTTTATCAAAGAAGTCTATGCAAGAGTTCATTAAGTTACTTCGGAAGCAGCCAGATTGCTTCCAATGCAAAGGGATACTATGTATAAGGCCCCAATAAGTTGTGAAAGGGAAATCATTTAGTTGAAACTTCTCCCTAAAAGACTGATAACTTAGCGGATTACCATCATTATTGAAAAAATCGGACACAAACTTTACACCATTACTGTACATAAAATCATAGTAAACCGTGGTATTATTAATGCGGATATAGTGATTGTTCCAAACAACTTGATTTCCAAAATTTGCAACAGGTAAATGAAAGGTTGCATCCAACCACGCTCTCACAGTATGGTAAACAAATTGATTAGGTATAACAGGGAGATCATCAGATTTACAGTTACAATGAAAAATAAGCTGCCTTCCTACAGCAAACAAACTTTCATTAAAGAAAAGTTTCCAAACTCCCTCATTATTATCACAGTACCGCTTGACCCACGTACATTTTAAACTTTTGATAAAGCTTGGAATATGAACTACTTTTAGGCCTCCTTTATTAAAATGATTAATTATGCAACTCCTTTTAACTTTATCTTGATTACCTGCCCAAATAAAATCGTAAATTACTTTCTCTACATCCTTAATGAAAGAAATGGGCGGGTCAGGAAGTACTATAAAAAGATAAACTAGCTGTGATAATGCATAGGTTTTAACCAAAAGAGTACGACCAACCGGGGTTAAGTCTCTCATAGACCAAACCCGGAGGCAACTTTTAAGTCTAGATAACTTCGGGATGAAATTCAGTCGAAACAGATCATTACCATTATGATTAAAAGTAATTCCTAACATTTTAACTGGACCAGATGAAAATTTAAGGATGTAAAAGTTAACAAACTCAGGGGGTCGCTGGATGAAAGTACCAAGAGGAAACAAAACTGACTTAGCCGTATTGATAGTTAAACCGGAGGACCTTTGAAACACGTCAAGAATGTGTAGGGTCTCATCAAGGGATTCACGACTGCCATCTAAAATAAAAGTAGTGTCGTCCGCATACTGGAGAAGTTTTGTTTCTTTACCTTCGACCACAATACCCTTCAATCTGCTTTGGCTTGTATAGATAGCTAATACTTCAGTGCATAAAATGAAAAGATAAGGACTGAGCGGGCAGCCCTGGCGAACGCCTCGTCCCACCGGAAAAAAACCTGTAGAGTACCCATTGTTACAAACACATGCGGTAGCATTGTTATAAAACGTGTAAATCCATTGGATGAAACTATGACCGAAATTAAAGTAACGAAGACTACTTATGATAAAATTCCACTCTAACTTGTCAAAAGCCTTTTCAAAGTCAACAAATAACATAAACCCTGATTTATTTTTACGATTGGTGTAGTCAATAAGGTCTAACACAAAACGAATATTTTCCCCAATGAAACGACCCTTTAAAAATCCAGTTTGATTTGGGCCAATAATATTACTAATAATACGCTTAAGCCTGTTTGCAATTGCCTTCGCCCCAAGTTTATAGTCCGTATTCAGTAGTGAAATAGGTCTGTAATTTTTAAGGAGGTTGGGATCTTTATCGGGTGTGGGGATGAGGGTAATTATGCCTCTAGACTGCTCATAAGAAAGACCATTATGAGAGTAGGCATAATTTAAAGAATCAACTACATAATTACCAATGAGATGCCAAAACTTTTTGTAGAAATTTACAGGAAAACCGTCACTCCCAGGAGACTTGTCATTTTTTGAAGAATTAAGTGAGAGGCTGCATTCATTCAAATTCAGTTCACCTTCACAAGAAGAAAAATCATTATTGGTGAAAGGAGTGGGAGGAAGTTCATCCAAAATTAACTGGGGGGAGCAAGGATTGCTTACATACAAGTTCTCGTAAAAACATTTAATATAATGGAGAATAGATTTCCCATTGATATACGTATTTCCATTGTCATCACAAATTTTATGAATAGTATTACAAAGCTTATTACGTCTCTCCAGGTTAAGAAAATATTTAGTGTTCTTTTCTCCCTGTTCGACCCAGCGGGCCCGTGATCGGATGATGGTTCCTTGAAGTTTAATGTCATAAAATAAGAGGAGTTCATTACGAGCATCGTTTAGTTTGGTGCGGGTTTCAATAGAGTCAGATATATAGAGATCTTGTTCTAGGTTAGCAACTTTCCTTATAAGTTCGTCTTCCCTACTCCTCCTAGCTTTAGCTTTTTCCTTTGCAAACTTCATACTCTCATTACGTAAAATGAACTTTAGGCCTTCCCAACGGGATAACGGATTCGAATTAGTATTATTTTCTTCAAAACAAGTAATAATGTTTGTAATTAAGTCCAAATAGTCTGAATCCTGGAGCAAGGAGTTGTTAAATTTCCAATACCCAGGTCCTCGTTTTTCTGTAAAAAGACTAAGTGTTAAATTCACAAAAGAGTGGTCCGATTGAATCCCTGGGGAATGGGAAGCATCTTTAACAGAATGTGACATATGTCGCGAAATAAGGAAAAAGTCTAGCCGACTGAAGAGACCTGATAAAATGTTAGAGAACCAAGTAAAACTTTCACTCCGAGGGTTCCTTTCTCTCCAAATGTCGATGAGGGACAGACCAGTCATATAAGAAAGACACTCGTTTCTAGCTTTAAAGTTTGTTCTGTGCTGTCCACCTTTTTTGTCTAAGGCTAAGTTAAAGACAAAATTAAAATCCCCTCCAATAATCAGGTTTTCAGATGATATAGCAGATAAAGCGTTGAATAGGTGAACGAAAAAGTTGGGGTTGTCTATATTGGGACCGTACAGAGCAACAAGTGTTAACTTTTGATGAGAAAAGGTAATGTCAGCAATGATAAATCTTCCTCCATCATGACTTATACTTTTTGTAATTTCCAACTGTAAGGTAGGGTTGAATAAAATAAAGACGCCACAGCTGTCCTGGGTACCATGAGAATAAAGAACTTTACCTCCCCATTCATTTTTCCAGATTTTTTCATCTGCTGGTGAACTATGTGTCTCTTGTATGAAGGAGATATGTGTCTTTCGCCGATGAAGGTACGAAAATAAACGTCGTCTCTTGCTATGATTCCGTAAACCTCTCGCATTATATGTGGTTATGGTAAGGTCCTCAGCCATTTAAGAATAAAAAACAAACATGTTCACCAAACATGCGATGGACTTAGTTATAGTTGATGGAGGATGAATACACAGATAAACAGACACAAAAACACAGAAAAGTCAATCCAAATGGGATAACACACCAGCATAAAAGCTCCACAAGGAAGGGATGAAAGCTGGCATTAGTTCCCACATGAAAAACAGTTGGTGGAACACAGTCACCAAACATCATGGGTTGATTCTAGACAAGGCAATTAATGAGCTGCAAACAGTAAAAAGTATACTCCACACTGCTCCAAGAGAGAATTCAAGATGCTTTTCTGCATGGTGACATTCTTCCATCACCTATTGGGCTGCATCGAAAACATGGGGTCGGCCATCGTTACCTCTCCAGCATCCCCCTGAAAAACGGAGTTTAGTGCCCCTATTAAATAAGTCCTGTACCTCTTTTTTCCAGCGCCGTTTTTCCATAAGATCTGCTTTCGTTAGGTCATCTACAATGTAATATGGTTTTCCTGCCAAAGCTTGACGGGCTTTTTTCATCACGGCGATTTTGTCCTGATAAAATGATAATTTAACTAAAAGATGGCGGTCACGACCAGCAACTAATCTCCCATCTCTATGAGCCCGTTCCAACTTACATGCAGGCACTCCAACTTCCTCAAGGATCTTTCCTGCAATGTCCTGGCACTCTTCATTCTCTTCAGTTGGATAACCCCCTATTCGAATGTTATTTCTCCTGGAAAATCTTTCATTTTTGTTAATGTCTTGGGCCTGTTTTGCCTTGTCAGCCTCAAGTTGCTGTACCTTCCGTTCTAGAGAATCACACCTTTCTTTCAAAGCTTCAGACTCTGAATTCAGTTCCTTTACACTCTCTCTGAGATCGTCAATGGCTTTAGAAAATTCTTCTTGTAGGCTTTCAAATTCTTTCAATAGTCTTTCTTTGACTCGCTGGATTTTCTTTCCAAGTGAATGTACTGTGCTTTTACTATGGCTGGCACCAATGTCAGAATCAGAGTCCTCATCTCTGTCTCTATCCTGCGATAGGATGGAGCTTAGGCTCAGCTGGGAGGCAGCCTCTTGCCGTTTTTTCCTACCTAGGCTACCTTTAGGTCTTCCACCAGGCATAATTTCCTGATGGGAGATACTTTGAAGGTAAAACTCAATGAATATACGAAAGACAAGGCGTAATCTAACGGAGCACTTATCTATTTGAGAATTATCTTGAGCTCACGTGAAAAGTAGTTGTCACTACGGCGCCATGTCAGGCTCGAACCCCAATAATAATAATAATGACGATGATGATGATGATGATGATGATGATGATGATGATGATGATGATGATGATGATGATGATGATGATGATGATGATGATGATGATGATGATGATGATGATGATGATGATGATGATGATGATGATGATGATGATGATGATGATGATGATGATGATGATGATGATGATGATGATGATGATGATGATGATGATGATGATGATGATAATAATAATAATAATAATAATAATAATAATAAAACCTGGGTGAGAATGAAGAAACGCAAAAATTTTACGTCTTTTCTTGGCCTGCCTAATTCCCCTGACATTATAAGAGCAAAGCTTTATACACGACATTTAGACAGGGAAATCTCACATACTATGTACACTGTACACGATACTATAATGAAAGCAATTGATTGTACACTAACGTAAATAGAACTTACAAGGGCAAAAAACAAGTAATATGGAGTACTGATGGCAGAATGAAAAAATGAAAAGCAAAAATACAAACACAAAAATAAAGTCAAATGCAGACGTCCGTTGACACTGCTCATCGCTAATAGGCGGCGTCTGCGTAAGGTCTCCAGGATGAGACAGACTAGAGATCCCGTCATGAAAATATAAGATAAATGGGCAAAAATACATAAACATCAATAACAGAGAAGATGATTAATGCCACAGAGACATGTCACACGAGGTCCCCAAAGGGTCATGGAACAGTTACCTTTCAGATAGCATGCTGTTGCTGGAAATCATAGGGCTTTCCTGCTAGACCCCTCCAAGCACCATTGTAGAAACGAAGTTTGGTTCCATTTTGGTACAGCTCTTGTACTTGCAGACGCCATTTTCTTTTTTCCTTGAGATCCTGTTTAGTCAGGTCTTCCACGATATAATAGTCCTTATCTGCAAGGGCTCTTCTAGCGTTTTTTAAGATCTGAACCTTATCTTGATAGAAGGTTACTTTGACAAGAAGGTGCCTCTCTCTCCCTTCCACGAATCTACCATCCCGGTGGGCCCTCTCAATTTTGCAGGCAGGGATGCCCACCTCCTCCAAAACTGCAGTTGCTAAATCTAAGCAGCTCTCACCCTCATTGGATTTCAAATTTACGATTCTGATATTATTGCGTCGTGAGAATCGCTCCTGCTTATTAATCATGGCGTCATGTAGTCTTTTTTCCTCCTCTAATTTTTCAACTCGTTTCTCAATAGCAAGGTAACTCTCTTTAAGACGCTTATTCTCACCTTTCAGTTCTTCCACTGATTTCCTCAAATCTTCTACTGCTTGGCCAAATTCAGCTTTTATCTTTTGAGTTCTTTCGAGATATTTTTCATGGCTGTGTCCACCGTTTTGTTGAATTCTTCTGATATTGTTCAAAGGTCTGAGGGTCCGTCAACGTATTCGGAGTCATCGCCTAGGCTGCGTTGACTAACATTAAGTTGTGAACGAGCAGTGGTTAATGTGGCTTGGGCAGAAAGTTGTGATCTTTTTTTCCTTCCTAAACTGCCAACTCGTCGTCCTCTTTTTGACATTTTGACGACGCCGACACAGCAAAAACTAGGTAACAAACACCGAAGCAAACAAACTTTTTGCTGAAAAAGAGCGGTGGAACGTATCTACAAGGCAATAATTTCTCAAGCCCTCAAAAGCACGTCCTTACGCCGTCATGACAGGCTCTAAATCTCCAATAATAATAATAATAATAATAATAATAATAATAATAATAATAATAATAATAATAATAATAATAATAATAATAATAATAATAATAATAATAATAATAATAATAATAATAATAATAATAATAATAATAATAATAATAATAATAATAATAATAATAATAATAATAATTATTTATTTATTTATTTATTTATTTATTTATTTATTTATTTATTTATTTGAACTTACATTACACTCCCAGAAAAGATGCTCTATAGTTTCCTCTCTTTGACCACACAAATTGCAACGAGGGTTATCTGTCTTATTCATAAGAGCTAACATATAATTTGTCCCTAAAATACGGTGGAGAAAGCGATATTGGAAGTAAATAATCTTCTTTTCACGTAAAGAGCGGAATGGAATATTCCAAATCACATGCCACTGATCTTGACTTAATTCAAAATTAACATTCCATTTTATTATCGACTTTGGCTTCGTAACAACATGCAACAAAAGCTGCTTGTAAATGAAACTTGAAAGCTTTGCAGTATTGTGAATGTAAGTTCAAATTTTATTTTAGACGTTGAGCAAAGAATTTTCAATAGACAGTTCGTTTTTTCAAAAAGAGATATTTTCTTTGGATATGAAATTTTACCGAAGCATCCTTTGAATTTTCTTATTTTTCATATCAAATATTACATTTTTCAGAAAAAATTACAAAATGATTCGCTCATTGTTGATGAATTTTTGTATAAATTCAAATTTGCTTTAGAAGTAGAAAGTCATTTAAGTACGTACAATCGTGGGCCTTTTCTGTATAGTATGCTAAAGTCAGTTTTCAGTGAGTGCAAAATGTTATTTGATTAGAAATTGGTTTATTCTTGTAGTAAGCATTTTTGTCACTGTATATGTTACGCTCTTTATTCATTTCAAGCAACTGCACGGTTACATAAGTTACTTTTGTATTTCATTTTCATTTAAAAAGCAAGAATTGTTGGAAGTTCTTTTTATCTGATAAAAATTTTGAAATAAATGATGGCAAAAAAAAAAAAAAAAAATATTTATTTATTTATTTATTTATTTATTTATTTATTTATTTATTTATTTATTTATTTATTTATTTATTTATTTATTTATTTATTTATTTATTTATTTATTTATTTATTTATTTTATTTATTTATTTATTTATTTATTTATTTATTTATTTATTTATTTATTTATTTATTTATTTATTCATTCATTCATTCATCATTTCATTCATTCATTCATTCATTCATTCATTCATTCATTCATTCATTCATTCATTCATTCATTCATTCATTTATTTATTTATTTATTAATTTTCAATCCCGAGGCCTGTTGATAAATGTCAAAAGATAAAACAGCTTCACGTAGGGAATCGTAAGTACCATCTAAAAATAACGTGGTATCATCCGCGTACTGCATGATCTTAATTTCCTCATCAAACGAAGAGATACCCTTAATACTGGGGTTGCCTTTAATATAAATTGAAAAAACTTCGGCGCAAATAATAAATAAGTACGGGCTAAGGGGGCATCCTTGACGAACCCCCCTAGTTATGTTAAATGCAGCACATGAAAAACCATTATTCAGAACTCGACCTGTATTATTTGAATAAAGTGTAGTGGTCCAACGAATGAAATCCGCCCCAAAATTAAAGAACTCTAAACTTTTAACAATAAAATCCCAGTCAACTCTATCAAACGCCTTCTCAAAGTCTATTAAAAACAACATTCCATTCTTATTATTTGAAGAGCAAAAATTAATAAGATCCAAAACAAAACGAATATTCTCCCCTATGAAACGTCCTTTTATGAAGCCAGTTTGGTTGGAACTAATAATTTTGGGCAAAATATGTTGGATTCTGGAAGCAAGCGCTTTAGAGCAAATTTTGTAATCAGTGTACAACAATGAAATTGGACGGTAATTCTTTAACATGTGGATGTCTTTACCAGGTTTTGGAATAAGAGTGATGACCGCCCTTCCTTGCTCAGGAGTCAGGGAAGAAGAATGGAAAGCCTGGTTGAGGGACGCCGTCACCAAATCACCTATCTTTGGCCAAAACACTCTATAGAAATCCCCAGTGAGACCATCACTTCCCAGGTTCTTACCCAGAGAGAGTGAAAATAATGCCTTTTTGCATTCGTCTTACGTTAAAATCCCCTCACAATGCTCGGCATCGTCCCCATCCAATTTGCCATTAATAATCGGCAAAGTCTGAAATAACATATCCGAATTACAATCGTCTTTCTGGTAAAGTGCATGATAAAACGATCTTATCTCATTTAAAATACGATCTCCCTCTGTCAAAAAAATACCATCTGCAGTGTAAAGTTTACGGATTACACTCGACTCTTTGTGCCTTTTTTCCAAGTTTAAAAAGTATTTGGTACTTTTTTCGCCATTTTCTACCCATCTGGCTCTAGATCTGACAATTATTCCTTGTAATTTAAGGTCATATAAATGATTCAGTTGAGTTCTAGACTCATTCAACTCGTGTAAAACATCCGGGGAGTTTGACTCAAAATACAATCGTTCTAACGAGCCAATTGTTTTCAATAAACTAGCCTCACGTTCACGTTGCTTCTTGGCTTTTTGTTTGGAGTAATCAATGGTAATGACCCTAATTTTATACTTGATGTGCTCCCGTTTGACAGCAGGGTTAGAAAAACTAGCATTAACATTCTCAGTATCCAAAAGGTTATTAATTAAACTTAGATAATCCCTATCATTCAAAAGAGAATTATTAAATTTCCAGTACCCTGGACCCCTCTTCTCTGAAAACAGTTGGAGATTGCAATTAACTAAACAATGGTCAGATTGTAGACTTGGAGAGATGGTAACATTGGAAATGCATTTTATCAAATGAATGGAAATTAAGAAAAAATCTAATCTACAGTGGATTCCAACAGTAATATTTGAGCTCCACGTATACACCTTAGCATGAGGATTCCTTTCCCTCCACACATCGATTAGGCCATGTCTATTCATAAGATCTAAACACTGATCCCTTGCTCTAAAATTAGTCTGCTGCACGCCCCCAATTTTGTCTAATTGTAAATCAAAAACTAGGTTAAAATCGCCCCCATAACAACATTCTCACAGGCAAAATTACATATTTCAGCAGACAAGGAGTCGAAAAAGGACGGCGAATCAATGTTGGGAGCATAAACACAAATAATAGTGATAGATTTACTGTGAATCATAGCATCAATGATTATGTATCTGCCATTTGTATCAGACTTGATATTAATAAAGTTAACGCTAAGAGCAGGGTTAAACAGAATACACACTCCTCTGCTAGAAGAGGAGCCATGTGCAAAAACAATCTTCCCACCCCATTCATTCTGCCAAATGTTCGAATCCCCCTCTATACTATGCGATTCTTGGATAAGGAAAATATCTCTCTTTTGATTATGCAAAAAACTAAACACCTTTCTAGGCTTCTTAGACTACCTACGGCCTCGTACATTATAACTAGTGAACTTTAGCTCCGTCATCAAACACAAAAGAAGCTGGGAATAACTTACATGCCTTAGACAGTCTACATTTCTCTTTAGAATTGATCTGAATAAATTGCGTGCTATAATTTAAAGCAGTGTGATACTCACATATATCACAAGATGGAAGATAAAAAAAGAAAAGAAAAATAATCAATCCAACAAGAAAATTAGGAGTACTTTCTCCTAACACGATCCTGCTGAAAAAAGACCTTGTTCCAAATAGGTCACATTTCCTCATTTTTAATATTAAGTATTACATTTATCGGAAAAGAACGTCCGAGGAAACTCTGAGTTGCGTTGAATTTTTGCATTATTTCAAATTTCTACTTCAGGTAGAAAAACGTCTCTCTTCTACAAGCATTCACCATCCAATTAAATATGAGTCTTTAAGAACCGCTTTTTCTTTTTGTAATATGCTTTTTCATTAATTCTTGGTATCTGTTTGAAGAATTTCAGTTGGATATATTACAGTTATTGTATATAATACTGTAAGTATATATATTAACTGAAAACTGAGCTCTTAAAAGTGTAATGCCCGTAAAATTTTTGCCTTTCTATGAATGTATGTATTGCTTGTGCTAAAAGGTGATTTGAATAAAAGATGGAAGAAACAAAACAAAAAAAAAATATTTATTTATTTATTTAATTTCACTAATTGGACTCCTTGGGGGAAGAATGTTTCGTGTGGGAGGCTTGCAAGCTTAGCATTCGGTCTGCCTCGATCGCCTATTCAAAGTATCTTGCTATCCAGCGGGGTTGTTATGAGCGCTTTTTAATTGACCGTATTTCCCATTTGGAGCAATTACAGGCAAACTCTCCTTCTGAGCAGTGTAAGGATCAGCTTTCGGATGCGAGGTCTGCACTTAATATCATTTACGATTTTAAACTTAAGGGTATAATTATTCGCTCTCGTGCACGTTGGACTGAAGATGGAGAAAAAAGTACTCAGTATTTCCTTAATTTGGAAAAAAGAAATAAGACTTTAAATACTATTAATGAATTGGTTTTAGAAAATAATGAGGTTATTAAGAATCCAACAGACATTTTGCAGGAATTAGAGCAGTTTTATAAAAAGTTGTATACTAAGCGTAGCGACGTCATGTCAGAAATTTTTTTCATGAATACTACTCTGAATCATTTTTAAGCTTTCTTCTGAGCAACAACGTAGTTGTGAGGGTAAAATCAGTTTGGAGGAATGTTATATTTCTTTACATTCTATGTCTACTCAAAAGTCACCTGGTTCAGATGGTTTGCCAGTTGAATTTTATAAGGTTTTTGGGGGGGAAATTGGGATCCTGATGGTAAATTCCCTTAATTACGCATTCCAGCGAGGTTTCATCTCGGATGAGCAAGGCAGAGCATGCATCACTCTTATTCCAAAGCACTCTAAAGATCCCCGTTCTCTTAAAAACTGGCGTCCTATTTCTTTACTTAATACTGATTACAAAATCTTGACCAAGTGTTTAGCTCGTCGTCTGAAGGGTGTTTTACCAGATTTAATAAGTCGTGAACAAACAGGTTATTTAAAGGGGCGTTACATTGGGGAAAACATTCGACTAACACTAGATCTTATCAACTTTTGTGAAAAAAAATGCTGTTCCTGGAGCCTTAGTCTTCTTAGATTTCGAGAAGGCTTTTGATTGCTTGGATTGGGAGTTTTTGAAGAATACCCTTACTTTTTTCAACTTTGGGAATGATTTTCTCACCTGGATTCGTTCTCTTTATAGTAATATGTCTACATGTGTTTTAAATAATGGGTATGCCACGAATTATTTTAGAGTTACAAGAGGAGTGCGACAAGGATGCCCACTCAGCCCTTACCTTTTTATTATTTGTACAGAGCTATTAAATTGGCTTATTAACTGAAATAGTAACATTAGGGGTATTTCCATTTCTGGTGAAAGTATTAAGATTTCCAATTATGCTGATGATACAGTTATAATAACTAATGGTGATGAAAACTCAATTAAAGAGGTAATTACAGTGTTGAAAACATTTTCGTCGATTTCGGGTTTGAATATCAATCTAAGTAAAAGTCATTTATTTCCTTTAGGACCACTTCATAAGAATACACCTGGTTATCTCAGCACATTTCTTTTTGACACTAGTGACAAACCTATAACTTACCTAGGAATCTCTTTTACACATCATCATGATGATTTTTTGCCCTTAATTATTTGCCTTAACTTTCTAGAATTAAAAATTTATTGAATATTTGGTCCTCCAGAGATTTAACGCCGATTGGTAAAATTGTGATTATCAAAACGTTTGCCTTATCTCAGCTCGTTTATCTTTTTACGGTCCTTCCTCTCCCATCCAGTAAATTTTTTCGAGACTTAGAAACGATGTTTTATAGTTTTATTTGGTCTAAGAAACCTGATAAAATACGAAGGCCAGTTCTAATCAATAAGAGATGTAATGGGGGACTTAACATGACTGATATTGAATGTATGGCAAAAAGTTTACAGTGTAAATGGGTGAAGTTATATTTTGATGAGAATCGTAGTCCATGGAAATTGTTATTTGACTTTAATCTTAAGAATTATGGGGGGAAACTGTTGTTTCAGAGTAATTTTCATAAAAATGATATTATGGTCTCCAACAGTTTCATTCAAGGAATTTGTAACGTATGGTCTGATTATAATTTTAGAGGTTTTGACGTAGACAATTACAGTAATGAGAGTGTTCTGAATAATTCTTTTATTAAGATTAATAATACGACAATTTATTCTAGTATTTTACATTTGAAAAAAGCCCATTTTTTATATAACTTTTTTGATGATGAAGGTACCGCTTTAAAGTATACCGCATTCATCAACAAGTTTGGCATTGAAAACAATTTCCCATTCACTGTTTACTATGGTATTCTTTCGGCCATTCCTAGAAATTGGAAGCAAAATATTGAACCAGTTCACTGCCTTAGCGAAAGTAATTCTCGATTAACATCTTACATTTCCTGCACCAGCCCCACCAAGAAAGCTTATAATTACTTTATTATGAATAAGTGTCAGACTCCTAAGGCTATATACAAATGGGAGCAATCTTCAAATAATGATTATGATTGGATCAGTGTTTTCAATATGCCTTTTCTAGCAGTTCGTGAGGCTAAAATTCAGTTTTTCCAGTTCCGTTTTATTCACAGACTTGTTGCTACTAATGTTTTTTTACATAAAATTAAGTACATAGACTCTTCTTTGTGCACCTTTTGTAAAACTGAGCCTGAAACCCTAGAACATCTTTTTTGCTCTTGTATTGTTACCCAGCAGTTTTGGCAGAGCGCTGTGAACTTGTGTCTTAAAAATGTCTTCCTTGTTGATTGGGAGTTTATAAAGTTTGGGTTATTAGATGACTTGAAAGATCCCATTAATTTCTTTTTACTACACGCTAAGTACTACATTTTCAGTTCTAAATTAGACAATAAAAAACCTGATGCAGAGATTTTTCACAAAAAAATTAAGTTTCTTACAAATGTGGAGCTTCATATATTGAGTAAGAACCAGAACGACATGAAAATTTTAAGATACAAGGAAACCTTCCTATAGGAAATTTTAAGTGTGTTATGTTTATGATGAGTCAGCAATGAATACTGTTATGTTATGACTAAGCTTTTGTTCCAGATGTTATTGATATTTTGGTAAATTTCATGCTGTACTGTAACTCGGTTGTGCTAAAAGTAGTAAATCCACATTGAAATGATTGTGTTTAATTTTATCAGTGACTCCACTGTTCAGGTACAACAAAATGTACACAAGACGGTTTTGTATACAAACAATTAACACAAAAGTGCTGCTGGGAAATTATTGGTTATTGAAGTGTAATTATGTATTTATCTTACTATTTTGTAAATACTTGTATATTATATCGTCAATCTAAAATTGAAAGGATTAATTATTGAGACAAAATGTGAAAAGCAAATCATGTATATGTTTATAGTTCATCAAGAACAAATTTGTATATATCAAATGACAGTATCTTGTGAGAACAAAAGATAATTGAATAAAAGAGATGGCAAAAAAATATTTATTTATTTATTTATTTATTTATTTATTTATTTATTTATTTATTTATTTATTTATTTATTTATTAATTTATTTATTTATTTATTTAATTTCACTAATTGGACACCTTGGGGGAAGAAAAGTCGACCAAAGGGCGAAAAGAAAAATAAGGGCGAAAAAACACTTCGTCTTAGCGTTTTCTCACGCATTTTATAATTATATAGGAATACTTAAACGTAAAGTAACGTCCTATTAAACACACAATCTATATGTCATTGCTCCAATGTCGACTGATGTACGGAAACGTATTTTTTAACACGCACGAATGGCAGGCCATTGAACTAACGTTGATTATTTTTTGAAGACGTTGGGGCGAAATACATACTTATACCATATATATATATATATATATATATATATATATATATATATATATATATATATATATAATATATATATATATATATATATATATATATATATATATATATGTATATCAAATCTGTGCACATTAATTGCCCTTCATTATTCACCTTACAAGTGAAACTACTATAAGCAGTCCACAAATTGGTAATCTCAGGGCCAAACCAGTTGTTAAGAACATAAAAGACATAAAAGGTGATGGTAACTGTTTCTTCAGATGCTTGTCATACTTATTAGCTAATACAGAAGATAATCACCTTCCTTTGAGACATTTAATCGTCCAATCAATTCAGCAAATACATCTTAGGTCTCGCTCATCGAACTTTACAGCAATACATTCATTTTTCTAGGATGGATTTTTCTGACATTAATTCGACACTTAGGGCGGAACCTGAATATATCCCTTACCTTAGCATATATTTCAACATAACGTCTTCAAGATATAATCAATATTTCAATAGCTATTATTATATATCAATTATTATATAATCAATTATTTCAATAGCCCGCCATCCGGTAGTGTTAACAGATATGCGTCCTTAAATTCCTCAACACAGAAGTAATCGCATATAGATTGTAGGTTTAAAGGACGTTACCATAGGTTAACGTATTCCTACATAAAAAGTGAGTGAAAACGTTAAGGCGAAATGGTCTTTTCGCCCTCATTTTTTGTTGACTTTTCAACAACTTTCTTCCCCCTAAGTGTCAAATTAGTGCAGTGTTAGACTTAGCATTTAAAGAATCGACGATAATGCAATTAAACAAATAAACTGAGGAAGTTCCCACTGGAGAATTAACGGTGCTTTAGTTGGATGAGCACAATGCCAACAGCTTTGACAACGAAAGAAGGTGTTGCCAAAGGGTTAAATTTGTAAAAGTGATAATTGGGCAGAACCACACGTCTTTGTTAAGACTGTTTTCATGACAATTAATTCGAAAAATCCAGTCAATTTCCTTGCGCTTTTGTTCCTCTGATGAATTAAAGTTAGATGCTATAAGAATACATTTCAAATTTTTGAGAGAATGCCTGGGAAGATTGAAATGCTCAGTCACAGGGAACCCGGAAAAATTGTCACGTATCGTTTTTTTTTTTTTATTTTTTTTTTAACTCAAACGGAAAGAGGTAGAGGTTTCACCTACGTATTAACCTTTATTGCAGGCAGTACAATAAAATGTAATAACAACATTTGTGGAGTCGCACGAAAGGGAGAGGGGAACTGATGGGAGACTAAACATGAAATATAGGTACATGTGGACCGGTAGAAATGTGAGAACAAATGTGGCATCTCTCTTTTTGGCAGGCGGTGGTGCCTCCGTGTTTGTCACGGTGTGAAGAAAGTTTGGGTGGTGTGAGTAATCGTCTAAGATAAGGTGGTTGCTTTAAAGCAAGCAGAGGAGGTGCACTAAGATCCTTTATTTGTTCAAAGTTACCGCCCGATTTCCTTACTTACCAAGGTCTGTTCCAAGGCTTTAGCCACAACACTTAAACGGGTCCTACCTAATACCATAAATTAAAATCTCCAGTGTTTCCACAGGAGACAGACGGGGAGCCTTACAGCTGATGAGGAATCCGGTCTGGATTCGAAAAGCTTTCTTTTCCCCAAGTAAGTCCTCTTTAGCGTTTGAAATGGTCATGAATCCATCAAAATTTATGGGTTCTTTTTAGTGTTTGTTCCAAAGGCGTAGGAAGCCGTTTTCTCGACTGGGTGGGGACTGAACATTGGGTCGGACCGACGTCCCTGGGGAGGAGTCTAAGTGGAGGGGTTGTTCCGCAAGAAAGACGCCCCTTCCCGTTGGAAAATGTTTGAATGTTTAAGGGTCCTTAGACGCAATTTGGTGAAATATTAGGCAAATTCATTTTTGAGCTGATCGCTCCCGCTATACATGTAGGTTAACAAGATGAGCAACATTTTCCACCTCGTTTCTTCAGTTCAATCAACTTGGAGAGAATGCACAAAGTAATGAATGAATAGTTACGCAATTGTTTCATATATTAAATGGGTCAAACATTTGTAAGCTATTCAACTACCATTGTCAACTTAATTGTTGAAAGGAAATGTAAAGTAATGTGAAGTATCGTTGTCACTGACAATGCTCAGAACATACAATAATGGACCGAAAAAAACATCAAACACAGGAAATTGCCTTTCCAACACGAATACTTTCAATACACTTAAATATGCAAGCAAGAAGCCGCAACCTAGCCTGGCTGGATTTTTGATATAATACCGTCAAAAACAAAAAACAAAACAAAACAAAAAAAAAATAAAGTGGCGCCGACAGAGGTTGGTGAGGGGTCACTACAAGAGATGATTTCTTAAGCTCACCCCAGATAAACCCAGAAAGTCGGTGTAAATTGTGTATATTTGCATCGGTGGCAGTTTGCACCCGGAACAAATCCTTCCTTTGTCGCCTTGTGCACGTGATGTCCAGGGGGAGGTCTAAGTACATGGGTGCCACTCCCCTTTGAGAAATTTTGTTCATTTACGATGACTTGGATGCAAACTGATGCTATCTTTGAAAAATTTTGGAATTGATTGTATGTTTATACGGCAACAACCCCCCTTGAAAACGTCTTGTTAAGGTACGGTGGCTTGGGTGCAAAATGGTGGTATCTTTGGCAAATCTTTCAATTAATTACGTGCTTAGAAATTATCATTATTTAGTGACATTTTGGCTTGACATTGCACTCGTTATTAAAAAAAGTGTAACGATAAATATATGCTACGAATGTTACCGTATTTGCTACTCATGGTATTAGATTACTATCAGATGCTCTATTGATGCAGGGTTCCTGCAGTGGTCGGAGATGTACTTTTTCGGACATGTATTTTGGTCAGAATAATGTATTATTGTCCCAGTAATGGTTATAAGATATGACGTGTGTGCCGTGACGAATGTGCGCGAAGCGGGCCGAAATTTTGCATTAGAAATCATTTCCATATCAAAAGTTGCGTGGAGACCTTGCACTTAGACGCTTTAAGTTCCTAGCAAAATGCATGCGCCAATTAGAGGGCGAGTCTTCTGCCTCGTATAAGCTTTCAGTTTCTTAAAAGGTGTGTTCCCCTGAATTGCACTATACTTTGCATTCTTGCTATGCTGTGCTTCATAATGACTCCTTATGCACAACAACATTCTACGTAATTGTAGAACCCTCGCCATTGAATAATGCAAATATGTTTGAGACGGTATTGATAGTAAACACAGCCATGTGGTGAGGCTGTAAGGGCGCGGAGCCCGCCAAAATTTTGGCACTTTGAGAAGGATTTGCGAGGATGTTGATAGTTTGAGAACGACTTGTGAATAAAAAAATGATTGAAATAGAAGCATCGTTCAGTCAGAAACACACCTCACCCTTACCCCTACAGAAATCTGCAGCTTAAACGCCTTTGTGGCTCATTTTAAATTTCCCGGGAAAATTTTCGGAAATTATCACCACGGGCTACTTTGAGGAACAGGTGTTCTCTCGTTATACTGGGATCAAACCTATGCTCTATAAAAGGTATATTGATGACAGTATTGGGGTTGCGGTGGGTCCTTGCCATGATTTGGAAATTAAAGTTCAGTAGCTCTGCTGAAACCATATTCGGCATTCTCTCAAATGAGGCCTAAAGAAAGGCACAAAGGTAAGGGACCGACCTGATTGGCCATGAAAGAGTCAAGGGGCATTGGAACGTTTGTAGTTCGATTTGAGGTATTTTGAAGCCAATATTCAAGTCTTTCAGCCTATATTATATATATATATATATATATATATATATATATATATATATATATATATATATATATATATTATATATATATATATATATATATATATATAGTAGACAAGTGTTCCCTTGTTTTGAATCAAAACTTAGAAAGGTTGAATACATTTCTTCATCTGCATTTTGTTCCCAGTTGCTAACTAGATAAACATGAAGAATCACATCTAATTTATGTCTGGCAGATGAGTTTACACAATGATGATTGTCTGAAGTGTTCATGATTTCAACTTATTTCCATTGCAGAACTCAGTTTGAAAGTTTACTCTTTTAGGCTGTTTGTGATTTTCTTGTCTTCTCTGCTTTGTGCTGCTTTGCTTTTTTTTTATTTATTTATTTTTTTTATTTATTTATTTATTTTTTGGTCTTTAGGTGCTTTTAGGTTTGTGTTCCTCCATAGGTATTCTTCATTATGTCACTTTGTAAAAAAAATTGAATAATGAAGATAAACCAAGGAGTTATTCTGCATGATTATAGCAAATAAGTAAGAAAAAACTGCCACACGACTGACAGCATCCATTCCTGAATTAGGATGTGATGGGGTAAACTAGTTCAAATTAAGGAACTGCATTTTTCCTTTGAACCAAACGCCTCAATCACGCTTGAAACAGTTTGTTATACCCTGGAAGTGCCCTTGCTACACTGTGCTAAGTCTTACCAACAGCTGGGTTAATTTATTGTGTAGGGAATTCTGAACCGGGAGAACACATGGTGGTAGAGGATGTATATATAGGAACATTTATATTACTATAAGGGGTGGAGAAAATGTGGTTGGGCGGAAGTATCCTTTCCCCCGCAAAGATGAAACCGCTTATTTGTTCACTCTGTAAAAATGTCAAAAATTTGCATTAATCTTACTTATCATATGCCCAGATATTGCCTCAAACTGTGGGGGGGGGGGGGTGGGAGGTGGGGGGGGTGGGGGGGGGGGGTGGTGGGGGGGGGGGGGAGGTGGGGGGGGGGGGGGGTCGTTCAGTCATTTACTGTGCGTATCCATTTTGTTGTTCGTTTTCTAATTCTTAAACGCCATATATGTGTTAAAAAATGAAGACGTCTATTTTTACAGTGTATGCCCCCTTCTCCCATCCCCCGTCTTGTACGCCTATGACGTTAGCCCTGATCGGAAAGCCCCCGAATCTGAAAACCCTAGGCCTAGGCTAGGAGATTTCACAAACTCCGGGCCCAAACTACGATAAACATGGGTTGTGTTTTTTTTTAATAAAGTAAGAAGCTTTAAATCGAACTCATGATTAAACTTACTTGTTATGGCTTATATCTGAATAGTAGCTGAGCGATATGTCGTCCAACTCGCTGGCTGTCTTTTAATCAGCTGGGCATTTTCCTTCGAATTGGAAGCTACAATCTTGGACAAAACTCGTTGGGACACCCCCGCTCCCCTTCACAAAGTTGACCATTTTCACGGCACACAGACATTCTCTCTGCGCAACTTTGGAAGGGGGAGCGGGGGCTTCATGTAAACCTGGGAACGGAGATTCAAGAATATTATGACAAAGCGTCCCAACAGTTTTGTCCAAGATTGTCTGAGAAATTCGAGAAGTTAGAACTGCTCGCGGCCCATAGTAGAAAGTGTTTCTTTGCGTTGCGTTGATTCGCAAAAGGGTAGGTGTCTTTTTTAGGTACAAGAGAACAGTAACAGAGAATAGTAAGCGTATTCTGAGTCCATATTGAAGTTCTTGTTAATATAATACTATTGAAGCTGAAAGCATTGGGAAGGTAGCTAAATAAGTTCAAAGCGTCCTCTCGTTCAGGAAGACATTTTCATAGACATCGTTACGAAACGTAAACATTTCTGCCTGGCATTCCCTGCGAATACCTGAAACAGTCTATCCATTATGATCTCGCCAAACAACAATAAATCAGTATAAACAAATAAACAAAATAACACATTAAAACAATTTTAAATTATACTTTCATTTGGCTAAAATCCTCAGGCCTATAAACCTCCGAAAAAGTGTACTGAATACGGCTGCTCGGAAAATTAACCATTTTTCTATTGAATTTGTTCTCGTAAATCGCTCACTTAAACCTCAGACAATCTTGGACAAAACTCGTTGGGACACCCCCGCTCCCCTTCACAAAGTTGACCATTTTCACGGCATACAGACATTCTCTCTGCGCAACTTTGGAAGGGGGAGCGGGGGCTTCATGTAAACCTGGGAACGGAGATTCAAGAATATTATGACAAAGCGTCCCAACAGTTTTGTCCAAGATTGTAGTAGGAAAATCACTTCAACTCCTGCAACTTTGAAAACTCCCCAACAAGCTCCTCAACATTTAAGCGTAAGAGCATTCCAGTACACATCACGCAACAACTAGTTGATAATCATCATCATTCTCAGCGCGCGCGATGATTGAGCAAATTTAAATCAGGATAAGTATGCAAACTCTTAAGTATTCCACAACACAAATCCCGAAACCCCATTTGATAAAAATTAGGAATGCTTCCCCTAGGGACAAAGTAATGGGGAAAACAATAGGACTACCTTGAAGAGAACGAATGTTTGAGTATCCCATCCAACAAGAGCGTATTGCGTACAAAAACATCAGTATTCTCTTTTGGTAAAACGCGTGCGTACTAATTTGATGATATTACGCGCGCGTTAGCATCACTATCAACTTTTACGGGCGCAAATTCCGGCGCGCCATACATACGCGCCCAGCTTATTATGGTTCATAATAATTTAAGAGCGCAGTCGTAGGGTTTCGAATGCATGTATTGCCTCCCCTAGTAGTAGTCTGTTGACCAGCCTAAATACATCGCTGCTTATTCGACCTTCCTTCATTTGATTCATCTCCTTAATACAGGCTCTAATACCATGTGGAAAAAACATGTACCTTATGAAGAACAAACATTTGAGTACCCCACCCAACAAGGGCGTATTGCACGCGAAAAACATCAGTATTCTCCTCCAGTAAAACGCGTACGCACTAATTTGAGTACACCGTGTGCGTATTAACATCACCAAGAACTTTGCGGGCGTAAATTGTCGGGCGCCATGCATACGCGCTCATCTTTTTCAAAGAAAAGGGCGCAGTCGAAAGGTTTCGAATACTTAACCTTACAGATTGCCGCGCGCACCTAGCACTTAACCTTTTGTTGAGCATAATTAGGCTACATCGTTGCTTTTTCGACCTTTCATAAACGGATTTACCTGTATCTCAAAATTAAAAATGAAGTTTGCTCTGTTTGAATTTGTGCTTGGAGGAGATAACTGCCTCGAAGTGGGTGAAACTTCATGGATTGCCAGTTTCGATGGGCTAGATTTGTCAAGCTTACAAAATTGGCAGTATGACAAAGAAGTCATCGTAAACTGGCCCAAAATAAGACGTTCGAAAGGCAAAACGACCAAATACTTGACAGAACCACACGTTGCAAAGGTGATTTCCTTCTCTGGTAAGTTGATTTGAAAAACTTCTTATTGAATTTAGTTTAAAAAAAGGAACGGATAGCCTATGAAGGCTAACGACTGCATTTTCGTCAATATGGATAGGCCCTGACGTTAGGCATACACTAATGGGTTAACGTATCGGTTCGAAATCGAACCCATGAGAAGGGAAAGCTGTGACGTCATCTAAAAATCCGACATACGGTCTTGTTGAATTTATATCAGACGACCCGCGTCGTCTTTAAGCAAAGTTGACACACCAGTTACATGATAGGAAACGGGAGTCAACTTGAAAGTCTACTCAACTGTTCAGGGGCAAACTTTGATTGCAGGCTGCTTGAATGAAAACTTGCTCTGGCCCAGGCTTAGACATACATTATCACTGGGGCATTACGGCGAAAGTCGAATTGTCGGTTGAATGTCGATTTAATGTAGTATAGAGGGACCGGATTTCGTTCACCCTAAAATTTGTGAAGTCCTTTAAACCTTGCAAAAACTAACATATTGCCAGAATTTTGTATTTTGTAATGGTTGTGAGTGTAATTTACTTAGGCTAGATCTCTTTGAAGGTAACACAGGTTTGAAGCCGCCAATTAAGCTTACAGGAAAGGTGGTCGATTTGAATTGGTTGGTTGAATTCTCGTCACCATTTACGCAAGTAGTCCGCAATCCGTTCACTGTGATTGCGTTTATACTTTACGAAACATCACCCCTTGAAAAAACCTCAAGATAGACTTTGAAACTTTACGTCAACCCTCAGCGTCTCATTTCAAACAAGAAAAGGTGTCAGGATTTACTCTTAGCTCAATTGGGCCGTAATACCGATTATTGTAATTTACTAGCTGTGGTTGGAAATCGTAGAAGGTCATGAGAACAAGGGGAACTATGCCCTGGTCTGGCTCAAGTTAAATTAAGTGCTTCAAGAATTTCCGCATGTTGCCTGTTTTTTGAACGTTTGTTTAGCCGTGTCGTTTCATAAGTTTTAGCAATGGGCGGTAAAGTAATTTTAATTGACGAAACCGTAATATGTGATTTTAAACAAAAGTGATGGGGAGAGTGAAACAATCCCCGGCAAAATACTGACCGAATAATCCGCGGTCCCTTCCCCCATTACCCGCTCTGTACTTAAGTTTGAACGGCACTGACAAGAATCCTAAGTGACTGCATAAAGTGTCACAACTTCTGTTTAAAGGCCTACCTTGTAACTTGATTCTCGATAGTAGAACGGATCTACGTTAGGCGTATAAAATTTACAAAACTCGACCCCAGCTTCTTAAGGAATCTATGAGCTTAGATACGTACCCACTATTTACATATATTTATACACCAAATTGCCGCAATTACCGTCATTGCAGCAAACAGGAGCAACATATTCTTAATGTTTACATATATATTTGAAAGGTTTAGGCTTGAGCTAATTAATTGCTTTTTTATTCCTTAAGTTATTTTGGTAAATTTTAAGTAAGTGCTTGAAAGTTAAAGCATCTGTAAAACCTAGCATTTATCATGTCATCAAAGAGACACAGACAACAAGTAGACCATTCTATATGACAAGGAAGTTCTATCAAGAAGTCTTTAAACATGTAACAAAATTAGCTAAACAATTTAAAGTAAAGCTCGCCGTCTTTATCTTTCACAGACTCAAAACAAACACTTATTTCACAGAGAAATGAATTGTGTAGTGGCGAATTTGAACGAAAGGAATGTGACCTCGGGAGAGGAAAAAGACAGAAGAGGCCAAAAAGGTTATCTTCCTCTGAAAGTTTGTCGGAGGAAGACGAAGACAGGGAATACGTTACTAAAAAAAAGAAATCAAAAGTAATGAAATCTCGTATTTGTGAAACATTTTTTGCAATTTTTAATTCCGATCAGTACAATTAGGCCTAATATTAAATTTCGCTTAGATTTTATGTCTCGACCAAAACTTTATTTTTCAAAGTTACAGCTCCACACTCGCTTTTCTCTTCTTACTTATGGCAATTCATCATAACGAACATTTTAAAATACTGTATAATTGAAAATGCTTTTGTGTGTGTGTGTGTATGGGTGTGTGTGTGGGGTGGGGGGTATATACCTGGAGACAAATTTATCAAAAGGGTATGACTATCCTTTTACAATTTTGTATATATGTAAAGGAGCGAAGATGCAAAGTTGTGCTATCTTTAGCAAAGTTTTTTTCAACTTAATGTGTTTGAACACTTCCTTTGTCTATTGGCTGGTTGAAAATGTTTATTATGGAAGCACATGCATTCTCTTGGGGGGAGTATTGGATTATGTGTATTCGTGTAATATGTAGAATGAATATTTTATGAACATAAGGAGAAAGCGGAGGCGGCCAGGGAGGCTATTTTTACGTAATAATAAGATAGCAAACCGGAACCTAACAATATCGTCCGAATCAATTCCTACCGCTCTTTATTATGCGGCACAACGGCGCTCTTATATCAGTAGATTTTACTCCTATTGATTCACTGTCAGAAAATTTTTCCAACAGTGATTACATCTTAACTAACTTTGTAACGAGTCATAGGCATGTAACTTTTTTCCTTTTTTCTTCTTACAATCACCCCCTGCGGGTTCGGGGATGTAGAACTGGCCCGCTGCTTTCTCAGCATGTCGTAAGAGGCGACTCACAGGGACAACTCGTTTGCCGTGAGTTGCGACCCGTGTCGGTGGAGGAGAGAGTCCTGGTGGTTGAGCGAAGGCCATGACTGCGGTCTGGTCCTAGCAACACACCTATTTGGCCTCAAATTCACCTAGTCGGGAGGTTGAATAGGCCTGGTTCAACCAATCGGCTGGTGGCGTCTTGCCCTGAGTCTTGCACTGCTTAAATAACTTAGCACTGACTTTTCATGTTCTCATCAGCAAGCGGACTTTTCATCCCATGTATACTAGAGGAGTGGTTTTCTCAGATGGCGGCTGCTTAATCAGGTCAATCGGTGTTATTGATTCATTAATGGCCTTGAGTATATCACTGGTGTATCCCTGGCATCGGTTTGTGATGTTTTTTTTTTTTTTTCACTTACCTTTGATGTCCCCTTGTTGGGCTCCATGGTGGGTGGGGAGCACCGGTGATGAAGTTTTCACTTTTAACTATGGATTCTTCAAACCCAGGAAAACTTGCTAACAAACGATTCAGGAGCGACTCTGGGTCCAGCTCCGACCCAGAAGCCACTCCTAACTGGCCTAGGTTTCTTGTCGTCTCCAGTAGTGGTGACGACAAGACCCTTTCCAACATGTCACCGTTCGCTGTGAACGAAGGCATTGAGGGTGTTGTGGGCACCCCCAAGTCAATTAAGAGGCTGCGCTCTGGGGATCTCCTTGTCGAGGTCAGCCGGAGCACCCAAGCAGACAATGTACTGAAAACCAAACAATTAGTAGACGTACCAGTTCGGGTGACCCCTCACAGGTCACTTAACAGTTCAAAAGGTGTTATTAGATGCCTGGATATCAAGAACTGCTCTGATGAGGAGATTCTTGATAACCTGGCATCTCAACATGTTAGTCACCTACATCGCATTTCAGTGTTAAGAGAAGGTGTAAGGAAGCCCACCGGCACCTTCATCTTAACCTTCAATACTCCCATACCCCCGAAAACACTGAAGACTGGCTACAAGCAGGTCAGGGTTGAGATTTACATCCCAAACCCTGTCCGCTGCTTTAATTGCCAGCGATACGGCCACTTTAAGTCAAACTGCAGTAGACCAGCTACCTGCGAGAAATGTGGCCAGGAGGGGCATTCTGGTGATACCTGTGAGGGGCCACCTCGCTGTGTTAATTGCCAGGGCAGTCATCCTGCAAACAGCAAAACATGTCAGAGATGGGAAGAGGAGAAACAAATACAAAAACTAAAAGCCTGTAACAACATCACATACAAAGAGGCTAGAGACACATTTAGATCGCAGGAATCACAGCTCAAGAGCTATGCTGGAGCTGTGAAGACTGCAAAAGTCTCTGCTGCCACCCAAACAGATGTCACCTGGCCAAGGGACAGCAGCTTCCCAAAACCCATCTCTTTCACGTTCCCAAAACCATCAAAGCAGTCTACAACAACCAAGACAATGCAGACGATGACAGCACCGACAAATGTAACTCAATCAAAACCCCCACAACAGAAACCTAAACCACCACCTAAACCAACGACCATAAAACAGCAGCGACAAAAGACAGAATTAACAACAGCGAGAAGCACACCTAGGTTGAAAATACAGACAAAACTGAGCAAAGGGTCAGATGACCCTATTCAACTTTACAATAAGTTTGGAGCATTAGAGGAGAGAGAGGGAGGAGAAGGAGAGGAGCTGATGGAGCTCAGTGGCCAGAACCTTCGGCCTGGGTCAGGGGGCTCCACCAGCTCTACTAAGAAGCCGCAGATTCCAAAGGATGACCCTGGGGAGAGCTGCGGCTATAATTCAATGGAATTTTTTTTTTTTTTTTTCAGAGGACTTAGACCAAATTACGAGGAGATTAAATGCTTCATAGCAGACTGGTCTCCTTTAGTAATATGCCTGCAGGAAACTTTCCTTCGAGACACTGACCACCTTACATTTAAAGGGTATGACATGTATAACAAAACTGTTGTATCAGCAATCGGAGGATCATCCATCTTAGTAAACAAAACAGTTCCACACTCCACCATCCATCTGAACACTAACTTCCAAGCCGTGGCTATTCGAGCTACACTTCACCGCACCGTCACTGTGTGTTCGGTGTACATCCCACCAAGGTATAGTCTAAAACGCGATGATTTGGACATGCTAGTTCACCAGTTGCCCACGCCATTTCTACTGCTGGGGGATTTCAATGCACACAGTGACATGTGGGCTGTACTTACACCAACCAGATGGGTGGTTTAATTGAGTCTGTGATTGCTGCTTCGAATCTATGCCTTTTGAATGATGGGTCTTCTACCTACATTCATCCAGCCTCTGGATCTCGTTCAGCTATTGATCTGTCAATGTGCTCTCCGGCAATTCTGATGGACCTTCAGTGGAGAGTCTACAATGACCAATGTGGAAGTGACCACTATCCCCTTTTAATCGATATTGTCTACCCAATGCCCGAAGAGAGAGTCCCCAGGTGGCAGCTTCAAAAAGCTGACTGGTCTTAATTTAGCAATCTTTGCCGCAACACGATCGTCAAGGACGCTTTTGACGGTTTACAAGACAAGATCTCCCATTTTACACAACTATTGGTGAATATTGCTACCAAAACTATTCCTAAGTCCTCTGCAAATCCACGTAGTAAACACAAGCCGTGGTTTAACACGGATTGCGAAAAAGCGATCAAAGATCGCAAAAAGGCCCTTAATATCTTTAAGAAGTACCCTAATAATCTTAATCTAAGAAAGTACCTCAATGCCCGTGCCAAAGCACGGCGCATCATCAAAACCAGCAAGCGGGAGTCATGGAAACAGTACATCTCTCAACTTAACTCCTCCACCCCAGTCAAAAAAGCATGGGATATGGTAAGAAAAATTAGTGGGAAGCAGCTCAGTTCCTCCGTTCTACACATAACTACACCAGACGGTAGCAAATGCACAGAAACAGCAGATATTGCCAATTTGCTTGCAGATGAGTTTGAATCAAACTCTTCAAGCAATCACTACACCCAAGCCTTTCAGGCATTCCAATATTCAGAACTACAACAGCCTCTTCAACATCACGGAACTTCGCATTGCTCTCGAGAGAAGCAATGACACTGCCACTGGCCCAGATGAAGTTCACTACCAGTTCTTAAAACACCTTCCAGATGACTCCTTACTGGTTTTTCTAGATATTTTCAACGGTATATGGGAAAATGGCAATTTTCCAGCTGCTTGGCGGGAGGCCACCATCATTTCGATCGCTAAGCCGGGCAAGGACCCGACCCAGGCTACAAACTATCGCCCTATTTCGTTAACTAGCTGCCTGTGCAAGACATTTGAACGAATGATTAATGCTCGTCTGGTTTGGTTCCTTGAAATCAACAGTCTGATAACTAGTTTTCAAAGTGGCTTTCGACCTGGCCACAGTACCACTGACCAACTCGTCCGTCTAGAGTCCACAATTCGCGACGGCTTTGTTCGCGGACACCATGTTGTATCGGTGTTCTTCTACCTGGAGAAGGCATATGATACAACTTGGAAATATGGTATTCTAAAGGACTTGTACAATGCGGGTCTCAGGGGCAGAATGCCACTTTTTATTCAAAACTTCCTGAAAGATCGTGTGTTTCGAGTCCGTGTAGGGGAGTGTATTGTCTGAGTTACATAATCAGGAGATGGGTGTTCCTCAAGGCAGCATCCTCTCCGTTACTCTTTTTATTATGAAAATAAACAGCATCGCTAATGTGGTGAACACTGGGATTGAAAAGTCTTTGTTTGTGGATGACTTCTCTATTACCTGTTCATCAAGGAACATGAGGTCTATAGAGAGACTAATGCAAAATTGCCTCAACAAGATCCAACATTGGGCTGACCAAAACGGATTCCGTTTTTCTCGGACAAAGACTGTTTGCATGCACTTTTGCAACCGGAGAGGTGCGCATTGCGACCCGGACCTGAACTTGAACGGTGTTCACATCCCAGTTGTTCCCCACACTGAGTTCCTAGGCCTAATACTCGACAGTAAGCTCAACTTCAAAGCCCATATCGACCATCTGAGGCGGAAGTGTCAAGGAGCTCTAAACCTGTTGAAGGTCGTCTCAAAGATGGACTGGGGCGCTGGCCGTCCTGTTTTGCTTCGCCTCTACAGATCACTTGTTAGGTCCAAACTTGATTATGGTTGTGTTGTTTACAGCTCAGCACGTGAGTCATACCTTAGAAAACTGCTCCCTATCCATAACCAAGGTCTTCGAATCTGCCTGGGAGCTTTTCGTACGTCTCCGATGCAGAGTATCTACATCGAAGCGAACGAACCACCCCTTCAGATCAGATGGGAGAAATTGTCACTCCAATTTGCCATGAAACTGAGGAGCCATAGACACAACCCGACCTTTGAGACGGCCTTCACCCATAGGTTAAGTCACATTTACCTCGCAAAACCAGCAGTCCCCCCCCCCCCCCCCATTTGCTACTCGCGTTAAGGAAGCACTATCAAAGGTGTGTACCAACCCCGATTTCGTAGCGCAGTTTACCTTCGCCATCACTCCTCCCTAGAAGTTAGTCGAGCCAGTGATTGACCTTAGTTTGAGGAATTACCTGAAGAACTCAACAAATGAACTGGTGTACCGTGCCAGCTTTAATGAGCTGAGACATAAGTACCGTCGTTATCATGCAATCTATACTGACGGTTTCAAAGCGACGAACAGGGTTGCAGTTAGTTAGTTAGTTAGATGGGGTTTAACGACACACCAACACGGATGTGTTATACAGTGTCAGCCAGATAAAAAAAAAGCAATGGTGAGGTGAAATCACCTAAAAGGAAAAAGGATTGGGCACAAAACTAAGATATCTAAACAAAAGCCAATGTGGGAGTCATGTCAAAATTTCATGTAAAGGTTACTTTCTTTGAGAAAGTCCAGAATGAGCGAAGGATCTGTGTGCTCAAACAACGTCTTCAGGTTTGGCACAGTGTAGTACTTCTGACGGATATGGGAGTATTCATAGCAGTCAATGAGAATGTGACTGACTGTGACAGCACAGTTACAGGGGATACAATATGGTCTCTCATCCCCGTGGAGCAAATAAGCGTGGGTTAGGTAAGTGTGACCTATGTGGGCCCTAATCAGTACCAAATCATCTCTCCGTTTTCTGGGGGCTGCATTACCCACAGTCCCGACCGTTGGTTTCACTTGGTACAATTTGTTCTCTGGGAAAGAATCCCACAGTTCCTGCCATTTTGATTTTATATAGCCGTTGATGTTAGGACGGTAATCAGTGTGGGGTACGTGGAGGTTGGTGATGTCCATCTGTAGGGCTTCCTTAGCTAGCGTGTCTACCTTTTCATTTCCGTGTATGCCCACGTGACTCGGAACCCACGCGAGCACAACTGACTTCTGCAGTCTCACCAAATTAGAGTAACTTTCCCGGAGAGCTATTACACAAGGGTGTTTTTGCTCATCGCCTTGAAGAGCTAAAAGGCTGGATAGCGAGTCTGTAAACACAATGAACTGGTGGTCGTGCGAGGTTTCGATTAGCTGGAATGCCATCTTGAGTGCCTGGAGTTCGGCGGTAAATATTGATGCATCATCCGGCAATCTGACCTGCAAGAATGCATCTCGGCCTGTTGCAGCAGCTGCCACCCTGTTCGTGGCTTTGCAACCGTCGGTATAGATTGCATGATAACCATAGTACTTATTTTTCAGTTCATTAAAGCTGGCACGGTACACCAGTTGATTGGTTGAGTTCTTTGGATGCTGTCTCAAACTAAGGTCAACAACCGGTTTGACTAACCTCCAGGGGGGAGTGATTGAGAAGGTAAGCTGTGCTATGGAGTCGGGGCTAGTACACACCTGTGGTAAAGCTCCACCAATGCGAATAGCAAATGGAGGGATAGCTGATGGTTTCCTCGTGTATATGTCACTAAACTTATGGTTGAAGGCCGTCTCAAAGGTCGGGTTTTGTCTATGACTCCTCAGTTTTAGGGCAAACTGAAGGGACAACTTTTTCCATCTTAAATGGAGGGGTGGCTGGTTCGCTTCGATGTAAAGACTCTGCATTGGGGAAGTACGGAAAGCTCCGAGGCAGATCTTAAGGCCTTGGTAGAAAGGAAAGCCAAGGAGCCTCTTGATGAAACGAAGTTGAATTTTGTGATCGGTAAGTATCTGAAAGTAATTTTGTCCTTATCATCATAACCTAGCACTTCAAAGAAATTTTCAAGCAATTGGCACGGATAAAGTAAATCGAGACCAATAGTTCGAAAGTAACAACAACAGTAGAGCTACCGGTTAGATCTGAAACCGAAAATGTGACTCCTGAAGATGTATCTCAAAGGGTTAGGCTGTATCTTAGGTTGATATACCATGCAACAAGCCTATAAAACCAAACTTAACATTAAGCATTACTTATTGTGGGACCTTGATTTAGCATTCTATCGGGATCTTTTCTGTCTCCATTAATCTAAATAAAAAGGGCAAGTACCGAGCTCTTTCTTCTGACGATGCCATTTAACAAAACGTGATGGTACTTCCATACCAGTACTTCAACCTTATGGTGTTATTCAACTAGGGGGTCATTCAACACCTAGGGGTCAGATAGGAGACCCAGAGGTCGGCAAGGGGTTGTGACTGATCGAAGGGTTTAAATAAAATGGTCAGAGGGGAATAAGTGTTCTTCTGCTGTGCCAACACTAGCTGTAGAGACTTAACACAATATCTCAAGAAGGGAAACTGACAGTTCTCAGACTTGGTACATGGATGCCCCATGTTGAGAGAAAGAACCCTATTGTTTTTAGTGGAGGTCAAAGTCATCTGGGGTCACCAGGGTTCAAACACTGAAAACCTTTGTAAACACAATATCTCCAAATAAGAAGCTTGGATATATATCATACTTAGTATGTGGATGCATCATAAGAAGCTGGACCCTATTGTTTTGGTGGAGGTCAAGGGTCATCTGGGGTCACCTGGGATTAAACACTGAAAACCTTGTTAACAAGATATCTCAAAGCAGGAAGCTTTGATAGATTTCATATTTGGTGTGTGGGAGCGTTGTGGTAAGAAGATGCACCCTATTGTTTTGTGTAGTTCAGAGGTCATCTGGGGTCACCGGGGGTCAAACACACAAGACCTTGTTAACACGATATCTCAAATTAGGAAGCTTGGATAGATTTGATACTTAATGTGGATGTGTTATGGTGAGAAGATGAATGCTATTGTTTCTTGTGGAGGTCTAAGTTCATCTGGAGTCACCGGGGTCAAAGAGCAAAATATCCCAAGAATTCCCAAGATCATCCCATGGGTTCACCAGAGGTCAAAATGCAAATTTCCCAAGAATTCCCAAGATCAAATATGACGACAAAACTGTATTTTTCCAACACGTTAAGATAGCATTTGTCCAGTGACTGAAAGATATGGGATATCATGGCGTATTTGGAATAGAACATGTATCATCGAAATCTCAATGCTTTTTTTCATTCTGGTTAGCAAAAATATCTGTGCACCTTGCCCACCAAAATCGATGGTGGCGATTATCTTAGATTATGAAATGGTCAAAATACTGGCATATGGTAAATGGAGCAGTGATTGGTGTTCTGGTCCATACTATATGGTACTATAGATAATCTTTCTCACATTATGTATACAATATTTTATTTTTCAACAGATCAAGTTCTGAAGGCATTTCCAAACACAGCCAAAGAACACATAAAGATGACCATAACCAACAAACTGAGTAATGAATCTAAACTGAAAAAGAAAAGGGAATCGAAGACAATTGAGGAAGAATGAATTAAATTTGTTTTGAATATTGTTGCTGTTTGTTTTTATTTTACTTTGAGTTTGTTGCTATTTAAAATACTTCTTAGTCTGAAATTTGAAATCTTTGAATAAATTTTGAAACTTTTGACAAAATATAATGGTCTTGAGAACTCTATTTGCAATCTCCTGCATTAATTTGTTAGAATTGTAAAGGAACAAGTGTTTTCAAGATTCCTACAGCAAGACATGGAAGGTGTTTGAACACAGCAACTGAAGATGGGGACACTCGTGTCACAAAATCATGGTTCCATAGTAAAATTACTGTGGTAAAAGTACCACCGTATTATTGGCAACTACCATGTACTATGATATTGTCAGAGTAAAGTACTATGGTACTGTCATGGTAATACCATGGTTATTTTACCGTGGTATTACCATGGTAATTTTACCATGGTAATACCATGGTATTACCATGGTACTACCATGGTATTTCCACGGTAAAATTACCATGGTACTTTTTCCTAAGGGCCGGCTTGGTTAGTTAGTTAGATGGGACTTTACGACACACCAACACGAATGTGTTATATAGTGTCACCAAGGTAAAGAAAGGACAATGTTGGGGTAAAATGTTGGAGTCAAGACTCAATTTTCACACAAATGTACAGGCAAAGCGGGAGTATGTCAAAAACTTTACGGGCCGGCTTGGGGTTGTAGAATATGCCCACGGTATTTCTCACCTGTCGTAATAGGCAACTAAGCAGTGGCGCGCTACGGGGGGCATCTGCCTTGCCCCCCAGTTTCGAGATGAAAGTCACCCGCACTTTCGAGTTTTCCCTGAGACAATCATTCCTTGCCGTCTGACTGAGCTCCGCAAACGCAGTTTGCCAATGCCTGAAGTGTCAAAAAGCAAAAAAAAAAGGGGGGGGGGCCCTCAAAATTTCAGAACAGCGTGCTAAGTGCGAAAAAGCAAAAAAAAAAGGTCTTCAAAAGTTCGGAAGAAAAATTTTGCCCCCCCCCCCCCCCCCAACATTTGCCTTTGTCCCCAGCTTGCCTCCCACTTTTGACATTCTGGCAGCGCCACTGCAACTAAGGGAAACCAAACTTGAACCATACTTAAAAATAAACTTAAACTTTGAACTTTTCATCGAGTTCACTGACACTATATAACACATGTTGGTGTGTTGTTGAATCTCCTCACTACTAACTAGCCTCAGCTTAGATCGCAAGTGCATAAGTTGTAACTTGTCCTACATTTTATTTTCGATATTAGGGTAAAGACAACCTCCAAAAGAAGGCCAAGACAGCAGCAGGTCATGATATCATTGACCTCCTATTGAGGCAGCGGAGTGAGTCTGCTACTTGTGATGCACTAGAGTCAGATGATGACCTGCAGTGTCCAGCTGAAGTTGAGGATATCGAAGATGATAGTGATGATGCCAGTGATGATGCTGAGATGTCCAGGATAGCCTTTTTGCGGAGCCAGAATCAGTTACTTAAGGATAAGTTGGGTTCATCAGAAGAGAAGGTTGAAGAGTTAAATAAGAGAATTCATGAGTTGGAAAGAAATCTTTTGCGAGGTACGTTGTCATATGTGAGGTAAATTTTCACGTTTTCATTTTTTTTTTTTTTTTTTTTTGAGGGAATTTAGATTCTATATTCCTAGTTGTAGCATGTGTACCGGAGCTCAAATTATATTTTTAGCAGATCCAAACTTATCTAAAGCAATCTGTCACTTATTAACTTTCTGTCACACTCCGACTGTGTCTTCAACATAAAACTTAAGTGTTCTCGATGGGATTTGATGTCAATTCATACATTTTATTCAGATAGAAAGATACTTGTAACAGGTGGAGATTTGCAAGATTAGGCATAACTGATGAAATTAAACTTTGAGGTGAAAACCTGTTCCCTTCAAGGGTAATGTTACAGTTCCCAAAACTGATGTGCTGGATAAAGCTGATGTCCTTTTTTTTTTTTTTTTTTTTTTTTTTGTAAAATGGTACATGCAATATAGACTGGTTTCTACTTTCTAGTACTTTTGATATGAATTCTTTTCTCCAATAGGTCTGCCCAATATTGTAGGCCAGCTGGATGGTCTGGTAGGCCAGTACAGACAGGTTATCTTGTCAGCACCTACCAACAACATGACACCACCCAAACATGCTGTCAGCCAAACCCCAAAACAGCAACCAAGCATAACACCAGCCAAACCCATATCTTCTAGAAGTGCAACTCCATCATTATCAGGGGCATCGTCACAGTCTTCAACACCAGCTTCATCCGTACCATCGTCGCCAGAACACACATCTTCAAATGGTAGAAATGAAGTGAGTTTTTTTCTGTTACTGGATTACATGATCAGGCCTCGATATTCGAAGTTGTCCAAAACATTTTTGCATGTGTTTGCGTAGAGCATGAAAACTGAATTCCAAAGGTCTAACCCCCATCTTTACAGGGCATTCCTAAGCTGAGACATAAAATGCTGAAGTTTATTCACTCAATTTAAAATGGCAGATTGTGCAATAATCTGTGATGTCGTTGTACTACACAAATTACAGCCTTTGTATTTCTTGATTTTTCTGAAAGTTACTGCACCTTGTGCCAAAATGTGATCACGTTCTTACAGCTTTGAGGTGACTTGACTCTACAAGCCCTCTCTATACAGCATGTCATGCAAGAAAACAGGAAGTGTTCAAGGTAATATAAACACTTTTAATTTTTAAAAGAAAACATAAACATTTATGAGTTGTACAACAAGAATAACACAAGTCATTGTTCAATGGACTGTTTGGATTTAAGTGAATAAATTTCAACATTTAATATCTCAGCAATGGAGCAAGCTAAGAATATGTGAGTTGGATCAGTAAGATTCACTTTGCAACCTCTAAAATATCTATTTTCAAAGTTGTAGACTTTAGGTACACTTTAAGACAAACATTGTCTGTAATTGCCATGAAGAAGTTTATTGCAGTACTGAAGACCGCGTGTTTGGTCTAGTGGTAGAGCATCCGCCTCTCACGCGGAAGGCCCGGGTCGATTCCGATTGAGGTCGAGTCATACCAAAGACTTTAAAAATGGAACCTACTGTCGTTGTGCGTGATGCTCCGCATAAGCAATTGGAGTAGGGAAAATAAGCCAGTGAGCCACAACTGGAAAAATGCCGTGGCCGGCTCGACTTTAACCAATAGGGTGGAAACTGGGCTCTTGCCATTAAATATACCTTTCAAGTCACCCACAGTATATTTACACCACCGCATTTCAGAGACAGTTCCGTATTGACTAAGAACCCTCGCAACCAGGCGCTGATCGACCTCGAAGGGAAGGTAAAGCACCGTCACCGCCACAGAGCCATCATATGGGGTGACAGTGAGCCCCTCCACCCCCTTCAGGCATGACACACCCTTAACACGGGCAGCATCAGACTTAAACTTAAGGTCATACGTGTTGCGGGCCTCAAGCGCCTGCAACATCTCAATTTCTCCAATTTCGACACCATTGTCTTTTAACACAGTAAACGCCTGTGGGGGAGGGACACTCACCCCAGACGAAAACTCCAACTTAACAATTGTGCTATCCCGACCTCCGGGCATAGCAGCAGTTTGTGTGGCTCGGGACCACGGAATGAGAGTTCCTGTCCGGTCCGGTTTGGGTTTTGTTTTTTGTTTGTATGTGCCGTTTCGATGCACTTAAAAGGGCCCCCATTTATTCTTGCAAAACTAGCAGCTTTTTATGTCTATCCTTGATTGGTTTGTTTTTTATTTCTTTCTTGTAGGACTGACGACACAAAAGTTTGGGGTGACACGGACAGCCGTAAGGACGAAAATGGCAATAAGAAAAGAAAGATGAGCGTAAGGCATTCTTCCAGGAAGGAGGGAAGCAAAGTCTTGTAAAGCAGGATGGGGGAGAGGAGGCAGAGAAAACAGGAGAGCAATGAAAGATTTCATCTATGCACTTTTAAATTAATTCTTTTGTGTCAGTAATCGAATTAAGTACAACCTCTTTCCATTGCAAACACAGGGTACATCGAATATCTTTTAAGTTATAAAGTTTATCATGTAAATCATCACTTAGTCTCCAAAAAGTTCAGTATTTGTAGATCCTCTATAGACGTATTCATTCCCCACGACAGGGCTCCCAACAATCCTATATTTCCTGTATTTTGATAAAGCATATATTTTCTTACTGTTTATAAGAAGCGTAAAGCTATAGTTCCTATTTATTTCATCTAAAGTGTCAATGTTAGCCTACTTAGTCAAATGTAGATAGGTTGTTTCCAGGAGTCATGCTGTAGGTTGTTTTGAAAAAAAAACCTACATGTCATTTTGAGTACACTCCTTCCACCCCTCACTTTGCCGAGAACATTTCAGAAAATGCAACATATTTTCATACATGTATACGTCCGAAAATTTGTAGTATTTTTCCTCTCTGTTGGGATACATTTAAAGCTGATTGTCAAATTATAGTTCTTAACTTACGATATTTTATAAAATAAAGTGCAGTATTAAAAATCGTTTTTATTTATGATAACATCAACTCCAAATTCAACTCAATTTATATCACAGCCACAATATCACCTCACTTATGAAGTCTTTTTACCTAAGAATGTAGAGTTTAACTAGAGGCTAAATGGCACTTTTATTGCTCTCTGTATGCAACTAAGGAGCAGAATTAGGCATGTTCAGCCATTAGAAGATTATCATTTCTTCTTTTAACTGGCAATGCTATTACCTTGACATTTTTAGAGTGTATTACCTTGATCACATTCCCTCCACTTTTGTAAGCCTTTCCTCCAAATTATGTAGTTATCTTCCTTAAATACAACCCATTTGGAAAAGTATTACTTGCAATTTAACTCTTTCCTAAATTTCAGCAATTTATATGAACGAGTGGCCATATTACCGGTTGTACATACTTTAAACTTGTTTTTTTTTTTTTTTTTTTTTTTTTTGTCTTCTTTGGTCTTTGATTGTTATGTAGCTTATATTTGTACTGCACTATTTGAATCCGGCAGAATCTCAAACCTAGAAGCAGCTTGTGAAGGATAATGGGTGCATCCAATTAGATGCCAACAGCTTCTTTGACAAGAAAATCCCCCATGCTGGTCGGCAGGAAAATTTCTTCGGGTTTTCTGCATAGGAAATGGGCCTAACTTCGGGAAATTTCTGAAGGGTGCATGTTTTGGGAAATCCTGGTTGTTTGGGGAATTTGTTAAAGGGCAAATCTTTTCGGGTGATTCTGCCACGGGAAATTGTACAAGAAAGCCTTTCGGGATTTCTGTTTCGGGAAAGGGATCTCCTATACGCGGGATTTGGTCTGCGGGGTTTTACAATTCCCGTAAAATTTTCCCATAGAGAATTTTCCCGCAGAATATATTCCCCGTGGGCCAAAATCCTTAAGGGAATTTTCTGCGGGTTTTGTCTTGGGGAAAACTAATGGGTTTTTCTTCGGGAAAACAAATGGGTTTTTTGATTCCTTGACGTAGTCAGAGGAATCTATGCGATGGTGATGCCGTGTGTGTGTATGTGTGTTTGTGACACTTTTCTTGTAAACACTTATCTCAAGAAGGGTAACCTGTAGGGATCTCATACTTGGCATGTAGATACCCCTTATTGAGTAGATGATCCCTATTGTTTTTGGTGAAGGTCAAAGGTCATTTGGGGTCACCAGAGGTCAAATGGTAAATACCATAAAATTGCTTGTAAACACTATCTCAAGATATGTAACATCCAGGAATTTCATACTTGGCATGTGCATGGCCCATATAAGAAAGATGATCCCTATTGTTTTTGGTACAGGTGAGAGGTCTTTTGGGGTCACCAGAGGTCAAAATGTTCCAAGCACAATATCTGTGAATGTAAAAGTTGGTTCAACTTGAAATTTGCTGTGTAGCTTGCTTTTATTTAGTACATATTTGTCCTAAAATTTCATAGAGATTAAAAATCATTTGAGGTCAAAATTGGCATTTTCTTCGAAGGTCATTCTATGGTAGCCTAGATTGACCATTCAGATCCAATGATGTCATAACATCTACATTTAGTTACTACACGCGATGTAAAACTTAATCGTACTCCATTGGTATACATATTGTAAAGTTCAATCACAACATATGACTAGACCACTGAACTAAAATTCAGAACGGTTGGTAAACAGAAGAAAGTGTAGCTATGTAGTTGCCATTTTACTCAGCAAATTTATTTGAATTGTTAGTGAGCTGGTGCTTGATGATGGTTTTATTACATTATCTGTTGCTTGGTCGAGGGGTACTGTCTAGACTCCACCTCGTGCAGTAGGGCAGTGTACGTGCGCATATTGTACTGAATGCATTGTACACATTGAAATTGAAGTACGTAGTTGCTTTGCTATGTACGCCATCATTGGGTCGGTGTGCACCGCATTTTTTTTTCTGCAGAACAGATAGGTCAAAATTATGTCTGCTTATCTGTGCTGCATAAAAAATAACTCTTGCGCACACCGTGCATCGACCCAATGGAAAGCTGTATAAACTTCGGGAAATCGCACGATGGGTGTGGCGTATGTACGTACGTACATTATCTTCGTCCGCAAAATTAAGATTCAAGGCATGCAGAAATTCTGCGGTTTGGCGTACAGTTTGTAGTTAAAAAACCTTCATGTTTGAGAACGTTCTTCGTTAAAGTTTGAAGATCCTTGATGGTTACAGATTTTTTTAACCTCTCAAAGAATTGTGATCGAGGTGAGTTCCTGTTACAAAGAGCCATTGTTTGGTTTTGTGTCGTTCCGACAATTGTGCAACGGTGCTTCTAAACTTAGCCTGGACTGAGCACAAAGTGACTTAGTATAAAGTTAGTAGGCCTAGGGCCTAGGTCCTAGCCTATATGCCTAACGTTAGCCTGGGCCTAGACTAACGGTAACCATGATAGTTAGATGAGGTTTTAACGTCCCAGTTTCCAACCGATTGGTTCAAGGCGAGACGACCACGGCTTATATCTAGCACAGGGCTTGAAATAACCGACGGCAATGGCTGCGCTGCCTCTTGTAAATTAACCTTCACTGGAAGCCAAAACTGCTGCAGTGCCCCTTGTGTGCACGGTTATCGGTGTCCTTAAAGGAAGAATATGATTTTGCTGATTTTTCTTTCAGTTCTTCAGGTTTTTGCAAAAATATAGGTCTAGTGCCTAGCAATTCAAACAGATTTGAAATATCATGCGTGTTCTTTACATAATTTTAAACGATGGGAGGACAATTAAACATTTTGTTGCATGTGCATCATAAGATAGGCCCTAGCCTAGGCCTAGGCTATAGCTTATTTACTCAGATATAGCCTAGTCTAGGCTAATGCGTGTCTTGCCAAAGTGCATTCCATGTCAGGTCCACGCTGAAGGTATGCCAAGAAAAACAATAGGAAACATAAGGAAATTGCCAACTCCACGCCGAAGATCTTCAGATTGAATTTGAAGTGCACGAAATGCAGACTGGGTGTCTTGCAAGTGCCGTACACATACTGTAGTCTACTCTAGTTCAAACAAGAAACTTTGCTACAAATTGAAACCAGCAGTCTCAATCAAAACCATATTACTTCAAAATGGATTGAAAAATTAAGAAAAATGCAAAAAATTCAGGCAGTGATAGTTTTGGTAATCAGTAAATTATACAAACATTAATTTTGTCATCCAAAAGGCAGAGATTTTAGACCTGAAATTCATGGTTAGGTTGCAAATGTAGGCTATATTCAGCTTTGCTCATGAAAGTCAGCACTGTTTACTGTGTGTCAGTTATAGGATTGAGCATCGTAAGATCCAGAATAATGTAACTCCTCAAAAATATGGTCAAAGCATGGACCTACTGTAACATGTGCAGAAGCGTCTCAAATAATAATCTGAAATATTTTTGAAAGCTTCAGTGCGAACGTCTTTCTCAGCTATGCAACTGTCTCCACAGAGACTTAGCACTTTTGCCATTGCCATAACATGTAGTACATATGACACCAAGAACCTAACCTAGGCCTACACATGGGCAATTCATCTACTGTGCAAGGTCTACTTCTGGTGCTAAATGGCCATTCTTAAAACCTTTCAACAGTGATTCTTGCATTTTTTTTTTTTTTTTTTGCCAGATTTGTTCTTCGAAATTTTATTATGGACACAATGTCTAATGAATGATATGATTTCATTGCTGCTCGTGTAAATTTTTTGTATAAATTAAATTTTTGTTGTATTAGCCATATATATTAGTGTTACGACAGAGTATCAAAAAAATGAAAAAATCAACACTTACCCCATGAGCACATACTTTAACAAATTTTAATCAAACTTGGACTCAATATTTTTTTGATAATGGGTTATCAGTGGTGGTTAGGAAATTGGAGTCAAGGGTCATCTAGGGGTCATTTTGAGGTTATTTTATGAATTGGAAAAATGTTTTTTCCCCAAGGATTATGCAGTGACAGTCTTGGGTGTTAATCATTGTGATATAACTTTGGTAACTGCTTCCTTAAGGGTGTTGGAAATTAAATGTCAGTGGTCAACCAGTGGTCATTTTGGTACATGTTACCAGTGCTTATAAACATGTTTTTGCCAAAACACATCTTGCGGTAGAATGTTTGGACCTCGCAAAAACTGGCAGTGTTGAAATTTTCTTGGGGAGTTTGAGTTGAAAATACAATTGGCTATGGGTGCCCATTTGTTTTATATTTGGCTGTGGTGCCCTTTACAATAGCTATGTTGCCCTCTAAAAAAAGTGAATAGTCATTTGGCTGTGCCCTTTTTGGCCCCTTGCTTTAGTAAAGGAACCTATGTAGTCAGGTTGGCATGTGTGTTTGTGTGTCTGTGCACATGCTTAGGTATGCTGTAACTCAACAAGGGAGAGTTGGACTAAGCTTAAACTTGGTATATAGATCCAACATAGTAAGAAGGTGTGCCAGATGATTTTTGGTGGTCAAAGGTCATCTGGGGTCACCGGGGTCAAACGCTAAAAATTTTTTGTAATTAACACGATATCTCAAGGTAACAAGCTTGGACAGATTTCATCCTTGGTATGTGGATGCGTAATGGTAAGAAGATGAATGGTATTGCTTTTGGTAGACGTCAAAGGTCATCTGGGGTCGCCAGGCAGTCAAACATGTTGTTAACACGATATCTCAAGGTTGGAAGCTTGGATAGATTTCATACATAGTATGTGGATGCTTTACGGTAAGAAGATGAATGGTATCGCTTTTGGTGGAGGTCAAAGGTCATCTCGGGTCGCCGGGCAGTCAGACACTGAAAACATGTTGTTAACACAATATCTCAATGTAGGAGGCATGGAAAGACTGTACTTGGTATGTGGATGCGTTATGGTGAGAAGATTGATCCTGTTCTTTGTGGTGGTCAGAGGTCACTGGGGGTCAAACACTGAAAACCTTGTTTTTAATACAATATTTCAAGGTAGGAAGCCTGGATAGATTTCATATTTAGTATGTGGATGCCATATGGCGGGCAAAAAAAATATGGATGTCATAGGTCATCTGGGGTTACTGGATGTCAAAAGCTGAAAACCTCTAACTCAATATCTCAGTGTAGGCAGCTTGGATAGATTTTATACTTCACATGGTGTTGCATTTAATCCAGCAGAAAACACATACCGGTTTTGTCGAATGTCAGAGGTAAAATCACCAGATGCCAGAAAGCAAATTCCCAGCGTCAAATATGAACACAAAACTGTATCATTCCAGCACATTAAGATCACATTCAACCAGTGACTGAAAGAAACAGGAAATCTTGCAGAGATGCCAAGTATCTCGATTTTAGGTGGAATTATTACGATTTGTACTCTTAATTCTGCTATTATGAAAACCTGTGTCAAATACTGCTTTTTAATGATATTTAACCCCAAAAGTGACCATCCAATATTTGTCACATTGAACCGACGTCTGTAAGGAGGATGCAACATTTCCGGAGAACATTGTTGTATGTGCTCATTTACTGATCATCTCAGGTCAAATTATGGAATAAATTTGATAACTTGATTGGGGATGGGCATTTGGAGGTTATCAGAGGTCATTTTGAGGTCAAGTTGTGGACTTAGAGAAAACTTGGTAGATGAAGTCAGCATAGCTCAGTCTCCAGAGTTACAGGGAAACTTCACATTAGCTAATATTTTGTTTGTATTCTCATGGCTTAGTGTCATTACATTCAGCAAGGAACCGTAGTGCCCATTGGGCCCTTGTGATTCTTACATGTATTTCGAGCTCTGCTAGCATGTGATATGGCAAAACTAAAAGCAAGAAGGGCTTCACTATGGAAAAAGTGTCAACTTCAAGCCACAGCACTCAACTGATATGACAGTGTCAAGGAATCACTAAGCCTTTTGGCTTTCTGGTTTTTGTGAGGGTCTGTTTGACAAGTGTCCGTTTCTATGCACTTAAAAAGCACACAGCATGCCTGTAAAGTAACAATAACAATCATGTGCCAGTCACAAGAGGGGACATTCCAGACATATACAATCTTTATACAGTGAATGGGTACACTTGAATGACTGAAAAAGTACACAACGCAGTATCTGCTGTAAAATCTACAGAGTACTGTACTGGTTTTGTTTGGGTTTAAGATTCTTCTTTAGTTTGCCAGTGCCTGTTTCTACGTACTTAAAAAGAGTACTGTACTGAAAGCAGAAATCAAATACCACATGCTACAGAGAGCCCAAACTACCAAGCCTTAATCCCTACAGGTTAACCTGTAAATAGCTTTTTAAGTACGTAGAAACAGGCACTGACAAACTAAAGGATAATCCCAAACCCAAAGAAAAACCCTGACGGGTCACGAACACAATGTCAAACAGACTACACATACCATGCAACAAGGAACAAAAGTCTGTTACTACTGAGATTTAGTACTGCCACTGAAGCCAACCCCAAAACAACACTCCAGTCCAACCACCACAAACAACCCCAAAACAAAGTCCCACAAAGACCACACACCCAAATCCACCACACACCCAAAGGCAACACCACGCCCGAAGGCATCACTTCGCCCGAAGGCAACACCACGCCCGAAGGCAACAGCACTTAAAAAGCACCGGGGCAAATGCAGGTGCACCTTGCCCAAGGGTGCCCCGGAGGCAGTTGTGGCAAAGGGTAACCTCATTACTGTGTGCTTTGTAAGTGCAACGAAACGGCACATAGAAACAAAAACTCAAACCGGATCGGGCAGAAACATAAATGCAAACTATTTACAAACAACTAAATCAAACAGAAAATTATGTTCATTACAGTAATAGAACTATATGTACAGATATTTACATACACATATATACATATTTACAACATATTTACAACTAAGTACCTCACAAGCCACATATGTACAAACAGTCCTATTTACAAATTACAGTAGTTCCATATTTACAAACAAAATCAATATTTACAAGTTAACTACCACCCGGTCCGCCCTCACTGAAAGAAGTGGACCCCATCGCCTACCGAACGCCGACCTTGGCAAACGAACGAAGTCCGACTCCACCCTCAGCATAACTTCCGCCCTCACCGACACCAGGACGACATCAGCAGGCTTCCCCACCCCCCTAAATACAATGTGACATCGGTCTCTCCATAAGGCGAGCTTTATGGAGGCCGAAAAAAGGTATGTCCTGAACACTTGTATTGCATGGCGGAGCTGAAAGACCATACAACCTCATTACTCCCACGTTTAAACAAACTCCACAACCGGATGTCCCTCGGATGTGTCACCGTACTCCGAAAGAAAAAGTGCATAGAAACGGACACTGTCAAACAGACAGACTCAAAACGGGACCGGCAAAAACAACCATGAACTATTTACAACTATTTACATGCTTATCTTAACCTTAGCTAGCAAAACAAAATTTCTGTGACTATTATATGCTACACTCCCAGCCCAGTTCGGTTCAGGTCTTCGTCAAGAGCAGACGTATTTGCGTCTGCCTCTCGTTTGTTTCCTTTGGGCGTGTGGGTGGAATTTGTTTGGGTGGTATGTGGTTGTGGGGAGTTGTTTTGGGGTTGGCTGCAGTGGCAGTTGCTGGAGTTCAGTAGTAACTAAGAAAGACTCTTTTGTTCCCTGTTGCACGGTATGTATAGTTTGTTTAGCATTTGTTTGTGGCCCGTCATGGTTTTGTTTGGGTTTGAGATTCTTCTTTGGTTTGCCAGTGCCTGTTTCTACGTACTTAAAAAGCTCATTTTCGTCTGCCTCCGGGGCACCCTTGGGCAAGGTGCACCTGTATTTGCCCTGTGCTCTTTACGTGTTGTTGCCTTCGGGCGTGGTGTTTTCTCAGGCGTGGTGTTGCCTTCGGGCGTTGTTGCTTTCGGACGTTTGTTGTTGCCTTCGGGTGTGTGTTGCTGCCTTCTGTGCTTTGTTAGTGCAACGAAACGGCACATAGAAACAAAAACTCAAACCGGATCGGGCAGAAACATAAATCCAAACTATTTACAAACAACTAAATCAAACAGAAAATTATGTTCATTACAGTAAAAGAACTATATGTACAGATATTTACATATACATATTTACAACATCTTTACAACTAAGTACCTCACAAGCCACATATGTACAAACATAGTCCTATTTACAAATTACAGGAGTTCCATATTTACAAACAAAATCAATATTTACAAGTTAACTACCACCCGGTCCGCCCTCACTAAAACAAGTGGACCCCATCGCCTACCGAACGCCGACCTTGGCAAACGAACGAAGTCCGACTCCACCCTCAGCTTAACCTCCGCCCTCACCGACGCCAGGACGACATCGGCAGGCCTCCCCACCCCCTAAATACAATGTTACATCGGTCTCTCCATTAGGCCAGCTTTATGGAGGCCGAAACAAAGGTATGTCCTGAACACTTGTATTGCATGGCGGAGCTGAAAGACCATACAAAGCATAGTCCTGGCTGACCGCCCAGGTGTAACACAACGTTAGGCGGTCAGTCAGGACTTGAAACCATTCCTAGAACAGGGCCACATAGTCACACTGCCAAAACACGTAACACACTCTCCCACTTTGTGCGATTGCCGTTCGTTATTCCGAAGGGTCGTTATTCCGAAGGACCGTTATTCCGAATCTAACAGTAGGACCGTTATTTCGAAGGTTCGTTATTCCGAAGGTTTTTTATTCCGAAGGGTCATTATTTCGAATGGAACATAAAGGTCGTTATTTCGAAGGGTCGTTATTTCGAAGGGTCGTTATTCCTAAGGGTCATTATTCCGAATAGAAGATAAGGGTTGTTATTTCGAAGGGTCGTTATTCCGAATTGAACATTAGGATCGTTATTCCGAAGGTTTATTATTCCGAAGGGTTGTTATTCCGAAGGGTCGTTATTCCGAATATAACATAAGGGTCGTTTTTCCGAAGGGTCGTTATTCCGAAGGGTTGTTATTCCGAAGGGTCATTATTCCGAATAGGAGATAAGGGTCGTTATTCCGAAGGGTCGTTATTCCGAAGGGTCGTTTTTCCGAAGGGTTGTTATTCCGAAGGGTCGTTATTTCGAAGGGTTGTTATTCCGAAGGGTCATTATTTCGAATAGGAGATAAGGGTCGTTATTCCGAAGGGTCGTTATTCCGAATTGGAGATAAGGGTCGTTATTCCGAAGGGTCGTTATTCCGAAGGATCGTTATTCCGAAGGGTCATTATTCCGAAGGGTCGTTATTCCGAATAGAAGATAAGGATCGATATTTCGAAGGGGCATTATTCCGAATAGGGACTTTTTTCAAATTGAACATAAGGATCGTTCCTCCGAACCAGAAAAGGGCCATTTTTTTGCGCAGGTGAGGTGCCAACGGGGCCACCTTCATGTTTGACACAATTTCCTCATCCTCTATTCGGAATAACGACCCTTCGGAATAACGAACTTTATGCTATATTCGGAATAATGACCCTTCGGAATAACGACCCTTCGGAATAATAACCCTAATCTTATTTTCGGAATAACGACTCTTCGGAATAACGACCCTTCGGAATAATGACCCTTCGGACTAACGACCCTTATCTTCTATTCGGAATAACGACCCTTCGGAGTAATGACCCTTCGAACTAACGACCCTTATCTCATATTCGGAATAACGACCCTTCGGAAAAATGACCCTTCGGAATAACGAACCTTCGGAATAACAACTTTTATCCTATTTTCGGAATAATGACCCTTCGGAATAACAAACCTTATGTTATATTCGGAATAATGACCCTTCGGAATAATAACCCTTATCCTATTTTCGGAATAACGAACCTTCGGAATAACGGTCCTAATGTTAGATTCGGAATAACGACCCTTCGAAATAAAGAACCTTATGCTATATTCGGAATAATGACTCTTCGGAATAACGACCCTTCGGAATAATAGTCCTAATCCTATTTTCGGAATAATGATCAGACCCCCTTTGTGCATCTAGTGCGGGGCAAATGCCATCTCTAAGACGCCACCGAAGGCGCTTGAGATTAGTTACAATGGCGTCATGTGTGATTCGCCACAACAGGTCTCGCCTGCGGTAATCTACACTACACTACACGCCACACTTCCGACCCTGAAGCAAAGTGGTTGGATTGGACCTGGCCAACCAATTCATCAAAAACAGCCCGGTATAGGTCCCTTGCACTTGACTTCGAAACATCCCCCACTGTTGACATAATACGGAGCGTTTCCCTCATTTGACTGTATGCCCCCGTGGGTCTCCGTAGAAATTTTGTTTTATTAGCTTGGTTTGGGGTAACTTTGTAGATTGTAAGTAGTTCATGGTTGTGTTCTTGCCGGTCCGGATTTGGTTCTTCCTGTTTGATAGTGTCCGTTTGTATGCACTTAGAAAGACCATCTTGTTTGCTGGCACAATGTACAGTATTCTGTAAATTGTTCACAGTTGTGTTTTTCTCCGAGCTTTTTACGTACGTAGAAACGGGCACGAGGAAACAAAGTAGAACTTAAACCTGACCGGACAAAAACATAACTCTGAACTGAGCTTTTTAAGTGCATCGAAACGGCACATACAAACAAAAAACAAAAACCCAAACCGGACCGGACAGGAACACAAAGGCAAAACCATCCACACACCACCAAATCAAACAGAAAATTGTGTTCATTACAACAATAGAACCACACACACACTGACAACCCAATGCCCCACAAACCAACCTCCCCCAGCCACCCTAAACCAATATTACTACATACCGCCAACGAAAGACAACACCAGACCAAACCACCACCCAACAACAACCAAAAAACCAAAACACCAGACCAAGCAATCATCACAAACTGCCCCAAGGGGCCACGAGGGGTCCGGGGCGGGGTCCACCTGCCACGAGGGGTCCGGGGTGGAGTCAACTTCCTATATTTACAGTATGTACACTATATACACTATTTACACTATTTACACAAAAACAAAAAACTGAACAAAACTGGGCCAAAAATACAGGCGCACCTTGCCCAAGGGTGTCCCTTGAACTCTGAACTGAGCTTTTTAAGTGCATCGAAACGGCACATACAAACAAAAAACAAACTCAAACCGGATCGGACAGGAACATAAATGCAAAACTATCCACACACCACCAAATCAAACAGAAAGTTATGTTTCTGAACTATTTACAGAATTCTGTACATTGCGCTAGCAAACAAAATGTCTGTGATAACTATATTCAGTTAGCTTTTTACGTACGTAGAAACGGGCACGAAGAAACAAAGGAGAACTTAAACCTGACCGGACAAAACTGCAAAGGTGAACTATTTACAGAATTCTGTACATTGCGCTAGCAAACAAAATTTCTGCGATAACTATGTACAAAACCACCCCGAACCCAAACTAGTTACATAGGACTATTTACAATCTCACTAGGCAGAACTATTTACATACCCATTTACATCAACAGAAGAGTGTTCAGGGTAAGTCTGTTCAATGCTTTTTGGAACTATGGGTTGCTTTTTACGTACGTAGAAACGGGCACGAAGAAACAAAGTAGAACTTAAACCTGACTGGACAAAAACATAACTCTGAACTATTTACAGAATTCTTTACATTGCGCTAGCAAACAAAATGTCTGTGCTAACTATGTACAAAACCACCCCAAACCCAAGCCAATCACCGAGGACTATTTACAATTTCAATATTTACAAATTAACTATCACCCGGCCCGCCCGCACTGAAACAAGTGGACCCCAACACCTGCCGAACGTCGTTTTTGGAACTATGGGTGCATGTGGCCAACCCCCACTATTTACAGTATTAACAATGTGATGTGCTCTTTACATGCTTGTAGTCGGGCGGACCTAATGTGGAACAAAGCAAACCTATTTACACTGAACTACCAAAAAACTTTGTGGCATGCATGGGCACAGACACAAACAGAACAGAAACCCCAAAAGAAAACGGGGACACAAAGGCAAAACCATTCACACTAAATACTCTGACTGGGACCTTATCTTTTTAATCCGTGGGCTCGGTACGGGCGTCCCAGAGTGATGGGTTCCCCTGTCTGATACTTCGCCTGAAGCCGACCTCTTTAGTGCAGACTCTGGCCCCTCCCCCTCACACAAATCAAACCAACCCTCCCCCGAAGGTGGATCCTTTGGAGGAGGCTCTGAGGCACGCTCCCCGCCATCCGACATCGCCGAGTCTGAGGACAGATCGAGTTCCTCCTCTAATGTCATTATTTCAACCCGACCGGGTGCCGCTGCCAACGATGGCAGAGAGTCTGCCTCAGGAGTCCCAGTACCCCCCTCACACTGCTTGGAGGCAAGGAAGTCCTGCTCAACCTCAAGTGCCGCCTCCTCTAATTCCTGGGTTGAATATTGTGGGCCTGTTTGCGAGGGTTCGGGTGACCCCACATCGGCACTGACATGGGCAGAGTACGATGTGGGGCAGGCACCAAACACATGTCCCTCCTCCCCACAGAGGTTGCACCGTACCTCGTTGGGACACTCTGCCTTGCCGTGCCCCAACTGCAAACATTTTCCACAACGTTTGTTGGGACACGACTTGGCTTCGTGCCCCTCCTCTCCACATCTAAAACAGGTACGCGGCTGGCAAAAGTACCTAATGTGGGCCTTGGAACCCCCTATGAAGAGGAACGATGGAATGTCCCTCACCAGTTCCATACGGAACTGTCTCTTGCCATTAAATATACCTTTCAAGTCACCCACAGTATATTTACACCACCGCATTTCAGAGACAGTTCCGTATTGACTAAGAACCCTCGCAACCAGGCGCTGATCGACCTCGAAGGGAAGGTAAAGCACCGTCACCGCCACAGAGCCATCATATGGGGTGACAGTGAGCCCCTCTACCCCCTTCAGGCATGACACACCCTTAACACGGGCAGCATCAGACTTAAACTTAAGGTCATACGTGTTGCGGGCCTCACGCGCCTGCAACATCTCAATTTCTCCAATTTCGACACCATTGTCTTTTAACACAGTAAACGCCTGTGGGGGAGGGACACTCACCCCAGACGAAAACTCCAACTTAACAATTGTGCTATCCCGACCTCCGGGCATAGCAGCAGTTTGTGTGGCTCGGGGCCACGGAATGAAAAGAAAAAAACTGACCAGGTGTTACAAAAGATAAAATTTAGTATGAAGCACGCTATAATGTTTTAAGCACAATTGCAATAAACAGTACAGCTATCACACAGTGATACAAGATGAGCACGGTAAAACGACGAGAGCGAAACGAAAACACGTCTGCTCTCGTCGAAGACCTGAACTTGTGGAGCTTGTGTAAGCGTGGGAATAATGAGGTTACCCTTTACCACAACTGCCTCCGGGGCACCCTTGGGCAAGGTGCACCTGTATTTGCCCTGTGCTTTTTACGTGTTGTTGCCTTCGGGCGTGTTGTTGCCGTCGGGCGTGTTGTTGCCTTCGGGCGTGAAGTTGCCTTCGGCGTGTTGTTGCCTTCGGGCGTGTTGTGTTGCCTTCGGGCGTTGTTGCTTTCGTACGTTTGTTGTTGCCTTCGGGTGTGTGTTGCTGCCTCCTGGCGTGTGTTGTTTTCCTGTTTGTGAATGGTCTTGTGTGGTGGGTGGGCTAGGGGTGTCGTATATGTTGGCCACAGAAATTTTGTTTTGCTAGCTTGGTGTAAGGTAAATGATTGTGGGTGGTTCATGGTTGTGTTCTTGCTGGTCCGGGTTTGGTTCTTCCTGTTTGAGAGTGTCCGTTTCTATGCACTTAAAAAGCACTCCAAAACAGGGCATCTTATTGGGCCTTAGCCCTCCTTTGCCCTTTAACCTGTTATGTTAAAACAGGCCGGAGGAGACCCTTGTAGGCAGCTAACTTCACATCACGGGAGCAGAATGATAAGTTTCTATAAAAGTATTCCCAAGATCTTATTACCCATGTTGAAAATGGACTGAATGTGCTTATCCCAGTTTAGGTCGTTAGAAATCGTGACCCCTAGGTACCTTATCGAGTCAACCTTAACTAACTTCACATCGTTCTAGATATAATCGAATTTGACCGGGTTTTTTTTTTTTTCCTAGCAAGTAGCGTTACACTTAGAAGGCTGGAACCTCATACCCCAAGTCTTGGCCCAGAGACCTAGGTTATGGATATCATTTTGTAGCAAACAACAATCATTGACATTCTCTATGACCCGATAACACAGTCATCAGCAAAAAGTCTAATATCAGAGGAAGCAGCATTTACGATGTCATTAATGTAAACAAGGGGGGAAAATGGGTCCTAGAACAGACCCCTGGGGAACACCAGAAACATCAAAAGGGGACCGAGTACCATTAACTACAACAGCTTGCTTACGATCAGAAAGTCGTCAACCCACCGAAGAACCTGTTTGGAAACACCAAGGCTAAACAGTTTGGTTTTTAGCAGCTCATGAGGCACGGTGTGAAAGGTCTTTTCGAAATCCAAGATAAAGACATCAACCTGCTGAATCCAAGAATGAAGCCCAGTCTTCGACGACTTTTACTAGTTGGGTGTTACAACTGAGCAACTTTCAAAAAGCGTGTTGCTTTCTTGAAAGGGTATTGTTCGACTCAAAGAGTCCACCAAGTTGAAACTCAAAATATGCTCTAACAATTTAGAACATATTATAACAAATACAAGTGAGCGAAACAGGCCGGTAATTGCTTAAGAGAGAACTATCATTCTTTTTGTAAATAGGGCAACCGTTTGCCCTCTTCCAATCAACGGGTATACTTCCGTTTGAAAGGGATTGCTGATACAAGTGACTTAACATAGGAGCAAAATCTGAAGCAATTTCACTAAGGAGTCAAGGGTGAATGTTATCAGGTCCTACGGCTTTGCTTTTATTTAGGCCTTTAAAGTTTTTCATCTCCTTGAGTAGACATGGTAATATCTGCCATTCTGCTGCAAGTTGGTCTATAGAATGGGATAACTCTAAAAGTTTTGATAAATGCACTTGTGAACTGAGCATTGAAAGCACATGCCTTATCCGGCTCAGTAGTAGCTATTTGTTTTGAGATTGGGGATACCATGTTTATCTTTTTTTTTTTTTTTGCCATTTATGTACCTCCAAAAAGGTTTAGTGTCATGTTTTATATCATTAGTCATACCATTGACGTAATTTGTGTGGGAGATACGGACCTCTCTTCTGATTCTAGAGCGCAGTTCAGCCCATTTGTCATGCATCTTGTTGTTATAGTTTTTTTTTTTTTTTTGAAAAAAAAAACATGCAGCCTGTCCCTTCTAATCAACTTACGAATGCTATCGTTAACCCACGGGAGGGATGTTTTAGCTCCGGTTCTTTTGGTGGGAACGTTCTTCTTAAGAAGTTTTCATCTACAGTACGGTTATTTTGCCCCCTCCCCCCCCCCCCATTGAAGTACCCCAAGGCAAAACTCAGGGTATCATTTCTCATAGCACCATAGTCGCCCTTGGAGAATTGCCAAATAAGCCACATGATCACTTAACGGGTCTAAGGGTGAGATTTCAGTGCACTGGCTAGGTGAGTTCGATATTAATAAATCAAGGGTGTTTGTGCCTCTGGTTGGAAAATTTTACGAGTCGCTCTGCAGCAAAGTCGTTTAAAATACCCAGAAGCAGCTTTCCGGAACTGTTGCTAAGACACAGTCCATTATCTTTATGAAGCCTAGTGTTCCAATCGATTTTACAAAAGCTTACTCGTTCTGTGATCTGCCATGATTTTACTTAATTGCTCCCGGAACAAAAGGATGTGCTCAGAGGGAGCATGAGGGTCGCTATACCATGAGGCAACATAATGTATGGTACCATTGACAGAGAACTTAGCCCAAATTGACTCAGAACCGTTTGTGAGGTTACTGACGTTCGTGGGGGATAGGTTGTTTTTCACCAGCAACATAGTGCCTCCACCCCCAAGAGTACGGTCGTTTCTGAAAATGGTATAGTCAAGGCTGGAAGGAACCAGTTCACTCGTTATGGAGTCATCAACTTTAGTATCCTGGAGAGCCACATCAGGAAGGGTCACACTAAGGAAGGCCTGAAGATCATTTCTTTTTACCACGAATACCATTGGTGTTTATAGAAACGAGGGAGATCTTTTTGATAGTTGTTTGATTAAAATTTGATTTCAATGATGTGCCTGCGTGCGTACGCGAGACTAAGATCCTCTTTGTGGTCGGGATCAAGGGAATCGAATCTATTACCAAGTCTTAGACCTAGGTGAGGATTACTGTTATTAACCTGAGGGGGAAGGGTGTGGAGAAAGCAGTAGACAGGTTATTCTCGTTTTGATAGTCAAGATCAGAGACCAGTGAGCACCTATTGTGAATCCAGCTATTACAGGAATCACATTCAATGGCTGGGTCACTCACTACCCAAATACCACAGGGGAATGAACAACTGGGGCAGTACCATTTGGCATCAGGGTTTGAGAGCTGCAACTTTTTGTACTCATCACTATCAATGTTAGTACACCGTGCGTGAACCCATTTAACACATCCGTCGCATTCAACAGCTTTGTCCAGTTTGTTGCATTGGCCGCAGTAAGAGCGTGGGCCAGGGTTTAGCTCAACATCCCCACCCAGAACTAAAAGAATGCATAGGAAGGTTAATTTAGACGAGTAGGAGTATAATCGGCAATTAAGTGTAAGGTACGATTTAGAACTAAAACTAGAAATATGAATTTGCATGGCAAATCCGACGTAGCCTCTCCGAGTAAGAGGTGTGGGAGTAATGTTTTTCAATCGGGAGAAAGGAGATAGAACATAAGGCATATTAATTAACCGCGCGCCAGAGACATTTTAATTTTTATAAGCAAGCTCATGACAGTAGAGTTCATGAACTTATGGAGTTATTTTACGTAAAATGTCCTGAAAGTGCAGGTAGCTAAGCATGATAAAACAGTGGGTACCGAGGACTTGATATTATTATTATTATTATTATTATTCAAGTGAATTGAATTTACTTTTATCAGTAGCTTCGCGGGCCAGATGAGTTAGTGGTCTCGCGGGCCGGAGGCTAAACGAACCAACATGCCTGAGGTTCCTCACCCTTGCTGTATTGAGCCACCGTACATACCCTAATGATCTAAGTGCTAGTGCCCCAGTAGGCTACTTACACATACCGCTGTGTTGTTTTAACGATGGACGTGAATTCATTCATTTTACATTGACGGCGGCAGGAAGGTCCCCATTTTTCCCTCCAAATCTCAAAGTCGTAACTTCTGGCAATTAAATAAACGTCGGCATGCCGATTTGTTATCTCAAAATTAAGCATATAGCCTAGTAAGTTTCAAGTTTCCCGACGAAAATCGCCCGCGTCTAAATACCTCGTTGCTGAATCAAACAGGCTTTCCGCTGCCAACTTCCAGGCCGGATCCCCGGCCTGCTCCTGCTGGAATTAGCGCTACTCGACTCGCCTTCTGCAACTCCAGCTGTCCAGTGACACTAATAGCTGGTAATACCATTCTCAAAGTGCTGAAAAAAATTTCGTCTCTATTCGGACGTGACAGAGAATGACTTGTTAACGATTGGTCATCATTTAAAATTCCCACTTGAGATTGGGTCAATTTAAAAACATTCAGACTGTCCCGCATGCGCGGAGCTGCAAATCGAATATTTTTTTTTCAATATATCAGACAGTCTCTTCGGTGCATTATTTTGGTATCGTAATTTGTTTTTATAGATTCCCACCGTTCGTACGTAAAAAAAACAAAGTATTTGTTATAGTTTTTTTGTTATAGTTTTTAGCTCACACATTGTACACAGTACATGTGTGAGGTTATAAAATGGGGCAGATGTCGTCAACTTTTCAACAAAAGTTTTCAGCCTTTTGATGTATGGAGATTTTGAGCTGAAATTTTGGTACATGATTGTTTGTTGATAGAGCATTAAAACTTGCCTATTTGCATTTTGATATACAAAAGTTAAATATGGTTTTTAAGCAATTTTTGTAGGGCTGAGTTCACTGTGCCTGCTGAACAGGTAGCTGTTTATTCATTGCACCTATAGCAGTGTAAATGGTTGTGTGTTCAGTTGCTATCTCGCAACTGCCTGTGCAGGTTTGTTTTGAAATTTGATCCATTTACACACATCAGTCTTTGTTCATCAAGTGGCTTGTGCAATCACAATGCTTTGGGATAACTAATTGTATTATCAAGGTTCATTAAGCAATGAGTTCCATGGGAACTCCCTGTATTGAGCAGCTACTTGATCCATGATAACAAAATTTGAAGCAACTCTGTGGTCAGTCTGGCTTACAAGAAAGAAAAATGGTTTAACCTGTTGTGGGGATATGTCCCATTTTGTTCCTGGATCAATTGAGATGGTCAAGTCAAGTAATTGCAATACTGTAACTGTTTTGAGTTCAACCAGGGAGTTGCTATTTGACATAGCAACTCCCTGGTTCAACCCCAGTAGCAGCTTTTTGAGTCTGGTTTGTTTTGATTGAGTGCAAACCTATGCAGTGTTTGCTTGTGGAGTTGTAGGTGCAACTAAGTGTACTTTGCAAACTTGAACAGTTTAATAACATCAGGTTAATTTCAGTCTTGCTGCTAATTAAAGTATGTAACCTTTACAGGCCTTCTTGATTTAGAAAATATGCAGTGATATTTGTAGATCTGTCATCAAACGGTGTCAGTTGCAGTGTTTACATGCCTAAACGTGCTTGTGACTTTTCAGTTGGGTTTTGAGTTTATTTATTATTATGCTCTTCTCTTACCTTTTGCCATTGTAAGGTAAAGAGGTTTAATGGAAGTTGATGAATAAATGGTAAAATTTGGTTCTTTGAGTTCCTATTTTTAACAGACAAGAGAAATTGTGTGAGCTACACAACAGCATTGCTGTTCTAGTTTGTCAAGAAACTCAAGATTTTTGCCTGTTGAAGGAAACAACAAACTATTTGTTATAGTAATTTGTCAAGAAATTCAAAAGTTATGAGAAATGTTAGACAGGAAAAGCAGCAGAATACCACAGGAGGAAAAATTCAGAAAACTGAAAGGATAGCAAGCAGGTAAGAAGAAATAAGAAAAGATCAGAGCAAAGGAAAACAGGTAACTGAACACACAACTCACATTTTCACCATCACAATCGCTCCAAATCCAGGCGCCCAGGTTGTCATGACGGTCCTGTTCATCCTCCACCAAGAGAGACCGTGTTCCCTGGACCTCTTCTGCAGTTACATGTCTCTGACCAAGTACACGTTGTACATCTCGCCTTCGGCCCAGGGAACGGCTTGAGCAGGCATCTCTCTGTGCTTTCGAGCGAACTGGTGTTGGTGTCTGCGGCCCCTCTTGTGGAGGTTGAACCTCTGCCGGAGGTTTACGGGGACGCCCCCGTTGTCTCTTGGGGGCTGGCTCAGGTTGTGGTTGTGGCTCAGGTTCTTCCTCCTGCAGAGGAAGCCCTCGCTGGGCAGCTTCCAGCTCTTCAAGAGTTGGCTCAAATTCTTCCTGTTGGAGCTACAACAAAATAAAAAGTTTAGTAACAATTGAAACATCTTTTGTGCAGAATACGTTTTGATTCAAACATTTTGTCTTTTGGCTGGGGGGTTGGGGAGGAGAGAGTACAGTAGGAAACCCTAAAACTGCATCGTAACTGTTTGCAGCAGTCTATCAAGCATAAATTCTAATGGTGTGTGGCCCATGAAAAGGGTAGGCTATATGATTTACTTCCAATATGTTGTACAACTGAAACAGTTTTTGCAGAATGTTTGATTCAAACGTATGTTCTGGCTGGCTGGGGGGGGGGTTGGGGTGGGGGGAGTACAGTGGGAAACCCTAAAACTGCATCGTGACTGTTTGCAGCAGTCTATCAAGCATAAATTCTATTGGTGTGTGGCCCATAAAAAGGGTAGGCTATATGATTTACTTCCAATATGTTGGGCTTGGGCCACAGGCCCTACATAATTTTTTTTTATTTTTTTTTTTTTTTTATTTTTTTATATTTTACTTTGTGGTTTTCTGCCAAATTTATGTACTCGAGTTTGAAGAAAAAGCAGACTAAGACAAACTTGGTTATCCTAATTTTCCCAAGTTATCTTCCTGGAGTCTACTTTTCACCTTTTACGGTCACAAAAAATAACCAACACTACAGTACTACAAAGTAGGACTGGCCTAACATAAGGCGTAATGATAAATAATAGCCTTAGGCCTACATTCGTACATTGTACGTACGTACCAGTTCAGGAACGTCAAAAAGGGCCGACTCTTGAAGAGCTGGTTCCAAGGGCTCCGAACAAAGAAAGTTGACGACATCCTCATCACTGGATTCGGAGCCCTCGAAAACCCTTTGTAGGACCTCCTCTGCGCTGAAGCGAGGACGAGACATTTGCAAATCGATGAAATAAAAACACTCTACACAGTAAGGCGCCTAGGCAATGACAGTTTCGTGCAGTGTGCAGCGAGGTGACGCTATCGTACTGTGTGTTTCTATAGCCTTTTTGACCCCTATGTAGATGGCGCTGTACTTTTTGTGACCTTTGAAATTATACGGAATTTTGTAAACGCCATTTTGGCGTTTGGATGAAAAAAATCGGACTTTCCGTTGCGGAGATATAATTTTTTTTTAGGACCCGGCAATTTTGGGGAATTTTCGACAATTTTGACCCATTTTTCGACCTAGTTTTTAGGATATACGCCAAACCCAGTATCCCCACACTTTGTCTTTTCTCAGGGTGTTTTTTGATGCCCAGGGTTACTTCAGAAAAGGGATTGGAGGTGTTGACCCATTATATTGCCGGATGGGATTTTTTTTTTGAAATCATAACGGCAAATTCTCGAATTTTCGCTATAAGTTTTGAAAAATAACAAATTGAGCTCAATTATGGGAAAAAATTGGCAATGTGATCCCACCCAAAAAATGGTAGAATTGGACAGAACTTTTTGTCAGCTTCACTTTGGTGGTTCAATGAAGGCTGAGAAGTGTAAAATGACAAAGTTACAATTTTTTAAAAAGATCTCTACTTTCTTGTCGATATCGACAAGATCTTCAAGAAAAGGTTAACACTATATCTCAAACTAGGAAGCTTGAATAAGTTTCATACTTTGTATGTAGATGCGTTATAGTAAGAGGAAGAATCCTATCATTTTTGGTGGAGGTCAAAGTTCATTTGGGGTCACTGGGGATTAAACTCTGAAAATCTTGTTAACACAATATCTCCAGGTAGGAAGCTTGGATAGATTACATACTTAGAATGTAGATGCGTTATAGTGAGAAGATGAATCCTATTGTTTTGGTGGAGGTCAGAGGTCATCTGGGGTCACCAGAGATCAATGTCTGAAAACCTTTTCAAGATGATATCTCCAGGTAGGAAGCTTGAATAGATTTCATACGTGGTAAATTGATGTGTTATAGTGAGAAGATGTACCCAATTGCTTTTTTGGTGGAATGCAAAAGTCATCTAGGGTCACCAGGGGTCAAACACTTAAAACCTTGTTAACACAATATCTCAAGGGAGAAAGCTTGGATAGATTTTATACTTAGTATGTGGCTGTGTTATAGTAAAAAGATTGACCCTATTGTTTTTGGTGGAGGTCAAAGGTCATTTGGGGTCACCAGAGGTAAAAAAAGCAAAATTTTCCAAGAATATTACATGGGTTCACCAGAGGTCAAAGAGCAAGAATTCCCAAGATCGTCATCTGGGGTTACCAGAGGTCAAAACCCAAATTTCCCAGGAATTCCCAAGACTAAATAGGAATACAAAACTGTATTTTGCCAACATGTTAAGATAGCATTTGACCATTGACTGAAAGATATGGGACATCATGGCTTTATTTGGAATAGAACATACAGTATATCATCGAAACCTCAACGCATTTTTGCATTCTGGTTGTCTGTTTTACCAGGTGGCATTCTGAGTAAAATGAAGGAAACTTGCTTTTCTTTGTCAACTGATGGAAGTTCTGATGGGGGGGGGGGTGCTCCTAGAGATGGCAGTAACAAAAGAAAGTTCCATTGGTGAAAAATATATTGCACCTCCTTAACAAAGTGATGGAAGACAATGGAGTACCATGGAAAAATGTGATTTGCTTCAGCGCAGACAATGCGGCAGTAATGATAGGGCTTCAGAGGGGTGTTGCATCCTTTGTGAAAAGAGAAAATGAAAATGTATTCATCTTAGGATGTCCATGTCATCTTATCCACCTAGCTGCAGGAAAGGAAGCAAACCAGTTACCATTTTCTCCAATATCCTTGCTGATACCTATATTCTACTACCTTGCAAAGTCAAGTAAGAGGCATATGGATTATCGAAAGCTCTTTGTAATGTCGAACACCACACGATTCTGAAGCATGTTTGTACACGCTGGTTGTCTCTAGAAAAGTCTCTAAACAGATTATTAGAGCAATGGGTAGCTTTAGGGCAGTATTTCAAGCAGGCTCTGAGGCAGAAATTTCAGTTGTGGGTGTCCAATTGAGAATAGTGGGTGTGCTAACATATTGGCCCAATATGATGCTGAAGGCATCATCACGATCGCGAAGCAATCACCTTCCTTGGCAGGGATTCAAGGGGGCCCTTGTGGGGGTTAAGGGGGCAAGTTTAGAATTTTGCATTTTAGAGGTTTCTGAGGGTAAAATACAAGCTGTTCAGCCTGTTTTTGAGACTTCTTGGACCTGAAATATGAGTTTGACAACACAATTTCTGCCCCCTTCTGGTCTTCCGCCAAATATTAGTCTTCCGACTCCGAGGCTGATGTTTACTAGAACAGGACATCAGGATTAGGGCTAGCTGCATTTTTTTTTTTTGGAGGGGGGGGGGGGAATTGCAACCACGTGAAATATTTGGAAAATTAGAAATGGTGTGAGGTATCGTCTATGCTACAAACTTACAAACCAAAAGTATCCAACCTCGGCATGTACCCTTCCCTCAGTTTTGCCTAGCCACTAGGCCTAATTGTAGCCAAGGATTAATCCTCGGCCTTTAGCTTTAACTTATAACCTTACTGTAACTGTAAAACTAAATCTTGACTTGCAGTGTTACTGATTCTAAACGATGGCACCGTCTGCTAGACTGTAGTTCCAATAGCCGTAGTCTGTAGATCTACAGAGAGCACAGCACTGGCTTCAAAGTCAAACAGACTACTGTGATGTGGTTCCCTATGCAGCATACATGCTAAAGCATTCACCAAATAAACTTGATACATCTACAAAAAATGAAAAAAATTCAGCAACTTTTATCATCGATGATAATGAGCAATTTCGTATGCTTCTAATATCCGGAGATTGTTGTCCAAACATTCCAGCCTACGATCACTCTTTTGGTCCTTTCAAGTTTCATTTCTACTGCAGTACACACTAAATATGCAGTGCCACAGTCTGAGGGTAGAAATCTTCGATGTCAAACTTAAAGGCATCCAAAGTTATCAAGAGTGACAAACATTTCATAAATTAATTATGAGGTATGTGTAAATCACTCTAACTAAGCCCCTCGTAATATTTTCGGAACCTTTACTTCAGTACTTTTCTTGCACGATCCTTTATTATCCACAAACACCCACACTAGCTCATACGCTATCCTAACGTATTTATATATGGAGATATATCGAACCTAAGCTAGTATCATGTTTGTGTGAGAACAGTCAGATCCTACGGACAGACTACATTGTAAAATGTATGGTATCAAGCGCTCGCAGCATAACATGCAACACGGCAGTTACGTTGTGAGCAATAGCACTAACCACACAATTCAGTTGACAGGATTTTCGTATGGCAAGTACATCGAACGTACTGCATTGACTCAATATGTGCTGCTATCAGAATTCCGATGTACAAGAAGAGATGTGTATGCATGTTACTAGAATTGTGATTTGAACAAAATCACGCTAGTAGTCCCGCTGAAAACTAGGGAAGATGAAAAGGTCTTCCGGTTGAAGCAATGGTCGTCTCGGACGCTTATTTCAAACAGTCTTAATATGTATACTGGAAGCTTGGGAGAATTGGTGCACGGCTTCATGTATATTTTGAAAGCCGTGTACGAAAATATAGGCCGTCATTTTGGGAAACCGGCCGTGCAAAGGACGGCCGGACGGCTGGCTGCCTAAATCACTGATTTCAAGGAGGAAGCACAAGGAGAAATGAAGAGGAAAACTATTCCTCAGGTTCAGAAATCAAAGAAGAGTCTTTCTGCAGCCAAAGATAGTTTTAAGTCAAAACAAAATTTTCCTGGTAACCTGACAAGTACATCACAAAAATGGACTGCGGGCTGCTCAACAAGCAGTCTTCCTATAGGTTAGCCAAGTGATACTTCTCACATGTCAACAAAAAGGAAAATTGAAGAGGACATTACAGTGACCACAAAGAAACAGAAAATTTGCAAAAGCACAGCCCTCAAAGACTATGTTATACCCAAGGCCCACTGTTCGCCCCAGTAAAGGTAGTGTGGAAGTTTCAGCAAGAGCAACAGGTCCAAAAAGTAAAGTATATGCAGAAAAAGCCTTTACAGGAATAACAGGTGAAGGAAAAGCAACAAGTGTTTGGAAGAATCTGTCTAATGACTATAATAAGCATTACTCCATTTTCCTGAAGCAAACCATACCTATCTTCAAAAAGGTAAATCTGGAATTGCAAGAGGACGCCCCTAAGATTTAAGTACTTAAGAAAAGTTACAGGGTCGTCCAAAGGAACTTATGCTACGATTCATTAAACCACATATCGTTGTTAAAGCCGCAAACATAGCAGAATGCAACTACAAGGATGAAAGTTGTCATAGGTCCACAGATGATCTGATATTGGGTGAAGGAGTTCCTTTCCACTGGTAATATATCTTCTCAAAGAAAAGAGTTCTTCAAATCTGTAGTGAAGTACTCCATCACTATATGTGATTACATTGTACGAAAATTCCCAGTAAGAGATGAACTTCTTAATCATGCAAAGGTAGCCAACCCATCAAAACGCCTAGAGATGGGCTTCGCATCAGCGTCCTACTTTGTTAAAAGATTTCACATCATGAAGGATAAGTTGGATGAAATTGAATTTGCTCACTACCCACCGCCTGTGGGCTGGGGGTTGTAGAATATGCCCACGGTATTCCCCGCCTGTCGTAAGAGGCGACTAAAGGGGAGGACCTGAAACGAATTTATCTAGTTGACACTACATAACACATTCGTGTTGTTGTGTCGTTAAATTTTATCTAACTGCTCACTACCAGGTTGAAAACATACCTATTGAACTATTGCAGTAAAAGCGTGTAGACAATACATGGGTACCTCTTTCTCACCTCAAAGATGAGTCCAGTGGTGAATTCAAGTATGCCAATTTGTCAAAATTCATGCTGAGTATTCTAGCCCACAGTAATGCTGAAGATAAAAGAATATTCAGTATGGTGAGAAAGAACTCAACAGAATTTCGCCCTAGTCTCGCAACGCCCACACTATCAGACTTCCTAACCCATAAAGTTTAACAAAGTGCCACAGGAAACCATTGCTACCAGGCAAAGCTTTCCAACAATCTTCTCACAAAATGTAAAAAAGCGACAGTGGAATTTAATGATCCTAAGAGTGGCCCTGGTAACAACAGTTGACAAGTGTGTATAGCGAAATCAACTTAGATTGTGATGTGTGGAACACAGTTTGTCATCAAAAGATAGTTTTATCATTGGTGATTGCTTACGAGAGGATATGTGCTAGTAAGGTAAACAGTGTGTCTTTACACAAAAATCAATAGACAATTTGGTAATTCAGTAATATTGTAACTTTGCTTGTTTCAGTGTGAAAGAGACATTTAAGACAAGAGGATAAAGGAAGTTATAATTCCGTTATTTTCATTCTTGAATATTATGTTGGTTTACATGTTACATAAGCCAGCCGAGGTACATTTTCTTTGCATGTATGGTCATAGTTCCTTACATGTTTCAGTTTACGTTAATGTCCAGGTTGTCGATTCCAGCTTCTTTTCTCTAAAAACCCACAGGGTTAGTTTTTCGTTGAAATCTCTTATCAAAAAATATCATGTAGTCAAATTTAAAGATTTCACGCGAGGTTTTATTCAGTTTGGGAGCCAGAAGCTTTTATATTATGGTCATTATCCAGAAATAAGAATTTTAAGGCAAACATCCTTATTTTTGGCCTCCAGAATAACAAAAACTTTTTTTTAAGTGGCCACCTCTGCAAAACTCGTCAAGAGTTGTTATCAATACCAATTAAATGTTGATTGAAGCATTTGTCAATAACCCCAAACGTTGACATTTCACTGCAGTTTATCTCAGGTTAAACTGAAAGGTGATCTAACCTTCATTGACCATGAGTAATTTGATCCCTTTTTACCAGTGCTAATTACAGGGCAGAATTTGTTGTTAGTTGTAATGTAACCCCCTCCCCAGTGCTGGGCTACTGTTGCATCAGACTAGTTATCAAAGGCTTTTACAAAGCTACTGATCATTAGAGCAGCCCATTCAATGAAGTATTAATGAAACAGTGGTCGGGTACTTGAATTGAAAACAGCAGTCCCCCCCCCCCTAAAAACAATGGTAGCCATGACTGATTTCAGCAAAGGCAAATTTTGCCTCATGATTTACAAAAAAGGGTGTTGAGAACACAAAGACACATACTATTCAAATAAGTACAAATCTACTTTAGCTCAGATGATAACATCAATATAAATGTCATTGTCCTAAGATATATTAATTGCATGAATGAAAAAAAAAATGATGCAACCTTTCAGCAGCTTAATATCTTGCAGCTCCTGTAGGAACACTCCTCACACCATCCATGGTAATTTTCAAACAAGGAGAAAAATACTTACATAGCCCAAACAGTTTAAAAAATTACTAATGCTGCATCACTATTTCCCACTACATATACTGCTGCTTGAATGTAGAATCGGGGCTACATTGTACTTTTACTAGGATATAACCTTGAAAAGTTTCCTGTTTTCTTTTATATCATGTTCCACGGGGAGGGCTTGTATAGTGAAGTAACCCGATAAGAGCAATAAAGTGATCACATTTTGGCATGAGCTGCAGAGGCTGTCAGAAAAACAAAACCTGTAACTTGAGTAGTATACAAGAATGACATTAACAACTACTGTAAAATAAACCATTTAAAACTGAGTAAATATAAACTTTAACATTTTATATCTCAGCTCAAAAATATGCTGTAAAAATGTTGGACCATATGGAGTATCTTTCCAAGCTTTGAAACCTGTATTTCTGAAATTTCAGACTTCAAGGCACACATTTACTCAATTAAGTGTGGCAATTAAAACAAAACAGCTGATCCCCATTTAGTTCTTGCTCATCTCCATATAGCCCAACACATTCATGATAATGATACTAACTATTGCAGGCATCACAGCAAACGCAACCCATAACACATTCAGTACCACCCCCACATGTCCATTGTACAACCTTCTGCCTTTTGGCCTTAGCCTTACCTTTCCACTTTTGTCTTTTGTGTAAGAAAAGATGCAGATTATTTTGATGTACCCGGTGCTGTCTCATTCTTGTGGGTTTGCTTCATTTTTATGTTTCCTATGTGCTTCCCCTTTTTAACTTGCAGCATTCTTAAATATTCCTTTCTGAAGTGGCTACATGACATCTTGAGATATTTGTGAATTAGCTCTTCCAAAACTATGGTAATTTGCTCTTTCAGACTATCCTCATGCTCCTGAAACAAGTCATTCCATATGTTAATGAAACTGCAATCCTTTTGTACCATTCCAAATAAAAGCATACAAATCTTTTTCATATATATTGACATTTTTCACTGTTTCATAATTCCTAATTGTACAACCAAGATGTTTGAAAAATTGAAAGGTCTCATCTGTAATATAGCAGAGACTGCCCACACCTATTTCTTTTCTTTGTGTCTGGAGCAGTGAACTTTTATCACTAGATGAAACAGAAAGGTTTGCTTCTGTTGATGTTAAGCTCTCTAGTAGAAGTGATTGATTGTGACATTTCTGCACTTACGTCCCATTTTGTCTTGGTACAAATTTGCAGTTACTTTTGCATTAGAAACTATTGGTCTAGATCACTGTAAAGAAGCCTGCAAGCAGTGGCGTAACCAGACTTTCATCGGGGGAGGGAGGCAAGCAGTAGAAAAACTAAGCGGAGCGCCACTACAGTTGGTGCGTAGCTTACAGAGAAAATTTTGTGATAAAAACGCCTCTCAGATTGCAGGAAATGGCACTTCCCAGTCTCTCTGGCCCTGTTAGTTTCAGCTAAGTATTCATTATTTTTGTCTTATACAAATTTTGCTCAATATTTTTTTACCTCTGAATTTCATTTGGGGGTAAGCCACTTGATTGAGGGGCTCCAGCCCCCCCCCCCCCCTGGTTAGGCCACTGCCCCGCAAGTAACTAAATGGCAGGTAGTCTCAACCCAGCAGTTTCATACTTGGAACAAAGTACACAAGTTCGTAATATTTCTTAGTTCAAAGCATGGGGAGGACGGGGGACACGTCCCTCTCACTTGTTTGGAAGGGGGACATCTCCCAGAAGTTCCCCATACTTTTTCAAAATGATGAAGACTAAAACTGATGAATTGTGTCATAACACAGATTACTAATTGACACTACATTTTAAAAGCTAAATTGCGCCCAAATATGACACCATTTGCCATAAAGACACCATCTAATTTCCTTTTTTTTTTTCAAAGAGGGAAACCCCTTAGACCCCTCCCATAGACGTAGGATGGGGGTCTGGGGGCTGCTCCCGACGATCGAAAATCATGATACAAACCCAAAACAAAAACTCCAAACGGCTCCGAATAGCACCCTCCACACACCCAGAATAGAGTACTGTGGATGAGTCCTCCATACGCCTACCGGCCAAACCGACGTCAAAATAAGACGCAACCTAGGTTACAGACAAACCCCATAACAAACTGCCCAGAAGAGATACAATCCAATAGGTGATACAACAGTTCACCTTTATCGCTATGTACAACGTATCCATTACTGATAAGATTCTATACTAGGCCTAATTACAGGAAACAAAGCACAATTGAAATTTCGCCCGAACGAGCCATGTGGCAGCCACACCCGCTCTCTTCGAGGACCTGAACTACATGGCCCATGAAGCAACCTTTCCAGCTAACTTCCTTGTTACCTCGCAAATATAAATACTGAAGCTTTATGCCAGCTGCAAAAATCCCTCAGTGGTGTCTCTACAAAGTGCAAAATGGGGAAAGCTACATAACACACACAGTATGCCACCAGGGCTTTCATGAATTTCTTTTACAAAACAGTTTTTGACTGCCACAAATTACGAAAGTGTTGTAGACTACCAGTCGTAATATCCAAAGGGAAGGCTATTTCACTGATACCCTTAACTTTCAAGAGGTATTTGACTCCCAATAAAAATTTACAAAATGTATTTACATGACTTCCTTTATTTAAAAAAAAAAAAAATACAAATCACATAATTTACTTTACCACAGTCTGAACGAATTCTTTACGGTTCAAAAGTACCATTACACAAGGCTTATGTGTCGTGGATAATTTTTATTATACTATGCCTTCTGGGAAGCTTTTGGGCAGATTAACCCATCTCCCTACTAGAGACAGTGGCAATGTCAGCTGAAGCGCCAGCTACCTCTAAGCAGCTTCGTGAGAAACCAATATCACACAATAGACGAGTTGGGAAAGTAGATTTTGCTGTACTATGTAGTACCGCAGATCAATTCTTAAGGACATTTTCGCCCGGATACAAAGACTGGGCGATTGTGTTTTTGTCTTCCACAATTTACTATCGTGTTGTGGGCCAATCGCTCCTGCGAAGGCTGGGGGGGGGGGGTAGGCCCGGTAGAAACCAGACCGAAGAATCATGGGATCTTGAGGTGTAAGCTCCAGTACAAAAATAAAGATCACAGAAAAATGAAGACATTTTGTTCTTGATTTACTTGACGATTATTGTTGATTCGATCTTCCTCTCAAAATTATGGTGAAATTAAGGTAGATTGAAAGGTCGGCCATATTACAAAAAAGATCACATGTTTACAGAATGACTACACGCTTCTTCTGAGAAGTCTACGGCATGAGTGGCGTGGGATACAGGCTTCCGACTTAAGGGCAGGAAGTCCACTACTATGGGATAAGCATCTGATTGGCTGAAAGTAACATGCCAGACAGACTAGATGTCGTGTGCACCGTCTCAAAATTATGGAAATGAGGTATTGCACCATAATCTGCAGTCTCCGAGATAACCAACAAAATGGCGTCCCTCTCAATTAGTACTACAACTACTGTACTACATGACATTACTTACGGTCGTGCTGTTAAGCCTTTGCGGTGCAAGTTAAGGAGATTAACTTCTAAAAAAACTTGTACTCCTAAAGAAAATTCTCTTTGACCCGTAATTGTGAAGGGATTAAAGTTTGGTACTTCAGGCTCTCTGTAACATGTGGTATTTGATTTCTGCTTTCAGTACAGTACTCAGTAGCTTTTATAGCAGACACTGCTTTGTGTACTTTCCCAGTCATCCAAGTGTACCCATCCACTTTTAAAGATTCTATATGTCTGCAATGTCCCCTCATGTGATTGGCACATGATTGTTATTGTTACTTTAAAGGCGTACTTGTCCAGGTGTACAGTTGTTCTGTATTAATCCATGTGTTGTACTGTATGAAGAGTGGAGACTAAGTCTAAGTCTAATTTGAATACTGATTTTGGTTGGTTAAAGGTCAAAAGCAGTCGCCCCAAACTTATTTTGAAACAATAGCTAAATGTCACAAATTTCTTCTTATTTCTCTTTCCAGTATCTTACATTATATTTTAGGACATAAATATTGCATATTCAAGGTAAACCAAGCAGTTGCTCCTTGTAAATTTTACAATTGAGTGAGACAAGTACTGTCACATGATTCTCAAGATCCATTCAGGAAATAGGATAGTCTACTATACAATTCTTTATTGGGGTGACTGCATTCTCCCATAAACTTATTTCTACTTTATATTGTGATTGGTTAACTTATCTACTTTATTTGTGATTGGTTAATGTTTATTTGAGCTTTGTCAGGGCCAGACGGGCTGGAAATTTCATTAAACAGAGTTGCATTGGCCTCCAGAGTGTGCAGATGTCTTCTTTTACCTTTGTGTTTCTGTTTGCTTTCCTTTGGCTATGTTTTATCCCTCGGTCCCTACAATTGCAGTCTTACAGAACCATAGATCTAAACGCGAAAATTGTGCGTGATTATACAAAATGTCTGTCTTGCACATGCAGTCTCTGTTATGGCACACTTTCCTTCCCAGCATGCACTGTGTATATCGGAGTTTTCCAACTCTATTCACATTGGTTCAGTTGAGATGGCTACATTACGACCTCGATGTTCCAGCTCCTATCATTAAAAACATAAAACCATGCAAACGTGAAAGAAAAAAAAAACCAAAAGGCATGTAAACAAGAATACATGTTCTAATTAGCAACAGCTGTTCTTTTATTTTCAGCTTGAATTTAGTAGCATTAATGCTGAGAAGAACACAGAAAATACAAATGGGTGATTCCGTAAATAGGGGGGTCAACTTGTGACATTTGGGTAAAATTTCCAATTGCATAATTAAAAATCCAACTAGAAATTTTTTCTTTTCATATTGTGTTTGGGAACAGGAAAAGTGCAAATCATGTGAAAAGTTTGAAAAGAGTTCTTCGTAACAATAGTTACCGCTCAAAATAGGCTCGTTTTTCCCAGTGTAAACGAGACACCAAACACAGAATTTCTGTATAATACTACAAACATAACTTTAGTCCTCTTAAAAAAGGTGTGCAACCTTTTAGATGGTATGTTTTATGATCTTCTATGAAGTGGAAATGCATAAAATGGGGATATTGGGTTGAGCGTGTGGAAAATGTACTCCTTAAAAGCGGGACACCATTTGGTGTCCCGCGGTGTCCCAATTTACTAAGTGAAACTTTCTTCTCAAAACTTAACTATACACATCTGTGTGAATGGAGCAAACTTGGCATTTTTTTACTAACTTTACATAGTACTTGGAAATACATCAGGATACTTGAAATTATTTCAAGTAAAATTGTAGTAAAATGACAAATTAAAAATTTGCAGTGGGACACCAGAATTTTACACTGGTTTTACACTGGGAATTTGTACTCTATTCACAGTGTTATTCCATCTTGCACATACAGAATTCGTAGAGATGTATATATTCCAAAGTACTACACAGTTGCTTCCTAAAAATACATCTTTGAACTTATTTAAGATTTTGGAGTTTATACAGATCATTATATTAATAGAAAATGCTTCACAAAATTTGTAAATGTCACGCTCTTGGTGTCCTATTTACATTGGGGATAAAATCAGTTTTTGGCATATAATATCATCACCAGTTATTGATATGTTTAGTTCTGTGTAGGATATATGAGGCACCACTAAAGCTTGTGACTGAGACTGTCTCCCTCTACTTCAATGCTTTAATGCACTGCCAATTTGAAAATGAAATATATCACTTAGTAAAGTGGGACACCAAATCTACTGTCTCCCTTATTTACGGGATCATGACAGCCCATTCGCTTTTGTCAAGACTTTAGAATTTTGCCAAATGTTTTAATTCTTTTTTAGTTTTAGTTTTACCCTACCTTTACCCTGTTCTATCTAGCTGACACTACATGACACAAATCTAATCAGAAGAATATCTGATTGGAAAAATTCCTGTCACCTCTGTTTTTATTCTAAAAGGGACTAAAGGGGACAATGCATTATTGCAAGGGGTACTAGCTGCTTGCTTGATGGCTCTAAAAAGATGTGGTATAGACCTCATTATGTATGCAGATATGCATATGAGGACTAAACATGGCATTTGAGAATGGACCTGTAGGAAAACAACTACAGCGACAAATGGATGACTTGTAGGAGGATGAAGATGTAGTCATATCCCAGTCCACTCTCACTCGGGAAGACATCTGTGCATGCGGCTTCTCAGCAGCATTTATTCTCTGTCCACAGCTTATTAGTATGCGCATAACAATTATATGACACAAAATAGCCACAAAACAATGAATTTGTCAGTTTTACCAATATAATTTAAGTTTTTCTTTGAACGTAAGTACAAAATATATAGAAAATGATTCCCCTCCCCATTCCCACCATACCTCACCTTCCCATTTAGCTATTGATGCTCCTCAAGACTGGGTCACCCTGAGGGATAAAAAAGTAAATGTGACAACACAAACTAACTATTTCAGCGTCAAACTCATCCCAAATCCAGTCTCCTCTCCAGCGGATCAGGTCTTCTTCCCGCCGAAGGGCCGCCGCCTCTTCTTGGGGGGTGCGTGTTCTGCCTTGAAGGTTGCGTATTTCTCTTTGGCGTTGTGGTACCCGTGCCTTGATCGCATTCAGCTCAGCCGCAGGTAGCTCTCTTGGTGGAGATGGTTCTCTAAATGGTGGAGGCTGCTGCTGAGCTGGTGGAACGGGTACGGCGGCCCTGGGCCTGCCCCTCCTTCCTCTTCACTGGTGGTGGTTCCGTGGGGGGTTGGGCTGGGGCAGGCTCATCCTCGTCAGGATCAGATGGAGTCTAAATTTTGAAAAAGAGGGCATGAAGACATCATTAGTTTATGAAGTAAAAGTTACAAATAATTATATATCACATCGATGACTACAAATTGCTTTCAAATGGTAAGGTGGCCTGGGAGGGGGGATGAGCTATTTTGCCAGTTCATTTACTGGCGTAACATAAATTGAGGATGTAGTTACCTCCATTAAAACTGGTAAATATGAAGAGAGATAAAGGTAGTGGGTCTTGGGGAGGACTGAGAGAGAAGTGCGGGGCGTCTTGTTCATACATTGTTGGTAGGGCCCTGGCTACGTTTTTGGTTTCGATGATAAGAGAAACCTATGCAGTCATGATGGCGTGTGTATGTATGTGTGTATGTGCGTGTGTGTGTGTGTGTGTTTGTGACACTTTGCTCGTTAACACGATATCTCAAGAAGGGAAACTCTGACAGTTTTCAAACTTGGTACATAGATGCCCCATATTGAGAGGAAGAACCCTATTGTTTTGGTAGGGGTCAAAGGTCACCTGGGGTCACCGGGGGTCAAACTCTGAAAACCTTGTTAACACAATATCTCGAGGTAGGAAGCTTGGATGAATTTCATACTTAGTGTGTAGATGCGTTATGGTAAGAGGAAGAACGCTATCATTTTTGGTGGAGGTGAAAGGTCATCTGGGGTCACCGGGGGTCAAACCCTGAAAACTTTGTTAACACGATATCTCAAGAAGGGAAGCTCTGACAGTTCTCAAACTTGGTACATAGATGCCCCATATTAAGAGGAAGAACCCTATCATTTTGGTGGGGGTCAAAGGTCACCGGGGGTCAAACCTTGAAAACCTTGTTATCACAATATCTTGAGGTAGGAAGATTGGATGAATTTCATACTTTGTTTGTAGATGCATTATGGTAAGAAGAAGAACCCTATCATTTTTGGTGGGGTTCAAAGGTCATCTGGGGTCACCGGGAGTCAAACCCTGAAAACCTTGTTAACACGATGTCTTGATGTAGAAAGCTTGGATAAATTTGATACTTTGTATGTAGATGCCTTATAGTGAGAGGAAGAATCCTATCATTTTCGGTGGGGTTCAAAGGTCATCTGGGGTCACTGGGGGGTCAAACCCTCGAAACCCTTGTTAACACAATATCTCAATGTAGGAAGCTTGGATAAATTTGATACTTTGTATGTAGATGCCTTGTAGTAAGGGGAAGAATCTCATTATTTTTAGTGGAGGTCAAAGGTCATATGGGGTCACTGGGGGTTAAGCTCTGAAAATCTTGTTAACACGATATCTCCACGTTCGAAGCTTGGATAGATTACATACATGGTAAATTGATGTGTTATAGTGAGAAGATGTACCCCACTGTTTTTGGTGGAGTTCAAAGGTCATCTAGGGTGGCCGAGGGTCAAACACTGAAAACCTTGTTAACACAGTATCTCAAGGGAGAAAGCTTGGATAGATTTTATACGTAGTATGTGGATGCATTGTGGTGAGAATATGAATGCAATCATTTTTGGTGGAGGTCAAAGGTCATCTTGGGTCAACGTGGGCCGAACACTGAAAAGCTTGTTAACACGTATCTCCAGGTAGGAAGCCTGGGTAGATTTCATACTTACAGTACTATGTGGATGTGTTATGGTGAAAAGATGGACCCTATTGTTTTTGGTGAAGGTCAAAGGCCATCTGGGGCCACCAGAGGTAAAAAAGCAAAATTTTGCAAGAATTCCCAAGAGTTTTATATGGGTTCAGCAGAGGTCAAAGAGCAAAATTTTCCAAGATTTCCCAAGATCGTCATCTGGGGTAACCAGAGGTCAAACTGCAAATTTCCCAAGATTTCCCAAGATTAAACAGGAACACAAAACTGTATTTTTCCAACATGTTAAGATAGCATTTGACCATTGACTGAAAGATATGGGACATCATGGCATTATTTGGAATAGAACATATATCATCGAAACCTCAATGCATTTTAGCATTCTGGTTTTTTTTTACGTTTTTTTTTTTTGGCTCATACCCCACTGGAATCTATTTTCAATTTTCAAATAGTTCATCTTCCTGGAGTCTACCGTGTACCCATAAAAATGGTAATTATGAAGAGAGATGAAGGTCGTGGGTGATGGGGAGGACTGACAGAGAAATGCAGAGCATCTTGTTCATACATGGTCGGTTGGTCTAGGGCCCTGGCTATATGTTTTTTTTTTTTTTTTTTTTTCTTATTTTTGATAGGTCAGGACTTCTCATACCCCCACTGAAATCTTTTCCAATTTCTAAATAGTAGACTAAGATAGACTTGGTTATCCTAATTTTCCCAAGTTCATCTTTCTGGAGTCTACCATGTACCCTCGAAATGCATCACACAAGTGTAAGCATATGCTACTGTATCCTAAAGGTAGCTAGGCCTACGCCCAACATACGTCATCGGCGGGAACGAAGACGGAATCCATCTCAGCTGGATCCGCTGGATGGAGAGTGGCATCTTCATCGACGTCAGAGGACCCTGCCCCTGAATTTAGAAACAGCAGGGCCAGGGCCTCTTCGGCAGCGAGTCTACGTGATGATGGAGTTGCTGAGGTCGACGCCATGTCTTAGCTGTCTGCAGTAATAGTGATAGTAACGTTATATGTGTGGAAAGGCGGGAAATGCATCGTTTGCACAGCCTTGTATCAGATTCGCTAAACTGGTGGCGCTAGACCTATTTTGTTTGTTTGGAGCTGTTTTAGGCTAGAAAAGATCGGACCTTCGCTGCGGTTGAAAATGGCCGAGCTATCCCTTTTTCCCACAGCTTTTTGGGCTAATATTTGGCCCATTTTGGGGCTTTTTTTTTTACATTTTCTCCTAAACTAACTAATCCTGAGGCAGATGCTCCCTATATGTCTTTCTTTCATGTAAAGTGTATTGAAAAAAGGGTATAGAGGAATTGTGGGTACCAAACCGATTTTTCAGGAAATTTTACAAATTTTCCCAAAAATTTCATAATTTCGTAATTTTGAACCAAAACAAAACATTTTTACCTAAATTCCCCCCCCCCCCAAAAAAAAAATCGTCGGTGAGACCCCCCCTCCTCCCCCCCCCCCCCCAAGAAAAAGTTGGTATTTTTGGAAAGGTCTTTTCTTCATCTTTCTTCATCTTTCGTTTGGTACCAAAATAATGCTTGTAGGATGTACTGTTATGAAGTTACAGATTTTCAAAATGAACATCTCTAGGGGGTCAGCGGTGACCCCCGGTCTGGAAAAGGGGGAAAAGTCTGGATGACCTTGTCCACAAATGTCGTCCCAGCAGTCCTGGTTCAATGGTCAATCTTTGGATTCTTTTAGTCTTGAAACTCGGAAAGGGCATTACACACACTACAGGTAGCTTTTATTCTTCATCCATACTGCTTACTCCAAGAGCGCGATGGCTGAGCCGTGGGACGTCTGACAGGTAATTCTCCCAAGAGGGTACTACTACTGATTAACCAAAAGAGTATCAGACCAACAGAATTTGCTGTGTAAACATATTTTTAGATGAAAGATTTTCTGCAGGAAGGACGGCACATACAAGAGTAGAAACAACTGGACGGATGTTTCTTTACAGGCTAAGAAAGCTGCATATCATAAGTTAGCAAAAGGTGTATTACATTTACTGATACTCAGAAAGTAAGCATAAATATTGTTCCGATCATGAACAATATGAAAAGCAGAATGATTCTTTACATCCCCTTAATACATCACTAAGCTAGTTACAGACTTCCCAAAGAAAGCAATTTTTTTTTTAATTTTCCCCATAGAAGTACTACAGTGACTAATATGAAAAGCAGACTGATTCTTTACATACCCTTAATACATCACTAGGCTAGTTACAGACTTACCAAAGTGAGCATTTTTGTAATTTTCCCCATAGAAGTACTACAGTGACTGACTCAACTCTAGTCACTTTGAAAGAAGCAAATGTCTCGTCTTGATTGCAAAATTGAGTGACTAGTTACAACTCTGGCAAGAAGCAAGTAAGAACCAGTGTGTTTTAACAAACAAGTAAAACACTCTACATGTTCTACCGGATAATTAAGTTAAAACAAATGACGAATCAACGCTTACTCCCACAGTTGGCTGCGTGCTTTTTAAGTACGTAGAAACAGGCACTGACAAACTAAAGGATAATCCAAACCCAAAGAAAACCCTGACGGATCACGAACACAATGTCAAACAGACTACACATACCATGCAACAAGGAACAAAGGAGTCTTTGTTACTACTGAGATTTAATACTGCCACTGCAGCCAACCCCAAAACAACACTCCAGCCCAACCACCACAAACAACCCCAAAACAAAAGACCACAAATCCAACACACACCCAAAGGCAACACTACGCCCGAAGGCAACAGCACTTAAAAAGCACCGGGGCAAATGCAGGTGCACAGTTGTTGGCTATTAATAGTGATAAGAATATGAAAAGGCTTGAGGTAGTACGACTAATATGAAAGACAACAGGCAAGAGTTTGGACGAATTTACAACCTGTGTAAATTACTGGAAAAATTTTCCTGATTGCATTCAAGGTATCAACACCTAATGTTCACTCATACTGTCCTGAATCAATGAAGGCATAGGTAAACAAATAAAGTATCCCACCTGTTACCTTGGCTGTACTTTTCCTATCCATTGGCTATGCTGAACACTTTCCAATTGTCATAAGTTAAAGCCTACATTCATTATGGTTGTGATCCATAGCAGCTAGTCTGAGTCTAGCAGACATCTAAGGAAAGTCAAATTCAAGCCTTTTGGGGGCATACTTCAAAACAACATTGTGATAGACTTTAAGTGACTTGAGGTCATTCAAAAGTCTTTTGTTCAAAATAATTTTATTCAGAGCACTATGTGCAGTTGACCCCTCCACCAGCCATTTCTTCCTGCGATTGATCTCAGGTTCTATGGGTTGATGAGAACATTCTTTGAATGTCATGAACCGTTCATCATCATGCCAGGAATGATTTTCTGTTATGTGGTGTGAAAGAGACATCCACATTTCAATCAATTTCGAGGGATCTTTCCCACAATTTCTGCTGCACCACCAGACATGGTTGTTGATGGATTTCATCCAGCACTCTATATCTTCATCCCCCATTTTCGTGGCAGTTTTTCGAAGTTTTGAACTTATATTTTTGGCCAAATGAAATACATCAAAATTGTGTTTTACACCTCTGTAATTATCTTTAATTAATTTTCTTATTGAGACGTGCCTGTCTGAAGCAAACTTTTCAATTTCAAGTTTATGATCATTGAGGACCCTAGAAAAACATCTATCAAAACAGCATCCTCCATTTTAACTGACGAACCTGTCTCAGGCACTTGTACCAATTCAAAGTCTACAACCTTTTCAAAGTCTACAACCTTTTCTATGTCCATTAATGTGTACCTGCAGTATTTCGCAGAGTAACCGGGTGAGTCACACCTACCATCACCAACAATACTTAACGATTTTCCTTTAAGGCTACTATTTAACAAACATTTGGTCTTTGACCCAAGCTGAATTCACTTCTGGAACAAGGTATTGCCTCTGAATTTAAAAAAAAAAACGGTGAAAAAAGTTTAAGATTTAACAAACTGGCAAATGATGACACCCGTTGATATGTCAATCCAGAGTACAAAATAGAGGCAGCTGTCAGTAAATTACCTACAAGCATCCTTCCCTCCAAAGGCCGAGAAGACCATTCCTCATGCCCAGAAGTACAAGCCATAGTCACAAATAATCCTGTACCTACCACTCCTTTTTTTATAGTTTCAACATTACAATAACATTCCTCACATTTTATTTTGTAAAAAAGTTTATCAAGGCATGAACCAAACACAATAAATTTGTCGTCATCCACCACTCTTTTTGGAAAGGGACTTTCCTCTGGGAATTCTTGTGTCATTTCGTCACTTTCTTCGTCATCATCATCATCATAGTCTGGTTCATAGGTAGGGTCCTTGACATCATCATCTGTGTAACCTACCTCATGTTCACAGTCTGATGTTGATGGCGTATCAAAAATGGTTGTTTCTGTGCTCTTAATGCCTGGGGGTGACGGGACAACCTGAGGCACTAACTCTCATACTAGCAAGGAGGGTTCTGCGTATGTAAGGTCGTTTTTAAGGGCTTTGATGTTGACCATAACATCCGGGCCTGGGGTATTGACTTCGGTATCTAGGAGGCACTGCGCACTTCTATCAGTTTGTGCCCCAACGTCACAAGAAGTACTGGTAATGTGAGTCTGAAAACAAATGTTTCAAAGTCATGCATCAATTTCCTGATTGCTAAATGGGCACACATGCTTTATAGAAAACTTTCTCAGTAAACAACAGCTTTAAGAACAGTTATTTGAAAACTAGTTAGGAAAAGAAAGTTATTCTATCTGTATCACTTTTTTAAATGCAGACCCTCTTTTCTTTTTCAAAATTCTAAGCCCTGCAGAATATGGCAATTCCATACTGTAAACATTTCTGTGGTTGAAAACATAGGATGACAAAATATCTGTAAATGTATATTCTTTTATCTTCTCTTGTACTGCTCACAAAACCCAAATACTGTATTGTAGGTGATGTGAATTGTAAAATCACTAATTAACGTACATTTTGGGCACGTTTATGCATAAAAGCAAGGCATTTTCAGTAGTACAGTATGTGACAGGTTTTGAAAAGAACGGTGGCTATATTCTGTCCTTAAGAAAGTTACTCTAAGTTTTTAACTTTGTACCAAGCCAAGAAGCCTTGTGATTCCTTGGCCATGAAAAAATTGGGATTTTGTAAAGCATTCTTTGGAAATCTTGCTTGTCAACCCCTGTTGACCACAGCTCACCTTTGACCTTCCCAAACTATTTTCTGATCAATAGGTGCTGATATCGCCCAGACGCCTGCTTATTTTGAGCCCTATGACCATAGAAAGGCGCTTTTATCTAATACTGTAAAACGAACAAAATGAACAGCTGAAAATGGATGCAAAAGTTCTTGTAAGTGGGATGAAAAGGAGATTCTACCAATATTGCAAGTAGCCCATGTTACCAATACTGATATATCAAATCTCAAAATTGGCCAACATCTTTTGATAGTACCCATAGTTGGGGAATAACATAGGCCTAAGGTACAATATTGAGCTTGCATTCAAAATACTCTAAATTGCGTACCACTTGCATGACATACTGTGCTCTACAAGTATAGGAGGATTAGAGGATAATTATCAGTATGGTAATATCAGCATATTCAGCATTTACTCTAAATTTTACTTATACAGGATGAAAATACGGACAATACTCATGATGAATATTGATCATTGATCCAACATCAGTTTTTACCTTCAATTTGTTTTTCAAATCGTAATGTCAGTCTTGAAGAAAATGAATTGTATTAGTTACTTTAGTTAAATAAGATTTAACGACACACCAACACGTATGTGTTATATAGTGTCGGCTTAGATAAAAATGTAAAGTTCAAATACGTTTCAAGACCCAGTTCGGTTTCAAATACAGTTCAAACACAGTGCAAGTCTTTCCTTTTAGTCGCCTCCTACTGTACAACAGGCAGGGAATACTGTGGGCATATTATACAACCCTCAGCCCACAGTGGTGACTATTGGGGCAGCATGTAATCCGGGTCATAACTGTTTGTAGAGGAACCTTGGCTTACTCATTGGCATCATTCGTTGACTCAGGACTGACTGCTCCGTACTCTTCCTTTTAGAGGGCGGTGGCATCAGTGAGGTGCTTGGTGTTAGCTTGTCCAACCATTCTTTTGGTGGCTCCAGTAAGCTAGGAACATCCTGTCGAGGAAAACAAACCACAAATTATAAAATTATAATGTGCATAAGTATTATAAAAGAAAATGTCACTTTTATTAGTACTGGGTAATCCCCCTCTCTCCCATGCCATCCCTCTCATCTCCCTCCTTTGCACTACCATATCCCTCCCCTCATCCTCTCCCCATCCTTCCCGTCTCCCCTCATCAATCCCTTCCCTCCCCGGGAACATCAACCTTGGCTTACTCACTGGTATCATCTGGCGACTCAGGACAGACAGGCATGCCTATACCATTCCACAAGACAATTACAGTTCTAATAGAATAAGCCAAAGATGTTTATCAAATAAGCTGAAAAAGTATGCTGGCAATATTGTTTAGGCTGCACATATTTTCTTGTGTGGGCACTGCAAATATGAATGATAAATGCAAGGTTGGTCACTGTTGTCTTGTTGCAATTTCATCTCACTGTTATCATACTTTCTTTGATTAATTTACGTAAGGCTAGGCTTTACAGTCCCTCTGTAATTAATTTGGAACACCAGTTATTTTACCCTTCATTGCAAGTATCGTTTCAAAGGCAGGACAGACAGTGGCAATAAGCGTTGGTCACCTTCCCTATAGGCTCCATCATTCTATGCCTAGGGTTAGGCCTTAGCCTATAGGCCTACCAGTTTGACGGTGAAGGGGTTCGACAAGTTCATGCTTAGCTCACTTGCCAATGCATCAAACTATAAAGGCTGCTACACAAGTATTGAAGTAAAGCAGGCTAGGGTTAAGCCTTAGTTAGCTTTTGACCGTAGGCCTAGGCCTTCCCGTTCAGTAACATAAGGCTAAGCCTACGAAAGTCGTGGGCTGCACTAGGCTTCTCGATAACGAAAAACGCAAGGGCCTTAGCAAACTTACCTTTTTGAGAGACCTTCTCAAAACTCGATCCGAGCGAGCAGTGTCCACTTTTGGCCTCCTGTGAACGAAAATTTCTGGCTCTGCATCAGGCTTCAAAATTTTACTGGGAGTCTCCCCCATCAAGCGAGCACCAATGTCCTCTTCAAAACACATTCCGGCCGGAAATGGTCTTCGCACACCACTTTGTGTTTACCGAAGGTAAAATTTTCAACACTGTGACCTCCCCCAATATTGTTAAGCCATCTCTGGGAAAGCTCTCTTTTTTCCGGATTTTTTCCCGTCTGGGATGACAAAATATCTTTTCCCTTTCCCAGCCCCTTCTTCTCCTCTTCGATTAACACAACCAGAGGCTTGGCACTCCGCCATTTTTGAAAGAGAAAGAGGAACACGTACTGACGACAGGCGATTATCATGTGAAGTGCACAGCAACTCGTAGTGGTGAAAGTACTTTCTGGAAGTTACGATGTGGCTCGCTTTCGTCATTTTTGAAGCGCCCCCAATTTGCAAAGTGACAAAATGGCGGCGTACCAGAAAAAATATTTTAAAAGTTCGAGAAAAATTCGGAAAACGCTGTTTTGCTTAGATATTTCGGATTTGTAATCAGAAAATTATGCCCTACCGTTCTGTGTATCACCAAAACGGATAATTTCAATATCCTTTAAACCAACGGTCGGTACTGAGGGACATGGAACCCCCAGTAAACGGAGAGATGGTTTAGTTCTGACTAGGGCTCGCATCGGTCACACCTACCTTACCCATGCCTATTAATTTCACGGGGATGAGAGACCATATTGTAAACCCTGTGATTGTGCTGTCACCGTCAGTCACATTCTCGTTGACTTTTATGAATACTTTCGTATTCGCCAGAAGTACTACGCTGTGCCAGACCTGAAAACTTTATTTGAACAGACAGATCCTTCCCTTATTTTGGACTTTCTCAAGGAAAGTAAACTGTATTGAAATTTTTGACATGACTCCCGCATTTGCCTGGACTCTGTAGTGGAGTTTGACCCCGCCCTTTTTAGTTAATTGTACCCCAACATTGCCCCCTTTTTCTTTTCTAGATAACACTATATAACACTGTCGTGTAGGTGTGTCGTTAAATGCCATCTAACTAACTAGACAGAGATGCGTCTCGCCGTCTTTGAGACGGCTAGATTTGAATGAGAGACGGCCAAATTTGAGCAGGACGGCTTTTGAGACGTCAATGATGGCTTGGACTAGCCTTCCACATTCGGCTGGTACCTGCGGCGGCAGATGGATAGTGTCTGGCGAATCAGTAACGAGTGAGACACCTTACTTTAAAATCATGGCTAAAGCCCTGAATAGCTCACAGCAGCTCTCCTGGTATGAGCTTAAAAGAAGTAGCCTATATCAAAATGATTTTCAACGTAAATTTTTCACTTCTACCAGCTTATCTACCAAGGTCCTCAGTGTGATAATTCAATGTGACCGAGCACAGCCTTCACTCTGTTGCAATACAGTAGGCCACTGAATGACTGATATAAATATATAGCCTACACAATGTACAGAACACTGTTGTTAATCTGAATAGGTGTACGACGCTTAGGGCCTAGGCACTGCTGAAGACCTAACTAACGTTAGGCCTCATCAGTGATTGGTCTGAAAAATCTTCCAATGATTTATCTACACCAGTATGCCTACTTAATATCTTTCTGGTATTTCCTTGAAAAGGAAATTAGCTTAATACTTTCTACGACATCTCGGTGTGACAGGTGGATAAGTTTGTCAAAAAGATATGTTCTTCAACTCACCTCTTGTGCTTTTGGTCTTTGAATCTCCAAAATGGTTACCAACTTTACATACGAGTACTTGAACTTGTTATTGAAGGGTACCGGTTAGGTTAGGTTAGATGAGGTTTAACGTCCCAGTTTCCAACCAATTGGTTCCAGTCGAGACGACCACGGCCTTTTTTTCCAGTTGTGGCTCACTGGCTTGTTTTTCCTACTCCATTGTTTATGCTGAGCACCAAGCACAAAGGCAGTAGGTTCCATTTTTAAAGTCTTTGGTACGACCCGGCCAGGATTTGAACCTTAGACCTTCCGGATTTCTCTCTGTTGACGATCCAGCCCAGCTGCTCTAGAAGGTTTAACACATAGCGGGTCATCTGGGCTGACTCCCGTTCCGAGCCTCCGAGGAAGAGCCAGTCGTCTAGGTAAGCGTGTACGGGTAGGCCCTGGCGTCTTAGGAAGGCCACCATGACCCTTGTAAATACTCTTGGGGCGGTTGCAAGGCCAAACGGCAGAGCGCGGATAGCGTAGTCTCGGTTTTTGTATCTGAAAGAGAGGAATCTCTGGTGATCGGGGTGGATGGGAATGTGGAGGTAAGCGTCCTTCAGGTCCAGCGACGTCGCCCAGAGACCTTGACGAAGGGTCGGGATTGACGTGAGGGTTTCCATGCGGAACCTCTTCGGACGGATAAAGGATTTGTTTAACGGTTTCAGATTGAGGATAGGCCTCCACGTGTCGGGCTTCTTAGGCGTCAGAAAAAAAAGAGGAGCGGTACAGAGATCCTTCTGGATCTGGGTAAACGGCCCGTTTCTGTAATAGACTGTGTATCTCTGATTCGAGAGCAACTCTCTGTTCCTTGTTCTGTGGGACTGGAGTCGATTTGAAGTGTTCCCCGACCTGGGGGGGGGGGGGGGAAGCGGTGAACTCTATGTTGTAACCCTCCCGTAGAATTCCCCGGACCCACGAGTCCGGAAAGAGACTCCCATGTCAAAGCATAGTCCATAAGTCTCCCCCTATCGCCGGGAGTGTGACGGCAGGGTGGGCACCCCTAGGGCCTTTGCTGGAACCTGACACCCGGACGGGAACTACCCCTGGAACCCCTCGGGCGACGGGAGGAGGCTGCCGGTCTTTGTGGCTGACGGAAGGGACGTTGGGGAGGCTGGGCTGGAATGCGCTACCTGGACGGGAGGTTTGAACACGCATGGGATTCCTCCTTGGGTTTGAATCACGACGGCCTGGGGAACGTCTACGAGTCTTGAGTTACATTAAAGTCGGCTTTAGCAAAGTCTTTGCGGCTTTTTACCTCTTTGGCTAACTGCTCTTCGAACTTGCCTCCGAAAAGGTCTGGGCCGGAGACCGGAAGCTTTGCAAACCGGTGCTTAATGTCTTCCGAAGGGAGGCGAATAACATCTAGAACGGCATCCCTCCTGACCGCGGTTGCCTTTACGGCCACTTTGGCGAGCTGGTCGTAGGTAGGGCGTGACACCGGGCCAAGGAAGTTAATAAGAGCACAAGTGTCCTTACGTGAGATCTCTGAGCCGGATTGTCGAAAGGACTTAGACAGAACCTCCGCTACGAGGAGCAGGGAGGAGGCGAATTTCAGGCCCGTGCGCGCGGCTAGGTCTACCTCATCCCAAGACTTCAAGGATCTTTAAAGTGAGGGAGAAAGGGTACCGGATTTTTGGAGATTTTTTTTCAGTCCCTCACTAGCAGCATTTACAGTTCTACAATCTCCTCTTATGCAGACGGGAGTACCACAGGCCAATTCTAACACACCCAGTCCGCAGGGGGTAATCGGCTAATTGGAAAATGACAACATAGCTTCAGCTTTCCCAGATAAATTGTACAACAAAAGTTTTTTTTTTCATGATATTTTTTTAAAGTGTATCTAAAGTCTAAATCTTTAACAAAACATGTTACAAAGCCTGAAAAATACATCCAAATGGTCCAACTCCCATCTTCACAGAACATTCCTAAGCTGAGATATAAAATGTTGAAGCTTATTCAATCAATTTTAAATAGTAGATTGCGCAATAATTTGTGATGTCATGCTTGTACTACTCAAGTTACCGTCTTTGGTTTTCTTTGTTCTTTCGAAAGCCACTCCACCTTGTGCCAAAATGTGATCACTATCTTACTGTTACAGGTTGACTTCGCTGTATAACCCCTCTCCCTACAGCATGCTAAGCAAGGGAACAGTAAATCTTTCAAGGTCATATAAACATCTTAATTTCGAAAGGGAACAAAAGCAGGTAAAGTGAGTTGTACAAGAAGGACATTACAGCTTATTGCGCAATCGAGTATTTCAACTAAGTGAATAAATTTCAACATTTTATATCTCAGTAACGGAGTAAGCTATGAAAATGGGAGTTCGATGGACGGAATTCATTTTTCAACCTCTATAAAGTATATATTCTTGTAATTCTAGACTTTAGGTCCACTTCTGGGGAATGACTTGATATATTAAAAAAATAAAAAAAAACATGCTACTGTACGGAAAGTTGTAAAAATATTGAATACTTTCACCAAGGTAATTTCAAGTGAAGTTTGACAGAGTAATGTCATTCAGTATATCAATGTGTAAACATGAAGACAGAAAAATATATTCCATTATACTGCTTTATTCATGTGGCCTATGAAGGCATACGTCGTACTGGTTGTTGCTTGCTGACCTTTAAATAGCAAAATACGGGCCAATTGCAAGAAATAAAAAAATCACATCTGACAAACAAGGCGCTAAATAAAATATTGAATTTCATTGAATAACACTAACGATGCTCACCAGGGATGACAGTTGTATTTGTTGTCAAGAGTGCCAAAGAGGCGGCTAAATTGTGTGATCGAGATTTTTGAAATGGACGGACAATTGTGCTTTTTACGTGCCAACAACGGACACGGCCAGACCGGCGAAAGGACCACTTTCGGACGGACGGACGGACAATTTTCACGTTGTTGAGGGTGTTGATAACCACCATGGACTAACCTTACACTTCAGATACACATGGTAGTGAAATATTTGCATAATACAAATTGGAGTATTCATCACACCTCAAGGAAATCCAGTAACCATTTTCTCCACGGTGGAGCTGCGCAAACCCCTAAAGCTGCACTGCTTACAGTTCTGATTTAGTTTGCTAGTTTTTTGCCACGCTGAAAGGTGCCAATTAAAACAGTGCGTATTGTGAGGAACACAACCAGTGTTTGACCAGAGTTAATGTAATTGGCACAATTATCATTATGAAATCAGACGTAATGGGAGCACATCATCACGTCGGACCAGGGGTCTCAAACTAGACCAGTCTGACTTTCTAGGCAAGTTCCTTTATTGTGTCCACGGTTTTCCATACTTCACAAACGCTAACATTCACCCTATAGCAGGAGGTTTGCAAAATGATTTCGATTTTGTTTGTGAACCATGATGTTAAGTTGTCATTTAAGTTTTGATCACCTTGTTTTGAGAAATTGCAATATTTCCATGAAGGCGCAAACCATCAGACACGTGGTTAAATGAGGACGTTCATGTACGGTGTCACATGCTTGCTTAAACAGACTTCAGTGAACAGCTGCACCCATGGGCGAGCATTCATCTCAAAATTGTCTACCTCTGACAAAGTTAAGTTCCTGTTGATACATCCCTCAATGACAAGAAATCTCACCAGAGCTGACTGATTTTGCTAAGCTTAGGGTGACCTGGAATAAACTCTTCCAACTTTATATTCTGGAAAATTTAAATTTTAAATGTTCCAGTCCAGTGAAATCTCGTCAAGAGATCATCTTTCAAGATTTTTCAACATAAAATTCCCATGGGATACCCAAGGCCCGTATGAAGGTTTCAAACTTTGCCACATGGAAATATTTGGTCAGTGCAAAGCTTGAAGTACATTTACTCAAATTGTTTCTTGATTCCAGCTCATAATATTCTCCATTTGTCTTTGCAGCTCTCGAATCTCAGTCAGCAGTCGATAAAAAGTCAACTTTACTCTGTGAGTTCTTATTGTACTCAAAAAGACCGCTCGACGACGTTGGTTTGGTCTGTCGCACTGCCATGTGAGATTCTCGGCAGATACAGTAGGTAGTTGTTGATGGCGATATCGGTAGTAATGTCTGTAATCTTTATTTTCCTGTTTTGAGGCAGCAGGGACAATGTCCATTGCTATGGGCAAGCATACGGTAATTGTACATTCACAGTACAGCCATGAATTTTTAGCTCCCTTTACGTGATCCTTAACGGTATTTCTGAAAAGGAAATGTACTTACAAAGTTAGTTTTGGATTTAAGGATGAGAAGGAGTGCATGAGAGGATGAATAGCAGAAAGAAGTATGGTTACAGCTCAACAAGTATAAAATGTTATCTTCTAGCTACAGTGTTGTCAGCACTGGAGAAAGGTGTCAGCCAACACCTTTTGTTCCCTCTTCTTCAAAATTTTAATTGTGTTATTGCTGTAGTAATGTACCTGATGGCTTATTAATTAGTTATGGACGAACATGTACACTTTGTACTTTTTGTTCATGGGGAGGGTGGTGGAGGGTTGAGGTGGATAAATTACATTTTTCTATAACAGTGTAAATCAGGTATTATATAATTTTATAATTTATTACTTTGAAAACAGCTTATGTTTATAGTTCACCATAGGTTATAACTGTTCTCATGTTGACTCGGAGGTATGAATAGTAACCAAAGATGCCAATACCCATTATTTCAATTCTAACCTATCAATACTGTTTATAAATGTATATACCACTCAGGTGAAATTATTACCAGGTATAGTATAGTTTCATACTTAATGTGTTTTATTATAATCATACAAAGATAAGTCTTTATATTTCAACATGTATTTATTTATTCTATTTAAACACACCTTGCGCATTTTGACTTTATAAATATAGTGAAAACTAATAATCCTTGGTTTCTTCATTTTCTCACAACCTAATACTCTGATGAGGGACCAGATGTAATCCTAACGTTTATACGGCTACCTGTTAACTATCATTTTCTCTGTCGTATTTTTTACCTGCTGTATTAAGTATTGTAGCGTGTTGTATTTACCGGGATGCTTGGTCCGCGGCTGCTTTGACTCACACGTTTTAGTATAGAGTGATGGTGGATAAGTATATATCTGAGAGTTCAAGTAGGGGGTGGACATAGGGTAAGGAGATAGGGGAATGCAAGGCATGACATGACGGGGCCGACTGAACCAGCATGTTTTGTCAGTCACACCGCAGTAGCAACGATTTTACATCCATGCAGTCACTACTCACGCACGGATCGTCGCAGAAGTCCTGGTAGATATTTAAAGTTAGCGATACGTCATTTAAGTAATGCCATGGATCAAAGTGCACCGAGACTATGTGAGGCAAGGAAGACAAGTACCTAAAGTGGTAGCATGGATATATGATCCTTACTGCCCCGGTTTCAGACATTGAGGTAACATTAGCTAAGTGCCTAACACTGTGAAATTTCGAATTCTGATAGATATGAGAAGGAAGAAAGTGTATGAACTGTAAAGTTAAATGAAATAGGCTGTGTTGCCAACTTATGTGGATCACGGGGTATTTTTTGTGAAACGTGCGTTATACGTATGAAAAATGTAACAAGAAACACAATTTACTATCTAGATGGAAAGAGGTGAAGGTGTCGCAGATACATTTAGTGCAACCACTCCGAGCAAAGTTGTATCAGATTTGAATTTAAGAAGTAGCCAAGGTAAAATTATGGGCTCTTAATCATTTATACCTCAGACAATCCACACCCATGGGTACTTTGAAGGGAACTTATTTGGAACCGCATGTATGTATAAACGTCGACTTGATGTATTTGTCAATCGGCGTTTGAAGTATAAAATCGTCTTCCATTTAAGGGGCCATATTCTACAGCAGTGTAAGTTAATGAAATAATACACGGTCAAGAAATTGACCCAGATACAGCTAATCAGAACAACTGTCAACATAGAAAATTTCTTTAATAATTTGTCACTGTGTCTCATTCGAAAGCTAATAGGCCTTATTGTGCATAAGCATAATTAGGCTTATTAATGCATTAGCATACTTGAGTGTAAAAACTATAAAAATAGGTACTCTCAACGTAGCAGTCTCAGTTCATGAATGCTCCACTTCATTTTTCTATTGATATGGTATGGTATAATATCGAAAAATGTTACATATTACGGTACTCAAGACAACGAAATCAACGACAAAAGACCAAATTATCGTCTTCTCCAAAGGAGAGCAAGTGTTTGTATGAATGGTGGAAATGGGCGCTTCCAAATCTCACCCAAACGGAGCAAGACTTTGAACGATGTGGTGCCTGGCTTTGAAATTCATACAAGCAGGCCTTTATAATAATACAAAAAAATCCTTACCAGAGCACTGAACATAAGAACTTAACTTGCATTTATGCGTGTAAGTACAGGTTATTAAGGATTTCCTTAACAAAGAAAAAACAGGATTTAGATATCTTAGTATTTTGCCCAATCTTTTTCCTTTTAGGTGATTTCACCTCACCATTACTTTTTTTTTATCTAGCTGACACTATATAACACATTCGTGTTGGTGTGTCGTTAAACCCCATCTAACTAACTATAAAAAAAAAACCCACAAAGTGTGGTATCATATTTTTATGTTGTCATGAGAGAAACGTGGTTGGAGAATCTTGCCCAAATTTGAGATGGGTAAGACGTGACCATCAGCAGTCGACCCCTTAAAGTTATAATAAAACTCGTTGAAACAAAAAGGCGCGATGTACATCTTGAAAGTAAAAATATAATCCATAAGGATGTAACCCCTTCACAATTATGCAAGATGCGTGCTTGTTGTGGACACTACCAGACCTAGATTAGTATTGACATTAAAATGTATGCGAAAGAGACGACCGTTAGTGTGGCCAACTGCATGGTCAAGCGGTTAGAGCATCCGTAAGGCATGGGCTTCGACTCACGGCCGGGTCATACCAAGGACTTAAAAAATGGAACCTATACTGCCATTTGCTCAGGATAAGTAATAGAGTTGGGAAAACAAGCCAGTAAGCCACAACTGGAAAAAAGGCCGTGGCCGGCCCGACTTAAACCATTTGGTAGAAACTGAGCCGTAAATTCTAATCAAACTCTTTAGTATGTCCCCAAAGGCGTGAAAAGGCAAATTCATTTAGGGTCCAGAAACTACGGCGTCTCTGAAAATATTGACTTTCCAAAACTGTAGGCATCCTAATGAAACATTAAACTGTATAAAATGGCATTGGATGTGCATTAAAGAGACAAAAAAAAATCCGTCTTTACTTTTTCAACTTGTAACAGTTACATTTTGATGACTGGCCCCTGTACCGAAAAATATGTTAGGGCGGGGAATGGGCTGATTTTTTGTTGTTGTTGCATACAAGCACACGCGTGGTTATTACCCAGTCTTCTTCCCCATACCTACTGTCGGGCGCCATAATCACTATTCTTACACTCACTTAACTTTGTACGAGTGCTGTGCCAGACCTGAAAAGTTTATTTGAGCAGACAGATCCTTCCCTTATTCTGGGAACAGAGCTGCAGCCGCAGCGTCAGGCCGAGATGCATTCTTGCAAGTCAGACTACCGGATGATGCATCGATATTTGCTGCCGAATTGCAGGCACTAAAGATGACAATCGATCTGCTCGAAACCTCGGAGTCACCAGTTCATTGTGTTTACTGACTCACTAAGCCCTGAACAAAAACACCCTTGTGAAGTAGCTCTCCGTGAAGCTTACTCCAATCTGGTGAGACTACAGAAATCAGTTATGCTTGCCACGTGGGTATACGCGGAAATGAAAGTTTAGACACACTAGCTAAAGAAACCCTACAGATAAACGTTACCGACCTCCACTTGCCACACCCTGATTATCGTCCTTAGATCAACGACTACATAAAATCAAAATGGCGGGAACTGTGGGAATTCTTTCCCCGAGAACAAATTGTACCAAGTCAAACCAACGGTCGGGACTGTGGGTAATGCAGCTCCCAAAAAACGAAGAGATGATTTGGTATTGACTAGGGTTCGCATAGGACACACTTACCTAACCCATGCTTATTTGCTCCACGGGGATGAGAGACCATATTGTATCCCCTGTGACTGTGCTGTCACCGTCAGTCACATTCTCGTTGACTGCTATAAATACTCCCATATTCGTCAGAAGTATTACAGTGTGCCAGACCTGAAGACGTTGTTTGAGCACACAGATCCTTCTCTCATTTTGGACTTTCTCAAAGAAAGTAACCTTTTACAAGAAATTTTGACATGACTCCCACATTTGCTTTTGTTTAGACATTTAAGTCGAATTTTGCCCAATTCTTTTTCCTTTTAGGTGATTTCACCTAATCAATACCCTTTTTTATCTTGCTGACACTATATAACACATTCGTGTTGGTGTGTCGTTAAACCCCCATCTAACTAACTAACCATAGTTTTACTATGGTACTAAGGGCCCTACCATAGTACTACTATGTTAGTACCATGGTAATACTTTGCTATTCATGGTACTGTAGCATACAACTGTGGTAGTACCAAGAATGTAGTATTATTACCCTTTCGATAGTATGTACAGTACAACCATAGTGTTATACTCTTATAGTCGCATTGTATTGCTATGGTACTTTTGACAGTACCATATACTAATGTTCAACTCATTACAAATCTTCAATAAAGAGCAGTTTATTTCAAGCAGTATAAAGTTCATGAACGGAATGTCTTCAAGTAGCAAAATGTAGGGATTGCGGTGGAACACTTAATTAGCACATCAATTCCAAAAAGCCACCCATGTGGGGTACATGATATACTGTAGGTCTAGTAGTGTCGGAAAATGGTAACTCAAGGAGGGGTTTGCAGAGATTGTTTATACGCATTCCACAGTCTTTAAAACTCAATGATATGATTAGAGAGACTAAGTAATGATGACATGACACAAAATTAAATGGTCTTGTTACATGTGTATTTATTGAAGTTAACTGTGAACAAAAAGTATTTCCATATTATCTATCTAACTATCTATCCTTAGATGTATGCTTCTGCCCCCCAAGATCCAAGGGTAAAAACCCCTTATTTGTCTCTTCTGTAAGAAATGTAAAAAATGTGCAGTAATTTTCCTTAAAGTTTGTCCAAAATGTTGCACCAAATTCCATCTGAGAACCCTCAAATAACCAAAAATTTTCCAAAGAGGAAGGGACACCCCTTCCCTTATATTAGACCCCTCCCCCAGGAAGACGATCCCAAACAAGGCTCAGCCCCCAGTCTCGAAAAGCTTCCTACGCCTAGACTCTTTGATATGAACAAATGTATGCCCAGACGGGCTGCAAAAGCGTTGATAAGGCGTGCTTACACTATTTTCAAAGTCAAAAAGAATATTCTAATTCGCATGTGCAAAACTGACACGGGACATATCTTCTTGCCATGTCGTTTATGCCAACCGGTGTTTACATTGACGTAATCATGAATGTCCTATACATAATAAATTGTAATTTGCAAGCTACAGTCATCTTTCACATCAAAAAGTAACTACGGGGACAATGAGGTTACCCTTTGCCACAACTGCCTCCGGGGCACCCTTGGGCAAGGTGCACCTGTATTTGCCCCGGTGCTTTTGAAGTTCTGTTGCCTTTGGGCGTAGTGTTGCCTTCGGGTGTAGTGTTGCCTTCGGGTGTAGTGTTGCCTTCGGGCGTAGTGTTGCCTTTGGGGCGTAGTGTTGCCTTCGGGCGTAGTGTTGCCGTGGGGTGTAGTTGCCTTCGGGCATGGTGTTTCCTTTGGGCGTGTGGGCGGAATTTGTTTGGGTGGTATGTGGTTGTGGGGAGTTGTTTTGGGGTTGGCTGCAGTGGCAGTTACTGGAGTTCAGTAGTAACAAAGACTCTTTTGTTCCCTGTTGCACGGTGTATATAGTTTGTTTAGCATTTGTGTTTGTGACCCGTCATGGTTTTGTTTGGGTTTGGGATTTTTCTTTAGTTTGCCAGTGCCTGTTTCTACGTACTTAAAAAGCTCAAAAGTAACTACGGGTACCCTTCAAGGCCTAGTCAGGGCCTTAAATCTCCTATTTTTATTTTTCTGGTTGAAAATTTTGCATAAACTGGATCCCTCAGGAGAGACCCTGCATACAGTTCAGTGTCTCCATGTGCAGATTATTTAAAGAACGGACTTTTAAACTCACTCTGAGAAATCAGAAGGCTTCTAACTCAAAGAAAAGCCTCAACTGTGTGAATATATATCTTGACTTTACCAGATAAAGTTTGACAGTAAGAACTCAAATGGGAGCTGCGACTACTATCCTCACATAACTGTATGCTTCCCATGCATTCACAAGATTCACAAGACTTTCTAAATCAGCTGTTACCCAACTGGTACTGCAGTTTATCAAATGGTCTAAGTGTCAAATCCTTGCTGTATGAAAGAAGTTACCTCTATCAACTGTCTGTGATAAATATGAGAGATTTTAATCATACAAAAAAATACTTCATCAAAGATAAAACTCTGCACTAATATTCCTATACTTTTACAAATGAGTATTTCCCAAGGTGATGGTTTGACCCCAATTGTACCTCTGGCAGGTATTTCCTGGAAAGAGTAACAGATAAAGATCCATTCCTGGTTCAAAGCAAATTTGTCACTGCATGTGACTAAATTTTTATCACAGGTATAATACACTACTACTCTTACCTCAGTTTAGAATTTTATTCCTCTAGCCTGTTTGGCAATGTTACAACAAACCTTTTCCCATCGTAAAAAATGTCCATTGCTTTATTAAATTGCTGAGGATAAGATGCATAAATTCTTCCATTTTTAAGCTGCCTAATGAACGATATAGGACATCCAATCTCAGAATTCAATCCACCATATAAATACTTTAACCTTTGCACTGTTATCAGTTCTCGCAGAATCATCAAAATGTGTTCGTCACAGTCACAATTTGTTACACAGTTATGATTCTTCAAAATAATTAAGTACAAAATCTCTGCGACATGATCATTAAAGTCAATTATAGAATCGGTTCTTTTGAATTGGTTTGAATATTTCAAGGTTGAGAAAAGCACATTATCAATAATGAATCGTTTGTAACATTTGGCTGTTAATGATACAATTCGCTAGCCTATTTTATTTTGAAGTGCAAGCCTTAAAGCAGTTGTTAACCTTAACGCTATGGGAGTACCCAAGGTAACAATCTCGACTTGAGGTAAATGAAAAAAATTAGCACTCTTGGTTAACTTCTTTTGGAACAGCACTCTCTGGATAAAGTCTTCCATGATTGGCGAGACTGCTTTTGCATAGCATCGGTGAAGAAACTAACCTACATAAATTTGTAAATATTTGCTGAGGTACAGCCCTAGTCCCATTAAAAAGACTCTTTAAATAACCATTATATGTTTCAAACATGAAACAAGATGTGCCCCACAATGGACCCCAGCTCCGAACGCAGTCCGTTCTGTGGGATAAAATGTGAATATTGTAGGTCATCTCCTTCCTGCCATAAAATGGTCCTACAAAAATCAAAACCTTTCCTATTAAAAATTCACTCATTTGTATTGATTGGCGTGAAACATTTGTACTACAGAGATAAAACATGGACTACCAGCATTGCCCAATGAGCCAAACACTTGGGTTGAAGAACACCTGATAATATCGGAAGTGAATGAAAAAGAAATGCTCTATATTCGCTGGCTTTCCAGTACTTAATTACCTCTGGAGTTCTTGGTACACGTTGGATCTCTTTCGTGGGTTTAATTTTCGAAATCCTGCCACAAAGCATCTGAAGCTTAGGACCCAAATAGTAAGGTTTATCAGAATTGTTTGGATCAACCCACACAAAAAAGCGACGAACGGTACCAAGACAAACAGCATGCATGTAGTCTGGAATGAAGCCAGCAACTATATTAAAATAAAAAAGAAATGATAAAGCACGTACTCCCTTTAATCCATTAACTCGCGTCCCAGTCTCGGCAGCTTTAATGTTGTCTGCCTTGGTACCCTCATTAGTTCTCAAAGTTGCACTAGGAATACAGTATGGATATTTTAATGAATTAGAGTCATGATCATATTCCCCTTTATGTTTGCAAAATCCACAACCAAAGTACCTATTAAACTGAACCATATTCTGGAGCATACACCTAACTTGCGCATCTGCGCAGCAAATTATAGGAAAGACTTTTGACAGTACAGTTACATTGATGCCATAGTCCCATGAAAACCCATCTTGACTTAGTTTATTACATTCTTCACACAAAAGGCTTTCGGAAAGTCTCCATGTTTGGTCGGTCATTTCCAAACCATAACGCTGACAAAATCATTTGTTCCTTCCTCATTTTAATTGGGAGTTCATTGATTGCACATGTTAGGGGCCAATTGCTAAATTTTGAAGAACGGAAAAATCTGAACACCATCAGTATTAAAAGTAAGAGAAAAATTTTCATTGTTTTGCAACATTCCATCATTAATCAGTTGCTTATACAAAGCACCATCTGCGATGTCAGAAATAAAGTCACTGTTTTCATGCAGTGTTCAGATCATCAGAGTGTGACCTACATCTTTCGTCGCTAAGAGATCTCCATTGTTGCTCTAAAGGCATTACAATAAAAAAAAATTACCATCACGTATGGCACTATCCTTATCAAACTTAGTGTAACATGTTTCACATTCGTATCTAACATTTGAAATTACTCCCATGTATGCTTTACAAAATGAACAATAAAAATGATACTGACAATTCGCTAAATGATTGCAAAAAGCTTTTGTGAAGAGATAATTATAACGTGGAAGTGTTCCGGGGCAATGCAAGTTGATTAAAACAATTGTTTCTTTAACTGCAGAGCCTGTTAAGCTATGCTTAACTGATAGTGCCAGAACAGCCAATAAACTTTCTTACCGAGTTACTGAGCTCTTTCCATATACACAGTGTTACCCTGTAAAGAGAAACGTGAAGATACATTTAAAGTGAAAATACATTTTTAGCTTCTGTACAACGAATGATATACTGTAATTGGTAGTCTTCATCTTCTTCCATTTGTAAAGACTCATTTCTCTTAGGGAAACAAAATCTGCAAAATTGGGTCTCTGACTCTTACCAAAGACTTAAAAAATGGAACCTACTGTCTTTGTCCTTGGTGCTCAGCATAAGCAATGGAGTAGGAAAAACAAGCCAGTGAGCCACAACTGGAAAAAAGGCCGTGGTCGTCTTGACTTGAACCAATTGGTTGGAAACTGGGACGTTAAACCTCATCTAACTAACTGACTCTTACATCACAACCTTGATCGACCAACACAGTCCTGAAGGCCTGTTGTTAACTTCAGCCTAGTCCCCACCACCTCCCCCACCCCATTTTGATTACACATCACAATATCATACAAACTAGTTCATAGCACCTTTTGTTTGCAATGCTTCTAGTGAGAGTAAATTTATGGCATAATTTCAAAATTGCGCTAAACATTACTCTGCTCTTAAATTAAGTGGAAGGATTAATTGTGTATGAACGTTTGAGTCGAGCCTACATATTTTCATACAGATCTGCACTGTAAGCAGCACAGTATGAACAAGAGGGCACTCCACGGAGTTGAAAATCTCATCCCTCCCATACTCTCTACACTACACTGAGATTAAAGAAATTTCCCCACTTACAGGCTGATATGCAAAGTATGACAAAAGATCACTATCCAGCGTTTTAGCACTCAAAGGCCATGAGCAAAAACACCCTTATGTAGTAGCTCTCCGTGAAACGTACTCCTATCTGGTGAGGCTACAGAAATCAGTAGTGCTTGCGTGGGTTCCGAGTCACGTTGGCATACGCGGAAATGAGAAGGAAGACACACTAGCTAAAGAAGCCCTACATACAGATGGACGTTACAAACCTCCACTTGCCCCACACTGATTATCATCCTAAGATCAACGGTCACATAAAATCAAAATGGCAGGAACTGTGGGATTCTTTCCCTGAGAACAAATTATACAGAGTCAAACCAAGGGTTGGGACTGTAGGTGGTGCAGCCCCCAGAAAATGGAGAGATGATTTGGTACTGACTAGGGCTCGCATCGGTCACACTTACCTTACCCATGCTTATTTGCTCCACGGGGATAAAAGACCATCTTGTATCCCCTGTTATTGTGCTGTCACCGTCAGTCACATTCTCGTTGACTGCTATGAATACTCCCATATTCGTCAGAAGTATTACCCTTTGCCGAACCTGAAGACATTGTTTGAGCGCATAGATACCTCTCTCAGGACTCCCGCATTTGCTTTTGTCTAGACTTTTTAGGATTTTGCCCAATGTTTTTTCTTTTTTTAGTTTCTCCCTACCTTTACCCTTTTTTATCTAGATGACACTATATAACACATTTGTGTTGATGTGTCGTTAAATCCCATCTAACACATTAATAAAGGGTTAACCAACGCTGGACCGTGCATTAAGTAGAGGATAATGCACGATCGGGGGTTAATGCAAGCAAAGCACGAGGGCGTTCATTCATACACAAGAATTTGATGAAAAAATAGTAAAAAAAAAGAAAATTTGTGTTTGCAGATAACCACATTTTTATTGAAATCAAATCCCCGAGGAAAGATGAGACCTATTCACAACCTTTCAAAACAATGGGCCTATTCGTGCGCAATTAATAAAGTAGCCTACTATTAAACAAAATGAATTCAATGAAATATTCATAAGTCATGAAATAAAACAACGATGTGACTAAATTTGAGAAATGGTATTCTTCTTTAAAGACTTCAACAGCCGAAAAGGACAAAAAATTAACAGTTGGTAACGTAAACTAGAGGTATTATGACTCCATGGTAACCTTAGCCACGAAATCTTGCATTTGTATCAAGTACATTTGCTGTACGACGTATAGGCTATACTGCAGTACGTAGTGACATATCCACCAGTATGCTTTAAGTAGCGCGGTCTTTTTAAAATTGCTCGTCATTTGTTCAAACCCTAAGGGACTTGTTCAGGTATTCTTGAGCTTTTAAGTTACTTCAAATGATGGAATTTGCCTAGGATTCAGCTACTGATTTTGGGAGATAAACAGTCACAGCATTTCAAACGTACATTTGGAGAAAAGTTTGGACATGTTAGAGATCTCAGCCAGCAACAGCGGTAACGTTAGTAACGCTGATTTCGTTCGAGGTTTCAGCGCTCGACAAGGAACTTTTGTGTCAATTTTAACGTTACTGAGGCTTGGGCCTAGGTTGACTTTGGATTAAAACCGTTTATGGATTCTTTGCCTCGAGGGTTTCACGTAGGATTTGGGAACAAAGGTGTTTCTTAGAAATGGAAGCGTTTTCGTAGGCCTTGATGTGACTAGTGAGTAGTGTCACACCATAGTCCTAACGCTGGATATACCATGTCATGCTCAGCTAGCTAGGCCTATGTGTGTCAAGCAAGTCATATCTAAAACTAGGTGATCTTATAAATACAGTGTATATAGTACGGTATTGTATTCATCCGCCGGTGATTTTATTCTTAATTTACCGTGGGTTATCTTAGGATAATGCACGGTCACCTGACCGTAATGAAACAATAGAAGTTGAGGATTTTAATTAAGTATGAATGAAGTTCATTTAAACTTTCATCCTGAAATTAAGCAAGTACAATGCATTATTCTCGTAACTCTGTACATATCAGTTTTATGACCTTTGCTGACATAATGTTACGCACAGAAAGGGTAACAACCAGTTTTAGCTCAGTTGAAGTTTGACCTCTTAATTTTCGACTTACCATGATAATGATTATCAGGCGCGGATCCAGACATTTCGAAAACGAGGGTGGGACTGAAAGCCCTTGAATATTCTCCTAGATTAACATTATGCTAATTTTCACGTATTTGTTATTGTTCATGTGGCGAGAAAGGGGGGTCTGAGGCCGGGAAAGCCCCCTTTGGATCCGCGCCGGATTATATATGTATGCAAGTTTTCATGGTCAGTTACCTACCCACCAAAGTTGAACTTCATGATTGCGTAAACCTGAAGACGTTGTTTGAGCACACAGATCCTCCGCTCATTCTGGACTTTCTCAAAGAAAGTAACCTTTACTGGACTTTAAACTGCATCCGGTTGTGGAGCTTGTTTGAGCGTGGGGATAATGAGGTTACCCTTTACCACAACTGCCTCCGGGGCACCCTTGGTCAAGGTGCACCTATATTTGCCCTGTGCTTTTTACTCGTTGTTGCCTTCGGGCGTTTGTTGTTGCCTTCGGGTGTGTGTTGCTGCCTTCTGGCGTGTGTTTTCCTGTTTGCAAATAGTCTTGTGTGGTGGGTGGGCTGGGGGTGTCGTATATGTTGGCCACAGAAATTTTATTTGGCTAGCTTGGTGTAAGGTAACTTTGTAAATGATTGTAAGTAGTTCATGGTTGTGTTCTTGCCTGTCCGGATTTGCTTCTTCCTGTTTGATAGTGTCCGTTTCTATGCACTTAAAAAGCACAGTGTTGCCATCGGGCGTTGTGTCGTAGCCTGCGGGCGTTTTGTAGTCCTCGGGCGTGTGGTAGCCTTTGGGCATGTGGTTGACGGGTGACTGTGTTTTGGGGTGGTTTGTGGTTGGGCTAGGGTGTTGTTTTGGGGTTGGCTGCAGTGGCAGTTTCTGAATCTCAGTAGTAAAAAAAAATTCTTTTGTTCCTTGTTGCATTGTGTGTATAGTTTGTTTGGCATTGTGTTTGTGATCCGACAGGGTTTTTGTTTGGATTTGGGATTCTTTAGTTTCTCAGTGCCTGTTTCTACGTACTTAAAAAGCTCCTTTACATGAAAGTTTGACTTGACTTGACTCCCACATTGGCTTTTGTTTAGATATCTTAGTAGAATTTTGCCCAATCCTTTTTCCTTTAAGGTGATTTCACCTCACCATTACCCTTTTTTATCTAGCTGACACAATGTAACACATCCGTGTTGGTGTGTCGTTAAACCCCATCTAACTAACTAACAGTGCCTGTTTCTACGTACTTAAAAAGCTCCTTTGCATGAAATTTTGATTGACTCCCACATTGGCTTTTGTTTAGATATCTTAGTAGAATTTTGCCCAATCCTTTTTCCTTTAAGGTGGTTTCACCTCACCATTACCCTTTTTTATCTAGCTGACACTATGTAACACATTCGTGTTGGTGTGTCGTTAAACCCCACCTAACTGTCCTAAGCAACCAAACAGCACTTTATCAAAAATTACCTTATCAGTCCTAGCATGTAATGTGGTTTGATTACTATTTTTAACGTACGGATAGGTGTGAAATATTGCAAAACGGTTGACCCTAATTCCTTCAGTCAGAGTTAAAACAGTTGACCACCTGTCATAATGATGGTTGATTAGTGACCTGTTTATTTTTTCTGGATGTTTGGGTCCAAGGTTCCATGTGGGCCCTATGGCCCATTCTTTGAAATCCGCGTTGTGGCTTGCTGAAGACAACAGAGTAAGAGGTGGAGGTAACACAACAGATTGTCAGACAAAGTCAAAACGTTTTTTTAAGTGGATGGGGTTATTTTGGTAGCTAGATTTAAGACCAAAGTTTAGTACCGGGTAAATTTAGGCCTAGCATATGCCCAGGCCTATGCCTCATTGAGGGTGTGTATATTTGTCACCTATACTATGGGCCACAGGTGATAATTTGGGTCTGGAAAAACTATGGAAAGGTCTGGAATTTCATTCACCAAAAAGTGTGGGAATCCTGGATAAATTACCAACCACCTGGCAAAGTTTCAACATGGCATGCTGCACAGCAGGACCTGTGTGATATAAGCAACCCTTTGAGAGGAGGATAAACAAGAATAAATTTTACGTGTTATTGGTATTAGTGCTTTCAGTCAAAAGGGAAAAAGGGGTAAGATGGGATGAAGTACTTATGTATGTATGTATGTATGTATGTATGTATGTATGTATGTATGTATGTATGTATGTATGTATGTATATATATATATATATATATATCTTCAAATCTGTCCATCCGTTTACCTGGCGTAGATATTTTTCAGCAACATGTTAACCCTTGCAATAAGTTAACCTTTCAAAGGTTAACATTAGTTTGTGTGTACGTTAAAAAGATCTACGGGTAATTGTGGTAAACATTTGGCTGAAATTTATTAGTTACCATCTATTCCCCTTTATTATGCCAAAACTTGATCCGAAACTTTTAGTCACCATGGAGATATTTTGAAGCAAATATTGCGATTTTTTGGCGTATATATAAGCCTTCTGAAGTATATCTCCATCCTTTGAACGCTTACAACTTTTCAGATATGCCGTATTAGTGTACGAAATTTGGTGTGGATATTCTTCATTCATCAATGTTACTATTTCGTTATTTTTCTTTTTAAATTTAATTATCACTGCTAATTAAAATAGTGATACAAAAAATGTTAACATTTGGACTGATCTGTAGGAAAACATGAATGGTTAACATTTGGCCGGATTCAGATATATATATATATATATATATATATATATATATATATATATATATATATATATATATATATATATATATATATATATATATATATATATATATACTTGAGTATGTTACCAAGTATGGAAGACGTAATTTTGACTGGTATGCGCAATTTCCCACTGCAGTGAGCCACTGCATATTGCCGATCCACAACAATAATAACCCCTGGAGTTGCAGAGGTTCATCTCCCGCAAGTCCAACGGAGGTACCAGTAAGATAGATAAAATTTAAGGACACACCAACACAAATGTTTTATATAGTGTCAAGCAAATTTCAAATACGGTGCAAGTCCTTCCCTTTAGTCGCCTCTTACGACAGGCGGGAAATACCGTGGGCATATTCTACAACCCCCAGCCTACAGGGGGCTCAACCATGGAGGGGCTTACTCGGTTTTGTGGCGCCGACAACCCGTCAGTCGTAGGAAGAGTTATAACGGTTTAATGTGCTCATTTTATAGGCGATAGTCGGGACAAACTACTCGCCACAGACGACCTCCTCACCCTACCTGGCTGCAGTTTAACGTCATACCCAGGACGGGGTACCATTAAGAATGACTTCGCAACAATCATTTTCGCAAATTTGATTTTCTGACCTACATTAACCCCACCTTTAGCAAAAAAAAAGTTTGCAAAACAGGTTGGTGCAAAAAGGAAGGATTTATAAGTTTTTGCCTACACTGGCAATAATGGCAAACTCCCATTTGGGGGCAGATTTGACGTTTGATCTTTGACATTGTACCGATGACCTAGTGAATTTTTTATGATCAGGTACAAATCCACCAAGTTTGAACTTAATCGGAGGTATGATGTAGGAGGGGTTTGCTACAATTAAAAACAAATTAAAAAGGGTAGGCGGTGGCATTATCTGATACTACGTAGGCAGTCCCGTGTTTCAACATATATTTTTTTTAAAAAAATACATTTTATGCGTTCTTAACGGTCAAACGTCTTTTTGGTTTCGATGATAAGAGAAACCAATGCATTCGTGATGGCGTATGTGTGTATGTATGTGTGTATGTGCGTGTGTGTGTGTGTGTGTATGGGTGTATGTGTGTGTGTATGTGTGTTTGTGACACTTTGCTCGTTAACACGATATCTCAAGAAGGGAAACTCTGAGTTCTCAAACTTGGTACATAGGTGCCCCATATTGAGAGGAAGAACCCTATTGTTTTTGGTGGAGGTCAAAGGTCATCTGGGGTCACCGGGGGTCAAACTCCGAAAACCTTGTTAACACGATATCTCAAGATAGAAAGCTTGGATAAATTTCATACTTAGTATGTAGATGCATTATGGTAAGAGGAAGAACCCTATCGTTTTTGATGGAGGTCAAAGGTCATCTGGGGTCACCGGAGGTCGAATGCTGAAAACCTTGTTAACACGATATCTCAAGTTAGGAAGCTGGGATAAATTTCATACTTAGTATGTAGATGCATTATGGTAAGAGGAAGAACCCTATCGTTTGTGGTGGAGGTCAAAGGTCATTTGGGGTCACCGGAGGTCAAACTCTGAAAACCTTGTTAACACGATATCTCAAGATAGGAAGCTTGGATAGATTTCATACTTAGTATGTAGATGCATTATGGTAAGAGAAGGAACCCTATCATTTTTGGTGGAGGTCAAAGGTCATCTGGGGTCACTGGGGGTCGAATGCTGAAAACCTTATCAACATGATATCTCAAGTTAGGAAGCTTGGATAAATTTCATACTTAGTATGTAGATGTGTTATGGTAAGAGGAAGAACCCTATCGTTTTTGATAGAGGTCAAAGGTCATCTGGGGTCACTGGGGGTCAAATACTGAAGACCTTGTTAACACGATATCTCAAGTTAGGAAGCTTGGATAAATTTCATACTTAGTATGTAGATGCGTTATGGTAAGAGGAAGAACCCTATCGTTTTTGGTGGAAGTCAAAGGTCATCTGGGGTCACCGGAGGTCAAACTCTGAAAACCTTGTTAACACGATATCTCAAGATAGGAAGCTTGGATAAATTTCATACTTAGTATGTAGATGCGTTATGGTAAGAGGAAGAGCCTTATTGTTTTGGGTGGAGGTCAAAGGTCATCTGGGGTCACCGGGGGTCCAATGCTGAAAACCTTGTTAACACGATATCTCAAGTTAGGAAGCTTGGATAAATTTCATACTTAGTGTGTAGATGTGTTATGGTAAGAGGAAGAACTCTATCATTTTTGGTGGCGGTCAAAGGTCATCTGGGGTCACTGGAGGTCAAACTCTGAAAACCATGTTGACACGATATCTCAAGATAGGAAGCTTGGATAGATTTCATAGGTAGTATGTGGATGTGTTATGGTGGGAAGATGAATGCTATTATGTTTGGTGGAGGTCAAAGGTCATGTAGGGTCATCGGGGGTCAAACACTGAAAATGTTTTTAACACGATATCTCAAGATAGGAAGCTTGAATAAATTTCATACTTAGTATGTACATGCATTATGGTAAGAGGAAGAATTCTATCGTTTTGATGGAGGTCAAAGGTCATCTGGGGTCAAAAAGCAAAATTTTAAGAATTCCCAAGATCGTCTCATGGGTTCACCAGAAGGCAAAAAGCAAATTTTCCCAAGAATTCCCAAGATCATCATCTTGAGTCGTCGGATGTCAAAATGCAAAATTTTCCAGGAATTCCCAAGATCAAATATGAACCTAAACTTATTTTCCAACATGTTAAGATAGCACTTGACCAGTGACTGAAACATATGGGACATCATGGCATTATTTGGAATAGAACATATATCATCGAAACCTCAATGCATTTTTGCATTCTGGTAATTAGAAAAGTAGCATCTCTGTGCTGCTGTTGGATGAGATTAAAGACCGCAGATGCTTTGTAGTACTGCTCTATTAGGTTTCTAAAGCCTTTCACGTGACATGTTTCTGCTCTTTGCTTTAGATGTTGAGCTTCATCAGTAGTCGGACTTTTCAGTTTGTCGTGGTCTTTATTCGAAAACAAGATTTGTTTCAAAATTATGCTCTTTCGAGCACCTCGATAAGAGCATCGAGATAGCATTCTTCTTCGTCCTCGTGATTTATTTGTAAGTCACCGTCACTTTTCAGTCTAGAATCAACTAGATAATCTCTTAAGTTGGGTGCCCTCTCAAAGGCTAGTAACGGTGGCTTCGGAAAGGTTTGACACGGATTCGTGTCTTCCGATATCATCAGGTGCCAGTGTCTTAGCAGGCTTTCATTAAGCTCTTTGGTTTTCAGATGGGGTACATGTTTTATTTTGAAAACTAGTGGAGTTGTATTTTCACGTGGTTTGGCCAAAAGAAGATTTGATCGTTCTTTAAAATTAATGGCGTGATCAAATTCTTGGCCCGTATAGTTAGATGCAATGAGCTTTTCTTTGAAAGCGTCCCTTTTGGAGACGACGTCGTTCTCATTGTTTGACAATCTCACATATCTTAAAACTTCTCCTTTTATAAAGCCTGTACAGGTTGAGAGTGGATAGGACTTTAAACTGCATCCGGTTGTGGAGCTTCTTTAAGCGTGGGGATAACGAGGTTACCCTTTACCTTAACTGCCTCCAGGGCGCCCTCGGGCAAGGTGCACCTGTATTTGCCCTGTGCTATTTACGTGTTGTTGCCTGCGGGCGTGTTGTTGCCTTCGGGCGTGGGGTCGCCTTCGGGCGAGAAGTTGCCTTCGGGCTTGGTTTTGCCATCGGGCTTGTTGTTGCCTTCGGGCGTGAGGTTGCCTTCGGGCGTGGGGTCGCCTTCGGGCGTGGGGTTGCCTTCGGGAGTGTTGTTACCTTCGGGCGTGGGGTCGCCTTCAGGCGTGTTCTTGCCTTCGGGCGTGGGTTGCCTTCGGGCGTGGTGTTGCCTTCGGGCGTGGTGTTGCCTTCGGGCGTGTTGTGTTGCCTTCGGACGTTTGTTGTTGCCTGCGGGTGTGTGTTGCTGCCTTCTGGCGTGTTGTTTTCCTGTTTGTAAATAGTCATGTGTGGTGGGTGGGCCGGAGGGTGTCGTATATGTTGGCCACAGAAATTTTGTTTTGCTAGCTTGGTGAAAGGTAACTTTGTAAATGATTGTAAGTAGTTCATGGTTGTGTTCTTGCCGGTCCGGACTTGGTTCTTCCTGTTTGATAGTGTCCGTTTCTATGCACTTAAAAGGCACCCAAGGTTGAGAGTGGATAAGCAGAAGTCCTATCAACATATTGATAGCTTTCTGTAGGCTCTGTATAGACTTTGGTGTCTAGCCGCCCGTGGGTTTCAAAGTTCTTGCCTTTGACAATAGTGAGGTCTAGATATGTTACTGACTCGTGAGACGCTTCCATCGTGAATTTAATCGTCTCGTGAATTTTCCACTAGTGAGCAAAGCTCCGAAATGTTGCCTTTGTAGAACAAAAAATGTCATCTCGATAACGAAACCAGCGAATGATTCTAGAATCAGTCGGTTTAATGCTTTTTCAAGTTTATACATGAAAATATCGCATATGTCTGGCCAGGCTTGACTGCCCATTGCACAACCGCTTATTTGTAGATTAAATTTTCCTTTAAACTCAAAGCAATTTCTTTCAAAAAGAGTTTAAGGAGGTTGCATAATGAGGCAGTTGAGATTTTTGGCATCTCGTATAGGCTCTGGCTTGTGTTCTCGTATCCTTTGCAAACAACATTTATTGACTCCTCGGGGGGGGGGGATACTTGTATACATAGAAACCACGTCTAGTGTTGCTAGAAGTACGTTTTCGGGTAGCTGAGTAGCTTCCAGAAGACTGATGATGTGATTTGTGTCTTTCACGTAAGTCTCTTGTCGTTTCACGATTGGAAGCAAGAAATAATCTACAAATTCTGAGATTTGTTCGGTCGGTGATCCTTTGCCGCTTATTATGGGCCTACCGATAAATTTCGTGTTTAACGGGGGTGTCTTGTGCATCTTATGCAGGACGTATATAACCGGTGTCCGAATTGGTGATTATTCGGGTTCAAATACTTGAAGGTGGTTTCGTCGATTTCCTTCTTGAGCCACATACTTTTAAGCTGTGCTGCAGCTGTTTCGTTTTTGTTATGTCCTGGTCTAGATTATCGTAATGCACCGAATTCACCTTTGTCGCTTCGAGATAATCTTCCAAGTTTTTGCTATAAGTTACAGCAGGAAACTAAGTGGATTTCAAACGGAACTTCGATAGCTTTCTTGCGTGCTTCTCGTGCATAGTATATTGGATCCTCACTGTTCTAATTAGACCTTTTAGGGCTCTGAGTATTGATATTCTGGTTGGTTTAGTTGGGGTAGCTATAAACTTTAAGCCCCTACCATGAGCTATTTTATCATTGTCCGACAGAGATCTGTCGGAGAGGTTTTTGATAAAGTGCTCGGTTTGTTCTGCCTTTAGACTAATTCGGGCAGTTTTATATGGCCTCTAATGGATGCACACTTCCTTTGAGAAAAGTTAGTTAGATACTTTTAAAAGTTGGGGAAAATTGCCTCCTTTTTGTGGAGGAAGAAATTCATTACCCTGCCCTTTCATTTTAAACCTCTTGAGGCGGATGATGCTTTAAGCAAGTCGAACAGGATGATTGTAGAAACTTCTACCCAAGTAATATGTTACTCATTTGTCTCTTGTAAGAGTGCTGTTTCAAGAGTAGCTCTTAGGGAGTTCTTGATGAAAGGCTAACTCAGAACTGAAAGGTAACAGCATAGTCCGACTCTATTTAGCCTTAGCGGCCAGAGTGAAGCCGATATTCCCGCGTGAACCAATCGGAGAAAGGCAACGGGAACAACCGGTGCGTGTTGTGACACGTTCAGATTTGTAAATTTCAAAATTTTGAATGTTGAAGGGTCGGAGGAAAGTGACCAATCAGAACGGAGCAGTCTTACACAGGGCGGAGGTTACGTTTAAGAGCGTAGAAGGGAATTAGTGTACAAGGAACTTGGAAGGGGGGTTGGAAAGTAGCCGTACACTTTTAGTGTAGCGGAGAGACTTAGGCCGTATCTAAAGGGAACAATTAGGTCAAGTATCTTTGTACAACGGGTGTAGAAATAGACTGCAATACATTTTTTAGTGTATCGCTAAATTAAGTTTTTTTAAAGATCCTAACATGAAGGTGACTTCTAAGAGCCCCCATCTTTCCGTGTTAAAAGAATCCTTATTCTCGATTTTTAATTATCAGGGTACGTTTTTGTAGAAGCCTCGACAGACAGGCAGAAACGGAGAAAGAACAATAAAGAGTACTTTGGGACCTTTTGAGGCTGAGGAAAAAAGATAGCAGGGTGAGCTTGTTAAATGTCAGACCGAAAACGTAAAGCAATTAACAGATGGCGCTGTTGCTATAAAGGCATTAAGTTTGACTTCACGTATTTTGATCTAACGTACTTCTTCCTAATTGATAGGCTTTGCGCCTCTGCTTTTAATAATTCCTTCCGTGAATGTTTCAGGGTTTCACTTTTGATGAAAAAAGTATTGTCCCCTAAACAGCTAAATGGGGCTTTCCAATGTGTGATCAGAGGTCCCTTTATAGGGATGGGACGGATGATACATTGTGCTGTCGGGAGTTTTACTCCGCTTTGTTTTCGTCGGAGGGGCTTCACCCTTTTGAAAGATTGACTGACCGTTAAGTTGTATGTAGCTAAGCCTCTTGGGGCACGTACAGTGGGACCCTTGAGAGTTCATCAATACGTTAAAATAAACCCAAGTAAAGGCGAGAGAATGTATTCTTTTAGAAGTCAAACTGACAACCATGTATAAGTCATGGAGTAGGAGAACAGTGGGCGTACAGCCTGTCTATACACCTTAACAATTGAAATAAAAAGTGACACTTTAGTATGTTTGACAAGGAGAGGAACCACTTTTTCTGGTCAGTTTGGTGAACCTTAAAAGAGCCGCTTTGGTGGTGCTTTTTAAGCGCGTGACCGCTATTCTTTGTAGGGGTAGCTTCGTCACTTCCTCCTTTCTGTTCGAACCCTCCTTTGAAGTGGTGGCCTTGAGCAGCTTGGTCAGCAGCCGGTTGCCTTCTGACCCATCCGTATAGCGGCCGATGCTGTTTCTTGCCTCCTTTTCTGCTTGGTCCAATCTTCTTTTTTTTTCAGATTGGGCGTACCCACCTACCTCTGCAGACCTCTAGAAGCTTCGCTTCCACCCGGGAGAAAATTCCATTCTAAGCGGGTTGGAACTCTTCTGAGTAGGAGAGGAAGTCTAGGAGGCTGTCGCCTCAAAGAGAGGTCTTGGCACCTTAGAGGTGGTGGCAATTGCCCTTTCAAGAGTTTTAAACTCCCGTTGCAGTTCTTGGACTGCTTGACCTTTTTTAAGGAGGGTGTCTCTGGAGGCGGACCCGCAGGTTGGTGGCCTCTTGAAGCTTAATGTGGTCGTCATTCTTGGTTTTCTTCTGGGGAGTTTCCTCCCGACCCTCTAAGAAACCCACGTCCATCACAGTGTTTTCCTCTTCTAAAAGGCAAACAAGTCGTTTCCTGGGGTCTCGGATAGGGCCGACGTTGAAGTGGTTTCCAAAGCCATATCGGAATGAGCCTTCTCAATAAAGCAAAGTCGGCTAGTTAACTGGTCCACCCGAAGGCGCCCTCTGAATAAGAGACCGTCCCTTTTAAAAGGTCCGGGAGAAAGGACACGCCTTTTAGGCCGGAATAGTTCTGTGTGGAAGGACTTGGAGGAGCAACCGAGATTTTTACAGAATGCGAGTATACACTCGGATCCCTGGTGAACCGAAAAAACCGTATGTTTTGAACGTGGAATTCACGCTGGAAGGTACGGAAATTCGGATCGAGATGTAGTTAAATAAGCTAATCAAAAACCAAGGAGAGTTGTGGCGGGTTTTATTGCAATTAAAATCAAAATTTGTTACGATAATTTAGTTCTGACTAGGGCTCGCATCGGTCGCAACTTCCTTACCCATGCTTATTTACTTCACAGAGATGAGAGACCATATTGTATACCCTGTGATTGTGCTGTCAGCGTCAGTCACATTCTCGTTGACTGTTATGAATACTCTCATATTCGCCAGAAGTACTACGCTGTGCCAGACCTAAAAACTCTGTTTGAACAGACAGATCCTTCCCCTTATTTTGGACTTTCTCAAGGAAAGTAAACTAGAAATTTTTGACATGACTCCCGCATTTGCCTGGACTCTTTAGTAGAGTTTGACCCCGCCTTTTTTTGAGTTAATTGTACCCCAACATTGCCCATTTTTCTTTTCTAGATGATACTATATAATACAGTCGTGTTGGTGTGTCGTAAAATCCCATCTAACTAACCTGTTACGTTTCACATAAAGACGTGTACACTCGGATTCCCGGTGAGCCAAAACATCCGTATGTTTATAAGTCATTGGTCACACACTGAAATGTACGGCAACTCGGACTGAGAAGTTGCCGAATAAACCAATCAAGGTGTGGTTTATAAACATACACCCCATAAAAGCATCTGAGTGGTAATTAAAAAGTGGAAATTTCGGGAAAATATCTTGCAGCCTGGAGGTGCAGATAAAGTATCTGGCAAACTTGTAGAAAATATGAGTATATAGAAAAAAGATTTCACAGATGGGCAATGTTGCATCATGCTATTATTTGCTTTTAAATCCACCACTACATTCAAAAAGTACGGTACCCGATTCCATGACCTCTGACAGCTCCCTCCATCCTGTGCATCGGCGTATGTTATTATTTGGGGTGCAAGTAATTACCACTTTGAAAACACCCTGTCACACTAAGGTGTGTATGAAATTCTGAAGTCGTGTAGGGCCTTTAAACGGGAGACATCATTTGCCATTTACATTCACTTTATAACCAAACCTGTCCAAACTGCATTTGCTTTAAAATTGTGCAATAAACTACAGGTCATGGGCAAACTGCCTGCTAATTCAGACGAACAATTACTAGCAGTTTACTTACATTTAAAGTCAGTAGGGCTTGCAGTAATGATTGAGTGTGGCAGGTGGACCCCCCCCCCCCGTCCCTCTGCGCTGTGGTTGCCTTGGGGCGTGCTGTTGCCTTTGATCGTGTGTTTTGGCCTTGTGTTGTTCTGATCTTTGATGGTTTGTTGGCGGTAACAAAGACTCTTTCGTTTCCTTTGCTGGGTGTGGATGGTGAGAGATTGTTGGCGATTCTGTGGGTGGTTGTCGGTTGCGTTTTGCTCCGGTCCGGTTTGGGTTCTGTTGTTTCTCAGGGCCTGTTTCTATGTACTTAAAAAGCTCTCACAAGGGCTTGCCCACAAGTCGTCTCAGCCCAAAAATATTGGTTACTTTTAATGTTTGGTCTAGTCTAAAATGGGAGAGCATATCACAGATCAGCGGAGTGCTTATATATTTGCAAGCAGTTGAGGGTACACTAATATGATAGTGCTGATTGGTACGTCTGGGTTATCTCCTATCTAGTGGTCTCTCATATTTGCTGTTGCTGACATGTAGTCATCGAGGTAATTGTTCGGATAATCATTGTTTTAGCCAGTCTTTCTTTGAAATGAGATCACCTTCATTCAAATTGTACAGAGTTAAACCAACTGTCGGAACTGGGGGACATGGAACCCCCAGTAAACGGAGAGATGATTTAGTTCTGACTAGGGCTCGCATCGGTCACACCTACCTTACCCATGCCTATTTACTTCACGGGGATGAGAGACCATATTGTATACCCTGTGATTGTGCTGTCACCGTTAGTCACATTCTCGTTGACTGTTATGAATACTCCCATGTTCGCCAGAAGTACTACGCTGTGCCAGACCTGGAAATTCTATTTGAACAGACAGACCCTTCCCCTATTTTGGACTTTCTCAAGGCAAGTAAACTGTATAGAAATTTTTGACATGACTCCCGCATTTGCCTGGACCCTTTAGTGGAATTTGACCCCGCCTTTTTAAATTTTTTCTACCCCAGCATTGCACCTTTTTCTTTTCAAGATGACACTATATAACACAGTCGTGTTGGTGTATCGTAAAATCCCATCTAACTAACTCTGAAGAAAAAAAAGATAGCGAAGTCATGTATTTGGAAGTCTTCTTTGTATAACCTCTGTTAACTTTACTCAGAACTAATCCTAAAACACTGGGAATATGTGCTTAGAATTTATGATGCATATCAAACAGGTATTAAGTCATTTACAAATCAAGTTTACATGTAGCGTAAAAGAAACACTGTGTGATACCAAAATGTTTTACGTCAATAAACCATACTTTAGAACAGCAGGACAGAAAATTAAATACCGAGGTACCTTCTTTTAAGAAATAAGGGTGTAGTGCAAGGAACTTTACCAACTTGTAGCTTATGGCCAAAAGTTTTTTAAATTATGCAATATTCATAACCCTTGCCCATGTTTTCCAGATGGTGTACAAACCCTATTTAATTCCACGGCTGGGTCACCTTACATTTCAGCCTGAAATACAAAAAATAATTGTAGATTAAAGATAACTATGAATGAAATGGGACAAGGACTGGTTGTAAATTAACAATTACTGCACAAACAATTAAAGGAACCACCATTGTATCAATCATGTTCAGTGCTGTTTGCCCTTGCAATAACATAAATTCCTTCAGACGGTGAATAGTACGTTCCACATGGATACGAGAATTTGCAACTAATTTTGAATTTTGCCTCTCTGTAAACTGATTGGTACTTGGTGTGTTCCTAGTGAAAGGTGGTATTATTAGTTTCACTTTGCGCTGTTGAAGCAATTCTGAATGTTAAATACCCGGTCAGATTAAAGAATATCACCTTCCAACAGATCAATTAAATTTGTAATTTTCACCTTTTGTCAGACGCTAAACCACCAGCTGGCTTAGACAGAAATGAAATGGTACCCCCTCCCCCGGGGTAATGCCATCTAGAGCCTTCAGAGGAGGGGAAGATTTGTATTGGCTGTAAACATGATTATTTGAAACTGCTAATAAGGGTATCTGAATTTTTATTTCTTTGCAGTCAATAATGCACCTAACACATTCTTCATAGCTTTATAAATATGATGGATAGTATTTTAAAACTCTCTTTAGTTCGCCAATAAATTAGGTGCTCAAGTTTATGGGCTAAAAATGGTATCCGCATGGACATAATTCGAGAAACTGTGGTTCGTGAATTACGGAATCGAACAGCTAAGTCTTGCTGATTAAGATTAAGTCTCAATTTCATGAGCGTGAGGAATAGCTCCTCTTCCAGAGTTATAACACTGTTTTGACAAGGACGTTCATGATCACATAACTAATACTCTTTATCACTACATGAGTGATTGTTGCCTCGATAATTTTCATATTAATTGCATGAGGCATTAAAAGAACATAAGAAGGGAGACCAGTATACATCTTAAGTATATTATCAGAGGCAGACACGTCTGAAATAGAGAAATGATTTTTAGAACTAGACATTTCAAGTTTTCGAATAGTTGCCCTAGCCTCTTCAAGTTACCTGTCAGTCTGGTGTATTAAATCCTCCATCTGACGGATTTTTTCTTGTAGGCCTGTGACATTATCTGTGGCACATCGTATGCAAGTTAATTGATTGCAATTACATACTTCATCTGGAGTGTAACCGTGGCCATTGATGAGAAGGACATTGTATACTTTGGGAGGTTATCTCGCTTGATTTTGAAGAAACGGGCGGTAGACCTTCACACCACCTCTTTAATGGCGGCCGGCGTTTTGAGATAGTTGTGGTATTTGTGCCGTAGCCTGTTGGAGAATTGGAGTTAGGCAATGTTTCTTCTAAATAAAATCAAGGCCAGGTTGAAGAAAAAACGTGTTTGCACGTGCAAGTCTTCAAAAAGGGAGGGAGCAAGGTTTTCATTTTGTCATATGTTTAGTGACGAAATCGGGGTCAACATTTTGGTTTGGGAGGTGCATGACCACCTGAGTAGTAATGCAATTTCTGTGTTACAAGCATTTCAGTTGGGATGAATTGGCTGCATTAAACCCCCTTTTGGAAAGTAAATTTTCAAAGCAGTAATTAAAATACTCATTTCAATAGAACTGTGTGCTTTGTGACATGAAATCAGACATTTTCTTTGACAATGGATAAAAGTGCATTTGATAGCAAGACCATCCATCACCAATAAGCCATTCTATGAAGCTCTATAAAGTCTGGAGGAAATATCATTTTTATTCTCCACTTGTTGGAGTGTATCAAATACCATATATTGTTTTCATGCAGTGGTTGAAAATGTACAAGTTTACATTTGCACTTTTTAAGCTCAAATTGAGTTTGCCTGCAAAAGCAAATTTATTCGTGTCTCATTTCTTCCATTTGTAACCAACTTTCACTATTTGCATAGTTTTAACCTCTAATTTTTGAGGACAGCCAGATGAAAAACACTTATGGAAGAACCGCAGGTAGATCTTCTAACAGAGGGAATAAATTCTGTGAACAAACTATTCAGTGTGGCTCAATTCTGCTCGACTAATGGCAATACAAGGGTGTCTAATGCACATAAATAATAAGCGATTTGACACTTGAGGTTATCAACTTTGTGCAAGAAACACGCTCACCATCTTACCTGTGAGTTATAAGGTAGGATGTGGGCCAACACTGAAAAGTGACCCACGCTTGAAATGGTTACTACAGACCAATGGTCTTCGTCACCCAGCAGTTTTTCTTCCCCAATAGTTTCGTCCATCGTCTATGAAATCGAATAGGAGGTACAACCATGAAACTTAAGCTCCTTTACGTGATCCTTAATTTTGGATTTAAGGATGAGGAGTATGGGAGATTATTAATAGTAGAAAGGAGTATGGTTACAGCTCCACAAGTGTGTATAAAATGTTATCAGCACTGGGGGAAAAGTGTCAGCCAACACTTTTTGTTCCCTCTTCAAAATTTTAATTGTGTGTAAATTATACTAATAATTTACCTCATAGCTTATTGATAAGCTATGGAGAAACATGTACACTTTGTGATTTTTGTTCATGGTTGTGGAGGGGGTCGGGGTTTTATAACTGTTCCCATGTTGACTCAGAGGTATGAGTAATAACAAAAGATGCAACAATACCCATTATTTCAATTCTAACTTATCAATACTGTCTATAAATGTATATACCACTAACTTGAAATTATTACCAGATATAGTATAGTTTCGTACTCAATATGTTATATTATAATCATACAAAGATAGTCTTTATATTTCAACATCTATTTATTCTATTCAAGCACACTGTGCACATTTTGATTAATAAATATAATGAAAACTTCCAATAATCCTTGGTTTCTTCTTTTTCTTACAACTGAATACTCAGATGAGGGACCTGATGTGAGCCTAACGTTGACACGGCTATCTCCTAGCTTTCACTTTTAGCTCAAACCAGCTCAAAGAGTTGTTTGAGCTATTGTGATCCGCCACCGTCACCCTGTCTGTCTATCTATCTGGCTGTCCACAATTGCCTTTAATTGCCTCAGGCGCACACTCGTGGACGGATTTTAACGAAACTCGGACACATTGGTCTTTGAACTTTAGGCTACCTGTTATGTACAAGAAGTTGAGGTCAAAGGTCATTTGGGGTCATTAAAGGCCGCTATGCGAATATCTTCCAAATGTATCTCCTCCCACAAATAGCGCTGTATGTTCTTGAAATTTGGTCATAATATTTCTTATATAGTGGTTCTTTAGGGTTGTACACAGATTTTTGATCCAAGGTCATACGAAGTCATTAGAGGTCAAAAGGTGGAAATGGCTTTGATGTGGTATTGCCTTGCGCCTGAGAGTCCGAAATTTACCAAACATTGTTTAAATTAATCGACTTAGGAAGGTCTTCCAGCGGGTGTAAAAATGTAGGTCAAAGGTCATCCAAGGGTCATTTGAGGCCATAGTTGTAAATATTTTGAAATGCTATTTTCTCCCAGATGCATTACAACATTATCTTCAAAATTGCTCAGAAGGACGACTAGCACGTGCAGATTACAAATTACTTCTCCAATTTGGGATGAAGGATACTTTTGATACCTTTCTAACCAATTTTGTGCCACCCCTCTTTTTTTTTTTACCAGTCTCACAAAATCACTTTACTATCTATTTTTCTGTTTACTGCACTTTTTTGAAACTGTCTACAAGAGGTCAGTCCTGTGAGGTTTGTTAAGGTTAGTTTCAAGGGAGCTGCTTCATGGCTATTTCCATTGGGTATATCCATTGTGTGTGGATTGTCAGAGCATGGGGTGTGTAAGACTCAAGGTCAAGAGGTCAAATGACAGTAATATCCACAGTGTATAGGTTCTTCTGGGCAGTATATGAACAATTTCTGTATTGTGTGTGGTGATGTAGACGGTCTGTTGGCATCATAACAGGGTTTCCCCTGGCATTCTTTTTGTGAGGGGGCACCTCACAGTTTTTGACCACCACCTCACAGAAATTTGCTATACTTGCCACCTGTACTGCACTAGCTATATGGAAGTATGGATAGTTTTCACTCAACGATGGTGACAAAGCTGGCATGATATTACCCTCATGAACTAATACCACCTCACACTCTCTAAAACCCAGGGGAAACCCTGCCATAACTCATCATCCTGCATGAGTGGTAATTGACAATACCTCTTCCTTGCAAAGCTACCTGTTCTCCTGGTAACTGCATATTCTAAGTTCCTTGTGTCAACAGAGAGGTAATACCAGATTGTTTACTAACTGTAAGTTTATAATAATGTGTGTAAAAACAAGAAGCTGCTGGACTTTTAGATGAGTGCAATCTAGCAGTTGAAAGCAAGGATTCCACTGCGAAGGTCAGACAGTAATCAAGACTTGAGAAGTAAGCACCTGTGGTGATGGAAAACCCTTTGAAGTCGGGTAACCCGTCCATTTCTAATCTACAGTAACACACTGGGCAGTCTTTGTTGCTTCACGTGGTCCAGCTGGATGGATCTCATTATTGGCATTGGTGTGTAACGTTCGATGAAATCGAATTCACCAGATTTCAAATATCAGCGCTGCGCTCGGGACCAATTCCAATTGGAGGGGGAGTGGCCGAAGCCCGGTTGTCAAAAATTTTAATATAAGTTTGCCACAACAATTTTTATTTCCAAAAATACTGAATTTTCTATCCCAGATGTGCAAGGTGCGGACTGCGGCCTCTAAGTCCCACCTTCTTATGCCTAACATTTCAACATCAGTCTTCACTTACGTGAATGTCAAGTTGTCAACATTGTTTGCAAGTTGTTTCAGATTTGAAGTGCCTTTCTTGTATAAACTCTCACTGTGAACAAAATATTGTCAACATCACTTCCATTGTTCTTGTAGGCATTCCTTCAGACAAGGAAGAAGCTCAACTGAGGACACTTTGCCTTCAACTACCGAGGAGGCACCCTGAGGATGTGCAAGGGATGGTTGGGGAGCATGGGGATCCAGATGAAAGCGATGAATCACAAGACAGACTGGTGAAAATGTGGAAGATGCAGAGAGATTCCCACAGAGACAGAATGTGTGTGTTGCCTGACAAGGCATGGACCATGCATCACAACAAGAGGGAATTTCACTCTGATCATTGACCCAGATGTACTTTGACATTGCCATGGCTCAGTGAAGGGACCTTTGACAGCTGGGAGACCGGTCAAGCAACAATGCATACAGACATGCGGCTTATAAGTCATACATATATTGGAGGTTTAATCCGACTGGAAGGTACAGCAGGGTAGTAATTATTCATGTGCTGTATGGAAGATGAGAGATCAATACCCATCAGAGGATGGACACTATACAGGGTTCAGAATGAACCGATTTTAAAAGGATCCACAGTTGATATATGATGTGGTTAAAAGTTATGCCTTTATGGTGACATGCAATCAACAGCTGTTTTCACTTGGCAAGAACTTGATATGCAATGTAGCAGAGAGCATTCATTTTCTGACAGTTTTCTTCTGGATACATACAAGTTTATACATCTTAGCAATAGATGCCTGTTTTTATTACAATGATGTCACACTTGAGCATATATGGTGACACTTGTTATCTCATAAGGATCAGCATTAAGGCAAGGTTGAAATTTCAATGGTTTCTTGTATTTTATTAAAGTTTATGGTGTTATTCACTTAAGTAACACTAAATTATTTCACCATTCCCAATTTGAAAGCAACAACTGTTAAAGTAATGAAAAGGAAAAGCGCTGAAAATACAAAATGTCATAGAAACACACACTGCTTTACTTCCTTCAACTTTTTATTTGCCCACAAGTGTTTTTACAACCAGATTTACTTCGGCCAGTGATGTATACAGCTGGCCATTCTCTGTACAGGAGGATCAGTGAAACAAAAACATAAAGTAAGCGGGCAATCCACGGAGTTGCAAGCATGGCCAGCACAAGTCTTTCAAGTTGAAAACAATTATGGGTTTATCGACATCACCAGTGGACCTATATATAAGTTAAAAAGATTTCCAGACATCTGACCTTTACTCCTGGCAGTCAATGAGATACCCCTTCAGTAAGTGTGAAACCAGAATGCAATAATGCCAAGATGTCCTATTTCTTACAGTCATTGGTTAAATGCAATATTCATATATTTGATAATAGTTTTTTGTACAGTGCATGCTTTATCTTGGAACCTTTGTGGAATTTTGCTTATGACATCTAGTGACCTCAGATGAATTTTTACCTCCAACACAACCAACAGGTTGTTCTATTGGAACAAACATTTCACTAAGTGAAGAATTCCCCCAGTGATCTGTGGCTACCACCAAAAAATGGTAGGGGTTTCAGCTGAACAAATTGCAACCGAACAGTTACAATAAATACCCCTGACTCACTACTTTGATATGCTGGGTTACTGTGGCTTTCATAATTTGACCCCTGTGACACCTAATGACATCTGACCTTCACAAAACAAAAACAATACTCAAAATTGCATGGCGGGGGTGATTAGACCATACAAAGCGTAGTCCTGGCTGACCGCCCAGGTGTTGCAAAACGTGAGGCGATAAGCCAGGACTTCAAACCACTCCCAGAGGAGTTAGATGGGATTTAACGACACATCAACACAAATGTATTATGTAGTGTCAGCTAGATGAAAAAGGTAAAACTAAAAAAGAAAAACATAGGGGAAAATCCTAAAATGTCTAGACAAAAGCAAATGCGGGAGTGATGTCAAAACTTCCTGTTAAGGTTACTTGCTTTGAGAAGGTGCAAAATGAGAACAGGATCTACGTGCTCAAACAATGTCTTCAGGTCTGGCACAGTGTAATACTTCTGACGAATATGGGAGTATTCATAGCAGTCGACGAGAATGTGACTGACGGTGACATCGCAATCACAGAGGATAAAATATGGTCTCTCTTCCCCGTGGAGCAAACAAGCATGGGTTAGGGAAGTATGGCCGATTCGTGCTCTAGTCAATACCAAATCATCCCTCCGTTCTCTGGGGGCCGCATTACCCACAGTCCCGACCGTTGGTTGGCCACAAAGCCACACTGCTAAAACACATGGGGCACACTCTCCCATCTTGTGCATCCGGTGCGGGGGCAAATGCCATCTCCAAGACGCCACCGATGGCGCTTGAGATTCGGAAATCTTTGGACCACGATAGATGCAACTCTAAATGTTTTGTGTACTACCCTTACGTACGAAGACACCTACGTATCGGAATCATTCGCCTAACTTGCTCGTTCATAGGTACAACAACAGTTCACTGGGATGAGCAATGATATAATAATACGCGTCGTAAGTGACATTCCAAAGCTGACAATTTCAGTAATAAATTATGATAATTACTGTACGCTGCTTTTGCACCTGTCTGCATGCACGACTTGGTCGTTTATGCACATGCGAACAACATCACACTGCACAGCCACATGTTACGTGCAAAGAGAGACTTGTACACGTTCCGTTTGTAAGTTGGCATGTACTTCAAGATTACGTGTATTACCTGCTGTGAAGATATAATTCCTGTTCGCGTGCACATAGTGAACGTGTATGTACTAGCGGGAACATTGTGGTTGTGAGCTTTTTAAGTACGTAGAAACAGGCACTGAGAAACCAAAAAACCCCAAACCTAAACAAAAACCCTGTCGGATCACGAACACAACGCCAAACAAACTATACACACCATGCAACAGGGAACAAAAGAGTCTTTTTACTTTTTTCTACTTTTTTTTACTACTGAGATTCAGAAACTGCCACCCCAGCCGACCCCAAAACAACACCCTAGCTCAACAACCACAAACCACTCCAAAACAAGTCCCACTCGTCAACAACACGCCCAAAGGCGACGACACAACGCCCGAAGGCAACAACACGCCCGAAGGCAACAACACGCCCGAAGGCAACAACACGCCCGAAGGCAACAACACGCCCAAAGGCAACAACACGCCCGAAGGCTTAAACACTTAAAAAGCACTGGGCAAATACAGGTGCACCTTGCCCAAGGGTGCCCCGGAGGCAGTTGTGGCGAAGGGTAACCTCATTATTCCCACGTTTAAACAAACTCCGCAACCAAACTCCGCATAAATGTTCCCAAAATTTAAAAAAAAAAAAAAAAAAAAATCGGGAAAGGTGCTTTTTACGTGCTAAACAAACGGGCACGGCCAGACCAGCGAAAGGATATAACATATCGCCAAAACAAAAAAAAAAAAAAAAAAAAAAAAACCGACCACCAACGACACCCTCCCAAACTGCCTATCAGAAACATACAATCAGAAGTATCATGGTTGAGACTCCACATCAAAAATGGAAAAGAATGACTTCAATATATATTATGTATTGGGTCATTATTATGGAAGGAGTATGAAGTGATGTCTTTACCAAGCTGTTCAATTGTATCTAAACTTACCTGTTGATCATAGGTCAAAATGAAGTGCAGAAAGGAGGACTTTATCCCAAGTATGATATGATTAATGTTGAAAGCTTTCATCATTTGTATAGTGAAGTTCAGGTATGTGTCCTTATCACGTTGTGAAGTGTTTCATTTTAGAGTTTACCAGTTGTTTTTGGGTAAGAATGAAGATCAGAAAGAAAAATAGGAAGTATCGTCAGAAAGCAGCAGCTTTGTCTTTTTTGTAGTGAAAATTGTTGTAAAGTTTCGTTCAGTTAGTTGATGTTTTAAATCAAGTTGTCAACTGCATTGCATATTTTTTTATTGAGAGAAAATACTTTAAAGGGATCTCGTACATAGCACATGTGTTATATAGTGTGTGCTTTTTAAGTGCATCGAAACGGCACATACAAACAAAAAATAAACTCAAACCGGATCGGGCAGAAACAAAAACGCAAACTATTCACACACTACTAAATCAAACAGAAAATTATGTTCATTACAGTAATAGAACTCAATATACAGATATTTACATACTATTTGCAACAACTTAACTACTTTACAGACCAACCTCCTTCCAGCCACCCCAAACCAATATTACAACCCCTTGTAACGGCACAGATAAACTGTACATAAACATAGATATTTACATACTATTTACAACAACTTAAATACCTTACAGACCAACCTCCTTCCAGCCACCCCAAACCAATATTTCCAACCCCTTGTAACGGCACAGATATGTATACATATACATATTTACAATATATTTACAACTGAAGTACCTCAGAAGCCACATATGTACAAACACAGTACTATTTACACATTACAGTCGATTCATATTTACAAAATCAATATTTACAAGTTGACTACCACCCGGTCCGCCCTCACTGAAACAAGTGGGACCCCATCGCCTACCGAACGCCGACCTTGGCAAACGAACGAAGTCGGACTCAACCCTCAGCCTCCGCCCTCACCGACGCCAGTACGACATCAGCAGGCCTCCCCACCCCCCCTAAATACAATATTACATCGGTCTCTCCATAAGGCCAGCTTTATGGAGGCCGAAACAAAGGTAAGTATGCCCTGAACACTTGCATTGCATGGCGGAGGTGAGAGACCATACAAAAGATAGTCCTGGCTGACCGCCCAGGTGTTGCAAAACGTTAGGCGATCAGTCAGGACTTGAAACCATTCCCAGAATAGGGCCACATACTCACACTGCCAAAACACATGTGGCACACTCTCCCACTTTGTGCATCTTATACGGGGGCAAATGCCATTTCCAAGACGCCACCGAAGGCGCTTGAGATTAGTTACGATGGCGTCATGTGCGATTCGCCACAACAGGTCTCGCCTGCGGTAATCTAATGATCTGCTGTGGACTACGCGCCACACATCCTGCCCTGAGGCATAGTGGCTGGATTGGATCTGGCCAACCAATTTATCAAAAACAGCCCGGTATAGGTCCCTTGCACTTGACTGCGAAACGTCCCCCACTGTTGACATAATACGGAGCGTGTCCCTCATTTGACTGTATGCCCCCGTGGGTCTCCAGCTGTGGGGCTCACCGTTACTAAACTGGGAGGGAAAGAACCGACGGAATGATAATCCCCCCCCCCCCCCGTAACGGACAAAGTAGGCAAAAGGCATTCTGCTGTCCACAGCACTGTAAACACACTTGGTCAGGAGAAAACGGAGCTTTGAAGGGAAAATGCACAAGGCCCAACCCTCCGCGCCTAAGATCCTGGTATACCACCCCTCTTCTAACCAGCTCCGTTTTCCCTTACCATAAAAAACTAAACACAGCCCTCTCGAGTCGCACCAGGACACCCTCTGGAGCAGCCAGAACAGTGCCTGGATACCACAAGAGGGGGTAAATGAAACGATTGATAACCGTTACCTTCCCCAACAGACTTATGTGGCGATCGCCGAAGTCCTTCAACCTAGCCTCCACCAGGTCCACTTCCTCATTCCAGGTAAGTAATTCGGGTGAACGATAGCCAAACCATATGCCATTGATCTTTATGGCGTCGTCTACCCATGATGCCGTGAAGAGCTTTTTAAGTACGTAGAAACAGGCACTTACAAACTAAAAGGATAATCCCAAACCCAATGAAAAACCCTGACGGATCACGAACACAATGTCAAACAGACTACACATGTATACCATGCAACAAGGAACAAAAGTCTTTGTTACTACCGAGATTTAGTACTGCCACTGCAGCCAACCCAAAAACAACACTCCAGCCCAACCACCACAAACAACCCCAAAACAAAGGCCCACAAAGACCACACACCCAAAGGCAACACTACGCCCGAAGGCAACACCACGCCCGAAGGCAACAGCACTTAAAAAGCACCGGGGCAAATACCGGTGCACCTTGCCCAAGGGTGCCCCGGAGGCAGTTGTGGCAAAGGGTAACCTCATTACTCCCACGTTTAAACAAACTCCACAACCGGATGCAGTTTAAAGTCCTACCCAGGACCTGCCGTGAAGGGCAGTTTTGTCGCCCGCCACTTACCTAGACGGAGTCCTTTGGTCTTAATGGGGTTCAGTCTGGCATCTGTGGCTCTTTGAAACAGACAACGTGCCAGTAAGGGCCCTGAAGGAAGCCAGGTCGGAGACTACGCAAGTGACATCGTCAGCATACTGAAGGCACTTAACTTCAGCACCACCGGGTATGCGAAATGGTCGAAACAAAGGCTCAACTTGGAAGGCTCTTGCAAGGGATTCACTAAACAACACATAGAGTAGAGGTGATAGGGGGCACCCCTGCCGTACCCCACGTTGGACTCTGAAGGGGTCCGAGGGTAGGCCATTAACGATAACCCGACTGTATACGCTATTATACAGTAAGGAGATCCATTTAACAAAAACTGGATTCAAGCTAAATTTCTTCAAAATTTTAAAGAGGAATCCGTGATCAACCATGTCGAAGGCCTTCTCCTGATCGAGAGAGACTAGCGCACATGGAAAATCACGGTCCATCATGTATTCTACTAAGTCCCGCACCAACCAGAGGTTCTGCTGAATACTGTGCCCCCGCACCGCACATGTCTGAAAGGACCCTACAAGATCCGGCATAACTGTTCCTAGCCTGTTACAAAGGGCTTTCGCCAGAATCTTGTAGTCTACATTTAACAGGGTGATTGGCCGTTTATTTTTCGGTTCGAGGGGGTCTCCTGACTTGGGCAACAAAGTTATCACGCCTGTGCGCTGTGAGAGGCTCAATGAGCCACCAAGGAAGGCAGAGAAGAATACGTCGCGGAGATCATGTCCAACGGTACCCCAGAAGCGTTTATAGAATTCCACCGGAATACCGTCGGACCCAGGCGCCTTTCCGCCTTTCATCTTCGCCACTGCCTTCCAGAGCTCGTCAACAGTCAACAGGGAACCAAGTTCATCGTTCTGATCTTTAGTGGGGGTCTTGTCAATATTATCTAATAGGGACTTTTGAAGTGTCATGTAGTATGTAGTGTGTTGCAGTGTGGAACGATGCTGACCGCCATTTTGTTGTTTATCACTAAAATTGCATACTGATGGTGCAATACTTATTTTGCATGAAAGCTAGACAGTGCACACGGCCCCTTGTCCGTCTAGGTTTCCCTTCCCCATTGTGATTGGTCATTTACGTTGACATGGTACTTTCAGCCAATCAGCAAGTGGTATCCCATAATAGTAACTTCCTGCTCTTGGTCGTAATCTCAGAATTCCCACGCACTCGTGCTGCAGACCTGGAAACGTAAACACCACGTAGTCATCTTGTATATAGTTAATTAATTCTTTTGGCCGGCCTCACTAATCATCATTTTGGAATGGAAATAAATCAAGAATCATCTGCAAATCAACGTTATTTGAACTCTCTTTAATTTTCTGTCTGTGGAGTTACACCCCAAGATCCCTGTACGAAGCCTTCACAAGAGCGATTGGCCCACAACACGACATGGTGGAGTATAGAGCGGGGCTAGCTTAAGGCTTACCTTAGCTTAATTATCCCACATGGCAGAGTGTTAGAGGAGGGCTTCAGCTCGCTACTTCACATGGAGGACAACCAGGATTAAATCACATAATATTATTTTATGGAACTATTTGAACTCGCCCCGTGGAAACTTGCTAACGTTGAAATCATCGCAGCAGGGCAAGCCTAGGCTTCTACAACTTGGATCGCCTTCCTTATGGATACACGGGCTTGAACTTTGTACGTTTTTATCCCCTGTTCCCTTCTTAACAATAGCCCGAACTGTCTATCAAAGGAAACCTCCCCCACCTGTATGGATCGAAGGACCCCCCATCTGGATCTTTGTGGACCTCAGCAGCTGTAGTAGCCTGATTCAGAATTTTTAAATTCCTGAGGATTAAATTTCGCCAACGATATCAGTCTAGTCTAGCCTACGCCCAGTCTGGATCTCGTGAAAGTTTTAACCAACGACAGCGATCTAGGATCTACGCCAACGCCGGTGAACTCTTTACGCGGGTCACGACGGCTACCTGCAACGCAGAAGTCCCCGGACAATGACGGCTGTTATCGTTAGGATTTAGCCTAGGGCTATTTATTCAAGGTGAGTGTGAGACAACCCCCCCCCCCTCCCCGAATATGCTCACTTCTGCACGGCATAGGCCTAGTTTAAGTAACCTTCCAGTAATTTCATGTTGTGATGTATTATTCTAGCCTGGGCTACCATACAAACGTGTGCATTTTTGTGTAATTTTATCGAAGTTTAACGCCATTGTTATCTAGGACCTACAATGCCTAGCCTGTACAGCGTAACAGTATGGGTCTGACTCAAGTTGTTTATATTTTTAGTCATGGCTAATCTGCGTAGCACAGACTTCCTCCCTAACCGTTTCCATGGCGATAAAATTAACGCAGATTTGGCTAGAGCACATTTTCTGGCCTTTTCAGATTATTTAGAGGCACACAATTTGCAAAATCCTGCAGACAACGCCCAATTTCAGGCTGTAGTTTCTCTTTTCAAACGTACCCTTCAAGGTACTGCACGTATATGGATTGAGGGCAAAATTTTTCGAGACCTTCCAAATTTAAGGGCCTCCTTTTTAGCCCGGTTTAGTGAATCTTCCTCACATCATGCCTTAAGCAGGCAATTTTCAGACCTCAAATATGTTGAAGGAGATACCGCAGAACAATTTTTAGCCTCAATCAGAAAACTGGCTTTACTTCTGGGCTATACTGAACTTCAAGTGCGTGATAAGTTTCTGGCTGCTCTTCCTAGCGATTGTCAATCTGCAGTCTTAATGTCTACGGACCAAAATGCAGGCATAGACGCCCTTGTACAAAAGGCCCAGATATATTTAGATTTGAAGAAGAATTCGTCTGCATCGAGCCCCACCCCCACAAAGGTTGCCTCTTCACAAGACACTGCCATGTCTACGCAGACAGATGTGTTAGGCCTAAATGCTAGCATTGCAGAATTATGCAATAAAATTGACGGTCTTCTAGATAGCCGCTCTCGTAGTACTAATAGGCAGGATAATAATAATGGTCAATCCTCTCGTCAGCGTTACAATTCGAGAGATACCAGACAAGGCCTCCGCCGTAGGCCACACACACAAGCGCGCTCCTACCAACCTAAGCCTAGGCCAAGATTTCAAGGGCTGTGTTTCTATTGTAATGTCCCAGGACACAAAGCAGCAAACTGTTTCCTGCGACAAGAACATTTAAGGGCTGAATACAGCCCCCAATTTCATTCATATCCGCCTAACGATAGACAGTTTGGAAATCAAATTCCGTCGGCTTATAATGGCCCAAATTTTCACTAGGGAATGTCGGTGAGTGTACTCCTCACGACAGGCGTTCCGGAAAAGAGGATTTACAAAACTATGCTGCGCCTAGTAATACGGCTTCATACTTGGGAAAGGAGCCTGACGTTACTATCCAATTAGATGAAAAGAATTTTGTCAAGGCCCAGCTACAAGACGGAAAGAATATTTTACTGTTGTTTGACTCTGGTGCAACACGGTCGATTTTATCCAAATCTGTCGTTAAGAACTCTCGTTATTTAAGTTCTCTAAAGCCAAGTAAAGTTGAACCGATATCTTTTCGCCTAGGAAATGGTCAATTTTTGGTTGCTCATGAAACTTTGACATTTATTGTACATATTCAAGGTAACAGAGTTCAGTTGAATGCTTTTGTCACTGAAAATCTGACAGGCATAGATTTGCTTTTGGGTACAGATACTCTTAAACAACTTAATGGAGTTCTGGATTTCTCAAACAACTCCTTTAAGATTAAGCCAAGTGTGCAACGTTTTCGACCTACCAGTAAGGTTGTAATTTACCCAGGTCAATGCAAGTATATTAACGTGCAAAGTCGTGTACCATCTTACGCACGTAATACTAAAGTAATTCTTCAGCCAGCTGCATTTATCGCACATATGTGCCCAACTTCAATGATGGTCAAACTGCATAAAGGTAGAACGCGATTTATGTTGACAAATAATGGTACACGCCCATTTGTTGTGTCACCTAGGCAGAATGTAGCCTCTTTTAACCTGTCTGACATTGCATTAGTAACCCATGAACTTCATGAAGATTGGTATCATGAATGGTTGGAAGAAAGGCAATTCTCTAGGCAGTCTTTAGGGCATGTTAATACTGCAACATCGCAATCTTCTAGTGCTGGTTCTCCTGAATATTCACAACGTGACCACGTTAGGCGTTATAATTTGCATCGTTACCCACATTTGAGGGAAGATGACCCCCTAGCATCACTGACAGAGTCCGAAATTATTAGACATTAGAAATTATTAGGTCTCCTTAGATGAAAGTGCTCTTAATTCAAGGGAAAGGGAAGAATTTTACCAAATATTGGACAAAAACAAGGAAGTCTTCTCACTGTATGGCGAACTCTCAAGTTGCCCGAATTTTGAGGCAGATATATCATTAACCAATACGGAGCCTTTCTTCATTAGGCCCTACAGATTATCTCCAGATGATAAAATTATTGTCTCAAGAGACTTAGATAAATTGGTAGATCTTGGAATATTGGCTGTTGGACACCAGTCATATACATCTCCGGTATTTTTGATTCCAAAAAAGGGCACAAATGAAAAACGTGTTGTAACAGACTTCCGTTTTCTGAACAGCAGAATTCATAGAATTAATCACCCCTTCCCACTCTTGAATGAGACCTTACGTACTATTGGTAACTCTGAGGCAACAATTTTAAGCGTCTTAGATTTGAAATCTGCTTTCTTCTGCATTCCTTTGAGTAAACATGCACAGCAGTACACAGGCGTCGCTTCTTATAGTGGAGGTAAACATTACTACTATAAGCGTTTGCCTCAAGGCTTGAATCTCTCACCTGCAATATTTCAAGCTAAGATGAATGCAGTATTGTCACAGGTACCAAACTCAGATCAGTTTTGTATTTCAATGCATGACGATATTATTGTTTACAGTAAGGACAAGCCATCACATTCTAAGCACTTGTTAGCTCTTTTTGCAGCATTAAAAGCAAATGGTTTGAAAATTTCTCCACGTAAATGTAGCTTATTTCGCTCCTCCGTTTCTTATATGGGGCATATTTTAACGGTACACAGTTGCGGTAAGGCTACTATCCAACCACTTACTGATAGGTGTGCTGCGATTCACAATACACCTATACCACACAATGCAAAGGCAGCACGTAGATTTGTAGGTGCAGTTAATTATGTGCCAATTTTTTTCCCTCACATCCAGAAACATTTATACCTATCCACAAGTTGAGTAGACAAAAATGTCAGTTTAAGTGGACAGAGGAACATCAGAAAGCATTTGACATAATTCGTAATTTAATGTGTAATCCACCAGTTCTTCATCTGCCTAAACGAGAAGGTCGTTTTACTCTGTACAGTGACACCTCAAGGGTTGCCACTGGTTCATATCTAACCCAGACAATTAATGGCAAGGAATATCTTTTGGGTTATTACTCTAAGGTACTGCCAGAAGCATGTACTCGATATAGTGTCACTGAGTTAGAGTTATTTGGTTTGCTCATTAATATTAATGGCTTTGTTCACCTTCTCAAAAATGTTGAATTCGATGCATATGTGGATCATGCTGCACTTGTAGAAATTCTTACTTCAAAGCGAGAGCCCCCTACATCACGACTCAGGAATTTGTTATTCAAGTTATCACAATTTACATTTAAGATTGGTTACAAGAAGGGTTCTGACCTTGCTCTAGCTGATTACCTTTCCAGAACAACCTCAAAATGGTGATTCAGAAATTGATAGGATACTTCCTCTTGCATTTTTCTGCGGTATCTGAGCTTCTCCAAAATGACTCGGATTGATAATGCTCTTCCAGTTTTTGACCAGAGCTAAAGCTAAAGCATTGGGTGTTAAGGTACCAGATTTGTTCCCTGGGAGGAAAACTTCCCAACCCCCAGCAGACAGGAGTCGGAATGTGCAAACCCCTGCACAGAAAAGTGATGCTACTCCACGCCAAAGCGTGCCATTACCGGCTCCCAATCAGGTTCCAGTCCCCCTGCGGATGACCCCCCTCCCAGTGCAGCCATTACCTGTGCCACCACCCCCCATCTTGCACCATCGGCCCATGATGCCACGTCCAAATGTTATTCCACCTCAAGCCCCAAAAGAGCCGCGTCTGGGAGATTTACACGAAGAGCGCTACAGGGATCCTCCTGATGAGTTGATCACGCCAAGTAGACCCCTTATTTCAGTAAAGAATTTTCGGACGACACATATACCGAATCAAAGAGACATCCAACGTGTCATGCACAAAGTTTCAAAGTAAAATCATCCGAAATTACGATCTACCATTTGACGCAAAAGAATAGAAATTGCAGCAGGAGACATGTCCTTTTTTTAAGCCAGTCTACGATTTTCTGGCATATGATATTCTACCTCAAGATGTCAAGTCTGCTCGTACTATTCGTACCAGAGCTGAACAATACATTATGTGTGATGGTCTTTTGTTTAGATTGACTTTGCATAGAAAGCACAAGTCTAGGGTGGTACTACAATTAGCTATTCCTGATACAATGGTAGAAAAGATTCTTTCAAAATATCATGATGGTCTTCTCAGTTGTCATCAAGGTGTTATGAGGACATACCTCACCAAAAGGCAACACTTCTTTATGAGGAACATGTTCCAAGTTGTAACTATGTCAAGGCTTGCCTTAAATGCCAGCAATTCAAACCCAAGCAAGATAAAATTAGGCAGTTCCATGCAAGAGTACCAGATTCATATAAACCTTTTGATAAGATTAGTTTGGATTTTAAAACTATGCCTAAATCCAATGCAGGGTATAAGCATTTAATGGTTGCATGTGACGAAATTACCAGATTTGTTATTTGTGTTCCTTTACAAACTCTTGATGCTCAAACCATTTGTGAGGCGATCTTACAGAAAATTGTAACTCTTTTTGGTCCTCCTTCCATGCTTATAACTGATGCAACGAAGTCTCTCACTGGGAAATTAGTCGAATTGTTGTGTTCTGCATTGAATATAGACAAGAAAGTCATCAGTGTCTGCAATCATGGCAGCCTCCAAGTCGAAAGGCACATCCAGACACTTTCAAATTTTCTGAAGGTCAACCTCAATCAATTTGGTACTGATTGGGTAAGATATGTTCCCACTACGAGCTTTTTAAGTACGTAGAAACAGGCACTGGCAAACTAAAGAATCCCAAACCCAAACAAAACCATGACGGGTCACAAATACAAATGCCAAACAAACCATACACACCGTGCAACAGGGAACAAAAGAGTCTTTGTTACTACTGAACTCCAGTAACTGCCACTGCAGCCAACCCCAAAACAACTCCCCACAACCACATACCACCCAAACAAATCCCGCCCACACGCCCAAAGGAAACACCACGCCCAAAGGCAACACCACGCCCGAAGGAAACACCACGCCCGAAGGAAACACCACGCCCGAAGGCAACACTACGCCCGAAGGAAACCACGCCCGAAGGCAACACCACGCCCCATAGGCAACACTACGCCCGAAGGCAACACCACGCCCGAAGGCAACACTACACCCGAAGGCAACACCACGCCCGAAGGCAACACCACGCCCCAAAGGCAACACCACGCCCGAAGGCAACACTACACCGGAAGGCAACACCACGCCCCAAAGGCAACACTACACCCGAAGGCAACACTACGCCCAAAGGCAACAGCACTTAATAAGCACCAGGGCAAATACAGGTGCACCTTGCCCAAGGGTGCCCCGGAGGCAGTTGTGGCAAAGGGTAACCTCATTATCCCCACGCTTTAACAAGCTCCACAATCGGATGCACTACGACCGTAGTATGTTCCCACTACGACCTATGCGTACAACGCATTCTCCTCCCCCCACTTGGGAGACCACAGTCCCTTTGAGTTAGTCTATGGTCGTAAGTCACGTGACCTCACAAATTTGACCTTCAATCCAATGGAAGGACTTTCGCATTCATACAGTGAGTACGTTGATCTTCTGAAGAAAAGGTTTGAACACTTGTCTCAAACCATGCTTACACTTCAAAAGCATAATCAGGATAAGCAAAATGCTAAGATCACGAATAAGCTAGAGAAGAGCCCCATCTATTCAGTAGGACAGCTTGTCTACTTGTACAAGCCAACGAGCTCTTCGCTTACTGCAAATTCTCGTAAAATTGTTGCAGAATGGGTTGGACCATTGGTCATACATGAAATTCTTGATCGCACTCATTATCTTCTTCAGACATTACAAGGTGATGTTTTGCAAGATGTATTTAATTTCAACAGACTTAAACCGTGTTTTTTACGTGCATCAAATGAAAGTAAACCTATTACAAGTGTGGATAAACTTAAAGCAGCATGTAATGAGAACGTACATGTAAGTGTGGGCAAGAATTTTCCCAATGTTCAGTTTCAAGATGAAACGGGCAATGTTTTGCCTCAGGTTACATGCAAAGATATTTTTGCAATTTATCATGTTGAGCCAATCGATGCCTCTATGTGCCTGGAAAATGTTAAGCCCAATCATAATTTGGCTGCTACAGTGCCTTTAAGTGAACACCAAGTAAAATTACAATTTCGAAAATTAGCACATGCTCCTCGAAGCACGATGGAAATTTGCCGTGCACGTTTTCATAGGGGAAATTTACAGATTTTGCTGAGCATGCAGTTTACAGGAACAGAGAAACCTTTTAAATTTTGGTGGAATGCTCATCAATATTCGGACACGACCGAAATTTTAGAATTCTTGTTAGACGCGCGTGTCCCAATCACAGGTGGTCCTGATAAATTTGTGCAACAATTATTCCAGTAACAGGCAGGCATCGATTCTACGATTACTATCCACGTATGTTTGGTTATTCATACACCCAGGTTGCTCATGCAACTACAAAAGCTAGTAGGGTCCTTGGCCTCATAAAGAGGAACCTTTACAACTGCACCGAGCAGCTCAAAGCCACTGCCTATACCAGCTTAGTCAGGCCCCATTTAGAGTATGCTACACCTGCTTGGGACCCTCACCTCCAAAAGCATTGTAGCCAGTTGGAAAGGGTGCAACGTAATGCTGCAAGGTTCGTCACACATAACTATAGTAAAACGGAAGGAACGGTCACCAAGCTCCTCCATGATCTCCACTGGACGTCCTTGCAGAACAGGAGGTCTGCCTCCAGATTAACCCTATTGTATAAAATTAATCAGAACCTTATTGACATACCTAAAGAAAACTTCCTAAAACCAGTGACACTGCAGGGCCTTCGGAGAATGAACACGCAAAACTTCCAACAACCTGCGTGTCGTATTAATGCTTACAAATACTCCTTTTTCCCAAGAACTATAAAGGAGTGGAATATGTTACCTGAAGGGACTGTCAATGCAAGTAGTATAAATTCGTTCAAGCATAATTTACATTTTGATTAAGTCATATCCCCTCCCCGCACACCTCTGGCTCATATGCTCTACCTTTTTTTAGAGCCCTGCCAGTACACGAGAAGAAGAAGAAGATACAATCTTCATTGCGTATTGTATTTTTTTCATGATCACGTGGTTCCTTTTAGTCCTGTTGTATACACTTTTGAGATAACATCAATGCATTGTCTCATGTTATCTTTGCTCAGTGAATTTTCATGTACTGCTACCTTTAACCTAAGTTGTCACTTGCGGTGAAGTCGTCTTCAGCACGTCATACAATGTGAGCGAATATTTACTGTCAATCAAATGTGTAAGACAGGAGTGTTATGTCATTGTGGATTCGGCAGAGCGTTTACCCAGTTTAATAGAATCTACCTGGAACAGTAGCAACACTGGTTTCCACACAGAAAATGCGTATCACAAATGAACTTTTGTTGAACCTGACAGTATTTCATTGCTTGCTCACAGTCGCTATGAGTCATATTACTTTACCTTTATCATTCGTGTTCAACATTTCTAGGACGGCAACGTTCATTGAAATTTGGTTTGTACATCATTTAACAACAGGCAAAATGTATTCACATTTCAATGTTGTTTGTAAATCCTAAGCTTAACTTTAACCTTGAGTACTTTCAAAATGGTCTTGCAGTCAGCTGTATTCTGTTCAAGTCATATCGTAGGTAGAATTTTCTGGTTTAATCCCACCAGATGTTATATAATTCTGAGTACACCTACATGTTCTTGTTTCAGTTACACTGCTCAATTTAACTTCTCCTTAAGAGTAAAGAAGTCCGTTTACTTTCAGAGGGTACATTTACCCTTTGCTCATGTTGTCACTTAAGTGTCATAATTTTTGTCCTTTCTTGGTATTCCTAGTGTAAATACGTAGAGTTTTGCTTTGAGAAAACGTTGATTGAAATGTATGATTACGCCGTGCATACTTCAGTTGAGCTATTTCATTTAGTTGCGGGACCCACCTTCCTTTCTTTTATTGTCTCGTACTCACTCATCATGTTGTATTTATCATATCTTACTTGTAGAGAACACATTTTGTCATATTAGCCTAAGTGATGTCCCATCTTTCTCAGAGTAAAATTTTTCAAACTGCGTTATCAAAATTTTAAAAGACCAAAGGGGATGTCATGTTGTATGTAGTGTGTTGCAGTGTGGAACGATGCTGACCGCCATTTTGTTGTTTATCACTAAAATTGCATACTGATGGTGCAATACTTATTTTGCATGAAAGCTAGACAGTGCACACGGCCCCTTGTTCGTCTAGGTTCCCCTTCCCCATTGTGATTGGTCATTTACGTTGACATGGTACTTTCAGCCAATCAGCAAGTGGTATCCCATAATAGTAACTTCCTGCTCTTGGTCGTAATCTCAGAATTCCCACGCACTCGTGCTGCAGACCTTGAAACGTAAACACCACGTAGTCATCTTGTATATAGTTAATTAATTCTTTTGGCCGGCCTCACTAATCATCATTTTGGAATGGAAATAAATCAAGAATCATCTGCAAATCAACGTTATTTGAACTCTCTTTAATTTTCTGTCTGTGGAGTTACACCCCAAGATCCCTGTACGAAGCCTTCGCAAGAGCGATTGGCCCACAACACGACAGAAGGCCTTCATCGACATCTGCCTGGGTATATAGCTGCTTGTAGAAGCTCTTAAATACCCCCAAGATGTCGAGAGGGTCCTTACGTACCACACCGTGGACGTCACGGACTCCTTTTATACGGCGATCGATGGCATACTTTGTGACGTCCCGGTAGAACTTGATGGTTGGTTTCTCCTCCGCCTCCACGCAATGCACGCGAGCACGAACGCGGCCCCCGTGTAGTTTTTCATCAAGATACTGCTGGATTGCGTGAAGTGCGGAGGAGTCCCCATTCCTCTCCCTAGAGCAAAGCGAGAGGAACTCCTCCCTTCTTTGACGAGCTCTTGCTACACAGTATTCAACTGTAAACTGTTCGATGCGAGACTTAACGTCGTCCCACCACGTTATATAGTGTCATCTAGAAAACAACAAAGTGCAATGCTGGGGTACAATTAACTGCAAAAGGCGGGGTCAAACTCCACTAAAGAGTCCAGGCAAATGAAGGAGTCATGTCAAAAATTTCTATATAGTTTACTTTCCTTGAGAAAGTCCAAGATAAGGGAGGGATCTGTCTGTTTAAATAAAGTTTTCAGGTCTGGCACAGCGTAGTACGTCTTACGAATATGGGAGTGTTCATAACAGTCAACGAGAATGTGACTGACGGTGACAGCACAGTCACAGGGTATACAATACGGTCTCTCATCCCCGTGAAGTAAATAGGCATGGGTTAGGTAAGTGTGACCGATGCGAGCCCTAGTCAGAACTAAATCATCTTATTTAAGGAGGGTAACTATGAGGGATCTCATACTTGGCCTGTGGATTGTTTATATTTAGCATGTAGGTCATTTTGGGCCACAAGATTTCAAAAGCTTTTGACCTTAATAACATGATATCTCAAGTTGGATAACTGAGGGATCCCATGCTTGTCATGTGGGTGATTCATACTTGTTACAATATATCCATATGGCAAAGAATCGCTAAGCCTTTTGGCTTTCTGGTTCTTTTTACTGCATTTTAATGTACATAAAGCATCTTTACTATTTACGTTTTCTTTGCAGGAGAGTGCCACTTAGAGTTCTTCCCGAAATGCATCTCTGATAGACCGCAACCATACATGTAAGTTCTGTGGGGGGGGGGGGGGCAAAATAAACTCACAAGTATTTGTTATTATTGAAAGGGATCCCCTCTTCCAAACAACACTCATGAAACTGTGGATGTCTGCTGTAAGGCCATGCAGGCGTTTAATCTGAAGTACCAGAAGGCTTGTATAGGAGCGTGGGAGTTCCTACCAAAAATGGAATACAAGCATGGAAATGTCAATTGCCACAAGATAAGAGAGTTGCGTACCTTGTGAAAAACTGTAAAGAAAATGTAGGCAATGCATGCTCACCTTACGTAAAATAACCTTATAACAGGTAATTCTTTATGAAACTATATTTATTGGGGTGGGGTGGTTGGGTTGATGAGTGTGAAGTTGCCAATCCCCTTGGATCAAAGGCTGGTCTCCATAAAATTGGAGTTGTGTATTGTACAATATTGAACATACCCCCAAAGTTCCGCTCATCATTGTGCAATTAGTTTCTTCTAACAATGTCCAGTGCAGGGGATGCAAAAACATAATTTGCACAGAGATGACATGCAATATGCTACTACAGAGAACCCAGAATATGTAAGGAATGCGGAAAACTATGAAGAGGATGTGAGCACCAATGATCCATCTGCAACTGGTGTCAAATCATCTTGTTTGTTAAATGAGCTTGCTCATTTTCATATGACTAACAATTGTGCACCAAACATAATGCATGACCTGTTAGAAGGTGTTTGTAGTTTGGAGGTTCACCTTGTCCTTGGTGCCCTAATACAGGAGTGGCATTTCACTTCAGATCTCTTGAATAGCAGGATCACAAGCTTCGATTATGGGTTAGTTGAATCCAAGAACAAGCCATCTACTATATCTGCTAATAAAATACAAAATCCAGATGGTGCTACTCATCAGACTGCCTCGCAGATGTGGAGGCTGGTTCGCCACCTTCCTCTTCTCACTGGTGACAAGGTGCCTGAAGATAATGAATACTTTGAATTGCTCCTCTTGCTTTTAGATTGCATGGATATTATATTTGCATATGAAATAACAACAGAAGATACACTTTTTCTAAAGCATATTATTAAAGACCACCATAGCCACTTTCTCCATTTATTTCCTATGCGCCACCTCAAGCCCAAACACCATTTGATGACACACTACCCTCGTGAAATCCGAATGATTGGTCCACTGGTACGCTACTGGACAATGCGTTTCGAAGCAAAGCATAATTACTTCAAGCGATTGGGTCATATAGTGTGCAATTTCAGGAACATTTTGAAGACCCTCAGCTACAGACAACAGATGTTCCTTTGTTATAACATTTTCAGTGGAAAGGATCTCGGTGAGAGGGATACAGAGGTTGGACCAGGATCAACTGCTCTGAGCCTTTTTACTTACGTAGAAACGGGCACGAAGAAACAAAGTAGAACTTAAACCTGACCGGACAAAAACATAACTCTGAACTATTTACAGAATTCTGTACATTGCGCTAGCAAACAAAATGTCTGTGATAACTATGTACAAAACCACCCCAAACCCAAGCCAATTACGTAGGACTATTTGCAATCTCAATATTTACAAATTAACTATCACCCGGCCCGCCCACACTGAAACAAGTGGACCCCAACACCTGCCGAACGTCGACCTTGGCAAACGGACGGAGTCGGCCTCCACCCTCAGCTTAATCTCCGTCCTCAACGACGCCAGGACGACGTCCGCAGGTTTCTCCTCTCCCCTAAACACAATATTACATCGGTTTCTCCACAAGGCCAGCTTTATGGAGGCCGAAACAAAGGTAAGTATCCCGCGAACACTTGTGTTGCATGGCGGGGGTGACACACCATACAAAGCGTAGTCCTGGCCGACCGCCCAGGTGTTGCAAAACGTGAGGCGATCAGCCAGAGCTTGAAACCACTCCCAGAGGAGGTCCACAAAGCCACACTGCCAAAACACATGGGGCACACTCTCCCACCTTGTGCATCCAGTGCGGGGGAAAATGCCATCTCCAAGACGCCACCGAAGGCGCTTGAGATTCGTTACGATGGCGTCGTGTGCGATCCGCCACAGCAGGTCACGCCGGCGGTGATCGAGTGTCCTGCTGTGGACCACACGCCACACTTCCGGCCCTGACGCTAGTCGTTGGGTTGGACCTGACCAAGTCATCAACCAGAAAGCCAAAAGGCTTCGTGATTCCTTGCCGAAAGGGGGGTGCTTTGTTACACTGAGGTTCATCCATCAAATTTATAGTTCTCTACTTCATCATTTTTTATGATGTGGTCACAATTTCACCCCTGCTCACATCAGCTCATGCCACATGACCTTTGAACCAAAACTTGAATAACCAAAAAAATGAAAAAAAAAAAGGGTTTTTGGACTTCCACCTCTGGTGACAAGGTCACCTCTGGTCACCATCCAAGGTCACCTCTGGTGACCTTGAATGACCTTTGACCTCTGCCAAAAACAATAGGGTTCTCCCCCTTGACAATGATCAGAAGGGTTACTGGAGGGTGACTTAGAGATCGCCACCAGTTTACCAAAAAGTGAAACGGAACAAAGTTGATACGTTGAGTCATAGTGATGACCTTCAAGAGTTCATTGATTCCAAGCTGACTAATAGGGAGCTTATCCAAAAAGATGTAAAAAGAAACATTACTTGGTCACAAGGTATCTCAAACAAAGGGTACTTTACCAGGAATAGTTGGTAGGAGAGATAATTACCAAGACCAACAGAGCATTAGTGGTGAGGGATAATTATCAGGGGACGTTCCGAATACTTGGAAGTTTGGACCAAGAGTGATGAACCTTAAATTTCGGAACAAAACAAAGCATATAAATAAATTTAGAGTCAATGAACTGCCGGTGAGGAGTAACCTTGGGAAGTCAGTGACCAAGGGGGTAAAAATAAGTAGGCGGTGCCCAAGTTATCAAGTTGTTTGGCAAGTGGCCCAACAAAGAAAAAGAATTTGCTTGAGAAGCACGTGGGTTTAAAAATAGGAGATAGAAAAAAAAAAGAAAAAAAGTAATTTAGCCAGTGTGGCGAAAAGCAGTGTGGCGAAAAGAAGTAACCTAGCCAGCGTGGCAAAAAGGTTGAGACCAACAAATCTAAAGTTTTAATCTAACAGAGTGTTAGAACCAAAAGGAAAAAATTTATAATAAGAGTGTTTTATTCCTAAGGAGGAATTTAATTTGCGTTACCTATATTCAAGGATTTTATAATTTTTATGGAGTTTATATCTTGTGCGAAAGATATTGCTGTGTTGTGAAGACTTGATGCGTACTGTGAATAATGTGTAATAAATAAAAGAAGCAAACAGAAAGAACAAAAATTTATCTCGTGTTATCTATACCTCTGGGACAAAAACTTTGGTAGAGAACGGGCCTGCGATTGGGCCTACCGACCAAATTGGTAGCAGAGCCTGGTTTGCATAAAAGAACCTTGTAAATGAACATCGAATGTAATAACAATTTCGACAATTGGACAGTTTGGAGTGAGACCTGAAAGATCAACAAAATCATTTACGGCGAGGACTGCACTTAAAAGTTGAAAAATAAATATATAGTTATCGAGAAATACAAAATGGCTGGTGACGAGCAAACACCGTCTCAGGATGAGAAATTAAAGGACCTAAAGAAACAAAGAGGAATAGTCAAAACCAAGTTGACGAGGACATTGAAGCAAATAAAAACAGAAATTGAATCTGAAGAGAAGGACGAGTTAATCATCGAGGACTTGATGAAAAAGGCATGTACCGTAACAGAAGAATTGGAAAAGATTAATGGAGACGTTCTGTTCCTGTGTGAGGGAGCAGAATATCAGCAAGCGGAAGATTACATTCAGGAGTGTTTCAAAGAATTCATAGACACTAAGAAACTTGTGAATTCCTCATTAAAAGATCAAAAGGAAACACCGGCGTCAAATATCGTAAGTACTGACACTAAACAAGACAATCAATCTCAACTACGACTGAGTAGCCTTAACCTGTTAACAGCGGCAAATACAATCAAATTTTCAGGGAATCCGTTGTACTATCATTCATTCGTTTCGGGATACAATAGTGCCGTAGAAGGGATGGGAGATTTTTCAATAAAACTAAAAGCATTACTTGCACTCTGCGAAGGAGACGCCCTCGCATCAATCCAGTATGCCTTACTTCAGAATCCTGAGGATGGGCTGAAAGCTGCCTTGGAAACTCTAAAAAATCGTTTTGGGAATCCTCCAGTAATCGCTCAAGCGTGGGTGAGGAAAATAGTGAGTTCGGATAAGTTACATAGTGGAAACATAAACATATTTAGCGACGACTTGGAGAACTGTGTGGCAGCTTTAACATCTCTTAAGTGTCTAGGTGAACTGGACAATCAAACAAACATCCGGATAATATCAGAAAAATTGCCGCGATTCCTTCAACAAAGATGGACACGGGAAAGTACAAAAATTAAGCGGAGTACCGGCAAATATGGGAGTTTAAAGGAGTTAGTAACGTTTGTGAGGATTTCGGCAGAGGAGATGACGGACCCCATCCTTGGAGGTGGATCAGGAGAACCTGCTAAATCGGAGGTAGGGTCCGTAAGAATAAGGGAAAGACATTTTATGCTGGGGGTAAAAATGGGGCAGCAAGTGCGAAAGATTCAAATTGTTGGGGATGCGGGTCCACATCACACCCCATTTGGCGGTGCAGTGTATTTAAGGGGCTTAGTGTAAACAATAGGTGGGATGTAGTAACTAAAAATAAATTGTGCTTTAAATGTCTAGGCAATCATTTTGCAAAAAATTGCAAACGAGAAATGCGGTGTGACATAGGGGGTTGCCGTTCTGATCACAATAGGCTTCTCCATAGATCAAAAGAAAACGACTCAGAACAGGGTCAAATCAGAGAGGGGGAGCAAGGAAGCTCTCAACCAAGTGAACCAAGAGAAAGTGAGGGGCAATCAAGAGGCAGGAATTTCCTAAACAAAGGGCAAGGCCTCGCATTAAGAATAGTCCCTGTCATGGTAAGACAAGGGACAAAAGAAATTAAAATAAATGTCCTACTGGATGATGGTAGCGAACAAACTTACATAGATAGTGGGCTAGCAGCTGAATTAGGGTTAAGTGGGACCCAAGGTGAGGTATGTGTCGGCCTAGTAAATGGTTTAGAAAAAAGATTCGCTAGCTCAGAGATTGAATTAGAAATATCGAATGTCATTGACTCCAAAAAGAATACAAAATAAGGGGTATGGCAATTGATCAAGTGTGTGGGGACTTAAAACCAAAACAGTGGCCAAGGATTTCAAAAGATTGGGATCACTTGAAAGACATAAATTTTCCAGTCCCCGCAGATGGTCCAGTGGCATTGTTAATTGGTGTGGACCATGTAGACCTCCACCGTGCACTAGAAGAGAGGGCAGGTGGGGTAGGTGAACCAGTGGCAAGAAAGACGCCACTTGGGTGGACTTGTGTGTTAGTTAGTTAGATAGGGTTTAACGACACACCAACACGAATGTGTTATATAGTGTCAGCAAGTAAAAAAGTAAAAGTAAAATTTGGGAGAAAGTTAGCTAAAAAGGGCAAGGATGGGGCATAATCCTATTTGAAATGTCAACACGAAGACAAGCGCGGGAGTCGTGTCAAAACGTCCAATAAAGGTCACTTTCCTTGAGAAAGTCCAGGATGAGATAAGCGTCTGTCTGTTGGAATAACGTCTTCAGGTCTGGCACAGTGTAGTACTTCTGACGAATATGACGAATATTCTGAGGAATATTCTGACTTGTGTGGGACCCACAACAAAGGGGCACAGGTTTCTTACCTACCACACAAAACAAGTTAAAACATTCAAGTGCCAAATTGTGGAATCAGTCGATGACACAATCAAAAAATTTTGGGAAATTGATTCAATGGGAATTAAAGAGGAAAATGTTCCTCAAACAAACGAGGAAAGACGCGCCTTGGAATTAGTCAAAGAATCTTTGAAAACTGTTGATGGGAGATATGAAGTAAAAATTCCCTGGAGTGGAAATAAAGATGAGATATCAAATAATAAGATAATTGCAGAACGTAGACTGCATAACCTTGAGAAGAAATTAACCTCCGATAAGTGTTTAGGAGAGGAGTACTGCAAGGTAATTAACGACTATGAAGAAAAGGGGTACATTAAAAAAGTTAATGAAAGTGACAAGGGCCTAGAGAGGGCATGGTATTTACCACATTTTGCAGTCGTTAAGCCAGATAGAGAAACGACTAAGGTGCGTATTGTGTATGACGCATCAGCGAAATATAATGGTCTTTCGTTGAATGATTTAATCTTAAATGGGCCTAAGCTCCAAACAGATCTGTTTGATGTGTTGTTAAATTTCAGGAGAAATAAAATTGCCATAATGTGTGACATTTCCGAGATGTACATGCAGGTGGGGATAGATAAAGATGACAGGGGGATGTTAAGATTTTTATGGCGCGATCTTGACCAGAACCGTGCCCCTGACATATACGAATTCCAAAGACTAGCCTTTGGACTAAATGCCGCACCGTTTATTTCACAATTAGTGGCTAAAGAAAATGCCAAAAAATATCAAAATGAATTCCCTCTTGCATCAAAAACAGTTTTGCAAAGTACATACATGGATGATTCCATGGACTCGGTTTCTGACGTAAACATTGGGATAGAATTATATCATCAAATTAATGAGTTATGGTCAAGGGCGGGTATGGAAGCTAGGAAATGGCTGTCCAACTCAAAAGAAGTGCTTCATGAAATTCCACCGAATCACAGGGCACAACAGGTCAGATTAGCCGAGGGAGAATTGCCATCGGTCAAAGCCTTAGGGTTGACTTGGGTGTCTGCGGAAGACATGTTTATTTTCAGTAGATTGGTGGCTCCTGAAGAAAATAAAATATGGACCAAGAGAAAGGTCTTGAGTAAGCTAGCAAGTGTTTTTGACCCATTGGGTTTTGTGTCCCCCGTAACAGTGAGGGGTAAAATTCTTATGCAAGAAATCTGGGAAAGCGGTTCGGATTGGGACGAACGGGACGAACCAGTAAATCCGCGCATAGCACAGAAATTCCAAAAGTGGTGCGATGACTTAGATTGTATGGCGAATATTAAAGTGGATAGATGTTTGTGTCCGTATAGTGACCAAAAAATGGAAATTCATACATTTGTGGACGCTTCTAGTGAAGCATATGGGGCAATAACGTATGTAAAATCAATGAATAATGATGAGGATAGTAGTACTATCAGATTAGTTGCAGCAAAAACTAGGGTGGCACCATTGAAGTCCACAAGTATTCCTAGACTTGAGTTAATGGCTGCTGTGTTGGGATTAAGGTTAACAGAGTCAGTTGTAAAAACTCTTGGATTTAATATGAGAGATGTGACATTTTGGAGCGACAGTTCCAATGTACTATGGTGGATTCGAGGAAGAAGTCGAAACTTTAAACCATTTGTGGCAAATAGGGTCGGGGTCATACAGACAAAATCTAATCCATCACAATGGCGATATGTGCCAACAAAACTTAACCCAGCAGATGTAGCGTCTCGTGGGACAGGGAATTGTGTGAATCCAGGTTGTGGTGGAATGGGCCAGAGTTTTTAAAGAAATCAAGGGATTATTGGCCTGAAAACAAGTTTGAGGAAGTATTGAGGGACACTGAACAAAAGAAAGTTTCATCATTTTTAACAAAAATCTGTTTAGAATCAGCTGATTTTCGCCTAAATCCAGAAAGGTTTTCCAATTGACAGAGATTAGTGCATGTCTTTGCATATGTTAGTAGATTTGTAACAAATTGTAGGAACTTACAAGAGCATAGGCAAAAAGGGGAACTTACAGTTGAAGAAGTACGGGATGCAGAGATTGCGTTCATTAGGAGCGCGCAGGAAGAAACCTTCAGTGAGGAGGTAAAACAACTTAAGAAACAACAAGCGGTTAAATCACAGAGTGTACTTAGTTCATTAATGCCAAAAATTGAAGATGGAGTTTTAAGAGTAAGTGGGCGATTAAGTCTTATAGAAGTTTTACCGTACGATACACGGTTCCCAATAATTTTGCCGAGAAAGCACCCAGTGACTCGGTTAATAGTAAAGCATTATCATGATAAAGGCAATCATGTAATGGGAACAAATCATATTTTATCCCTTATCTCAGAGAAGTATTGGATCATACATGGCAGGGAGGAAATAAGAGAGTGGGAGAAGAATTGCATGGAATGCAAAAGGAGGAAAGCTAAGGCGGCATGTCAAGTAATGGCGCCGCTCCCACCAAATCGTGGTACGGCAAGTTTAAGGGCCTTCAGTAAAGTGTCAGTGGATTATGCCGGTCCATTTTTCACTATTCAAGGGAGAGGAAAGGCTAGGCAGAAACGTTATCTGTGCTTATTTGTGTGTCTGGAAACTCGCGCTGTACATTGCGAGATGGCGTACGGTCTTGACACAGACACATTTCTAAATGCGCTTTTCAGGTTTATAAACCGTCGTGGGCAACCTTTGCAAATCATTTCTGATAATGGGTCAAATTTTATAGGCGCCGAGAGAGAACTTAAAGGCCTAGTAGAGGCATTGGATAAGTTAAAACTCGAAAGACGAATGACGTCGCAAGGAATCAAGTGGAGCTTTAATCTACCGTTAACTCCACATTTTGGGGGCGTACACGAAAGTTTAATTAAAAGTGCCAAGCGTGCAATATACGCTATACTGAAACAGGCAGATATAAATGATGAAGAATTAAATTCAGCCTTTGTTGGGGCAGAGGGTATTCTGAATTCAAGGCCACTAACATATGTATCTTCATCCGAGAAGGATCCTACACCTTTAACCCCAAATCATTTTTTACATGGTTCTCTGGGAGCAAATGTTGCTCCGGATGAGATAATAGACGCAACTCAGTTCAGTTTGAGAAAAAGATGGCGTAGGGTACAAGAGTTAGTTAAACATTTTTGGGGAAGGTGGACAAAAGAGTGGTTACCTACTCTAAATAGGAGAAATAAATGGAGAGAACCCAACAAGGATTTGGCAGTAGGGGACGTTGTCTTAACAATTGAGAAAGACCTCCAACGGGGAAAGTGGCCCCTTGGTAGGGTTGTAGAGGTATATCCAGGTCCAGATGGATATGTAAGGGTAGCTAAAGTGAAAACTGCCAAGGGAGAAGTAGTGAGGGGCATTACAAAATTGTGCCCATTGGAAATCGTAGAGTAAATTTTGTGGGGGAAGCGAAGCTTCATGGTACCTGTTATTTCATGTTTAAGCAATGTATATATGTAAATATTTTGTATATCTTAATTGTAAATATGCTGTTTGGTAGTTACGTATTCTATAGTCTAAAAAAGAAAAGTTTGCTGATAAATTGTATGTATATATGTGACGGTGAAAAGGTTTATAAAAAGTGTGTTGACAGCCTCTGGGTAAAAGGCTGTCGAAGAGGGGGAGAATGATCAGAAGGGTTACTGGAGGGTGACTTAGAGAGCGCCACCAGTTTACCAAAAAGTGAAACGGAACAAAGTTGATACGTTGAGTCATAGTGATGACCTTCAAGAGTTCATTGATTCCAAGCTGACTAATAGGGAGCTTATCCAAAAAGATGTAAAAAGAAACATTACTTGGTCACAAGGTATCTCAAACAAAGGGTACTTTACCAGGAATAGTTGGTAGGAGAGATAATTACCAAGACCAACAGAGCATTAGTGGTGAGGGATAATTATCAGGGGACGTTCCGAATACTTGGAAGTTTGGACCAAGAGTGATGAACCTTACATTTCGGAACAAAACAAAGCATATAAATAAATTTAGAGTCAATGAACTACCGGTGAGGAGTAACCTTGGGAAGTCAGTGACCAAGGGGGTAAAACTAAGTAGGCGGTGCCCAAGTTGTTTGGCAAGTGGCCCAACAAAGAAAAAGAATTTGCTTGAGAAGCACGTGGGTTTAAAAATAGGAGATAGAAAAAAAAAAAAGAAAAAAAAAGAAAAAAAGAGTAATTTAGCCAGTGTGGCGAAAAGAAGTAACCTAGCCAGCGTGGCAAAAAGGTTGAGACCAACAAATCTAAAGTTTTAATCTAACAGAGTGTTAGAACCAAAAGGAAAAAATTTATAATAAGAGTGTTTTATTCCTAAGGAGGAATTTAATTTGCGTTACCTATATTCAAGGATTTTATAATTTTTATGGAGTTTATATCTTGTGCGAAAGATATTGCTGTGTTGTGAAGACTTGATGCGTACTGTGAATAATGTGTAATAAATAAAAGAAGCAAACAGAAAGAACAAAAATTTATCTCGTGTTATCTATACCCCTGGGACAAAAACTTTGGTAGAGAACGGGCCTGCGATTGTGCCTACCGACCAGGCATGACAAATCTACATACCAACTATGAAAACCGTCTGTCATTCCTATCTCAAGATATCACGATTACAAGTTTTTTGGACTTCCACCTCTGGTGACCTTGAATGACCTTTGACCTCTGCCAAAACAATAGGGTTTTCCCCCTTGCCATGACAAATCTACATTCCAACTATGAAAAGTGTCGGCCATTCCAACCTCGAGATACCAAGATGACAAGGTTTCTGGACTTTGAGCTCTGGTGACCTCGAATGACCTTTGACCTCTGCCAAAAACAATAGGGTTCTTCCTCTTAACATGACAAATGTACATACCAACTATGAAAAGTATCGGTCATTCCTATCTTGAAATATCGCTATTACAAGGTTTTTGGACTTTGACCTCTGGTGACCTCGAATGACCTTTGACCTCTGCCAAAAACAATAGGGTTCTTCCTCTTGACATGACATGACTACATACCAATTATGAAAAGTATCGGTCATTTCTATCTCGAGATATCGCGATTACAAGGTTTTTGGACGTCGACTTCTAGTGACCTCGAATGACCTTTGACCTCTGCCAAAAACAATAGGGTTCTTCCTCTCAACATGACAAACCTACATATCAAATATGAAAAGTATCGGTCATTCCTATCTCGAGATATTGCAATTACAAGGTTTTGGACTTTCACCTCTGGTGACCTTTGACCTCTGCCAAAAACGATAGGGTTCTTCCTCTCAATATGACAAACCTACATTACACATATGAAAAGTATCGGTCATTTCTATCTCGAGATATCGCGATTACAAGGTTTTTGGACGTCGACTTCTGGTGACCTCGAATGACCTTTGACCTCTGCCAAAAACAATAGGGTTCTTCCTCTCAGCATGACAAACCTACATATCAAATTTGAAAAGTATCGGTCATTCCTATCTCGAGATATTGCAATTACAAGGTTTTGGACTTTGACCTCTGGTGACCTTTGACCTCTGCCAAAAACGATAGGGTTCTTCCTCTCAATATGACAAACCTACATTACACATATGAAAAATATCGGTCATTTCTATCTCGAGATATCGCGATTACAAGGTTTTTGGGCGTCGACTTCTGGTGACCTCGAATGACCTTTGACCTCTGCCAAAAACAATAGGGTTCTTCCTCTCAACATGACAAACCTACATATCAAATATGAAAAGTATCGGTCATTCCTATCTCGAGATATTGCAATTACAAGGTTTTGGACTTTGACCTCTGGTGACCTTTGACCTCTGCCAAAAACGATAGGGTTCTTCCTCTCAATATGACAAACCTACATTACACATATGAAAAGTATCGGTCATTCCTATCTTGAGATATCGCGATTACAATGAGTGTCACAAACACACACGCACATACACACATTCACACCCACACGACATCACCATCGCATAGATTCCTTGCCTACCTACGGAAAGGAATCAAAAATGGCCCGGTACTGGTCCCCCCCCCACTGGACTGCAAAACGTCCCCTACAGTTGACAATACACCAGGTCCACTTTCTCATTCCAGGTAAGTGACTCGGGTGAACCGTAACCAAACCATATGCCATTGATTTTTATGGCGTCGTCTACCCATGATGCCGCGAAGGGCAGTTGTTTCGACCGCCACTTACCTAGACGGAGTCCTTTGGTCTTGGTGGGGTTCAGTCTGGCACCTGTCGCTCTTTGAAAAGTAGACAGCGTGCCAGTAAGGGCTCTGAAGGAAGCTTGGTCGGCATGTGACGTCGTCAGCATACTGGAGGCACTTGACTTTAGCTCCACCGGGTATGTGAAATGGTCGAAACAAAGGTTCAACTTGGAAGGCTCTTGCAAGGGATTCACTAAACAATACATGGAGTAGAGGTGACAGGGGACACCCCTGCCGTACCCCACGTTTAACTCTGAAGGGGTCCGACGGTAGGCCATTAACGATAACCCGACTATATATACTACTATACAGTAAAGAGGTCCATTTAACAAAAACTGGATTCAAACAAAACTTCTTCAAGATATTAAAGAGGAACCCGTGATCAACCATGTCGAAGGCCTTCTCCTGATCGAGGGAGACAAGCGCACATGGAAGATCACGGTCCATCACATATTCAACTAAGTCCCGCATCAACCAGAGGTTCTGCTGAATACTGTGTCCCCGCACCGCACATGTCTGGGAAGAACCTACAAGATCCGGCATGACCGTGCCTAGCCTGTTACAAAGGGCTTTCGCCAGAATCTTGTAGTCTACATTTAACAAGGTAATTGGTTGCTTGGTTTTTGGTTCTAGGGGGTCTCCAGACTTTGGTAACAACGTTATAACGCCTGTGCGCTGCGACGGACTCAATGAGCCAGCAAGGAAGGCAGAGGCGAATACATCACAGAGATCGTGTCCGACGGTACCCCAGAAGCGTTTGTAGAATTCCACTGGGATACCGACGGACCCAGGCGCCTTTCCGCCTTTCATCTTCGCCACCGCCTTCCAGAGCTCGTCGACAGTCACGGGAGAACCAAGTCCATCATTCTGCTCTTTAGAGGGGGTCTTGTCAATATTATCTAAAAGGGACTCTTGAAGGCCTTCATCGACATCTGCCCGCGTATAAAGCTGTTCATAGAAGGTCTTAAATACCTCCACGATGTCGAGAGGGTCCTTCTGTACTGTACCGTGGACGTCACGGACTGCTCTTATGCGGCGATCGATGGCATACTTTGTGACATCCCGGTAGAATTTGATAGTTGGTTTTTCCTCCGCCTCCACGCAATGCACGCGAGCACGAACGCGGGCCCCGTGCAATTTTTGATCAAGGTACTGCTGGATTGCGTGAAGTGCGGAGGTGTCCCCGTTCCCCTCCCTACAGCAGAGTGAGAGGAACTCCTCCCTTTTTCGACGAGCTCTTGCTACACAGTACTCAACTGTAAACTGTTTGATACGGGACTTTATGTCGTCCCACCACTCTAAATCTGTTGAGAAGGCCGGCCTCAATGTTCGCCACCCTTCGTACCTGGCTTTAAATTTTTCGCTATGGTCAGCCTCCGTTAGAATGTCGAAACAGCACATACAAACAAAAAACAAAACTCAGACCGGATCGGACAGGAACATAAAGGCAAAACTATCTTTGGCATCTTTGCCAAATGCTCAGGCTGTAGCAAATGTTCTCGGTGTTCACCTTCTTGATGAAATACATATTGCTAAATGGTGCATTGTGTATGGTAGGTAAGAAGTACCAGACAAATATGGTGGTTGTAACTGGGAAAAATGATCTTGAACCCATTTTTAAGAGGACTGTATATGTGGGGCTTTTTAAGTGCATCGAAACGGCACATACAAACAAAAAACAAAAACTCAAACCGGATCGGACAGGAACATAAAGGCAAAACTATCCACACACCACCAAATCAAACAGAAAATTATGTTCATTACAACAACAGAACCACACACACACACCGACAACCCAATGCCCCACAAACCAACCCCCCCCGGCCACCCTAAACCAATATTACTACATACCGCCAACGAAAGACAACACCAGACCAAACCACCACCCAACAACAACCAAAAAAACCAAATCACCAGACCAAGCAATCAACTGTATATGTTGGACTGTATATGTTGCCTGTTTGGATGATGGCATAAAACTGGTTACAGAGTGGTGCTTTTTAAGTGCATAGAAACGGACACTGTCAAAACAGAAAAACCCCAACCGGACCGGCAAAAACACAACCATGAACTATTTACAATTATCTGCAGTTTCGTGTGAGAGCTTTTTAAGTACGTAGAAACAGGCACTGGCAAACTAAAGAAAATCCCAAACCCAAACAAAACCATGACGGGTCACAAACACAAATGCTAAACAAACTATACATACCGTGCAACAGGGAACAAAAGAGTCTTTGTTACTACTGAACTCCAGTAACTGCCACTGCAGCCAACCCCAAAACAACTCCCACAACCACATACCACCCAAACAAATTCCGCCCACACGCCCAAAGGAAACACCACGCCCGAAGGCAAATCTACACCCCCTGCAACAACACGCCCGAAGGCAACACTACGCCCCAAAGGCAACACTACGCCCAAAGGCAACAGCACTTAAAAAGCACCGGGGCAAATACAGGTGCACCTTGCCCAAGGGTGCCCCGAAGGCAGTTGTGGCAAAGGGTAACCTCATTATCCCCACGCTTTAACAAGCTCCACAACCGGATGCAGTTTAACGTTCTACCCAGGACTGGTTACAGAGTTGTTTGACACTGTCAGGTTGGACCGCCACACTCCTTCTTATGTTGTGCAAAAGCCATCACTGGAAGGATTATTTAGCTCGATTCGTATAGATCTACTAGATTTTCAACCTTATCATGCAGCAAAGTCATATAATCAAACTGAGGATCTGCACATTGTACTCAGGCACCGGATCCATTAAAGGAAGGGTCAACGCAAGAAATTAATGTTCATGTAAATGAGGAACTAAATACACGTAAACTTCAGTTCAAGTCTGATATGTATTTCCAGAGATACCAGCAAATGAAGTTACTACAATTGAGATTCAGGTGAGCTTGAGCAAGCAAGGTTTATATCACCAATGATGAGGAATGTTTTTTTTTCTCTTGTTTTTCAGCCTGTTTTGACAAAATTTTCACATAATGATAGATAATTTAAAATAAGGCAGCACTACAGGGTGGGAATTAATTTTTAACTCACAGGGACTCTTTTTGGACTGATTAACCAATATTTGCTTTCAAAATGCCCTACCCCACACTAAACATATGGGCTATTTTGCCCTCGTGACTATATTTTGGGGCTATGTTTACATGTTTCGGGGGCTAATTGCCCTGAGCTCTTGTCTGAGCTCTTGTTTTAATTCCTACCCTGCAGCACTACAAATTTTTTCTCAAGTAAAGGCTCTCATAGGTAGCAACCCAGCCATTTGTTGCTAAAGAATAATTTGTTTACCCCAAAATTTCAAAAGATACAAAATCTGTCTCTTGAAATACATGTATATTTTTATGAGGTAAAGGTTTTTTGGTTTCATAATGATAAGAGTTATTTTCTTTGGATGTCAATGGGTAAGGGTGTACAGTGTAGCTATTGTCATGGATGTAGCCCTGAGATTTTTTCCCATCACATTTTCGTTTGGTGATCATCATTCCAGACAACAGCTTACCAGGTACTGGCATCTTTAATTACTTTTGGTACGACCGGTCAAGAATTAGTATCTTGGATGGCATTGAGGACTCAATCAACAGTATCCCTAACCAATTTGTAATGAAATTAATGAAATTCAGTCACAGCACTTGCTATTTTACTTTACTTCAGCCTTCTGTGCCCAGTACACCTGAACAATCCACCAAGCAACCAACAGCTCTTTCTGATACATGTTGTCCTGGTCCATCTGGTGGTGCAGATAGTTCATCATCATCATCATCTTCAAGCGCAGACTTCAGTCCACCGCCAATGAAGAAATTTAAATCAGACATTGTAAGTATTGTTGTTAATGTGTACTGCATATGAGTACTTAATGATTCTTCTGTAGGTCTTGGTGACACAAGCAATGATGGTTACCAATAAAGAATTCAGTTGCAATTGGTCGAAAGTGCTGTTAATTTCATGAAAATTTGATGTACGGTGCAGTACATAGAGAACCTTAAGAGATACATGTCTGTGAAAATATCTACTCATCCATCGGACAAGCTCAACAAGAGAAAAGGGTTGTCCGACGCAAATTTTAATCGTCTCAGACGATCAGACGACTGTTAAATTTCAGCCCTGTAATATGCAAGCATACACTTGTGAGTTTTATGCTTCACATTTCTTTCAAGATTTTTTTTTCTTGATTCTACTACTGAATGACTGCAATACAGTACAATACTCTGCATGATGCCGAAAACTTTTGTAACAAACAATCACTACAAATTTGGTGATTTTCCCAGCTTTTTTGTTATGAGCCTGGTATATCAAAATCAGTGTATCCATGTCAATTGTGGTGCTCTACAGTTCAGTATGTTTTCCTCATACTTGGCAATGCTGGATTAGACAGATATTCAAAAGTACAGTATACTGCAATGGTTTTTAGGCAGGAGAGAGATGCTGCATCCAATTGAAGTTGATAAAAGTGGCATTTGGTTTCAAACTAATATAAATGATTCCAGGATTACAATGTTTGTAGTCAAGATTATCTTTAAGTTGCTTCTGAATACAGTGAAGATAACCTAATATTGAACTCAGTCTGCAGAAAAAAATGGGGACTGCACAGGCAGTGCAGAGAGTGGTAATGAAGTACTGTGTCTCAAAAGTACACTTAGAAGGCTACAGTAGCCTATTACTTGTAAAATTTAAACAATTGCATTTATTTTTTTTTTTTATGTTAGTGTGAAGCTTGGCTGAAGATGAAATCATGGTAAGGATTATTAACCATGTGTCTTTAGAGCCATGCACTTGGAAAATATACCCAAACCTTTTGAAGCAGTATTGTATCAGTCATTGAGAGTTTTAAACAGTTTTTGGCAGTTTTCGACGTCGAAAAGGGGTTTTTTACTAGTTTTCCACAGATTTTTGACGATGTCACGTTGAAAACAGGTTTTTGACAGTCGAAACCCAACCCTGTGTACAATTTAAATCTAATTAATTATTGATCTACAGTACAAGGTGAATACCTTTTACAGGCGGTAGCCTAGTGGTAGAGCATTTGCTTTGCACGCTGGAGGTCTCAGGTCCAATCCCAGGTCAGGTCATGCAGTACCTTAAGAGACTTCAAAAATGGAAACCTCTGCCATTGTGCCAAATGCTCCTCATAAGCAACAGAGTAAGGAAAAGCAAGCCAGTGAGCCACAACTGGAAAAAAGGCTGTGGCCGGCTCAACTTGAACCAATGGGTAGGAAACTGGGCCGTTAAACTCCATCTAACTAACTTTAAAGAATAGATACTCAGCTGATGAAGTGGTTTATAGGCTATGTAACTCTACCAAAGACCAATTGTATATCTGATTAGAAATTGTCCAGTTCAGTTAGTATGGACAGGAGCCAGTGGCAGTTCAAACATACTGTATCATCACTGTGTTTCAAGTAGCTTGTAACCAATGATAGGATTATATTCAAGCTATTAATACCTGATCACAAATGCAATGATTGACTTCTCAAGTTACCAGGAATACTCAAAGTTAAGCTACAGTGATTGCCATTGCAAAGAACAAAAGAAACATTCAGTGATAATGACAAAGCATTTTTCTTTCATTTTTCTTTATTTGTACAACAATCAAACTATATTGGGCACCCCAAAATAACTAATCTCAGAAGATGGTTTGCCCAACATGACAAATAAATTTTTCAAGCCATGATAGAGCTACAGCACACTGTCCAAATGCTTATTAAATTGATATCCCTGTTTACTGTAAAGATCAGTCATCATTCAGTGTTTGAGGTCTATCCACAGGGTGATTCAAAATTGAAACTTGAAAGATTGTTGGGCATTGGGAAAAGGGTTGGTAGAGGAGGGGTGTTCAAAAGAAACCTCAATGTTGCCAGGCTTTTTAGTTTTCACATGATTGTAAATATCCTTTGAGAGGATGATGGTCTTTTTATATTTGTTACCATTATCAAAAAGATGACTTGTTTGAGAAATGTATAGTGACTTAATTGGCTTGGTGAAAATCACATAAGACTTCAAAAATATGCACAGCATCTAAAGTATATTTTGTCTGAAAATTCGCCATTTTGTGGGGTTAATATCCATGCATATGTATTGTCCAATATTTTCAGAACGTCCGAGAATTGCTGGTGGAGTGTGGAAGTGTAGGGAAAGACATCATTCTAGAAATTGAGGAAGGTGAACTCACGAGGAAAAGTAGAATGGCCTTTGTTAGGGTCGTTGTTGCACACATTACCAAGAACTTTGGAGACAGGTATGGATTGGGTTTGCGAGTGAATCTAAAATATAAACATTGTTGTTTGTCCAAAACTTAGCAACAATTATGGGTGTGTGTTAAAAAAAATATATGCAAAAGTAGTTACTGGCAGTAAACAATTTCCCTTTTCTAAAATCCTTTTGACTCTGACAAAGAGCTGAGTGGGGAAAAGAAACCTATCCCAGAAGAGTTGCGCCACTGTGAGCCAGTGAGTGACTAGCAATAAATAGTTTTGACACCAGGTAGGGGTGGGTGTTTTAATCTGGAAGTCCCAGAAACAGGGCTGAAAGTGCAATGGCCAGAAGAAGGGCCCATTTGAAATCTGTGGCACTCAACTCAATGAGATTGGCTGTGATGGGGTTAGTTATTGAAACAGTTGCTTGTCTACTCCAAAGTATTCAATGTCATTCTTACAAACACCCAGGCCTACCTACTATGTTGCCAATCTCAGGGGATAATGTGATATCCTGATAGATAATACTTTCCTTAATAGTTAACCAGAAGAGGATATTCATAAGGCTTATTCAGTCATTTGTACTGAATGACCAAATTACTAAATGGTTGTTGATGGATTATATCTTTTGTCATTTTCTTAACTTTATATTGTCAGGAATATTTTAAAAGTAACTTCAGATTTTTAGAAATAAAATAAAGCAAGGCTCTTGGTTTTGTTTCAGTGGACAGTCCAGTGTATTGGGCAAAACATTAATTTTTCAAGTGAAATAACAACTATTGCCACGTAATCTGTGGCTACCTATTCCACGATCAGGGTGGTCACCACGCTGGTCTGGCCTAACTAGCACTGGCAATTGCCGACCGGCATGGAGCTTAAGTTGCTAGCTTCCGACTGGCACAAAAATTATGCAATTGTGGAAATGGTAAATCACAAACTATGCTGGCAAATCATCATACAGATTTGATTTTAAGCAATGTGATCCTTGAGTTTTACAGTACACATTAGAGAACAAAGGTAGGAACTAGAAATATAATCCTATGTTTTTCATACTCTGCATTCACTGTGCACACCGCTCCCCACACTAGTGTGCTATTATCAGTGCTGTATAGATGAATGATTAATTACATCATTGTACAAACAGTACCAAAACACTTGACAATGATGAGTAAAAACAAAAATGAAAACAAACCAGAAAGCCAAAAGGCTTAGTGATTCCTTGCCATATGGATATATTGTAACAAACATGAATCACCCACATGACAAGCATGAGATACCTCACAGTTACTCCCACTTGAGATATCATGTTATACAGTAAAAACATTTTGAAATCTTGTGACCCAAAATGACCTGCATGCTAAATATGAACGATCCACAGGCCAAGTATGAGATACCTCATAGTTACCCTCCTTGAAATATCATGTTCAGTAGATTTTGACCTTTTCTGGCCTCAAATGACCTTTGACTTGCACGAAAAAGAAAAATTATAGGAACATCTACACAACACGAACAATCCACATGTCAAGTGTATGTCCAGGTATCATTCTTGAGATATCATGTTTTCAATGTTTTGACCTTTTGTCCTCTGGTGACCCCAAATGACCTTTGACCTCCACCAAAAACAACACATCATCTACTCAATATGGGCAATACACAACCCAAGTATGAAATCCCTCACAGTTACCGTTCTTGAGATATCATATTTACAAGGATTTGACCTTTTGACCTCTGGTGACCCCAAATAACCTTTGACCTCCACTACAAACACTTGGGGGGGGGATCTACTCAATATGGGCAATCCCCATGCTACATATGAGATCCTTCAAAGTTACCCATCTTGAGATATGGTGTTTACAAGGTTCTGAACTTTTGACCACTGGTGAAACCAAATGACCTTTGACCTCCACCAAAAATTATAGAGATCATCTACTCAATATGGGCAATTCACATGGTAAGTATGAGATCCCTCACGGATTTATCATCCTTGAGATATCGTGTTAACAATTAATTCCAAAGATTTTACCATTTGACCTCTGCTGACCCCAAATGACCTTTGACCTCTTTTAAAAACAATAGGGATCATCTACTCCATATGGGCTATCCACATGGTAAGTATCTGATCCCTCACATTTATGTCTGGAGATATCGTGTTTACAACTAATCCCGAAGGTTTTAAAATTTGACCTCTGGTGACCTCAAATGACCTTTGACCTCCACCCAAAAAGTCTTCATCTACTCAATGTGGGTAATGCACATGGTAAGTATGAGATCCCTCACATTTATCATCCTTGAGGTATCATGTTTACAATTAATTCCCAAGATTTACCATTTGACCTCTGCTGACCCCAAATGACCTTTGACCTCTATCAAAAACAATAGGGATCATCTACTTAATATAGGCTATCCACATGGTAAGTATGAGATCCCTCATAATTATCTGTCTGGAGATACCGTGTTTACAACTAATTCCCAAGGTTTTATTCATTTGACCTCTGGTGACCTCAAATGACCTTTGACCTCCACCAAAAAAGACAGGCTTCATCTACTCAATGTGGGTAATGCACATGGTAAGTATGAGATCCCTCCCATATATCTGTCTGGAGATATCGTGTTTACAAACAATTAGAAATAATTCCCAAGGTTTTTACCATTCACCTCTGGTGACCCCAAATGACCTTTGACCTCCACCAAAAACGATAGGTATCATCTACTCAATATGGGCAATCTACATACCAAGTATGAGCTCAGTCACAGTTACCCTTCTTGAGATATCGTGTTTACAAGGTTTTGACGTTTTGACCTCTCCTGACCCCAAATTACCTTTGACCTCCACCAAAAACGATAGGTATCATCTACTCAATATGACCAACCCACACACCAAGTATTAGCTCAGTCACAGTAACCCTTCTTGAGATATCGTGTTTACAAGCAAAAGCATCACATACACACACACACACACACACGACATCACCATCGCATAGATTCCTTGCCTGCCTTCGGCAAGGAATCAAAAAGGGGAAATTAAAAAATAAATTGGGTACTATATGGAGTAGATTCAATAGGAGGTAGGGTGAGGCACATACATCCGTCAGTTCAGACAATTATCTGGCACTCAAATTGGTCTGGTGTCCACCCTGTCCACAATCAACATTATTTTATGAAATTGATACCCTGCATTGGCATCCAATTCATGTAGTGCTATTTATTACTCTGGAGTTTCCTTGTTTCTGAAATGGATTGCAGTTGGATTTTCAAACATAGATTTTAATATAAGGATTTCAGAATTTGTAGTGTTTAAAAAATGCTTCCACCAAGTCTGCAGTACCAATGTAAACTACTCTTCTGAAAATAAGGGTAACCATGAGTTGTCTTTATGGTTCTTCAGGAAGCATGGTATAACACCAGGGAAGGGACGCCACTCTGGAACTGGGTAGATTGAGGAGCGGCTTCGAAATGCAAGACGGAGTTTGTCAAAAAAAAAAAAAACTAGTGAAACAGAAAAACCAGTGTCAACATTAGTCACTGCAACATTACCAGGTATGTTTGTCATTTTGTGGGGGTGGGGAGGGGTGTAGTACACTGTAGGCGTGAGCTGTGAAAAGTGAGGTAATCACTGGTAGTTTGCACAGTGGACGGTATTCACATCACAAGGAGACAGGTAGTTGTCATCCATTTCATCAGGAGTCACTGGGAATTTGAATTTGGTTAATCTTTCTGAATTTGATAAGTATAAGGTTTCCTTAGTCCTCAAAAGTGTGTAACTCTTCCATTATCAGAATGCATACCTACCAATCATTCCTATTTTGGAGGAATTTGTCTGAATATTACATCATTCCGAATGTTACATCATTATTATGCTTACTGATTTCCTCTCACCAAATTCCAATTTTTTCATTAATTGTAAGTTGGAAAAGATCTGTTTAAACTATCGTCCCATTCAAAAAAATAAAAGGAAAATGAACTGACCAGAGCATTCATACTCATCTCATGGAAAGTATTTATGATAGTAGTGCAGGGCCTGACATAAGGTTCAAAAAGTGCACGGCAAAAATCTCTATGGAGATAGATTTCCGCGAGCTGTATCCAGAGGTAACAGATAAGCTCTATATGCTCTGGACAACCAGTTATGCAGCTGAAGTCATCAAGTATACCAGTTTGCAAGGGAAGTGGCAGTCGTACCTTCGTATAAATGCCTCAGCAACAAGTAAGTACTCGTTTGACATAATTTGGAGGGGCATCTTCGAAAATTTATATTTAAATTAAAGAAGGCACTCCAGCTATGTCACTCAAGAAGCAGTAAAAGCGTGAAATATGACCATTAAAATGAGAAGTACCAACCAAATGCATCAGCATCACCATTACCTGATATCTTTGTACTGTTCATACTATTTACTTTAGGCTACATCTACCTAATTTAAATTTTAATTTCTTATCCCCAACATTGTTACATTGTTTACAGATATATTTCATTGTCATTCTTCAGGGTCATCCATTAACCCCTCTGTAGTTGTATTGTCCAAACCACTACTATTTTTTATCTCGAACAAAAAACTTTTGTTAATCAGAAAAAAAAATTCTGCTTAGCAATGGTTCATCACATTGCAAGTGTCTAAAATAACACTGCTTTTCTAGAGTGTTATTTGCCTTTTGGGATGTTACTCATTCCCAGGTCCCAACGAAATGTTGAGTGGTATGTTAAGGGGACTGGAAGTTGCTAGTTATAAAGAGGGTCCTGTTATTATCATTCTTGCCTGGAAATGGACTCACAGCAAGTCTAAATATCCACATGACCAACATCATTAGGAAATGGTGCACAATTTCCTCCACACTTAATTTTTGGAACTATATAGTTAAAGGTTTGAGAAACCTAATACAGGAAAGAGGGTGCTCTCCATGAGGGGGGGGGGGGGGGTGAGCAAAAAGATTTGCCCTCACTATTGAGATGAAAGTCCTATAATGTCCTACATTTTTGCTTCGAAGCAATATGTAATGGGTTGATTTTAAGGTCAACTATGGGTGATAATAGCATGTGAGAGCAAGTACAAATATGGGATAATGCATTTGTACTAAAAGAATCACAATTTTCAGTAAAAACATGAATCTTGACATGTGTGATTTATGTTAGAGAATTCTGCTAGTCTTGGTAATTACATAACTTGCTAAAGAGTATAGAACAGAGACGAATGAGGTGATGGTGTGGTTTCCAAACAAAACATGTGCCTTTTAACTTATTGAAAGTGAAATGTACCACCCTGGTACTACATTATTTCTCTCAGCAAGACCTGTTACACTCATCACGAGTCTGCTGACGTCTTGTTGCTGGCTAATCTTACTGAATGATGGACTCAATATTTTTATTTTGAATTGATTTTCAGTTTTTAGTTCAAAGTGAGGCACATGTTATTACTAAGTCCAGTGTAATTCTTACAAATTGTTCTTCTGCGCAACATTTCATATTCCGTATATTTTTCAATTCAAGTTGCAGATGATAAGAAGACCAACGTTTCATTAGCTGTTCTTCCGTGCATTCTGCCAGCTGGCAGAAAGGGGAAAAAGAGGGCCAGTATTGATGAATCACTTACATCTTTCATCGATATTAAGCCAATTAGTGATATTTTAGGGCCTTATTTCTGTTTTGTAACAATTTCATCGGCCAAAATGGTCTGCAAATCCATGTTGGTATTGTATTCACTTGTTTTATCTTCCCTGGTTAGGAAACTATGAGACTACGTGAACTGACTGCTTATACATGTTGAGATTCCAATTTTCTCAAAAGTCGAAACCTTATATTTCCAACTTAAAAAACTTGACTCAAAAACTTATTGATGTGGAAGCTTCCTGTAGGTCACTTTCAACCCTTGGGTCAACTTCAATTTCACTTCCCAGAGGAAACAGTCCATCATTTAATGAAGCCATATTGCTACTAGATTGATCGTTTGCACAATCAAGGTCCCATTTATGCACTTTTTTTGAAGATCTTAGCATCCTTCTGAGACAGTTTGGGATGCACCGTAATGGAAGGTATGACGTGCATACAGCTTCTACATCTGTGGGTACATGGTGTACCTCGTAAGGAGTTTCCCAAGCAGGGTCAATGGAATGTATTATAATTTTTGTGTAATGCACTGTTATGGGTCAAAAAGATCTTCAGATAAAAAGATATTCAGCTCTACTCCAGTCTCAATTTAGTAAATATAACCACTTGACCCTTTAAAATGGTGTGCAGAACAGATAACATGGCAGATGTAAGTGATAATATTCTTTGATCCAAAATATGAACTAAGGGACTGATGTAGTACCTTCATAAGGAGTGTGAGTTCAGTGTCTTTGCACAGAAGTTGGTAAATACGTTACTTTCCTCATTTTTGTGTAACATGACTCTTTCAAATTTCATTGAAAAGTATCTTTCATTTTCATTTTCATGTAAATCATCAGATCCGATATTCTACCACCCGTGATTGTATAGTGGGTGCTTACAACTGAAACACTTTACTTCTTAGACAGTAATGTGTTTCAGGGTGCGTGATGCATTACTTATCTTTTATTTGCAACTTTTTCCTAAACTGGCACAAACATGCCGAAATATCTTGAAGAGGTTACTCATGAACAACCTTTTGTTTTGATCCTGGGCTCACTGATGGAACCTTCACAGTTTTTTGTCATTGTTGAGAGGATAGCGATTCTTCAGGCATCTATTTTAAAGGCCGGTTGGACGTTGTTTTAAAGTTTTTTATATTTTGGACATTAGTTACCCGTGGCAGTGGTTCAACTACCTGGGAATTTTTTTCAGAACGTTGTCTTCGGCTTGAAGATGCGGGTGGTAACAGTAAGACATCGCCAGCTGTCTACTGCTATGTGTTACAAACATTGAAAAAGTCAGTAGAGCATTAATCAATGACCTACTCTATATATGTGACCATTCTGCAAACAATTTATTGGGATTATAAATGGGTAAGTAGATAGAAACCCTCCCAAAGGGTTCTGCAACAAGCATTTGAGCATTTCCTTTTTGCCCTTTTTTGTCAATGTTGAAGTTTATATTTTAAGTTGATTAAATTAACTAAACAGCTTATATGCATGCATCTTGTTGTATGGGGGTGGGAAGGGTGTAAATAATCCATATTTTGTTAATGGCAAAATTGTCCACATTTGTGAGAACTAAGATTTCATTATACTCATGATTACTTTTAGAGCATATTATGTTGTTGATACTGATGAAGTAAACGTCCATAATTGTCGTCTCCAAATTGGCAGACATTGGAAATTAGCTTGCGGGATCCTTATCAAGAATTGTAGTCCACTCATACTGTTCTGTACCATACAAATAATTTGTCAGCCCTTTTCATTTATTGAGATGCATCATCAATAACGTGTACATGGTGTGGTATTTTAGGGAAGTAAATCTAGTTCTTTAGTTTGTGTGTTCTTTTCGAACTCCTCTCTTGCAAGTCTATATATAAGAAATATAATATTCCTTCTCGACTTGCTAACTGTAAAAAGGGACATAACAATTAGGAATGCTCAAATATGCCAGAAAAATTACATTCCGTATGATGTAGAGTAGTGGTTAACTAGGGTCTGCAATCACTGTACAGGGAATCCGCAAAGGCTTAAAACTTCCGGGCAAAGTACCAATCATAATATAAGATTTGATTCTTTAGCTTGAAGGATAATGGCGATATAAACTGACATAGCTCTTGTGTAAACAAAACTCACCATGTGGCTGGATTCAGTGCATAATGCACAAAATTTGATGTATTTGCATACAATGTTCGTTCTAAGGTAGGATTGCGGGAATCCTGCTGATTTCCTGCGAATTCCTCGCAATAGAAAATACAATATGGGAAATTCCTGCAAACTTTGTGGTGCATCTGAGATTGTAGTATAAATAGGATACAGTACTTGGCAACAGAATTTTTCCATGTGATGTCCGATTGGGGTGGGGGGGGGGTTGGGGGGTTGGGGGGTGGTGGGGGGGGGGGGGGGGGTGGGGGCAGGTGGGGAGGGGCTGGGGTGGGGGTTGGGGGGCAGGGGGGGGCGGGGGGGGGGGGGGGTGGGGGGGGGGGGGGGTGGTTTTTGGGTTTCTGTTGGTTATTTTTTGATTTGTTTTGGCGTGGTTTTATGTTTTAATGGGCCAAATTTTTTTGGCTTTTTGTGTTTTTTTTTCCTTATTTCAAAGACACTTTTAAAGCTGACTGTTCGCTCAGATGGGTTTATTCCAGGTTTTAGTTCTGATCATTCATTCGTTGTGCTGGACAACTAACTGGCAGGCAACCTTAAAAGAGGCCCCGGTTTTGTGAAGATGAATAACTCTCTATTAAATCGATGATAATTTCTTAAATTTAATTAATTGTGCTGTAATTAGGGGAACTGGAAGATTATGCAGAATGCTAACCCTCCTTCAAGAAAAGGGGATTATTTTAAGTTTTAAGTATATGGTTCGTACGGAAACGAATCACTGTATAGTAAGAAATTAGCTGCAGATAGAAGATTGCACTACGAGGAGGACCAACTTATCTCCCCTAATTTCTGAATTAGAGAGTCGTCTTTTATTCAGAATGGTCTTGACGAAGTCACATGGCCTCTTTATTGGAGACTTCAAAATAAGCTATACATTTGTACGATCATAAATTGAAAGGGTATTCTCGCGTAACGTTCTCGGGCGTGCCGGTGGGTACACCCGCGATAATCTGGGGAAAAAAGTACAAGAATATTTTTTGAATCTAAGAAAAACCGTAATAGAAATTCTAAACTTAATTCAAGAACTCACGACCAATATGATGGCTCTGTTTTTGACACATACGAAAAGATATTTCAAATTTGCCATTGAAGGCCTTTTACAGTTCTCTTTATTACTACAGTGTGATCATAGTTACGATGTTTTTTTTAAATGGTCTTACAAACTCGATAGTACTTTAGATAGATGATGCCATTCCAGCTCTTGTGCGAATTGCCTCTTACTCTCGAGGCAATGTAAAAGCTGCTCTTGACAGCCATGCCTTTAGAGATAAAATCTCCAGCGTAGCGACGGCCTCTCATCATTAATTTAGTTATAAACGTTTTTGGCACTTAGGCTCTCGGTCACTCTTTGGTTGATTCCCTTTAATTTTGCTTTTTTTTAAGGGGAGAACTTTCCTCCCGGAGCACAGCCAGGAAGCACCGTGGTAGGGTTAATAAACGGTTTATTCCTATAACCGCGGACAAGGATCATACCATTCAGTATTAAAGAAAATTTAGCTACCTATCCTCTTTAACTTAAACTTAATTCAGATTAATAAGACTTTGGTGCCAAGGCCACTCCGCTACAACCGTATGAAAACTGGTTTTGCCCTTCAGTTATAGGTCATCAGCATATCTGGGTCTTTCTTAAGGGGAGGTTCATTGAGGAGAATGTCAGATTTACAACCTTGATCTTATATAGATTTATTGTGATTAAAACCCTCATGACCGACGCCCGGTTTTCAATATTTTTCCTTTTAGATTTTGGAGAAGGCATTCGATAAGATTGAATTGGAATTTTTTTGTATAATAACTTTACATGCTTTTAAATTTGGTAACAATTTTAGTTCGTTTGATCAAGATAATTCCACTGTAAGAGCTCTAGCCGTGTTTATAATAATGGTTATTCTACAAGTGACTTTAATTTGGTTAGAGGGTGCGACTAGGTGATGTCCACTCAGTCCTTACTCTATTTTTATTATATGTTTCTGAGCGTATCTTAAGCCCAGTTGGTCATGGGCATAATAATTCTATTAAAGGGGTTCACATTTTTAATAAAGAGGTAAAACTCTTTTTACAGTATGCAGACGATAACGACCTTTGTTTTTTAGATTGGAAATGTCAACTCTCCTTAAGAGAAGTTATCCGCATCCCTTGATAATTTTCAAAAAGTCTCCTGTTTTGAAGATAAATTATGAAATAGTCTAACTTTGTTTCCGTTAGGGCGCCCCTACTTTTTAGTCGTAAGCCACAGCATTTATTAAGGACTTTCACCAGTTACTTGGTCTAAGTAATGTTCAGGTTACTTTGGTTTTATGGTGTTTCATTTCTCAACTACATCGCGAAGATCTCTTTTACACCTCCTTAGATTTCCCTCCAAAACTCTCCCGCCTTAAACCGGTTTTTAATTTATGGTCGATGAGAGTTATCTCCCTCCAGTTGGTAGAAATGTTTCTTGCTTAAAACATACTGGTCTGTCTCTAACATTGTCTATCTTTTTCTTGTTTCTTCCCAACCCTCCTAAGAGTTTCTCATGCTAAGTTAAATCAGACCATTTTCAGTTTTATAGTGGAGGAAACAAGCCAAGACAAGAATCGCTCCGTCAGACTATTATTACATCCCATTAAACGAGGGGGTATAGAATGTTATTCATGTCGATTCTTTTGTTGCGGGTTTAAACTGGTACTTGGGTGCGTCGGTCATAATAGATAATAAGCCTGGCTATTGGAAGTTATTTTTTTGATTCTTCTCTTTCTCGTTATGGCAAAAGCTTTCTCTTATAGCTGTAATTCTAATACTACCGGATGTTAAAATTAAAAACCTATTTATCTTTTGATGTTGTTCGTTCGTGGCAACAATGCTTCATTCCAAAGTCCCAGAAAACCAGTTCGAAAACCAAATTATATGGAATAATTCTTGTATAAAGAGTAAACAACGATAAGATTATATTTTATCACTTTTTTGTATGACAAGGGAATTGTCCTATGTCCGTGATGCGCTTAATAGGCGATGGCACTGCTATCCCTTATGATTAGTTTGTTTGAATAAATTTAATTTGGTCGACGATGTCCTTTTACGTTATACTGGGGGATTATTAAGGGCATCCCTATTAGGTGGAAGGTTCCCTTTACTCCTGGATGACGACTTTGAAAATAATTTTAAATGAATGTAACATTAGACAGGTTTCTGAGTTCTGTAAGAGTTTTCTAATGTTCATCTATGACAAATGTGTTTACACACAATAGGGAATCGTACGGTCCAAAGCTGTTTAGAAAAGTGGAACGATTCTTTTCATTTTGACGAGAGTAACTTGTGGGAGTTTATCTTTCAATGCCCCTTGGAATTCTGTTGCGGGATAGGTTAAATAAATTGCAGTTTTTTCAATATCGCTTTTATTCCATCGAAATAACTTTGTACGAACAGACTACATTTTTTTTGATGTCTGAAGTTAACGGGATAGTCCTCCTCTGCACTTTCTGTAAAAAAGATGACAGAAACTTTAGACTCATCTGTTTTGGAGTTGTCCACATCGTTGTCATCTTTCATTTTGGATGTAGAAATTTATTTCTTGAAGACGTCAGTTTTACTTTCTCAAAAGAAGACATTTTCTTTGGTTATTGTAGGATTTATCAAACACAACCGTTTTAACATTTTTTTAATTTTTCATCTGAAGCGATTATATCTTTCAATGTAAAATTAAGGAATGAATTTCCAACGATTTAAATGGAATTTTGTTGTTTATAATGGATATTATGATAACTGAAATTTTTTATTGAGAAGTTGAAAAACAGATTTCGGTCCAGAAGTAAGAGTAAACGTTTCTTTCATTATGATGATTTATGCAAATCCTTTAACTTGTAAACATTCATATACCGTTTTCTTGTCTTCGATTACGGTAGTTACTTTGGTGGAGTGTAACATAGTGGGCTTTATTTGTATTTTTTTAGTGAGGCATAGTTTTACTTTCATGTATAATTTATATACATATATACTGGACGGGAATTACGGATATTATACTCTTGTATAGGATAGTTGGGTTGAATTCTTTTACTCTTGCATAACGTAATTTGTTATATTTGAAGTAATGTTTCATGAGTGACGCTGCGGTTTTTACCTTGAATGCTCTCTTAAAGCACGGTTTATAACGATGAGCACTTTTTGTTTAGTTTGTTTTTAACATATTTTTGGAAGATTTTGCAAAATCAATGATCAATAAATGGTATGGTTGAATGAATGAATGAATGAATGAATGAATGAATGAATTAAATGAATAAAATGGAATAAATGAATAGAATTAATAAATGTAATAAACTGAATAAATAATAAATGAAATAAGATGAATAATGAATAAATTACATAAAATGGAATAAATTAATAAGGAATAAATGAATTAATCAATCTAACTGCAATTAATCAATTAATGAATTAATCAATTAATGAATTAATCAATTGATGAATTAATCAATTGATGAATTAATCAATTGATGAATTAATCAATTGATGAATTAATCAATTGATGAATTAATCAATTGATCAATTAATCAATTGATCAATTAATGAATTCATCAATTAATCAATTAATGAATTCATCAATTAATGAATTCATCAATTAATGAATTAATCAATTAATGAATTAATCAATTAATGAATTAATCAATTAATGAATTAATCAATTAATGAATTAATCAATTAATGAATTAATCAATTAATGAATTAATCAATTAATGAATTAATCAATTAATGAATTAATCAATTAATGAATTAATCAATTAATGAATTAATCAATTAATGAATTAATCAATTAATGAAGTGTAATCAATTAATGAAAAAATTTTAATGCAATTAATGAATTAATCAATTAATGAATCTAATCAATTTGAATTAATTAATTGCAATTAATGAATTAGTCATGCATTAATGAATTATATGCATATAATGAATTTAATCAATTAATCAATTAATCAATTAATGAATTAATCAATTAATGAATTAATCAATTAATGAATTAATCAATTAATCAATTAATCAATTAATCAATTAATCAATTAATCAATTAATCAATTAATCAATTAATCAATTAACAAACAAACAAACAAACAAACAAACAAACAAACAAACAAACAAGCAAGCAAGCAAGCAAGCAAGCAAGCAAGCAAGCAAGCAAGCAAGCAAGCAAGCAAGCAAGCAAGCAAGCAAGCAAGCAAGCAAGCAAGCAAGCAAGCAAGCAAGCAAGCAAGCAAGCAAGCAAGCAAGCAAGCAAGCAAGCAAGCAAGCAAGCAAGCAAGCAAGCGAGCGAGCGAGCGAGCTAGCGAGCGAGCGAGCGAGCGAGCGAGCGAGCGAGCGAGCGAGCGAGCGAGCGAGCGAGCGAGCGAGCGAGCGAGCGAGCAAGCAAGCAAGCAAGCAAGCAAGCAAGCAAGCAAGCAAGCAAGCAAGCAAGCAAGCAAGCAAGCAAGCAGCAATGCCAAGCAAGCGGAGCTAAGTCAAATGTCAAGCAAGCCAAGCAAACGAAGGTCAAACAAAGTGGGCAGCAACAGACGTCCAAAACAAACAAACAAACAAACCTCAACACGCAAACACAATAGAAAATAAAAACAAATTAACAGATAAACAATCTCATAAACAGTCGCGTTCGATCACTGTCGAACTAGGGTGGGGGTTAGGATGCAATGGTGTCTTCGTGTGGTAACTAAACAAATTGCTAAACAAATAAACATAACCTTAGAGCAAACTTGAAATAAACAACTAAACAACTAAAACAGAATAAACAATAAATTCATCAATAAACAACTAAAGCACACTAAACAAATCAAAACAAATAACATCAAATCGAAACAATAAATAAACAAATAACAAATACAATCTCATAATATTAACATAATAAAGGTCAAATAATATAGCAAATAAAGCTAAATAACACAAATTAAACAAATAATACTAATATACAATATACACCATCAACATAAAGCTCCATAACTAAGCGTATGAAATACATTCTAAATAAATACGTTTTAATATACAATCAAGTACGGAACATACCACTAAACAAATTAGTACATGAATTAATACAAATACCCAAAAAATTAAACCACAATAAACAAATAAACAAAAAAACAAATAAAAAAATAAAACAGAATAAGCAAATAAGACAAATACATTATACTAACATAATAAACAGAACTGAAACAAGAGAGTTTACCAACATATCACAAATCTAAAATATAATCCATTATATTACTTTATCGTCTCCTATACATCTTTACATATGTTCTCAATCTATGCGTTTCTCACAATATTTATCAAACTCAGTCGACCTTAACGTAGTATGTGGTGCTACAGACTGATATCTAGAATCTATACATTATAAAAATATACGTTAAACAATCTCACATACATACACATTTGGTCCAAGCATTCTCTTACTTGCAAGGCACCTAATTATAAACAAGCAATATGAACTTATGGCTACATTATATAAATAAATATGCTGATTTTTCATTTCTTAAAAAAGTAGAATAATACTGAGAAATCAATGGCTCAAAACATAAACTCTCAGTTTAACAAAAGTGGACATTTACTGAATGCTTCTTTAAACTCGTGTACTGTTATACCTCTGCGTGAACTTTTTTGCTCCAAAATGTACTTTTCCACCCTATAATGAAACTTGAATTTATGTAGGAACTCATCAAATTGTGGTTTATCTTTATTTACCTTTTTCTGGAAAATATTATACTTCATATAAAATATCAAAAAGTTATAGGGGTGATTCAATAAAAATTTATAACCAAAGAAAATGTCTTGTTTAGTAAAAAAGAATTGTCTCCCTAAAAACATCTGCTCCACGTCCAAAATAAATCCCGAAGTAACCCCACACTCCCAAACAAGTGATCAATTGTTTCATCGTGGTTTTCGCAAAAGGTACAAGAGGGATTTTCTGCCAAGTTCATGCGATGAAGAAGAGAATTAGTACCTAAGATTCTATGTAAGAATCTGAACTGAAAATATTGAATTTTACTTTCACGAACAGAGGTGAACGGGATCCTAAAAATAATATTCCAGCAATATCTGAAAAGTTAAGGTTCCATTTAAAACACGAAGTGGGAACAGTGCATACTGTGGAAATAATCTGCCTATAAATAACCCGGGACATGTTGGGGACACTAAAAATACCCTCATAATCTTGACAATGGTCAGGATCAAATACTTCATTAACAAGACCTTGCCTACAGTGTGCCGGGATAGCATGAATAATTCCGTAATACATAGTGAAAGGGAAAGCACCAACACTAAATTTCCTTGCAAAACAGTTGTAAGGAAGGATTCGCCTGTTATCATCAAGAAAATCGTTAATATAAATCACATTTTGATCATATAAATGTTTGTAGAATATAGTCTTATTGTTTACTTTAATACGGCTATTGTTCCAAATTATTTGATGTCCATAATCTCCTAAAGGCTCTTTAAATACAAAATGTGCCCAGGCACTACATACTTCGTTCACAAATACATTATTGGTTCTTATCTCTCTGACATCAAAATTACACTGAAATAAGAAAGACTTTCCCTTAGCATTCAAAAACAGGTCAAAGAAATCTTTCCACGATCCTTTAGTACCATTACGATATCTCTTAACCCACGAGCATTTTAAGCTACTAAGAAAAGTTGGAACATGAATGGCATTAAGCCCGCCTTCTGAAACAGGTGCAACTAACGTGCTCCTTTTGACCCTATCCCGTTTACCGGACCAAATAAATTTAAAGATATAATTATCTAACTCCTTGATAAATTTCTTGGGTGGATTTGGAAGAATTTGAAAAAGATACACCAACTGCGATAAACCGAAGGACTTAACAAGAGTTACTCTTCCAATAGGTGTAAGGTCACGCTGTGACCATAAATTAAGGATACTTTTGAGCCGAGAAAGCTTCGGAGTGTAATTGAGGCGGAAGAGATTGTCCTTACAATGATCAAAGGTGATTCCCAGGGCAGTGACAGGGCCTATCGTCCACTTAAAATTGAAATCGCTGAGGAAACGGGGCTTATCATGCATTAAAGGACCTAATGGAAAAATATTCGACTTATCAAAATTAACTTTAAGGCCGGCCGATATCCGAAGACCATGAAAAATGTCAACGACTTCCTTCAGAGAAGAGTAAGAACCATCGAGAAAAATACAGGTATCGTCGGCATATTGAATAATTTTGGTCTCGTGGTTCCAGATTGTTAAGTCCTTTTACCAAAGGTGAAGAGTTAATACGTAACGCAAGAAGTTCGACACAAATTAATGAAAAGGTATGGACTAATGGGGCAGCCCTGTCTTACTCCTCTGGAGACTCTAAAAAAAGCCAGAAGAGTAACCATTGTTTACAAACGCACGATGTTGCATTAGAATACAGAGTGGAAATCCATTGATGGAAATCCTTGTTAAAATTAAAGAACTGTAGACATTTATGAATAAATCCCCATTCCAACCTATCAAAGGCTTTCTCAAAATCAACTAAGAGGAGAAAACCGGGTATGCCATTATCATTGCAATAATCGATTGAGTCTAAAATATACCGGACGTTTTCACCTATAAACCTATCTTTTAAGAAACCAGTTTGGTTATCATTAATAACAGTCGAAATGACGTTCTTGATTCTGTTAGCCAATGCTTTTGAACATAATTTATAATCAACGTTTAATAATGAAATGGGTCGGTAGTTTTTAACAAGAGTATGATCTTTATTAGGCTTAGGAATTAGGATGATGACTCCCCGACCCTGCTCCTCGGAAAGTTTTACATTAGTGTAGGCAGAGTTAAGAGAATTAGTTACAATGTCACCTATAAGAGGCCAAAAATGCTTGTAAAACTCTACCGAGAGCCCATCGCTGCCTGGACTCCTACCATTCCCCAGAGAAAACAAAGCAAGCCTGCACTCCTCCAAAGTAAGCTGACCGTCGCAGGCGGCGGAATGTTCATCACTAAGTTTTTTGCCATTGTGAATATTGCTACAAAAGGAGGAGGGAATACAACCTTCGCTAGTATAAAGAGATGTGTAGAATTCTTTAAGTTCCCTTAGAATATTAACACCTGCCACAATTTCCCTCCCGTCCTCCCCAATAAGCTTACGAATAACATTGCTACTTTTATTTCTTTTCTCTAAATTCAAAAAATACTTAGTGTTTCGTTCACCTTCCTCAACCCATCGAGCCCTCGAGCGAACAACAATACCTTGAATTTTAACATCATAGATTGTCTGTAACCTATTACGTGCCTCCCTGAGCCTATCAAGAATGAGATCAGAACTAGAATGAAATAACAATCTCTCTAAGTGTGCAATCTCCTTCAAAAGATTCTTTGCAGTATTTCGACTTTCCCTGGCCTTTCCTTACTGTAGGCAATAGTCGACTTACGTATTGAATACTTCATGAATTCCCAAGTAAAAGAAGCATCACTATTAATGTACATACTTTTAACATTATTAATAAGATCAGAAATAAGGCTTAAATACTGGGAATCCTTAAGAAGGGAATTATTAAACTTCCAGAAACCAGGCCCTCTGTTTTCATCACTAATATTAAGATCCAGGTTCACAATAGAATGGTCGGAGTTAAGGCTGGTAGAAATGCTAGTTTTGCTGACCTTATGCATAAAGGAACGGGAGATAAGGAAAAAATCCAACCTGCAGTGAATATCGTGGGAAATGTTGGAAGTCCATGTAAAAGATTTGTCACGGGGGTGTCTTTCCCTCCAAATATCAACAAGGTCATAAGAATTCATAATTTCGTAACATGTATCCCTGGCGGAAAAATTAGTACGGGGATTACCACCCAACTTGTCTAAGTCTAAATTGAAAACAAAATTGAAATCCCCAGCTATAATAATTGAGTCCCAGGGGAACAGGGTCAGTTTTGAGTTAAGAATCTCAAAAAAAGACGGGTCATCATTGTTAGGTCCATATAGACAAACTAAAGTGAGGTTTCTATGGCTGAAAAGAATGTCTAGTATGATAAGTCTCCCATTGTTACATACCCAGGAATTGTGAACCGAAAAAGATAAAGCGGGATTAAATAAGATACATACACCTCGGCTAACCGAGGTGCCATGGTTGAAAAAAATTTCCCGCCCCATTCGTTGCCCCAAAACTTCTCGTCATCACGAATACTATGGGTTTCTTGGATACAGTAAATATCTCTTTTCTGCTTGTGAAGGAATGCGAAAACCTGGCGTCTTTTCTTCTGCTGCCTCAACCCCCTAACATTTACAGTACTTATTCTCAAAGCTGACATTTATACGAAAATTTGTGTTCAATTGCAGTGAAAAGTGATTCTGGGCAATCATTAAAACTGAGGTAGCAGAATACTATAATAACTAGTTTTGAATGAAAAAATGATATGATACGGTAAATACTAACATTAACATGACTACCAATACAAGAACATTTGATGGAGAAAAAAGAGAAAAAAATTAAAAGAAAAGTCAAACCAACTGGAAGGTTTGGTAAAGTCTTGGGAAACGATCCCCAAAACTGGAACATTCTCCAGTCGTAAAGACCCGAAAAGGAGGGGCCGAAGCCAGCCAACATACAGTTCTTCAGGGCTATGTACATAGAACTTGTGAAAAGCAGGTGGTAAAGGACAATATCCCTTACAGCCTGTATTAAACATCCTAACGTGCTGGATGAATAAAAAGACGCCGTCAGTACTGCGAAGATTCACATGGTGCAGATGAGATTCTGTTATCTTCTTTAATTTAAATAAATTTGTAAGCAGCCTCACTTCGTGAATTCAAAACATCACAAAGGCGTTCCTTCTGTAATAATATGAAATATAAAGGCGAAATTTTCCCCACTCAACAAGTATAAACACAGGTAGGCTCACTGCTTATGGGAAATAAGTCCGTAGGCATACGTGGGAAAAGTGATAATCGCTCCTCTTATAGAGTCTGCCATCCGCCTTACGCCATTCTCTTCGAAAATCAAAATGTCGTCTAGTCTGCGAAAATTTACGTAGCCAAGCTGAGATCGTCTTTATGAAATTGAAGAATTCAGGATCAGCCCTAGTCGTTAAAATTAAGCGACACACGGAATTCTTCAGTAATTCGCCTATCTGAAGTGTGAAAACGGACTTTTCTTCTCTCAAAAGAAATATGTGCAAGCAGGCTTATAGCTTACCGGGGACAAGTCCAGGCAAGGAAAAAGAAATAAATTCACTCCTTAAACTTATAGGGTCGGCCATCCGCCATGCGCCAAACTCCTCCCGAAAAACGAAGCTTTGTACCCGCCTGATAGAGGGCTGTAACTTGAATAGTCCATTTTTTCTTTTCCTTGAGATCTTGCATGGTAAGGTCATCTGTAAGGAAGAACGGCTTGGCTTGCAGTTTATTCCTTGCATTCCTGAGAAGAAATAACTTATCTTGATAGAACGCTAATTTAATAAGGATGTGCCTATCCCTGCCTTGAACTACTTTACCGTCTCGGTGGGCACGTTCAATCTTACAGTCCTGCAAACCAATTTCTGCAAAAGTTGACTTGGCAATTTGAATACAGTCTTCATGCTCGGTAGCCGCAAAACCTACCAGACGAACATTATTTCGTCTAGAAAAGCGTTCTTGTTTGTTCAGTAGGGCAAACTGCTCCTGGTTTTCTTTTTCCAGCTTAGTGACTTTCTCCTCCAAAGCTTCTCCTCTTTTTTTAAGTTCCTCATTTTCTTTCTCAAGCTTACTTATTCTTCGAACATGAGACTTTAGTTCCTCTTTCAAATCTCTCTTAAGACCTTTCAGATCCGCAGACAGAGTACTTATTGCTTTGTCGATAGTTCTTTCAAGCTTTTCAGATAGATTTTCTTCTTCAGCTTCATCGAAGAGGAATGACGTTTCCTCATCCAAGATGGCTTCCTCACATTCCTCGGTAAGTACACGTGGTTTAAATACGATAGGCTTCGTAGCCTGTGCTTTTGCCATGGCCTCACGTTTTTTCTTTCCAAAACTTCCTTTTGGACGACCCCTACTCCGTTTCATTCCACAGACACGAAAAAACAGAACACAGATGAAGATGATGTGAAACTTACAACAGGAAAGTCATTAGGATGAACGTGGTTTTAAATCAAAATTCACGAGAGCCCTGAAGAAGCGGCTCCTCTCACGTCGCCATGATGTTGCCAGATGAAATAAATAAATAAATAAATAAATAAATAAATAAATAAATAAATAAATAAATAAATAAATAAATAAATAAATAAATAAATAAATAAATAAATAAATAAATAAATAAATAAATAAATAAATAAATAAATAAATAAATAAATAAATAAATAAATAAATAAATAAATAAATAAATAAATAAATAAATAAATAAATAAATAAATAAATAAATAAATAAATAAATAAATAAGTGAATGAATGAATGAATGAATGAATAAATAAATAAAATAAATAAATAAATAACTTTTTTTTTTGATCCTCCAAATCTGTATTTTGATTCATATATCCTTAATTTCCATATTTTTCATTTTTACTCCAATAGATACCATTTCCACTTTACTGACTTTTACAATATTTACAAACATCTATCTTTATTTCCAATTTTAACAAATTTCTTTTACCTTATGTAACTTTCGCAATTTGCATGGATATTTACACAATATTTAACTATACTTACAATATTTACAATTATTATTTCATGATTTACTTTTCATGTACAAATTGTTACAAGACGACCCGTCAGGAACACCAGATTGAATCCTTCTGCGAGCGAATGGAAAGCTCCAGAAAATTCAACTTCAACGCAGCCTTTCTAGAATTGTCTAGAAGTGAGAACTGTTTACGTAATGTGCCAATTATAGCAGCGGCATGGCGACACTTCTAAGAAACAGTGTTTACTACTGTGCATACAAGGAACGTTCTCGTAATTGCTCGACTGTGTGCACTACAAGTTTCTATTAAGGAACGTTCTCGTAATTGCTCGACTGTGTGCACTGAAAGTTCTATTGAATTCCAGAGATTTCTCCATTTAAAGCCTAGCGTATAAAAGGCAATTCAACAACTGTTGTAGGAGAGAGATATCATAATACTTCATCGAGACCAGACGTCATACTGCTGTCCGTCTGTTGACCGAATCACCTGAAGTCAGCCACTGACACTGCACACTTGTGATAAATTGCCTTACGCCGTTTCTACGCTGTGTATTGAGATTGTTATCATCCATCATCGCCTAGCCTTGTCGTTATTCGCTCGTGGAACCAGTTCCTACGCTACAGCACGCTGCAGGTCTACTGCTGAACCATCGTCGACGTGCATGCACTACCAACCCTTGGACCAGACCAGAATAACATTAAGTAAAGGACTGTGAGTAAATGTAATTAATTATTGTAAATTTAAGTAAGATAAGGAGATTGTAAATAATCATTAAGTTGTTGAATTTTAATCTCGTTCTTCTGTGATCTTTCGCTGTTATTGGTTTGACTTGCGACCACAAGCCGTAACAAAATCGATTACAATAAGTAATAACAGTTTCACCATTTCATCAAGAACCGAGATGAAATGTTGCCTGAACAGCATCAAGCACATTTGACAGACCGGTTCATGAACTTATCGGACATAATTCATCAATGAGGGATTAACCCCCCAAACAGGTAATTTTCATACACATCGAGGTTAAGCTTAGGCCCTGATTCATTTTATGATAAGTGACAATGCTGTTACAATAAACTTATCAAACATAATGAATCAATGAGGGTTTAACCCTCCCCCCAGCCGGTAATTAACATACATGTAAATAGGAACATAAAATTACCCGAACTCATAAATCGAAATTGAGCTTAGGCACGGTCCATTTTAATGTATGTCGAAATACTTTACTAGATTACGATAGTTAATACACTTGCTTTGGGTTATATTCTTTGAGTTATAATAAATATATCTTTCGACCTGTAACGCAAAGTGAAATTTATAGAAAAACTCCTCAAGGTTGGGTAAGGCCTTTTTTCTTTTCTTATTAAAGATATAATATTTCAGATGTAATATCAGAAATTTATAGGGATGGCACTTATCATTGTGGAAGCCAAAGAAGATATCTTCTTTTGAAAAAACAAACTGATCATTGAGAAATTTTTGTTCGACATCTAGAATAAATTGGGATGTGTACGTGCATCCCCAAAATAAATGGTCCAGAGTCTCAACCTGCATATCACCAAAAGAACATAAACTTCAATCAACTTTACCCATAAGTGAAAGCAATCTGTTCGTAGGGAGAATTCGATGTAGAAATCTAAACTGAAAATATGAAAGCTTGGTCTCTCGCACCGAAACCCATTACCCATTACATACTCCAAATGTTTTTCCAATTAAAAGTATCAAAAACGGCCAGATCATTCTTCCATTTCTTGAGAGCTGTAGGCTCAGTAGCAATGCTCCTTAAATAAGTGGCATAGACAAATTGGGACAGGGAGCGGGTTCGGAGGGCCCTTGTAACCCAAGCACAATTACTATTAACAGTATCAGTTGGACCACACCCAACTTCCCTCCACTGAATGGGAATGCTCCCGATCAGTCCCCAGTACAGTGTAAAGGCAAAAGGATTAAGACCTAATTTTTTGCCTGAAGGAGTCTAATGTGAGTGGCACACCCCTATCGTCAAACAAATCAGCCACGTATTTTACATCTTTTTCATACATAAAATCATAATATAAAGTCTTCTTACCAATACGTATATGAGTGTTATTCCAAATAACCTGGTTGCCAAAATATAAAAACATAAAATAAATAAATAAATAAATAAATAAATAAATAAATGAATGAATGAATGAATGAATGAATGAATGAATGAATGAATGAATGAATGAATGAATGAATGAATGAATGAATGAATGAATGAATGAATGAATGAATGAATGAATGAATGAATGAATGAATGAATGAATGAATGAATGAATAAATAAATAAATAAATAAATAAATAAATAAATAAATAAATAAATAAATAAATAAATAAGAAAATAAATAAATAAATAAATAAATATTTTTTTTCTGCCATCGTTTATTAAAGTCCAAATAGTGTATGTACAATCATGTTTTGTCAATTATCAAAAATTTCTCAGAATATGCACGTGTTATTTCAAGAGTAAATGAAACAGTTATAACTGCAGGGTGTTCAACACAAAAGACAGGCCATCCTGTAGAAAACTGGTCATTTGTTATTACAAATTATGTAAATAAATACATATTACATACATAATTACATGTTATATACATATTTACCCATTATATACATATTTACAAAAAATAAACGATTTCATGAAACAACTCAGAACTAACTATAGATAAATGGAGTTAGTAACAAAATGTGGTCTGAAGAATGTCACCTGTTTTCTACTGCTAACTAAAAGAAAACTGTAACTGCAAATACAATAACGCAATCTACAAGAATTTAATCAATGCAAATCATTTATCACTCTTGTTTTACACTTTCAAAGACAAACGTAATTCGAAAGAGATCATCAGAGTATTGAAGGAATAAGCAATTTTGTTATAAACTGCGTTATAAAACAAAATCCGAATAACAAAATTTGGTACAGTATACGTTATCATACATTGAACATTGTCATCCAAATAAAAACTCGTTATTGCAAAAAGCATTTTGCAGGGTTTCTAGAGAAATGGGCTGCCTGGACTTGACTTTATGCAAATGTTTTTCAACTTGCAAGTAAAACTTTAATTTGTACATAAACTCGTTTACTGACGGAATCTTTCCAAGAAGTTTTTGCTGAAAAATAAAATACTTTGCATGAAAAATGAGAAAATTATAAGGGTGCTTAAGAGATAATTTGTAACCAAAAAAGAAGTCTACTTTTGAGAAGCAAAATTGCCTTCCTATTACAGCCTGTTCAGTATCTAAAACAAAATCAGAGGTATACTTGCATTCCCAAAACAGGTGGTCTTAAGTTTCATCACGTTCTCCACAAAAAGTACATCTAGGGTTGTCCTGCAAATTAATCCTATGTAAGTAATAATTTGTACCCAATATCCTATGAATAAGACGAAATTGGAAATATTGCAGTTTACTCTCTTTAACAGACTTAAAAGGGATCAGGTAAATTTTCTGCCATTGCTCGTCATTTAAATCAAAACAGTTTTCCATTTCGTGATTGCCCTAGGCGATAGTGAATTACGCTTAATTAAAATACTGTAAATATATCTGGAAACACTAGGTGTACGCTGGATTGTAAAGAACAAAGAGTCATCATCATTTAGCTTTGCGATACTACATTAAACTTTCCCTTTCATACAGGCGGAATAGCATGGATACTACCATAGAATAACAAAAACGAACACTGCACATTAAATTTGTTTTGAGAATGCTGGAAAGTTAGGAAGTTATCGTTATCATCCAGCAGGCCCTCCACATTAATAATATTTTGGTCGTACCATTCTCTGTACAAAACAATACAATCATTAATCTTAATTTCAGAATTATTCCACAAAATCTGGTCTTTAAAATCACAAGATGGAACACTATAGTTACAAATAGCCCAGGCATGGCAAATGTCGTCAATGAAATCGTTCCCAGTAATCACGTCAGAATGCTTATAATTGCACTTAAATAGAAAAGAACCACTGTACCTCTTCAAGTAATAGTCAAAAAACTTAATCCAATGGGCATCACTACCATCGACATACCGCTTAATCCAAGTACACTTTAAACTGTGAATAAAACTACTTACATGAGTGACGCTTAATCCTCCCTCCCTGATGGGACTTATCATTGTATTGCGGCGAACTTTATCGGGTTTCCCTGACCAAATAAACCTGTACAAAATGGACTCTACGTTTTAGACAAAGTGAATAGGCGGGCTTGGTAATACCTGAAAGAGGTATACTAGTTGTGATAAAGCAAAAGTTTTTATCAAAATAATTTTACCGAGAGGATTAAGGTCACGCTGTGACCACAAATTCAGAATTGATATCAAGCGTGACAGTTTTGGAATGAAATTGAGACGGAAGAGATTATTATCCCCCCTCTTAATAGTAATTCCTAAAACAGTGATTGGACCCGTAGTCCAATTAAACAAATACTTATCCATGAAATGGGGTTTGTTACCCTTTAACGGCCCTAGAGGAAATACATTAGTTTTATCATAATTAACAGTTAAACCAGAGCTACACTTAAGAAGCTGGAAAATTCTGCTAATTTCAATTAAATTATTTTCATTACCGTCCACAAAGAGAGTCGTATCATCAGCATACTGAACTAAACGCATTTCACTATCGTCCAGTTTTATACCATGTATAATGTTGCTACTTCTTATTTTAAGGGCAAAAATTTCAGCACATGAGATGAAAATGTACGGACTTAGGGGGCAACCTTGTCTTACCCCCCTTGAGATGGAAAAATAATGAGAAGAAAAGCCATTATTGCAAACACAAGCGGACGAGTTAACATACAAGGTTCGAACCCAGCGTATAAAGTCATTAATGAAATTGAAAAAGTGAAGAGTCTTAAATACAAAATCCCACTCCAGTTTATCGAAAGCTTTTTCAAAGTCAACAAAGATCATAAGCCCAGGAATACACATTTCGTCACAATAATCAATCATATCTAGAATACAGCGGATGTTCTCGCCAATAAATCTCCCTTTTATAAAACCTGTCTGGTTTACGTTAATCAGTTTACTAATAATATGCTTAATTCTTGATTCCAGAGCTTTTGAACAAATTTTGAAGTCTACATTTAAAAGGCTTATTGGACGAAAATTTTTTACAAGAGTGAGGTCTTTATCGGGCTTGGGCAAGAGAGTAATGATACTGCGTGCCTGCTCGTGGGATAAATTACCTGAAGTAAAAGCAAAATTTAGAGAATTCACGACTAAGTCGGCAATATCGGGCCAAAAAAACTTGTAGAACTCGGCTGTTAAACCGTCGGTACCAGGACTTTTGTTGTCTTTGAAAGAGAAAAGGGAGTTTCTGGACTCCTCAATAGTAAGCTGACCTTCACAAAGGCTAGCATCCTCATCTGTGAGGAAATTGGGGCAATGAAGATTATCAAAAATCAAGGACGGAGAGCAACCCACACCATGATAGAGCTTCGTATAAAAACTACTAAGTTCATCTAAAATGTCTTTATCATTCATGACACACTGCCCAGAGGCATTCGTAAGCTTCCGAATTACACTTAGAGATTTGTGACGGTTCTCTAAATTTAAGAAATACTTCGTATTTTTCTCTCCCTGCTCAACCCACCGTGACCTAGAACGCACAATTATTCCTCTAAGTCTATAGTTATACAATGTATCCAGCTTAAGCCGAGCATCATTCAATTTCTCTAAATTTTCAGGAATCTGTAAGTTGTAATAAGTTCTTTCCAATTCCGCAATTTCCTTTAACAAATCCTCCTCTTGCATTTTACGAGCAGCAGCTTTCTTCTTACTATACCTAACGCTAAAATCACGAATTTTATATTTAATGTATTCCCAAAGCTGCGATGGATTATTATCGTGGTAATCATTGATGACTCCTGTTATAATTTCCTTTACTTTAGTAGTGTACTCAGAATCCGTCAGTAATGAATTATTCAATTTCCAAAAACCCGGACCTCTTCTATTGGTGTAAAGATCTAACTCTAAATTAATAACTGAGTGGTCTGACTGAATGCTCGGAGAGAAGTTACATTTTGTGACCAAAGTGCGAAAGTGCCGTGAGATAAGGAAAAAGTCCAGCCTACATCTAATACCAGGGGTAATATTCGAGTTCCATGAGTAATCAGCTAAACTAGGGTTTCTTTCCCGCCAAATATCAATCAAGTCAAAGGTAGACATTAAACAGATACACCATCCCTCGCCTTAAAATTTGTCATCGGGTTTCCTCCTATTTTATCTACATTTAAATTAAAAACAAAATTGAAGTCGCCCCCTATAATGACATTACCAGTATTAAATTGATGTAAAGTGGAGGACAACAGGTGAAAAAAATTCGGGTCATCAATGTTGGGTCCGTAGACATTTGCAAGCCTGAAAATCTTATCCAAAATTTTGACTTCAACAATAAGGAATCTACCAGTATCTGAATACGTGGATTTACATACATTCACTTTCAATCGTGGATTAAAAAGAATACAAACTCCCCGACTAACCGATGAACCATGACAAAAGAAAGCTTGACCACCCCATTCATTCCTCCAGTAAGATACATCCCTCTCTAAGCTGTGGGTTTCTTGTAAAAAGAAAATGTCACCTGGGTGAGAATGAAGAAACGCAAAAATTTTACGTCTTTTCTTGGCCTGCCTAATTCCCCTGACATTATAAGAGCAAAGCTTTATACACGACATTTAGACAGGGAAATCTCACATACTATGTACACTGTACACGATACTATAATGAAAGCAATTGATTGTACACTAACGTAAATAGAACTTACAAGGGCAAAAAACAAGTAATATGGAGTACTGATGGCAGAATGAAAAAATAAAAAGCAAAAATACAAACACAAAAATAAAGTCAAATGCAGACGTCCGTTGACACTGCTCTTCGCTAATAGGCGGCGTCCGCGTAAGGTCTCCAGGATGAGACAGACTAGAGATCCCGTCATGAAAACATAAGATAAATGGGCAAAAATACATAAACATCAATAACAGAGAAGATGATTAATGCCACAGAGACATGTCACACGAGGTCCCCAAAGGGTCATGAAACAGTTACCTTTCAGATAGCATGCTGTTGCTGGAAATCATAGGGCTTTCCTGCTAGACCCCTCCAAGCACCATTGTAGAAACGAAGTTTGGTTCCATTTTGGTACAGCTCTTGTACTTGCAGACGCCATTTTCTTTTTTCCTTGAGATCCTGTTTAGTCAGGTCTTCCACGATATAATAGTCCTTATCTGCAAGGGCTCTTCTAGCGTTTTGTAAGATCTGAACCTTATCTTGATAGAAGGTTACTTTGACAAGAAGGTGCCTCTCTCTCCCTTCCACGAATCTGCCATCCCGGTGGGCCCTCTCAATTTTGCAGGCAGGGATGCCCACCTCCTCCAAAACTGCAGTTGCTAAATCTAAGCAGCTCTCACCCTCATTGGATTTCAAATTTACGATTCTGATATTATTGCGTCGTGAGAATTGCTCCTGCTTATTAATCATGGCGTCATGTAGTCTTTTTTCCTCCTCTAATTTTTCAACTCGTTTCTCAATAGCAAGGTAACTCTCTTTAAGACGCTTATTCTCACGTTTCAGTTCTTCCACTGATTTCCTCAAATCTTCTACTGCTTGGCCAAATTCAGCCTTTATCTTTTTGAGTTCTTTCGAGATATTTTTCATGGCTGTGTCCACCGTTTTGTTGAATTCTTCTGATAATGTAGACAGGTCTGAGGGTTCGTCAACATATTCGGAGTCATCGCCTAGGCTGCGTTGACTAACATTAAGTTGTGAACGAGCAGTGCTTAATGTGGCTTGGGCAGCATGTTGTGATCTTTTTTTTCTTCCCAAACTGCCAACTGGTCGTCCTCTTTTTGACATTTTGACGCCGACACAGAAAAACTAGGTGACAAACACCGAAACAAACAAACTTTTTGCTGAAAAAGTGTGGTGGAACGTATCTACAAGGCAATATTTTCACAAGCCCTCAAAAGCACGTCCTTACGCCGTCATGACAGGCCAAAAAAGCAATAATAATAATAATAATACTAATAATAATTATAATAATAATTATAATAATAATTATTATAATAATAATAATAATAATAATAATAATAATAATAATAATAATAATAATAATAATAATAATAATAATAATAATAATAATAATAATAATAATAATAATAATAATAATAATAATAATAATAATAATAATAATAATAATAATAATAATAATAATAATAATAATAATAATAATAATAATAATAATAATAATAATAATAATAATAATAATAATAATAATAATAATAATAATAATAATAATAATAATAATAATAATAATAATAATAATAATAATAATAATAATAATAATAATAATAATAATAATAATAATAATAATAATAATAATAATAATAATAATAATAATAATAATAATAATAATAATAATAATAATAATAATAATAATAATAATAATAATAATAATAATAATAATAATAATAATAATAATAATAATAATAATAATAATAATAATAATAATAATAATAATAATAATAATAATAATAATAATAATAATAATAATAATAATAATAATAATAATAATAATAATAATAATAATAATAATAATAATAATAATAATAATAATAATAATAATAATAATAATAATAATAATAATAACAACAAGAACAAGACCAAGACCAAGACCAAGACCAAGACCAAGAACAAGAACAAGAACAAGAACAATAACAATAACAATAACCAGAATGCAAAAATGCATTGAAGTTTCGATGATACATGTTCTATTCCAAATAATGCCATGATGTCCCATATCTTTCAGTCACTGGTCAAGTGATATCTTAACATGTTGGAAAAATAATTTTAGGTTCATATTTGATCTTGGGAATTCTTGGGAAAATTTGCATTTTGACTTCTGGTGAACCCATGAGACGATCTTGGGAATTCTTAACATTTTGCTTTTTGACCCCTGTGACCCCAGATGACCTTTGACCTCCACTAAAAACGAAAGCATTCATATTTTCACTACAACGCATCCACATACTGAGTATGAAAGCTATCCAAGCTTCCTACCTGGCGAGATCGTGTTAACAAGGTTTGCAGTGCTTGACCCCAGTGACGTCAGATGACCTCTGACCTCCACCAAAAAGTGATAGGTTCACCTTCTTACAAAAACGCATCCACATACCACATATGAAATCTATCCAAGCTTCCTATCTTGAGATACATGTTAACAAGGTTTTCAGGGTTTGACCCCAGTGACCCCAGATGACCTTTGACCTCCACCAAAAACAATAGGGTTCTTTCTCGTACCATAATGCATCTACATTCTAAGTATGAAATTCATCCAAGCTTCCTATCTTGAGATATCGTGTTAACAAGGTTTTCAGGTTTGACCCCCGGTGACCCCAGATGACCTTTGACCTCCACCAAAAACAATACGGTTCTTCCTCTAACCATAACACATCTACACACTAAGTATGAAATTCATCCAAGCTTCCTACCTTGAGATATCCTGCGCACAAGGTTTTCAGGTTTTGACCCCCGGTGACCCCAAATGACCTTTGACCTCCACAAAAAATGATAGGGTTCTTTCTCTTACCATAACACATAGACACACTAAGTATGAAATTCATCCAAGCTTCCTACCTTGAAATATCATGCACACAAGGTTTTCAGGTTTTGACCCCCGGTGACCCTAGATGACCTTTGACCTCCACCAAAAACAATAGGATCCTTCCTCTTACCATAACACATCTACACACTAAGTATGAAATTCATCCAAGCTTCCTACCTTGAAATATCATGCACACAAGGTTTTCAGGTTTTGACCCCAAGTGACCCCAGATGACCTTTGACCTCCACCAAAAACAATAGGATCTTTTCTCTTACCATAACACATCTACCCACTAAGTATGAAATTCATCCAAGCTTCCTACCTTGAGATATCATGCACACAAGGTTTTCAGGTTTTGACCCCCGGTGACCCCAGATGACCTTTGACCTCCACCAAAAACAACAGGTTTCTTTCTCTTACTATAACACATCTACACACTAAGTATGAAATTTATCCAAGCTTCTTAACTTGAGATATCGTGCACACAAGGTTTTCAGGTTTTGACCCCCAGTAACCCCAGATGACCTCTGACCTCCACAAAAAATGATAGGGTCCTTTCTCTTACCACAACACATCTACACACTAAGTATGAAATTCATTCAAGCTCCCTATCTTGAGATATCATGTTAACAAGGTTTTCAGGTTTTGACCCCCGGTGACCCTAGATGACCTTTGACCTCCACCAAAAACAATAGGGTTCTTCCTCTTACCATAACACATCTACACACTAAGTATGAAATTCATCCAAGTTTCCTACCTTGAGATATCGTGCACACACGGTTTTCAGGTTTTGACCCCCGGTGACCCCAGATGACCTTTGACCTCCACCAAATACAATAGGGTTCTTCCTCTTAATATGGGGCATCTAAGTACCAAGTTTGAAAACTGTCGGAGTTTCTCTTCTTGAGATATCGCGCACACAAGCTAAGCGTCCCAAACACACACACACATACACACCCATACATACACACATACATACACACATACGCCATCATGACCGCATAGGTTTCTCTTTCATCGAAACCAATAATAATAATAATAATAATAATAATAATAATAATAATAATAATAATAATAATAATAATAATAATAATAATAATAATAATAATAATAATAATAATAATAATAATAATAATAATAATAATAATAATAATAATAATAATAATAATAATAATAATAATAATAATAATAATAATAATAATAATAATAATAATAATAATAATAATAATAATAATAATAATAATAATAATAATAATAATAATAATAATAATAATAATAATAATAATAATAATAATAATAATAATAATAATAATAATAATAATAATAATAATAATAATAATAATAATAATAATAATAATAATAATAATAATAATAATAATAATAATAATAATAATAATAATAATAATAATAATAATAATAATAATAATAATAATAATAATAATAATAATAATAATAATAATAATAATAATAATAATAATAATAATAATAATAATAATAATAATAATAATAATAATAATAATAATAATAATAATAATAATAATAATAATAATAATAATAATAATAATAATAATAATAATAATAATAATAATAATAAGCATGGATACTACCTTAGGGCGACAGTTACATTGACTTGTACACTAAAAATTCAAATTTTCTAACCCTAACCCTAACCCTACCCCTAACCCCACCCTAACCATATTTGGTAGAAATACTTATTAGACCAAAATGAACAATTTAAGCCTATTTGCGACGATAAAATTATTTTTCTAAATGGTACCTATTCCTTTAAGGCGACAGTTATGTGTCGCCTTAATTCCAGGTGTCGCCCTAATGTCGTTGAATTAGCAAGAAGTGTCGCCTTAAGGCATAATCCGTGCTGATAATACTAATACTAATACTAATAATACTAATAATACTAATACTAGTAATAATAATAATAATAATAATAATAATAATAATAATAATAATAATAATAATAATAATAATAATAATAATAATAATAATAATAATAATAATAATAATAATAATAATAATAATAATAATAATAATAATAATAATAATAATAATAATAATAATAATAATAATAATAATAATAATAATAATAATAATAATAATAATGATAATGATAACGATAACGACAATGACTACGACAATGACAATGACAAAGACAACTACAACGACAACGACAACGACAACGACAACGACAACGACAACGACAACGACAACGACAACGACAACGACAACGACAACGACAACGACAACGACAACGACAACGACAACGACAACGACAACGACAACGACAACGACAACGACAACGACAACGACAATAATAATAATAATAATAATAATAATAATAATAATAATAATAATAATAATAATAATAATAATAATAATAATAATAATAATAATAATAATAATAATAATAATAATAATAATAATAATAATAATAATAATAATAATAATAATAATAATAATAATAATAATAATAATAATAATAATAATAATAATAATAATAATAATAATAATAATAATAATAATAATAATAATAATAATAATAATAATAATAATAATAATAATAATAATAATAATAATAATAATAATAATAATAATAATAATAATAATAATAATAATAATAATAATAATAATAATAATAATAATAATAATAATAATAATAATAATAATAATAATAATAATAATAATAATAATAATAATAATAATAATAATAATAATAATAATAATAATATCATTGGGGGAGACTTTAATTTTGTTTTTAATTTACAGTTAGATAAGCAAGGGGGATTGTTAAGGACTAATTTTAATGCCAGATCAAAATGTTTAGAATCAATTTCAACTTTCGACTTAATTGATATTTGGAGGGAGAGGAACCCACACAAAAAAGATTTCAGTTGGAGGTCAAACATCACTCCGGGTATTTGCTGCCGGCTTGACTTTTTTCTTATTTCACGCAATTTGGAATCATCGATTACTAATAGTTTTTTTTCACCTAGCTTACAATCGGACCATTCTATTGTGAATTTACACTTAATTATGTACTCTGATAAAAGAGGTCCAGGCCTTTGGAAATTAAATTGTTCTTTTCTGAAGGACAAAGAGTATACCCAACTCATTAATGACAAGATTCATTCCTCTGACCTCACAAATCAATGCCAAAATCCTGCGTTGAAATGGGAGTTTCTAAAATATCAAATTCGTAAAGTTTCTTTGGAATATGGTGGACGAAAGGCCAAGGAGCGAAGGAAAAAGGAAAAAGAAGTTGTAAAAATTATATCTCAGTTAGAGAAAGAATACCATAATACGTGCTCCTTAGAAACTTTCAATAAATTGTCACTTGAAAGAAATAAGCTGGAGCAACTGTTTGATTATAAATTACAAGGTATTATTATTCGTTCGCGAGCCAGGTGGGTAGGGCAAGGTGAGAAAAATACAAGTTACTTTTTAAACCTCGAAAAACGTAATAAGTCGGTCAATGTTGTTCGTAAATTAAAAACTTATTCGGGCTTGACCATTACAGATACAACTTCAATTCTTCATGAATTATCCTTATTTTACATTAACTTGTACACTCACGAGGAGGTAAACCTCGCTGCTTTTTTTCGTAATTTTCATATTTCTACAACCTTAAATCAAGATGAATCAAGTTTATGTGATGGTTTGTTATCGGAAGAGGAGTGTAAAACTGCCCTTTTCTCAATGTGCAAAGGGAAATGCCCAGGTAGTGATGGGCTACCAGCAGAATTTTATATGCATTTTTGGCCTCAGATCAGCAGGATTGTTACTAATTCGCTTAATTTCGCTTTTCAAAATTCTTCCCTTTCTTGTGAGCAGTCTCGTGGCCTAATCACTCTCATACCAAAACCGAACAAAGATCATTCTTTTGCTAAAAATTTTCGTCCAATCTCTCTTTTGAACACAGATTATAAAATTTGTTCTAAGGCATTAGCAACGAGAGTTAAGAAAGTGCTTGATTCAATTATTAGTTCCACTCAAACAGGATATATTAAAGGTCGCTTTATTGGTGAAAATATTCGTTGTGTTTTAGATACTATTGATTTTTGTAACACGAACTCTATTCCTGGTTTGCTACTGTTAATCGATTTTGAAAAAGCCTTCGATAGGCTCAATTGGGATTTTATTCTTTATTCTTTAAAACTTTTTAAGTTTAATGAAGATTTATGCCAATGGATTCGAACTCTGTACGCCGGTTCTTCTTCGTCTGTATGTAACAATGGATTTACATCTCATTCTTTTAAAATTAGTAGAGGAGTTAGACAGGGCTGCCCTCTGAGCCCTTACATTTTCATAATTTGCGTTGAATTGCTAGCTATGAAAGTAAAGTATAATTCCAGTATTAAGGGAATCTCTGTTCTTAACGAAGAACTAAAGATACTTCAATATGCAGACGATACAGTATTGTTTCTAGATGGCTCCCATGATTCACTTAGAGAGACTGTTAAGCTTTTGAAAAATTTTGAGATGGCATCAGGACTCAAGATTAATTTTGACAAATGTAGCATTTTTCCCCTAGGTCCTCTTATTTCTCAAAAACCAGCTTTTCTTGATTTGTACTTATTTAAATGGACAGACGGTCCAGTTGCGGTTTTAGGAATCGTTGTAAGCAATGATCGTGAAAGCCTTTTTCAGCTTAACTTTATGCCGAAGTTATCCCGACTTAAAAGTACTTTAAATTTATGGTCAAGTCGTGATCTAACTCCATTAGGCAAAATTGTTTTGGTCAAAACGTTTGGCATTTCGCAGTTCGTGTATCTTTTTCAGTGTCTACCCAATCCTCCAATTTACTTTATTAAGCAGCTGGAAAGTATTTTATTTAGATTCATTTGGTCTGGAAAACCAGACAAAATTAAGCCCACTACACTGAAAAGTTCCACTTCAGAAGGAGGTTTGAATGCAACAGACATAAAAAGTTTCATAAATGGTTTAAAGTGTACTTGGGTCAAGCGTTTTACCAATGAAAAGGCTGCCATGTGGAAAACCTATTTTAATTATCACCTTAAAAAATACGGGGGTCATTTAATTTTTGATTGTAATTTTAAGCCATGTGATGTCCACACTCAGAATTCTTTTCTTAATGATGTTCTTCACGCTTGGTCTCTTTTTACCTTTAAAGACGTTGTAGACAATTTCAGAAATCAAATTATATGGAACAATCACCATATTAAAGTAAATGGAAAAGTTTTGTTATATAAAAGATGGGTTACTAATGGAATCAAATGTATCAAGGACATTATGGATGCAAATCATCACTTTTTATCCTTTTCAGATTTTTTAGAGAAGTTTCACATCAATTGTCCATTTACTGTTTATTACGGTGTAATTAAAGCTATTCCAACTTGTTGGAGAAGGTCACTGGATCAGTTCAACAATAGCACTGACATTTCTCCGTTAGAAACAATTCACAATACTGCAAAGCTTTCAAGTTTCATTTACAAGCAGCTTTTGTTGCATGTTGTTACGAAGCCAAAGTCGATAATAAAATGGAATGTTAATTTTGAATTAAGTCAAGATCAGTGGCATGTGATTTGGAATATTCCATTCCGCTCTTTACGTGAAAAGAAGATTATTTACTTCCAATATCGCTTTCTCCACCGTATTTTAGGGACAAATTATACGTTAGCTCTTATGAATAAGACAGATAACCCTCGCTGCAATTTGTGTGGTCAAAGAGAGGAAACTATAGAGCATCTTTTCTGGGAGTGTAATGTAAGTTCAAATTTTATTTTAGACGTTGAGCAAAGAATTTTCAATAGACAGTTCGTTTTTTCAAAAAGAGATATTTTCTTTGGATATGGAATTTTACCGAAGCATCCTTTGAATTTTCTTATTTTTCATATCAAATATTACATTTTTCAGAAAAAATTACAAAATGATTCGCTCATTGTTGATGAATTTTTGTATAAATTCAAATTTGCTTTAGAAGTAGAAAGTCATTTAAGTACGTACAATCGTGGGCCTTTTCTGTATAGTATGCTAAAGTCAGTTTTCAGTGAGTGCAAAATGTTATTTGATTAGAAATTGGTTTATTCTTGTAGTAAGCATTTTTGTCACTGTATATGTTACGCTCTTTATTCATTTCAAGCAACTGCACGGTTACATAAGTTACTTTTGTATTTCATTTTCATTTAAGAAGCAAGAATTGTTGTATGTTCTTTTTATCTGATAACAATTTTGAAATAAATGATGGCAAAAAAAATAATAATAATAATAATAATAATAATAATAATAATAATAATAATAATAATAATAATAATAATAATAATAATAATAATAATAATAATAATAATAATAATAATAATAATAATAATAATAATAATAATAATAATAATAATAATAATAATAATAATAATAATAATAATAATAATAATAATAATAATAATAATAATAATAATAATAATAATAATAATAATAATAATAATAATAATAATAATAATAATAATGATAATGATAATGATAATGATAATGATAATGATAATGATAATGATAATGATAATGATAATGATCATAATCATCATCATCATCATCATCATCATCATCATCATCATCATCATCATCATCATCATCATCATCATCATCATCATCATCATCATCATCATCATCATCATCATCATCATAATAATAATAAAAATAATAATAATAATAATGATAATAATAATAATACGCGTGGATACCTACTTAGGGCGACAGTTACATTGACTTGTGTACAAAAATTTGAATTTTTCTAACCCTAACCCTAACCCTACCCCTAACCCTACCCTAACCAAATTTTGTAGAGATACATTCTAGAGGAGGACGAACAATTTAAGCCTATTTTCGACGATAAAATTATTTTTCTATCTAGTACCTGAGAAATAAGGCGACACATAAACTGTCGCCTTAATTCCAAGTGTCGCCTTAATGTTGTTGAATTAGCATGAACTGTCGCCTTAAGGTGGAATCCATGCGGATAATAATAATAATAATAATAATAATAATAATAATAATAATAATAATAATAATAATAATAATAATAATAATAATAATAATAATAATAATAATAATAATAATAATAATAATAATAATAATAATAATAATAATAATAATAATAATAATAATAATAATAATAATAATAATAATAATAATAATAATAATAATAATAATAATAATAATAATAATAATAATAATAATAATAATAATAATAATAATAATAATAATAATAATAATAATAATAATAATAATAATAATAATAATAATAATAATAATAATAATAATAATAATAATAATAATAATAATAATAATAATAATAATAATAATAATAATAATAATAATAATAATAATAATAATAATAATAATAATAATAATAATAATAATAATAATAATAATAATAATAATAATAATAATAATAATAATAATAATAATAATAATAATAATAATAATAATAATAATAATAATAAATATGCAACGGCATGGGTTATCTCTGGGACAGTCAACAAATCACCGTCTACACAGCAGAATAAGAAAGGTCGGCAGCCCACTTGGAAGGAAAGAATACAGAAACAAATTAAGAAGCTACGTGGTCAGCTGTCCATCCTAAATGAAATTGAGAAGAACACCACCATGAAAGACAAAAAAAGGAAGAAGATACTGCACCAGTTTAACATCAAGAATGAGGCAACTGATCTCCCCAGACTCAAAGAGTCCATAAAACAACAGCTTCAAGCAAAGGCACAGAGACTACGTAGGTATGAGAAGAGGCGCAAATTCTACCACCAAAATAAGACATTCAAGGAGAATCCGAATCGTCTATATCGGGAACTGCGGAAAAATATCAATCAATCAAACACGAAACCGCCTACCATTGAGCAAGTTGTAGGGTTCTGGTCCGGAATCTGGGAGAAGAACAAACAACACAATGGGACAGCTTCATGGATACAACAACAATACCACAGACATGCCAACATTGAACACCCCGAATGGAATGACATAACCGCTGATGAGATTGCAGCAGCCATTAAGAGAACGAACAACTGGAAAGCTCCTGGAATAGATGGTATTACCAACTACTGGATCAAGAACCTGTCCAGCCTCCACCCAGATTTAATGGCCGCCTACAATGACATCGTAACTAACCCAGGAGAGTGTCCCCTGTGGCTGACTCAAGGAGTGACCTATCTACTCCCCAAATCAAAGGAGACCCAGAACCCTAAGAACTACAGACCTATCACCTGCCTCCCTACAATGTACAAACTGCTGACATCAATCCTAGCAGAAAGGATGTACCACTTCCTCGATGACAAGAGACTACTCCCCCCAGAACAGAAAGGATGCAGGAAAGGGAGTTACGGCTGCAAAGATCAACTCCTGATCAACAAGGCAATTCTAGAGGAAGTCAAATTAAGGAGAAGAAACCTGTCCACAGCATGGATTGATTATAAGAAGGCATATGATAGCGTTCCACACTCCTGGATATTGGAGACCTTGAATATCCACAGAGTGTGCCCGACAATCACCCATTTCATCAGAAAATCAATGAAAACATGGCAGACTACACTGAAGCTTCATAGTGCAGAAGGTTTACTCTCATCAAGAACAATTAACATCAGAGCTGGTATTTTCCAGGGAGACTCGCTGTCTCCACTGTTGTTCTGCCTTGCCTTAGCCCCTCTCAGTCACCTACTCAACGAAAGTTCGTATGGATACACATCCCAATATGGCCGCATAAACCACTTGCTCTACATGGATGACCTGAAGACATATGCCAAAAATGATGAGCAACAGCTGGGGCTAATTACCATTGTAAAGACCTTCAGTGATGATATCTGCATGGAGTTTGGTCTAGACAAATGTGCAAAAGCTACCTTCAAAAGAGGAAAGCTATTTACAACACAGGACCTTGAGATTGACATGGACACCAAGATAAAAGAACTTGAGCAGGAGCAAACATACAAGTACCTCGGAGTAGATGAAGGAGATGGTATCCAGCACTCCAAATACAAGGAAAGAATAAGAAAGGAATACTACAGCAGAATACGGATGATTTTCAAGAGTGAACTCAGTTCGGCCAACAAAATCAAAGCAATCAATACACTGGCAGTACCTGTGGTAACCTACAGTTTCAATGTCATAAAGTGGTCTCTGACTGACATCAAGAGACTTGATATCAAGACCAGAAAGATAATGACCATGGAAAGGTTACACCACCCGAAGGCAGATGTAGACAGACTATACATACCACGTGCCTCAGGAGGGCGAGGGCTGATCCAACTAGAATTGACGTATAAGACCACCACCATAGGGCTGGAAGCATACTTAAGAAAGACAGAAGACCTACTTATTAGTATTGTATGCCACCATGAGACCAGTAAAAAGACGCACTCACTGGTACAAGAGGCCAAAGAATACAGGGAAGAACTTGCAGCACCAGAGTTGACACCCAACGAAAATGAAGGTCCCACAACCTATGCAAAAAGGGTGAAGAAAGCAGCGAAGACACTTGGACAACGTCAGCTGCACGAAACATGGACAAACAAGCCATTACATGGAGTATACTGCAAGCGAATGGATGACCCAGATGTAGACACTTGTCAGACAAACCAGTGCTCCGGAGTGCAGGGCTGAAAGCAGAACAGAGGGCCTGATAGTAGCAGCCCAAGATCAAAGCCTTGCTACGAGAGCCTACCTACATCGCATAGTGAAAGATGGCACAAACCCTCTCTGCAGACTATGTGGACAATACGAAGAAACTATTGATCACATAATCTCTGGATGCCCAGTACTTGCACCAACAGAATACACACATAGGCACAACAAAGTGGCGACCTACATCCACTGGCTAATCTGCAGGCATTACGGGATTGAGACCAGCTCAGACAAATGGTATGATCACCAGCCCCCGACTGTATCGGAAAACCAAGATGCCACTATCCTATGGGATATGCCAGTCCACACGGATAGAGAAATCAAGGCAAACCGACCAGACATTGTGGTCAAGGACTTCAAAGAAAAGAAATGTCTCCTTATTGATGTGGCTGTTCCCTCTGACAAAAACATATCAATCAAGACCACAGAAAAACTTAGCAAATATAAAGACCTGGAAATCGAAATATGCAGAATGTGGCAGATGAAAACAGAAACCGTACCTGTTGTGGTTGGTGCACTGGGAATGTGTAAGAAAGGCATGAATGCTTACCTGAACAAACTGCCTGGTCAAATTGACATGAACTTGGTCCAGAAAACTGCTCTGCTTGGAACTGCCCACATACTGAGGAAGATGCTGTCCATAAAATGACTATCACATCATCCATGAAGAAGCCTCAGGCCCATGGGATGGGCCCGGCCCTTCAGGAACTAATTAACGAAAAGAACTTTGAAAATAATAATAATAATAATAAAAATAATAATAATAATAATAATAATAATAATAATAATAATAATAATAATAATAATAATAATAATAATAATAATAATAATAATAATAATAATAATAATAATAATAATAATAATAATAATAATAATAATAATAATAATAATAATAATAATAATAATAATAATAATAATAATAATAATAATAATAATAATAATAATAATAATAATAATAATAATAATAATAATAATAATAATAATAATAATAATAATAATAATAATAATAATAATAATAATAATAATAATAATAATAATAATAATAATAATAATAATAATAATAATAATAATAATAATAATAATAATAATAATAATAATAATAATAATAATAATAATAATAATAATAATAATAATAATAATAATAATAATAATAATAATAATAATAATAATAATAATAATAATAATAATAATAATAATAATAATAATAATAATAATAATAATAATAATAATAATAATAATAATAATAATAATAATAATAATAATAATAATAATGCTCTATCACCGTTGCTCTTCTGTCTAGCACTCAACCCACTAAGCTACATACTCAGGAACAGCCGTCAGGGTTATAAGCTGAAAAGCGAGCAGAAGATCAACCACCTACTCTACATGGATGACCTGAAGTTGTATGGCAAAAACGAAAAAGAAATTGAGGCACTGATCAATACAGTACGCATCTTCAGCACTGACATCAGCATGGAGTTCGGCCTTGACAAATGTGCCAGACAGATCATCCAAAGAGGAAAGGTGAAGCTAACAGAGGGCTTGCAAATGAACATCGGAAAGATCAGCGATGTCCAGCTGGGCGAGGGCTACAAATACCTCGGCATTCTTCAAAACATGGAGAATATGCAGAAAGAAGTTAAAACCAATGCAACGATCACATACAAAAAGCGGCTACGCCAGGTGCTACGATCGAAGCTGAATGGCCAGTTCAAGATGCAAGCAATCAACAGCTATGCCCTACCAGTCATAACATACACAGCTGGTATAATTGACTGGACTAAGAATGAGCTGGAAGAAGTAGACCGCAAAACAAGAAAGATACTTACGATGCATGGAGCACTTCACCCACGAGCAGACATACATAGACTGTACCTCCCCAGAAACTGCGGGGGAAGAGGCCTGCACGAAGTCCGCGCAACTGTAGACCTCGAATGCGCCGGGATCACGGAATACATACACACCAAGAAGGGAGAAGATCCCCTGATAAATGCTGTGTGGCAACATCAAACACAGGGCAGGGAGTGCGAACCATCAACTAGAAAGGCACTCAAGAAAAAATGGGTAGAAGAAACCCGAGAGGTCTGGATGCAGAAGCCACTGCACGGACAATACCCACGAGAGGTGGAGGAGATCACGAAGAAGGAACATGCATATAGATGGACAGCATCCACAGGGCTTAAAATTGAAACAGAAGCATTGATTACAGCAGCACAGGACCAAGCCCTCAACACCAAATACCACAAAACAAAGATCCTCCGTGTATCCACCTACCCAAAGTGCAGAATGTGCAAGCTGTCGGACGAAACCATCAGCCACATAACGTCTGCATGCCAGAACCTCGCTGGAACCCTGTACCTAAAGAGACACAATGACCTTGCCTCTGCAATTCACCGAAAAGTCTGCCAAAACTACGACTTCCACGTAGAACCAGTGCCATGGCAACACAAGCCCAACTTAGTAGAAGAAAACGACAAGGCTAAGATTCTCTGGGACTTCGAGATCAGGACAGATAGAGTCATGACAGCTCGAAGACCAGACCTGGTGATCATCGACAAAGGCAACAAGATAGCCACGATAGTCGATGTGGCCGTCCCGTCAGACACAAATATAGAGAGAAAGGAACGGGAAAAGATCGAGAAGTACCAGGACCTGAGACTCGAAGTCCAGAGGATGTGGGATGTAAAAGCCAAAGTCGTACCAGTGGTTGTCGGGGCACTAGGAGCCAGTACACAAAACCTAGATAAACATCTCGAGGAGATACCAGGTATACACAAAGCCCCCGACCTCCTGAAAGCTGCACTTCTAGGGAACGCTCATATACTACAACGATTCCTCGACCTCCCAGACTCCAGGTAGGAGTCCGAGATCTGGAACGAAAAATGCAGAAATGCAGAAAATAAGAACCAACCGAGAAGGGTTGTGAATGAAAATAATAATAATAATAATAATAATGATAATGATAATGATAATGATAATGATAATGATAATGATAATGATAATGATAATGATAATGATAATGATAATGATAATGATAATGATAATGATAATGATAATGATAATGATAATGATAATGATAATGATAATGATAATGATAATGATAATGATAATGATAATGATAATGATAATGATAATGATAATGATAATGATAATGATAATGATAATGATAATAATAATAATAATAATAATAATAATAATAATAATAATAATAATAATAATAATAATAATAATAATAATAATAATAATAATAATAATAATAATAATAATAATAATAATAATAATAATAATAATAATAATAATAATAATAATAATAATAATAATAATAATAATAATAATAATAATAATAATAATAATAATAATAATAATAATAATAATAATAATAATAATAATAATAATAATAATAATAATAATAATAATAATAATAATAATAATAATAATAATAATAATAATAATAATAATAATAATAATAATAATAATAATAATAATAATTTTTTTTTTTTTTTTTTTGTCTCGTTTATTGAACTTTCATTTTTCATGGTTATATACATTGAACTTCCATTTTTCATAGTTAAATACATGAAACTTTTATTTTGCATAATTATATACATTGAACTTTGGTTTTTCATAATTATATACATTGAACTGAACTTTTTCATAGTGAAATACATTGAAACGTAATTTTCATGATTGTGTACATTAGATAGAATTTTCAAGGTTTTGTAAATTGAATCACTTTCTTCGTAATTATATACATTGAGCTTTCAATTACCAAATGAAATCATAAACGTTGGTACTTCTTAGCATCACCTTTACTTGCATTGATAAATAAAGTGATTGGACAAAAAATTTGGTACATAGTGTAATCTTATACATTTTATGGCCCTACATGCATTAACAAAATGCACATTATTAGTTGAGATCTCAAAACAAAGTTTCAAAAACAAAGATGTTTCGGTACCAAGAGAAAGTAGTTGAGTTTAAAAAGCTCAATCATTCCTTAAACACATTTTTTAGAAACAAACAACGGCATTCATTGTTTACTTTCTTAAGAATGTAATATTCCACCTGTAGATAATATTTAAGTTTGTAGGAGAAAGCTATGGCATCTGGTGTCTTACCATTTAATTTGCAGCAAAAGATATAATACTTTGCATGTAGTATAAAAAAATTGATTGGGTGTTTAGCATCATCAAGGAAGCCAAACTTAACGTAATCATAATTTAAGTCGAAGTTGCTCTTTAAGCAGAGTTTACAGCATTGTACCCAGAATGTTTTAACAAAATCACAATCCCAAAACAAATGGCTTAACGTTTCATTATCATTACGGCAAAAAGTACATAAAGAACAATCCTTTACCTTGATTTTTGATAAATACATATTTGTACCAAGAATTCTATGTAGGAAACGGTACTGAAAGTAGTGAATTTTTGTATCACGCACAGCAAGATAAGGAAGGGTAAAAATTCTATCCCAGTCATGTTCTTTATTATCAATTTCTTGCCATCTCTGGATTGTTTTTGGTTGTTCAACTCGTTTTTCAATTAAATACTTGTAGATATAATTTGTTACTTTAAATGACGTGACCGCCTTTATGAGGCGTTGCTCATTACCATTAGGGTTTAGAGCAGGAAAAACACCTTCTTTCCAGGATCTTGGAATCGCCGACAAAATGCCAAAATAAATAGTGAAAGGGAAATAATTCAACTCAAACTTAGCACAAAATCGATTATATTCAATAGCATTTCCATTGCTATGAAAAAAGTCACGCACTCGGTAGGCTCCGTTTTCCTTAAGAGAATCTGAATAGAATAACTTGTTATCAATTTTTATAAACGAATTATTTAGAATATACTGATTACCGTAATCAGAAACATCTGGGGTTCTGAAATTAAAATCTGACCAGGCATAACAAACATCACGTATAAAATTATTGGAAATGTTTATATCATTTTTACAAAAGTTGCATTTAAATAAAAAGGCTTTACCATAATTTTTCAGTCCTTCGTCAAACAAAACTTTCCATAATCCCTCATTGTCACCAAGGTAAAGTTTCACCCATTTGCACTTTAAACTTGTTGCAAATGATCTAACATCGATCATGTTAAGACCTCCCTTACATTTAGGATTTATTAAAACATTTCGTTTTATTTTGTCAGGCTTTTTACACCAAATAAAACCATAGAGTAGACTTTCAACATCCTTAAAGAATTGGATAGTTGGATTCGGTAGAACAGAGAATAGATAAACAAGTTGTGAAATAAGAAATGTCTTGATAAGAACAATTTTACCGATGGGAGTTAGATCTCTGGAACTCCAGAGATTAATAATACTTTTGATACGAGAAAGTTTAGGAGCATAATTTAACTTAAAAAAGTCTTCTTGATGATGAGAAAAGGAGATGCCTAAATAATTGACAGGTTTGTCGCTAATGACAAAATCTAATGTTTGGAAATAACGTGGTGGGGTCGAAAATAATGGTCCGAGCGGGAAAAGACAAGATTTGTCCAAATTTACCTTAAGACCCGAGACTTTGCAAAACTTATCAAGTAGTTTCACCGTCTCCGAAATATCATTCAATGAGCCATTGGTTATCACTACAGTATCATCGGCATAAGTCGAGATTTTTAAAACAGAATTTGCAATAACAATACCTTCAATGTTAACATTAGACTTAACCAAAACACTGAAAATTTCCGAACAAGTGATAAATAAATATGGACTAAGAGGGCATCCTTGACGGACACCTCTGGAGACATTGAAATAATCAGAAAGAAAACCATTATTAACAATACAAGATGAAACATTACTATAGAGCGTTCTGATCCACAGTCTAAAATCCTTGCCAAAGTTGAAGTAAGAGAGGGTATTTTGAATAAATTTCCAATCGAGACGGTCAAACGCTTTTTCATAATCGAGAAAAATAAGGGCACCAGGAATATCATTCTCATCGCAGTAATTAATAAGGTCTAAGACTAATCTGATATTTTCACCGATAAAACGTCCCTTAAGAAATCCGGTTTCCTCCGGGCTAATAAGGTCAGGAAGGACGTTTTTCATGCGTAAAGCTAAGCACTTAGCAGCAACTTTATAATCCGTATTAAGCAGAGCGATCGGTCTCCAGTTTTTTAAATAGCGGTGATCTTTGTTTCCTTTGGGTATAAGGGTTAAACATGCTCTACCTTGCTCATCTGAAATGAAACCCTTTTGAAATGAATAGTTGAAAGAATTCACAACCATCTGACCCACGTCTTCCCAAAACACACGATAGAATTCAGTAGGGATTCCGTCGGAACCCGGGGACTTATTCAAAGGCATTGAAAATAAAGCATGTGAACATTCATCAAGTGAAAGAAGTCCCTCACAACTCTTTGATTGATCATCGGAAAGTTTTGTATGCAGAAAGCCAGGACTAGTAAAAAAGTATTTGAATTAACGTCCAAATCTTTAGTGTAAAGTTCCCTATAGAAGTCTTGGGCTGCTTTCAAAATGTCATCAGGGTTGCATATCACTTTATCATTATCTAAAATTAATTGCTTAATACTATTGAAAGCTTAATTCCTTTTTTCCAAATTTAGAAAATATTTTGTATTTTTCTCCCCGTTTTCAGACCACCGAGCCCTAGATCGGATAACGATGCCCTTTAATTTGTAGTCATAAATAGAGTCTAATTTAGCTCTTGATTCCTCAAGCTGATTTTTTAAATCAGCAGACGGGCTTAGAGCATACTGTTGTTCAAGTAAAGCGATCTTTTCAATTAAATTCTTTTCATCAGAGAGCCGATGCTTTGCGGCAATTTTAGAATAAGTTATTGACACGGATCGTATGATCAATTTACAAGATTCCCAGAGCAGCCTGGGATTGAAATAATGATGTGTTGTGATCACCTCCTTAATAGCTTCTTTCACTGAACTAACATAATTTGGATCTTCCAACAAAGAAATGTTAAGTTTCCAAATACCTTTACCTCGAACATTTCCAATCATAAGTTTCATGATTACACAACAATGATCAGAGCCAAAAAGAGGCAAAATGGACATATCTGTAACGGCATTTCTAAGATGCTTTGACAAAATGAAATAGTCTAGCCTGCAGTGGATAGACGCATCAATGTTTGAATGCCAAGTATACTGATTTCTACAAGGATTTCTTTCACGCCAAATATCTATCAAATCATATGTCTCCATCATATTTAAAACTCTGTTTCTTGCCTTAAAATTAGTTTGAGCATTACCTCCAACTTTGTCTAGGTTTAGGTTCATTACAAAATTAAAGTCCCCTCCCCAAACAATAGAATCCCATACGTGGTTACTGATATAACTTTCCAGCTTAAAGAAAAGGGACACGTTATCCACATTGTGGCCGTAAATATTAATAAGCTCAAATACTGTATCGTTACAATTAACGTTCAATACAATGAAGCGGCCATCCATATCGATTATTGCGTTTATGACTGTCAAAGTTATAACCGGATTGATCAATATTGCAACACCTTTGCTACAATTAGAACCATGAGATAAGTAAGCTTTCCCTCCCCATTCATTAGCCCAAATAGTGTTGTCGGAAGGAATGGAATGCGTCTCTTGCAAATAAATGAAATCGTACTTGTGGGTATGTAGGAAAGAAAATAATTTACGTCGTTTCTTGCTATCACGAATGCCTCTCACATTAAAAGTAACAAATGAATACAATCCCATGTCAAAAATGAAGTGGGCAAACGAGCCCTGTTACTCTAATTGCTAAGGAGAACCCATTGATAATAAAATGCAAACCTGTTAAAGCGATAGGTTCAATTTTGCTAATACAGACAGTAAAGCACATTTCAAAACGATGAAGAGAAGAATGAAAATGAACAATGTATATCATGGTTGTATACAAATTACGAGACTGAAAAAAATAAGTAGAAAAAAGAAAAGAAATCACGTTGACCAGCTTCACCGCAGAGAACATTTCTGCGGTATGACTGCTAGGAAATAATTGGCCTATGCAGTAAATAGTCAACCAGGTCCGAGGACCAAAAAGGACAAGCATCATCAACGCGGAGGTGGGGATATGAGAACAAAATAAAAGTCTAATGTTTCATTAGAACAGGAAAAGAAAATTCTCACCAAAGTAGGTAGTGATCAATGGTAATGACGAAAATTATTCCAGATAAAACTGATGTGAACCTCTCAACTAAAATTCGAAGGGTTTCCCGGTAGCATCTCTCCACTTTCCTCCACTAAAAATAAGCTTTACTCCTCTTTCATAAAGATCCTTCACTTTGGACGACCATTTCTTCTTCTCTGCTAAGTCCAATCTGGTTAAATCATCCACAATGAAAAAAGATTGACCCTGTAAGGCTGATCGTCTGTACCTCATGATAAAGGATTTCGCCTTATATGACAAACAGCGAACAAGTATGTGAGGGGGTCTTCCGGGTGGGGCTCTACCATCTCTGTGACACCTCTCTATATGTAAGTCAGGTGCGTCCTTAAATAATGGGAACACCTTCTCCTTTACCAATTCTTCACAATTCTCATTCTCCGTAACGGGTATTCCAAAAATTCTGAAATTATTTCTACGTGAAAACCGCTCCAGTTTGTTTGTATCCATGGTTTTCACCTCGAGAGCGTTTTCTAACGCCGTGACTCTCTCAGCGAGCTGATCACATAGTTGGCCCTTTTCCTCCACAACTCTCTCTAGGTCGTCAATTCTTCTGCTCTGAAACTCCACAGCTTTACTTAAATCTTTCTCTAGCTTTGCAACAGACTTCTGGAGTTCCTTCATAGAGCGTTCGACAGTTTTTTGAAAGGAGTCTATGGCGGATCTCCAGTTCTCAGTTTCGTCATACTCACTATCAGTTTCTTCGTGGAACTGGCTCTCGGGATTCTGTGTGTAGTGCAGTAAGGTGGGTGTGGCCTTCGAAGACTTCGAACGAGTTGATGTTGAAAATTGAGAGAGAGGGGGTCTACGACTTTTCCCTCGACCGGCCATAATGTAATTTGAAGGTCCGCAATAAAGTTCAAAAACCTTTAATTTGTAAAATACGCCGATTCACCTTGAAAAACTCGCAGATATCTCAACCCCAGTTAAGCAGTGTGCTTAGCCTGGCATGCCGTAGGCTCGTCCATCAATAATAATAATAATAATAATAATAATAATAATAATAATAATGATGATGATGATGATGATGATGATGATGATGATGATGATGATGATGATGATGATGATGATGATGATGATGATGATGATGATGATGATGATGATGATGATGATGATGATGATGATGATGATGATGATGATGATGATGATGATGATGATGATGATGATGATGATGATGATGATGATGATGATGATGATGATGATGATGATGATGATGATGATGATGATGATGATGATGATGATGATGATGATGATGATGATGATGATGATGATGATGATGATGATGATGATGATGATGATGATGATGATGATGATGATGATGATGATGATGATGATGATGATGATGATGATGATGATGATGATGATGATGATGATGATGATGATGATGATGATGATGATGATGATGATGATGATGATGATGATGATGATGATGATGATGATGATGATGATGATGATGATGATGATGATGATGATGATGATGATGATGATGATGATGATGATGATGATGATGATGATGATGATGATGATGATGATGATGATGATGATGATGATGATGATGATGATGATGATGATGATGATGATGATGATGATGATGATGATGATAATAATAATAATAATAATAATATTAATAATAATAATAATTTTTTCTCCTTTATTTCCTTTTATTTCTCCAATGATAAGTTCAAACATTTTACAAGTGAATGACATTTTTTGGTACACAATTGCAAAAGAGTAATATTAAAATATTAACACCAAGAGGCAACATAATTACATAATCGAGAATAATTCATCAAAGAAGGAAAAGGTTGGCTATGATACAAAGGCTGGCTTTGAATCATAGGGGCTTGCAATAATCTTTCATGAGAACAGTTTTGTTGTTCAAATTAACAGCGACTTTAGACTTCGAAAAGAAAAAGATAATTATAACCTAGCAGTTATCAAATAATAGCTTGCATTCCTCTAAGAAATGAACACGCACAGGAAAAGTATATACATTAATGAAAATGAAAAGTACTGTTTAGTACATAGTGTCTTAACAATAATACGGAAAAAGCACCATCGAAGAGCACACAGAATCAAATGGTCGAAAACGGTGAATCCATGAATCAATTGAAAAGGTTTGGACATAAAGCAAAAGCTCTTTCGAGATCACTAAAATTTACTTTCGTTTTTACTTGAAACCTTTTCCGTTGCTCAACTTTAATAACAAATTTAAATTTATGGAAGAAATCATTAATCAACGGTTTTTCGTTACTTAGTTTACAATCAAAAATAAATTTCTTCATATGCATAGTTAAAAAATTGTAAGGATGAGAAGGACCAGCATAACAAAAGTAAAAATCCCGCTTTGAAAAGAAAAATTGCTCTCTCAAAAACATAATTTCTACATCCAAGATAAAACTAGACGTAAATCTACAGTCCCAAAATAAATGATCTATACTTTCAACTTCAGTCTCGCAAAATGTACAGAGGGGTTATCTGTTTTACCCATTAGAGAAAGGAGTCTATTAGTAGGAATGATTCTATGAAGGAATCTGAACTGAAACTATCGGATGGTTGAGTCCGAAGTAGAACTCCAAGGAGTATGGAAAAAACGTGACCAATCCTCAGTAACAATGTTGTTGAAAGTGACTTGCCATTTAACACACGCAGTAGGGATTTCTGTAACTATCTTCAATAAAATGCTATAAATAAATTGCGAACAACTGTATGTACCCAACATCTTATCCAATAATTCCTCGTTAGCATTCCTTTCGTTACGAATATGAATAGAACCACGCCAGTTGAGGGGAATACTATGCACTAGACCCCAATACAAAGTAAAAGGCAATATATCAATGTTATACTTCGTAATAAACGCTTCAAAACTTTGTGGTCGACCGGTATCGTCAAAGAAGTCCCTAACATACTGAACGTTGTTTTCAAAAAGCCTAGAATAAAATACAATTTTACCGTTCACACGGATATTGGAGTTATTCCAGATATGCTGGATACCAAAATCCCCTCGAGGGGTTGTAAAGGAGGCACGACACCAAGCCTCCGTGACCTGCCTGACGAAATTATTACCAATACTTCTAACATCACATGGACTACAGTTACAGTTGAAAAAGTATTTCTTACCATGCACACTTAAATTAGAGTCAAAGAAAAATTTCCATGGTCCATTCAAATCATCTACATATCGACGAACCCAAGTACATTTGAGACTATCAATAAAAGTACTGATATGGGTAACTTTCAAGCCACCATCACTAATTGGATTAATAATAGTGGTACGTTTAATCTTATCCGGATTCCCTGCCCAGATGAAATTGAAAATGGTGTTTTCCACCTCTTTAATAAACGATATCGGGGGATTTGGAAGGACAAGGAAAAGGTAAACTAATTGAGAGAGTCCAAAGCTTTCAACAATAATATTTCGACCAATCGGGGTTAAATCACGACTAGCCCATATACGAAGAGTGTTTTTAGACGAGATAATTTAGGTTGATAGTTGAGGCGAAATAAATCGTCTCCCTTATTCGTGAAAACAATACCTAACATGTTGACAGGGCCCAATGTTACCTCAAAATTAAAATCATTTAAGTAAAGTGGCCTTCTATTAATAAAAGAGCCTAGTGGAAAAAGTTGAGATTTGGAGCTATTAATTTTAAGACCGGAAGCTTTTTTAAGACATTCGAGGATATCAAGGATTCCGCAAAGGGAACTTTTTCTATGGTCTAAAATAAAAGTAGTATCGTTGGCATATTGAAGAATCCTATTTTCTTCGACTCCAGTAACAATCCCCTTAGTTATATTAGACTGATTTACCTTGAGAGCAAGGGTTTAACACAGAGAATAAATAAATAGGGGCTAAGGGGGCAACCCTGACGAACACCTCTTTTAATGGGGAATGAACCTGTTGAATAACCATTGTTCAGCACACAAGCGTGTGCATTCTTATAAAAAGTGCTTATCCAAGTTTTGATACTGCTCCCAAAATTAAAACCAGAAAGCCCAAGGGCTTAGTGATTCCTTGCCGAATGGGGATGCTTTGTTGTACTGAGGTTCATCCCTCAGATTTATCTTCCTTGACTACATCATTTTACGATATTTTAACAATTTCACCTCTGCTGACCTCACATGAACTTTGAACCCCACCAAATATAACAAAAAAGAAAAACAAAAGTGTCTTGAAAGGAATTCAACTCCAATGGATCTTGGATCTTGAAAATTTTTGGGAAATTTTGTTTTTTGACCTCTGGTGACCCCTGATGACTATCTTGGGAATTCTTGGGAAATTTTGCTTTTCACCTCTGGTGACCCCATATAACAATCTTGGAAATTCTTGGGAAATTTTGCTTTTTGACCCTTGGTGACCTCAGATTACGATCTTGGGAATTCTTGGGAAATTTTGCTTTTTGACCTCTGATGACCCCATATGATGATCTTGGGAATTCTTGGGAAACTTTGCTTTTTAACCTATAGTGAACCCGGATGACAATCTTGGGAATTCGTGTGAAATTTTGTTTTTTGACCTCTGGTAACCCCAGATGACCTTGACCTCCACCAAAATTGATAGGGTTTTCCCCCTCAACATGGCAAACTAATATACCAAATATGAAAAGTGGCTGTCACTGCTATCGTGAGATATTGTGATTACAAGCCATTTACAAGGTTTCTGTAGTTCAACCTCTGGTGACCTCAGATGACCTTTGACCTCTACCAAAAACAATAGCGTTCTTCCTCTCAACATGACAAATCTATATCCGCCATTCCTATCTTGACATTTCCCAATTTCAAGGATTTTGGTCTTTGACCTCTGGTGACCTCAAATGACCTTTGACCTCCACCAAAAACAATAGGGTTCTCTCTCTCAATATGACATATCTATATACCAAATATGAAAAGTGTTGGTCACTCCTATCTTGAGATAAAGTGATTACGAGCTTTTCGGCCTTTTACCTATGGTGACCTCAAATGGCCTCTGACCTTCACCAAAAATAATAGGGACCTTCCTCTCAACTTGATGAATCTATATACCAAATATGAAAAGTGCTGGTCATTCCTATATTGAGATAGCGTGGTTACGAGCCTTTTCGGCTTTTAACCTGCGGTGGCCTCAAATGACCTTTGACCTCCACCAAAAACAACAGGGGTCTTCCCCTCAACATGGCAAATCTGTATACAAAATATGAAAAAGTGTCGGTCATTGCTAACTTGAGATATCGTGTTTACAAGCCATTTACGAGGTTTTCGCAGTTTAACCTCTGGTGACCTCAGATGACCGTTGACCTCTACCAAAAACAATAGGGTTCTTCCTCTCAACACGGCAAATCTATATACCAAATATGAAAAGTGTCGGTCACTGCTATCTTGAGATATCGTGTTTACAAGCCGTTTACAAGGTTTTTGCAGATTAACCTCTGGTGACCTCAGATGACCTTTGACCTCTACCAAAAACGATAGGCTTCTTTTTCTTGACATGATAAATCTGTATACCAAATATGAAAAGTGTCGGCCTTTGCTATCTTGAGATATCGTGTTTACGAGGTTTTTCGCAGTTTAACCTCTGGTGACCTCAGATGACCTTTGACCTCTACCAAAAACAATAGGGTTCTTCCTCTTAACATGACAAATCTATATACCAAATATGAAAAGTGTCGGTCATTGCTATCTTGAGATATCGTGTTTACAAGCCGTTTACAAGGTTTTCGCAGATTAACCTCCGGTGACCTCAGATGACCTTTAACCTCTACCAGAAACAATAGGCTTCTTCTTCTTGACATGACAAATCTGTATACCAAATATGTGTCAGTCATTGCTAACTTGAGATATCGTGTTTACAAAGTTTTCGGTATTTAACCTCTGGTGACCTCAAATGACCTTTGACCGCCACCAAAAACAATAGGGTTCTTCCTCTCAACATGATAAATCTATTTACCAAATATGAAAAGTGTCGGTCATTGCTATCTTGAGATATCGTGTTTACAAGCTAGGCGTCACATGCACACACATACACACACACACACACACACACACGACATCACCATCGCATAGATTCCTTGCCTGCCCTCGGCAAGGAATCAAAAAAAAAGAGTCGCCTCAATAAAATTCCATTCCAATGTATCAAATGCCTTTTCAAAATCTACCAAAAAAAGAAAACCAGGTAATTATTAGTTGAAGTGTAGTCAATCAAATCAAGAATAAATCTAATATTTTCGCCAATAAATTTTCCTTTCAAAAAGCCAGTTTGTTGAGGACCTATTAACGATTTAATAACACGTTGAAATCTATTAGCAATTGCCTTTGCACCGATCTTGTAATCTACATTCAAAAGCGATATTAGGCGATAGTTTTGAAGAAGAGTAGAATCTTTACCAGGCTTTGGAATAAGAGTTATAACACTACGAGATTGTTCAGGTGAAAGAAAGCCATTACGGTAACCATGATTTAGAGAATCAACAACAAACTGCCCAATTAAAGGCCAAAAATGTTTGTAGAAGTTAACAGAGAAACCATCACTTCCGGGTGACTTGTCGTTTTTCATGGAATTAAGAGAGATGGAGCAATCATGAAGGGTAAGTTCCCCTTCACACTGAGTGGAATCATCCCTTCCTAGGGAAGGGTGACGCAAATCCGACAGGAAGGAGACGGGAGAGGTGTTAATAGAGGTGTAAAGAGATTCATAAAAATTACGGATTTCATGGAGAATAACTTTTTCATCATCAACAACATCCCCGTTAGGCTTCAACAGTTTGGAAATTTTATTATTAGCCTTATTGCGTTTTTCTGAGTTTAAAAAATATTTTGAATTCTTCTCCCCATCCTCGACCCATCTTGCACGAGATCTTATAATAGTACCCTGTAGTTTGTAATCCAAATACGACATAAGATCATTCTGAGCAGCAGTTAACAATAAGCGAGTCTCCGCCGATTCAGAGATAAAGAGCTTTTGCTCAAGACTGGATATTTTTAATAGTAAGGCTTCCTCTTTACTACGCCTTTTACGAGCTTTTTCTTTATAATACTTTAAAGACACCTCGCGTAACTTAAACTTTAAAAATTCCCACCTTGTGTAGGGGTCCATAGAAGTATCCCTATCGATCTCACTTTGAATGACACTGTTGATAAGTTCAGTATAGCATGAATCACGTAAAAGCGAATTGTTTAATTTCCAGTACCCTGGACCCCTTTTTGTTGATGAGACGTTAAGACTTAAAGAAATAAAAGAATGGTCGGACTGGATTCCAGGTGAAAATGAAATGTCCGTAGTAGAGTGCTCTACACTACGAGATACAAGAAAAAAATCTAGCCTACAACGAATGCCAGGGGTGATGTTTGAACTCCAAGTGAAATGTTTAGAAAAGGGGTTTTTTTTCACGCCAGATGTCGATAAGATTATGCACAGTCATCAAGGAAAGGCACTCATCTCTAGCCTTAAAATTAGTTTTGAACTGACCACCAACTTTGTCAAGTTTCAGATTGAACACAAAATTGAAATCCCCTGCCATAATAATTGTATCGCCCTGTAAAGACGATAATTCTCTAAAAAGATTAACAAAAAAACTCGGACTGTCAATATTAGGGCCGTAGACCCCTACAATAGTAATTATATGATCATAGAACTGTATGTCTACCATTATAAATCTGCCGTCTACATGGCTAGTATGTTTCAAAACAGTAAAATGTAACTTAGGATTAAATAAAATGCATACCCCTCTACTATCATTTGAGCCATGGGCGAAGAGAATGTTACTTCCCCTATTCATTACACCAATATTTTTCGTCCATATGGGAACTATGAGACTCTTGGATTAAAATAACATCCGCTTTACATCTATGTAAATAGGCAAACAAACGTCTACGCTTTTTTGTTTGTCTCAAACCTCTGGCATTGTATGACAGAAATTTCAGCATGGTGACGTAGTACCAAAATAGGAGTAAGAAAATAGATAGAACTTAAAAGCAGTACCATATTGATGGCTATAAATCGAATTGTACTTACATAACATGGAAAGCGACTTTCTGAAAGGAGATTCAAATATAATAAAAATCAATCCAAACGGATAGTTAAGTTTCAACATAATTGTTGTCCTCCGTAAGGAAAAAACCGACACAAAAGGGTGCTGGAAGAACAAGGACGATGATGCCTGGGCTAAGTGACGAGATCAAAACCAATCCAAGAAAACAGCGTAAACATAATTATAAGTGATGAGTAGTAAAGAATGAAAGAGCGTATACTATCGAGTAAGTTCAGATCTAGGGCTGGTCTGGAGCGTTGGGCCTGGTGAAGTTGTAAGGTTTTCCCTGAGCTGTCCACCAACAACCACCGGAAAAGCGAAGCTTGGTTCCACGCTGGAAGAGATCTGTTACCTGGTTCGACCACTTGCGTTTTTCGTTAAGGTCAACAAGGGTAAGGTCATCGGTAATATGGTAAGTTTCATTTTGTAAGGCATGTCGTCTATTTCGAAGAGCTGTTACTTTGTCCTGATAGAATGAGAGTTTTACAAGGAGGTGTCTATCTCGATTTCTGTGCTGCTTACCGTCCCGATGGGCTCTCTCAATGCTGCAGTTTGGTACACCAACTTTTGTCATTACATTCCTTGCAATTTCGATACAATTTTCTCTTGATTCTGTTTTTACTCCAACGATGCGAAGATTATTACGACGTGAAAATCGTTCTTGCTTATTTAGTAAGCTGGCGTGTTTCTCCTGCGAGGCCTCCAAGTTGTTCATCTTTGACTCAAGAGTCCCACACCTTTCTTTTAGCGCTGTATTTTCTTCTCGTAGTTGCTTAATTTGTTCTTCATGCTGTTTCAGTGTCTTTCTAAATTCCTGCCTTATAGCTTTAAGCTCCTTGAAAATTCTTTCTATTGATGAGTCCAGGTTTGCTATCACGGACCCGGCTACACTTTCAACGTCACTATCCTCCTCCTCAATAGGTATATCAGAGATGTTAGGTAGGCTAGAGGCTAGGCCACCTGAGAGGCTAGACTGGGTGTTGGCTTGTCCACCTTTTTTCTTCTTTCCGCTGCCAGGAGGCCTACCTCTACCTCTTTTCGGGGAATATCCATGTTGAATCACAGGAGGAGAGATATACCGATGAATGTAGGAACTTCTATATAAATAACTTGGATAAATTAGTCAAAAACTTCTAGAGCCCGTAGCGTTGTGAACTGTCTAGGCCGACATGTTAGGCTCGTCCTCCCAATAATAATAATAATAATAATGATGATGATGATGATGATGATGATGATGATGATGATGATGATGATGATGATGATGATGATGATGATGATGATGATGATGATGATGATGATGATGATGATGATGATGATGATGATGATGATGATGATGATGATGATGATGATGATGATGATGATGATTTTTTTTCTTTTCCATCTGAGTTTATTATATCTTCTTTTTTTTCCATTCCATGGATTCATTCAATATTCTGGAATTTTTATACATATTATATACAATATTTGCAAGATGAAGTCTCAATAATTACTGAGGTTTCAATTGATTACAGTTTCATTAATTACAAAAATATATAATACATAGTCTTGATATTAAGGTCATCCTTAAATGTATCTAATGTAATACAATTGCATTTTCCGCTGGCTATTAGATGTGACAGTGTCAATTAAGCCATAACAAAATTAGGTGATTGTGAGCATGCAATTATTGCAGATGAGAGCTTTATATTATATAAAGAGAGGATTAACCATGAAGTAATACAACCAGGGGTTTGGAAAAATCAGCCAGTCGTTTTAAAAATTTCTTGAAAACGTAAAGTTCGCAGATCATTGTTCTGCTTACGCAAAATATAGTATTCTACGTCTAACAAGAATCTAAACTTACAGTAGAAGGTATGTGCCTCTGGAAGTTTGTTATTTAATTTACAGTTAAAAAGAAAATATTTTGCATTCAATATAAAAAAGTTTAAGGGACATTTAATGATGATGATGATATTATTATTAAGATTTCTTTTTTTTTCATTTTACTGTTGTGATTATTTATAATGGTTTATAGCAACTTGAAATTTGCAAGTATAATAATAATAATAATAATAATAATAATAATAATAATAATAATAATAATAATAATAATAATAATAATAATAATAATAATAATAATAATAATAATAATAATAATAATAATAATTAATAATAATAATAATAATAATAATAATAATAATAATAATAATAATAATAATAATAATAATAATAATAATAATAATAATAATAATAATAATAATAATAATACTAATAATAATAATAATAATTCTAATAATAATAATTATATTAATAATAATAATAATAATAATAATAATAATAATAATAATAATAATAATTATAATCATAATCATAATCATAATCATAATCATAATCATAATCATAATCATAATCATAATCATAATCATAATCATAATCATAATCATAATCATAATCATAATCATAATCATAATCATAATCATAATCATAATCATAATCATAATCATAATCATAATCATAATCATAATCATAATCATAATCATATTCATATTCATATTCATATTAATATTAATATTAATAATAATAATAATAATAATAATAATAATCATAATCATAATCATAATCATAATCATAATCATAATCATAATCATAATCATAATCATAATCATAATCATAATCATAATCATAATCATAATCATAATCATAATCATAATCATAATCATAATCATAATCATAATCATAAGAATAAGAATAAGAATAAGAATAAGAATAAGAATAAGAATAATAATAATAATAATAATAATAATAATAATAATAATAATAATAATAATAATAATAATAATAATAATAATAATAATAATAATAATAATAATAATAATAATAATAATAATAATAATAATAATAATAATAATAATAATAATAATAATAATAATAATAATAATAATAATAATAATAATAATAATCACACGCGACTAACTAATATGGATACAAGCTACATTTTAAACACAGTTTGCTATTTTAACTTAAGGAAGTTAACTCCAACCCGAACCAACTCCTAACCCCCCCCCCCCCAAAGTACCGGGGTAAATAGACCTACGAAACGAGGACAAATGAGCACTAGCTAGTAATTGCTAAGGAGGTACTTCTTAAGGTTGTACTTAAAACTTGTTATTGTAGAGAAATTTTGATTTCTTGATGGCAGAGAGTTCCAAACATTATCCGAACGATGTTTTAGATTTCTATAAGAATTCTTGTTGTGACAGGGATATGAGTGAAGGTCAGTGCGTTGACGAGTATTGTAATTATAAATCTGGTTATTATGGGCATAGAAAGTTTTGAACGTGTGGGGTACTTTGCTATTTATGCATTTATAAAACAAGCAATGCTCAGATTGGCAAGAGTGTGAGCACACGACTCAGCCCCAGCTATGTGACGGATAGCCCTTTTCTGTAACAACATCAGTTTGTCTAAAATAGTCTTGCTTGTACCGGACCATACAACCAAGCAATAAGTAAGATGGGGCAATATTAAACTTAAGTAAATACAACACAAAATATTTTTAGGCAAGATATGCTTAAGCTTACTCAATATTCCCACCCTTCTTGCAACACATACAGAAATGGCATTAATATGGTCACTCTATGATAATCTTGAGTCAAGCCAAACACCAAGGAATCTAGTTTTGTCGGTACGAATAACAGGTTTACCATCTATGCAAATATGAAAATTTAATTTATGATAAGGTTTACCAAACACCGTATAATAATTTGTTTTGTCAACATTTAAAGATAATTTATTTGCTGTGCTGTAAATTATTGAGCTCATTGCATATGGTTTCTTCTAATCTTCTGGAATTGTCCCCAGAAAAGAAAATATTTGTATCATCTGCAAATAATACGGGGGAAGAAGTAGCAGACACATTATGGATATCAATAGAATAAATAACAGTGGGGCAAGGATTGAACCCTGAGTTACTCCACATTTAATATCTAAGAGGTCAGAGCTTTTACCATTGAAAATAGTAAATTGTTTCCTGTTTAGAATGTAACTGCGAAACCAAGATAAGCTTGTGCCCCTAATCCCGTAATGAGAGAGCTTCGAAATCAAAGTATCAAGTATGGTGTCAAATGCCTTTGACAGACCTAAGAAGATACCGACAGTGGTGAGGTTTTTGCCCAAAGCCTCATAAATTTTATCTACTGCATCAACAAGGGCCATTTCCGTTGATATACCTTTACGGAAGCCGTACTGACCATTAAACAAAATATTATGCTTATCTAAACCAGAAAGCCCAAAGGCTTAGTGATTCCTTGCCGAATGGGGATGCTTTGTTGCACTGAGGTTTATCCCTCAAATTTATCTTTCTTGACTACATCATTTTATGTTTTAACAATTTGACCTCTGCTGACCTCACACGCCCTTTGAACCCCACCAAATGTAACAAAAAAGAAAATCTAAAGTGTCTTGAAAGGGATTCAACTCCAATGGTCTTGGATCTTGAAAATTCTTGGAAAATTTTGCTTTTTGACCTCTGCTGACCCTAGATGACGATCTTGGGAATACTTGGGATGTTTTGCTGTTTGACCTCTGGTGACTCCTGATGACTATCTTGGGAATTCTTGGGAAATTTCACTTTTTGACCTCTGGTGACCCCATATCATGATCTTGGGAATTCATGGGATATTTTGCTTTTTGACCTCTGGTAACCTATATAACAATCTTGGGAATTCTTGGGAAATTTTGCTTTTGCTTTTTGGCCTCTGATAACTCCAGATGATGATCTTGGGAATTCTTGGGATATTTTGCTTTTTGACCTCTAGTGACCCCATATAACAATCTTGGGAATTCTTGGGAAATTTTCCTTTTTGACTTCTGGTGACCCCATATAACAATCTTGGGAATTCTTGGGAAATGTTGCTTTTTGACCTCAGTGATGCCAGATTACAATCTTGGGAATTCTTGGGAAATTTTGCTTTTTGACCTTTGGTGACCAAAGATGACCTTTGACCTCCATCAAAAACAATAGAGTTTTTCCTTACATCATGACAAATCTATATACCAAATATGAAAAGTGTCAGTCATTCCTATCTTGAGATATTGTGATTACGAGCTTTTCAGCTTTTTACCTCCAGTGACCTCAAATGACCTTTCACCTTCACCAAAAACAAAAAGCTACTTCCTGTCAACATGACAAATCTATGTACCAAATAAGAAAAGTGTCGGTCATTGCTATCTGGAGATACCGTGTTTACAAGCCGTTTACGAAGTTTTCGCAGTTTAACCTCTGGTGACCTCAGATGACCTTTGACCTCTACCGAAAACAATAGTATTCTTCCTCTCAACATGACAAATCTATATAGGCCATTCCCATCTTGACATATGGCGATTTCAAGGTTTTCGGTCTTTGACCTATAGTGACTTCAAATGACCTTTGAACTCCACCAAAAACAATAGGATTCTTTCTCTCAACATGACAAGTCTATATACCAAATATGAAAAGTGTCTGTCATTCCTATCTTGAGATATCGTGATTGACGAGCTTTTCGGCTTTTTAACTCCGGTGACCCCAAGTGACCTTTGACCTTCACCATTAACTATAGGCCTCTTCCTCTCAACATGACAAATCTACATACCAAATATGAAAAGTGTCGGTCATCCCTATCTCGAGATATCGCGATTACAAGGTTTTTTGATTTTTGACCTCTGGTGACCTCAAATGACCTTTGACCTCTACCGAAAACAATAGGATTCTTCCTCTCAACATGACAAATCTATATAGGCCATTCCCATCTTGACATATGGCGATTTCAAGGTTTTCGGTCTTTGACCTATAGTGACTTCAAATGACCTTTGAATTCCATCAAAAACTATAGGATTCTTTCTCTCAACATGACAAGTCTATATACCAAATATGAAAACTGTCTGTCATTCCTATCTTGAGATATCGTGATTGACGAGCTTTTCGGCTTTTTAACTCCGGTGACCCCAAGTGACCTTTGACCTTCACCAAAAACGATAGGCCTCTTCCTCTCAACATGACAAATCTACATACCAAATATGAAGTGTCGGCCATCCCTATCTCGAGATATCGCGATTACAAGGTTTTTTGGTTTTTGACCTCTGGTGACCTCAGATGACCTTTGACCTCTACCAAAAGCAATAGGGTTCTTCCTCTCAACATGACAAATCCATACAGGCCATTCCTATCTTGAGATATCGTGATTTCAAGGTTTTCTGTCTTTGACCCTTGTGACCTCAAATGACCTTTGACCTCCACCAAAAAAATAGGATTCTTTCTCTCAAGATGACAAACCTATATATCAAATATGAAAAGTGTCCGTCATTCCTATCTTGAGATATCGCGATTACGAGCTTTTCGGCTTTTTACCTCCGGTGACCTCAAATGACCTTTGACCTTCACCATAAACAATAGGGTTCTTTCTCTCAACATGACAAATCTATATACCAAATATGAAAAGTGTCGGTCATCCCTATCTCGAGATAGCGCGATTACAAGCCATTTACGAGGTTTTCGCAGTTTAACCTATGGTGACCTCAGATGACCTTTGACCTCTACCAAAATAATAGGGTTCTTCCTCTCAACATGACAAATCTATATACCAAATATGAAAAGTGTCGGTCATCCCTATCTCGAGATAATGCGATTACAAGGTTTTCCGTTTTTGACCTCTGGTGATCTCCGATGACCTTCGACCTCCTCCAAAAACAATAGGGTTCTTCCTCTCAACATGAAAAATTTATATACCAAATATGAAAAGTGTCGGTCAATCCTATCTTGAGATATCGCGATTACAAACAGCGTCACAAACACACATACACACCCATACACACATACATACACACACACACGACATCACCATCGCATAGATTCCTTACCTGCCTACGGCAAGGAATCAAAAAGGACAATAATCTGTTGTAAACAATGCGTTCTAGTATTTTAGATAAACTCGGTAACACTGAAATTGGACGATAATTGGCTAGCATCTTCGGATCACCTTTCTTAAAAACCGGGACAACTTTTGCAAGTTTCATTCCAGTGGGAAACACACTATTGGATAGAGAAATATTGAAGATATGGGCTAAGTAAGCTGTAGGTAAATGCATAACATTTCTTATAATAGATGGTTTGAAATTGTCAAAGCCGGCAGCCTTATTCGATTTTGGACACTGAAAAGCAACCTTGAGAATTTCATCTGGTGTGACTAGGAACAACTTAGAACATAGAGTAGGGATTATCGGTACCCATGAAATCATTTGCACGAGAGTGAGACTGAATATTATCAGCAGGGGGGGGGGGAGGCTATCCAGGACTGTATTTATGCAGGGGAATAAAATGTGCCCCGATACTATCTAAGTGGAGCGCCACCATTAGTTAGCGCGGAGCGTACCGAGGAAGTTTTGACAAAAATGCTCCCCAGATTGCAGGAATTAGCACTTTCCAAACTTTTTAAGCTGCATTAAAAAGTTTCAAACTTGGTATCTCATTGCGTTTATTTACAAGTGAGAAAATTTTCCACTGTAAATTACATTTGTGAGAGAGCTCTGTTTTCATAGGCGTAGGAGCTGTTCTAGACTGTGGGACGCTGAAAGTTGTTTCGGACAGCCGTCCCTAAGGAGAGGGGGAATCTCCCTCCTGTTTGGAAATTTTTTGAATATTTAAGGGTTCTTTAATGCAGTTTCGTGTAATATTTAGCAAATTTTGAGGAAAATTACTGCAAATTTTTGTTACCGTATATCTTACAGAGGGAAAGCTTAAGGGGTTTTCGTTCTTGAATTGAGGGGAGGGGGAAGCATGCTTCCACCGGCCACATTTTTGACTGGGGGCTTTAGTTTCCCCACTGCCTACATCCTTACACTGAAGTTAAAGGTAATCATACTTAGAGAATTACTCCCCGTTACATAGGAACTTATATGTATTAACTATTTGGTAGGATAGGGTGTCCGAATGTCACTTAATTACCACCATCCATTTTAATTTGCTCTTTTCATTGTTGCGATGATCGCTCCCTCTATACATGTAGGGGGACAAGATGACAAAAATTTTTTCATCTTGTGTCTTCAGTTCAATCAGCTTGAAGAAAATATGCTCAAATTATTGAATAAATTGCTTCGCATTTGTTTCATAAATTAAAAAACACATAAAACACAGAAAACAATTGCTTTTCCAAAATGAAGACGTTTTTACACTTGAAAATGTAAAGGTTTTCTTTTTACCTTCCTCCACTCTAAGTGGAGCGCCACCATAAGTTAGCGCAGAGCGTACCACTGTGTATATGTGAAGTCCTGACGATTAGCCCACATTTCTCAAGGTACAATAGGAAAAGAGAAGCACTTCTTTAAACTGGGACATCTCTGAGGCATGTTGCTTTAAAGGGAAATGATTCTCAACTTTTAATGCAATCTTGACTATATAGATATACTCATTACACTCCGGTAGGGCATTATTCAGCTCACAATTATAAATATAGCACTACCAATGAAGTATAATGAAACTCAATGAATGATTTATAGAGTTTTTACCAAACAACACTTCCTGCTTAAACAACATAAATTGTGTACCTAAGAAAGTTTGTTCAGAGCCTGAAAGAAACGTGAACGGTTGAAACAAAATGACACTCCCAGAATAAGTGTTCTACGGTTTTTAATGCCGCATGACAGAGGGTACAAAGGTTGGTGTCTCATTTATTCAATAGGTGAACTAGCCTATTAGAAGAACCTAGAATATGGCGTAAAATAAATTGAAAGTACTTGACTCTCGTTCAGAGACAGTTGAAAAGGGTATTCTAAAAATGCACCAGTCATTCAACAGCTGGCTCCAGTTAATACAGAAGTTCGATGAAGAAGAAATATTTTTGCCATTATAAGATCAATTAAACGAGTAGTGTTGGGTTTCTAGAGAATCAGATCAAATATTTCATTTTGTTGATCCTGAGTGCAATATCGATTATAAGTAGGAAAGAAGTAAGCCAACCTCGCCGGATTGTCTATAAAATACCATAGTGATAGGTAACCAAGCTAGATTAACTTTATGTAGAATGCTATTTAAAATAAGGAAAGAACCATTCTGTGACACGAGATCATTTACAAACATTACCCAAGCATTATTATGAAGCTTACGATATAAACATCAGGGAGGTGGAATTAGCTGGAGATACATCGAAAAAACTTTTAATTTATGCTTATCAAATTTGATCCACTTCAGCGAGTGGAGGATGTGCTGTAATCACGGATCATTGCATTTAGCGGTTTTGAAACCTTTTTGGTACCTCTTTATTGTCAAATACATCCTACCAAAGGGACTTGACTGACAACAAAACTTTGATGTCTAAAAAGTTCCCGACAGTCGGGAGCAAATTGATGTACTTGAATACAAAATGACTGTTTATTGCCACCATTCAATCAGGTGCGTACAGTAGAATACTATTGCTCTATGCATATGAGCAAAAAGTGTATGTCTAAATTTTAATCTCTGATTTTGATCAATCATATATATATACAAATATATTATATATATAAAAGAACAAAGAAAATTGTCTCCCAAATGTCTTATATATATATATATATATATATATATATATAATTATATATATATATATATATACAAATATATATAACATGATGATCGCCATACAGAGTGCGTGAAACTCAGAGTAGCAAAAAGCTGTAATGACATCGTGTGTACTATATTATATATATATATATATATATATAAAATAAATCTGTAAATAATCTGAAATAAATAGGAATCGCTTGCATTCCCAGAGCATCGTGTAAAGTGAAAATGAGTAAATGAAATCAACCTCGGAGAAAAATTGACCACCTCCACTGGGACTCGAACCCAGACCTCCTGCTTTACGTGCAGGTGCCTTAACCAATTAGGCTATGAAGCCGGTCTTGGCAGCTCTAATCTCAGAAAGATGACAATCTCTCACCGAGGGGGCGCTACACAGAGCAGTGGACGCCTCGTCCTTTTTCGACTCTGATCGGCCCAATAATTCCGGAAACCGGATGATTGAATGTTCAGTAAAGTAAATCTGTAAATAATCTGAAATAAATAGGAATCGCTTGCATTCCCAGAGCATCGTGTAAAGTGAAAATGAGTAAATGAAATCAACCTCGGAGAAAAATTGACCACCTCCACTGGGACTCGAACCCAGACCTCATGCTTTACGTGCAGGTGCCTTAACCAATTAGGCTATGAAGCCGGTCTTGGCAGCTCTAATCTCAGAAAGATGACAATCTCTCACTGAGGTGGCGCTACACAGAGCAGTGGACGCCTCGTCCTTTTTCGACTCTGATCGGCCCAATAATTCCGGAAACCGGATGATTGAATGTTCAGTAAAGTAAATCTGTAAATAATCTGAAATAAATAGGAATCTCTTGCATTCCCAGAGCATCTTGTAAAGTGAAATGAGTAAATGAAATCAACCTCGGAGAAAAATTGACCACCTCCACTGGGACTCAAACCCAGACCTCATGCTTTACGTGCAGGTGCCTTAACCAATTAGGCTATGAAGCCGGTCTTGGCAGCTCTAATCTCAGAAAGATGACAATCTCTCACTGAGGTGGCGCTACACAGAGCAGTGGACGCCTCGTCCTTTTTCGACTCTGATCGGCCCAATAATTCCGGAAACCGGATGATTGAATGTTCAGTAAAGTAAATCTGTAAATAATCTGAAATAAATAGGAATCTCTTGCATTCCCAGAGCATCTTGTAAAGTGAAATGAGTAAATGAAATCAACCTCGGAGAAAAATTGACCACCTCCACTGGGACTCAAACCCAGACCTCATACTTTACGTGCAGGTGCCTTAACCAAATAGGCTATGAAGCCGGTCTTGGCAGCTCTAATCTCAGGAAGATGACAATCTCTCATCAAGGGGGCGCCACACAGAGCAGTGGACGCCTCGTCCTTTTTCGACTCTGATCGGCCCAATATATATATATATATCATATATATATATATATATATATATATATATATATATATATATATATATATATATTTATATATATATATATATATATATATATATATATATATACACATATATATACAAATATAGGGGGTGTAGCGCCCCCTGATGAGAGATTGTCATCTTTCTGAGACTGGAGTTGCCAAGACCGGCTTCATAGCCTAATTGGTTAAGGCACCTGCACGTAAGGCAGGAGGTCTGGGTTCGAGTCCCAGTGGAGGTGGTCAATTTTTCTCCGAGGTTGATTTCATTTACTTATTTCTCTATATATATATATATATATATATATATATATATATATATATATATATATATATATATATATATATATATATATATATATATTATATATATTTATATATATATTGGTCTCGGACTCGGAAGGTGGGGACTCGACTACAGCACTGGTTGATGAGTACATGAAGCTATTTTTAGCTGGTTGTGAAACTTGTATCAATAACCCTGTCTGATAGCTGCACCACAAAAATTTGCCTTTTTCCGGAAATGAGTGCACCACCAAAGCATTTGAGAAAGATCTGTATCAAAGATTTGATAAAGTAACCGGAGAATAAGGTAGCTATGGAGTAACCGATATTGCAGTTAAAGCTTTAGCCTTACACTACTGTTCTAGACCGGGAAAGACTCTGCGAACGAGCTTAATTAAAACTTTAATTATGTATTTATTTGATTGTGGAATCTAATAGTGTAAAATTGGGATAGCAGCAAATATTGTGACTGAAAAGGTAGTCTTACCCCTCTGATTGAATTAATGAGACTTATTCTGGTAAATATTCTGCCTTCTCTAAAGTCAATTCTCTGAATTTCACATGTAATTCTAAATAATTGTTTGATATTGGATAACTTATTTACTGACATAAATATAAATATATGACTGGTATCATTGTACATCATTACGGAAGTATCTTGCAAAGACGTACGTTACAGAGAACATACAATTATTTGAACAATTTATTAGGTGTTGAAAACTTGTCGTGATATAGGGCATGTGCCATTTCTCGTTTGTTGGAAGGAGATTATAGAGAGGACATTGTTAACTGAATTGTCAAAATTTGAGAATTGGAGAATTATACGGCGGTCCGAAGGAGATCTGATGAAAACGGATTGATTCTTTACAAATCTGGTGGAGTTTGGGGAAACAGGTAGAGAATTCATAATCCCTTGTGAGGAATTGTTAATCCGTTGTAACGAACTAACAATTGGTTGAAACCAGGCTCGGAACCGGGAATTTTGAAGTGTGGGGGGGGGGGGAGTCGCACGATGGGGAGTCTTAAGTGCACCGAAGGTTCACCAAGAAGGCAAAGCCCCCGAAAGCTCTCGCAATATTTCATATTTAAGACACAGAAAATCGCCTCCAATTACTCTGTTAAGGAGATATTATTTTCAAATTTATGGCTGGGTAAAGCTATTTTGTGGGTACCGTCCTGATGAATTCTAGGGCGAATCTGAGGTTATTTCAATACATGAAAGATAGCACGATGGGCGACACGTACATTAAATTTTCAGAGAATGATTTTTTGCCACAATAAGTTCGTCATAATGTTATCGGGTATGGAATGCGAACAGCGATGATTGCATTTTCGATAAAAGGCGTCATTTTTAGGCTAAATAAGTCTGATTTAACAATGCTTTGTAATCCACAAGAGACCGCTTGTTTCCTTTACATATGTCTATCTGTTAAAAAGTGATAGCAGGTGAGCACACTTCCCCCCTTTACGAGTTACAAACTTTAATTTTTCATAATAGCGCCTGTACAGAAAAGCATAATGTAATACACTGAATTGTTAAATGTTGATTCCAAGGAAAAAGTTTGAAATAGTAGTCTTGGAGAAGAAAGTAAAAAAAACACAAAAAACAATTTTGCACGTAATGGGTCTCCCAAGGGCCCACGATGAGACACCAAACAGCAGGGGTCTACGGGTCAAGCCCCGATCGGCATGGGCGTCCGGAGGGGGCTAAGGCGGACACTCACCCCCCCCCCCCCCCGAAAATCAAAAACTTGAAAAAACGAAGAAAAAGTAAAGAAAAAAACAAAGAAAATATAACATAAACATTTCTTAACAGTTCACTCAGTGTGAATTTCTACTTTCAAAACAGGAATTGAATAAAAATATCAACACTCGGACCCCAGCAGTCCCCCTCCCCCTCCCTGAGCATATTTTTGGCATTTTTTAAAGTTTATATTTACGATATTGCTAGTGTTTTCCCTTTTTATATGAGGTAAACAGGCCTTGGAAGTGCCATTTCCAGCGATCTGGGAAGCAGTTTGGGCCAAAAATTTTTTGCGCTCCGCGCCAACCCATGGTGGCGCGGGCCGCTAAGAGTCTGTCTGTGGGCTTCATCCCCCCCCCCCATCCTTGACAAATTCCTGGCTACGCGTTTGTCAACACTGTGTGAAAAGTAGCATATAAACTCTTTTCTGGGAGTAAAATATTATCCGTGAAAAAACTTTGGCCCCCCTAAAAAATTTTGTCCCCCTGAATTTTTTTCTGCGGACGCCCATGTGCCGATCGGGGTACAGGGGACCCGGAAGCTCTCGAAATATTTCATACGGGACTAAGAAAGCAGAAAATTAGCTCTAGTTACACTATCAAGGAGATTTGTTTCATTTAAGTTTTCTAAAATTTGATGTCAGAGGCTGCGTGCAGGTTATTACAAGGGCACCTGGTTAGGTCTAGTGGAGAACCTGGGGGTATTTCAAAGTTCGGAAGCTAGCATTAATCGCAAGATGGACACTTAGTTTTCAGAAAATGGTTTTAGCCATAACAGAGTAAGTTTTTTATTTTAGTTGAAAGGCTAGTCGGGCATAGGGTGTGAACAATTTAGGCGTAGAGTGTCGACATTTGTCATTAAAGATATCATCTTCAGTGTAAGACATGCATTCCGGCACTTCTTTTAGACACTTTAATTTCCTAAAAACTGGGCTTTTTAGGGAGCGAAGTCTAATTGATCAATGATCTGTAAACCGTTAGAGAACATTATTTTCCTTCAAACACGTTTTTTATTTCAAACCTTGAAAAAGGTGGAAATAATTCCCTTTCTTCACACGTCACAAACTTTGCTTTTCCAATCACGCCGACACTGAAGAGCGCTTATGTAACAAATTTGTTCTTGAATGAATTGAAAATGTTTGAGATGGTAGAATATGGACAAGAATTAACTGAAGGTGAGGGCGAGAAAATTGAGAAAGTTAATGGAAGATTTTTGATAAAAACAATTACAATACATCAATTACTCATCCGCAAAGACATTTCACCCATCTTCCTAAAGAAATCTTGTGCCGTAACTTCTTTTAGATGATTTTAAATTTCGATTGGAAACCACTGGGCATGCACTCGTCCTCATTTGGCAAGAAGTCCACAGGATAGCATGTCCCCTTATCAGCCGTGATCATTGTAGAACACCTATATGTGCGAAAAGCTGGCATCTCAATCAGCCGAGATTGCAGAAGATTTCACACTACAACACAAATGTGTCACTACAGTGTAGCAGGCCATGCTCCCTAGCTCCAGTAACCACAACACCTTTATCTTTATGTTCAAGTCTGTTCATCTGTAGACTAGCATAATTGCTCAGACACACAGATGTTCTCGCTACTCACGGATGTTAGGAGGGAAACTGAAGACAGTAATTTGTGCGTAAGGTGCGATATCCTGCAATTCCCTCTGATGGAATGCCAAATATTGTTTCCTCAACTGTATTCGTAGAGGTCGGTTTTGTTCTTGTGAGTGTTCGTTTTTAAAACTCACCCCTATGAAAAAACACCTTGATCAGCCCACACACAAGCAAGTTATCAAAATTTTTTATAAGTCAGAAACTTTTCCCCGGTTTCCACGTTTACGACATGGCCATATAGCCAGGTCGAAAACGCGGAAACCGAGGAAATTGAAAAATCGCAATAACCGTCCAATAATTTTCCGCGGTTTCCGCGTTTCCTTGTTTTCGACCTAGCTATATGGCCATGTCGAAAACGTTAAAACCGAGAAAAAGTCTCCTACCTAGAAAAATTTTGATAACTTGCTTTGCTGAAGGTATGTACACATATATGTATTCAGTTATCAAAAATTTTCTGAGTCAGAAACTTTTCTCGGGTCCACGTTTTCGACCTGGCCATATAGCAAGGTCGAAGCGTGGAAACCGAGGAAAATTATTGGGCGGTTATCGCGGTTTTTCAATTTCCGCGGTTTCCACGGTTTCCGCGTTTTTTACCTGGCCCACACAAAAGTATTTCTTTTTAAATTGATTGTTCTCTTTCAAAACATATTTCAAAAGATGATCGTGCATAAAGCTCTAATTGGTGTCTGTTGCAAAAAAAAGACCTCCACCCGAGACGTTCTTCCCTCTGCCTTCGAAAAGCCAGGGTCTGGCTCTCACAAAATAAACCCCTTTTGTAAAACCGTGTATCCTCCCATAAAGAAGGTGCAAGCTGCCCACGCCAAAAGAGTGGAACCTGTACAACACATGGGGATGGTAGTAGCTTCATATCATTTTGATGTGCAATGTCGGTGGGTGGGGATTCATGGGAAGGGGCTTCGCCCTCCCTTTGGGGAAATTTTGTAAATTCGGTGCTCTATTTTGAAAACAGCGGAAACTGGCACCGAATTGAATTGATTAAGAATGGTGATTTTTCATACCTCTTTTGTCTGTTGACTAAGGGGGTGAATCCTATTGCCAGTCTCATCGCATTTAGCTTCCCAGAACAATGCCGCCTGGTTAATCGATTATCATTCTGTTAAGCTTACCGAACATATTTTCACACGTTCATTCATATTCAGAAAAAATTCTCAACTCCAATTGGTCCATTTACGGTCAGGTGACAGTGCATTATCCTAGGATCACCGCACGGTAAATTAAGAGTAAAATCACCGGCGGATGAATACAAGAGATTTCGTTGCTAAGGGGTTGCCATGGATCATTTACTTCTAGTTACGTTACCAGCAGTTAGTTACATCGTTGATATGTGTCATGATTTATGAATATTGTTATTGAATTCATTTTGTTTAATTGTAATTTGTTACTTGCGCACGAACATTGGTTCAATGGTTGCTGATCGTGTCGTATATTCTCGAGGTTATGCTTTCAATAAAATGTGGTTCTTAACAACACAAATTTTCTGTCTTTTTCGTCTTTTCATCAAAATCTTGTTGTGTATGAATGAAAAGGGACAAAATAGAGGATAATGCGCTTCGGGGGTTAAGGCTATCGCTGGATGGACTAGTCTGGAGCTTTGCCCTCGTGCATCGCTTGCATTAACCCCCTATCATACATTGTCCTCTGTTATTGCACCGTCCAGCGTTGATTAACCCTTTATTCAGCTAAGCACTTTCCTCAGAAGCATAGATGCCTTGCTTCTAGGTTCTTATTACACTTCTTCAATTGGTTACACCTATCCCGTACTTCATTCTATTCTATGCACTTTCTATTCTGTTGCTCTGTTTAGAAAAGGCTGCAGAGTTTCCAAAAAGTGGCACAAATCTGGTGATACCAGTCACTTACTCCTATGTGAAAACTGCTTGTATTAGGTGTCCAGGTAGTGTTCAAAGTTTCTGTTTTCTGGGAAGACAACGTCGAGGGGAGCGAGCACAAGTCACAGCGGTCACCTCCTTTCGGTTATTTTAGATGTACATTACCAGGCGGGTGCAATATTAGGAATTTCGGTGTAACACAAATGCAGCTTAAATTAATAAGTGAAGGCAGCAAAACCCGCAATTTTCGGAGAACTTGTACAAAATATGAGCGGCAAATCCATTTGACGGTAAGATATTTTGTACCCACTTGCGCATGTTGATATAACGAACGAAACGACGGTGTTTTAAAGAGGCCACCTTGTCTGTCTATATTCTAAATTAAAACTCATAAAAAATTAAGCGTTAGCGCTGCAACCTTTCCGATAACCTTTTTTATATAACAGCGCTGTTGACAGGGCCGTCGCGACCGGGGGGTGTGGGGGGTGTCTCACCCCCCTAAAGTTCGTCAGAGCGACGATAGTCGGAAAATCTGAAATGCCAGTTGGAATTTCTGATATCTCAGTCGAGCACATTTTTCCGACTGTGCCTATGTCAACTTTGTATATATTTTCAACTAGACCAAGTGAGAATAATAACAAACGTTATTTTCCTCACGTAGAATCAAATCAAAGCCGTCCTTTTTTCGCAAATTCTTCTCAAACTTTCAAAATTTTCGCGCGCTCCGCGCGCTTCAAACCTTACCTCAGTGTTGTTCTTATTATCAATATCTTCCGATTGCAACTTTCGGAGAAGCACAACAGCAGAAGTTGAAAGCTGTTTACAAATTACCAGGTAAAAGACTGGCTTTTTGAGTGGCATGTTGGTTTGTTGGGCAATTAAAAGTAGCTCGATGCAGATTCTGAATGCAGGTTTTATTATGGTAATCTTATTTAATGAAAATTTTGGCGCGCTTCGCGCGCATGCGTCACGATTTACAATCAATCTCATGAACATTATTAAGGTAATTATACCAGACACAGTTCTATAGGAGCTAGGGCGCTTTAGTCCCCCTCCCCAAATTTTTCCGAGCCCCACAAAATTGCGCAAGTTTTATATGGACTAATATTGGTGAAGAACATAGATATACTCAGAAAATATTCCAAACGTCTATTTATCAGGCCCGTAGTCAGTAAGTTCTATAACAATTCTTTCTATAACTTAAAAAAAAAAATCGCGCGCTACGCGCGCTTTCATCTATAGTTCTATCTAGTGGTAACACCCCGTTTCAAACATATTGGATTTCAACGTTTCCACAAATGTTGTTCTTCCGTGTAGGCGTGATTGTAGAGAAACACGAAAATGCATCGTTGCGAAGTTCTTTCCTCTTTTTCCTAACTTTTGGAACAATATTTCTTCAGCCTCGCCATCGTGGCAAACATATTTTGTAAGAAAAAGATCTTTCAGTTTCGTAGGAGATCCTTAATGGGTAAGATGAAGAATGTAATCCCCGGCGACGACCATGCAGTCACTCGAACAAATTTCTTGGTTTTGTCCAGATTCTTTAATAAAAGCCCAAACTTTTTCAACTTTCCTTAATGAAAATTCAATATAACCTCAAATTTTTCGGCGCGCTTCGCGCGCCTTAAGTTTTGAGTTCGGCAACCCATTGAATCTGTAGGGACTTTGAGTAGCTGGCCCCCAGTCAGGGCGCTCCCCCATATACATGTCGCAAATCAAAGCACCACCCCTGGCTGAGCTTGCGTGCAGGTTTTTCATTTTGGCATTGAAGTATACCCCCAAATTTCGGCGCGCGATCCTCACAATCCACGTTGTATCACTTATGAACATTATAAGCAGAACGTACCAGTGAACTTTTATAGCATAAACTAGGTGTACATTCTGAAAACGCGCTTGTTAGTCGTCCTAAACCCCTTTTGCTCTACCTGTCTGGGAGGTCTAGTATCATTTTTCTGCACCTATACTCTCCCTCCCGCCCATTCCCCATTGCTAGAGGCTGTTCGTCTGGATTTAATTTCAAAATTAGTAAAAATACGATAGATGCTAGGTAATAAGCATTATGCCATTGCCCCATTTTATACAATTGATCCAGAGCTTCCAGGAGGCCTATACAGGTATATGCTAGCATTACATGCCAGAATAGAAGGCAAATGGAGGGGGGCTTCAGGAGGTTTGTTGACAACGTATTCTTCTCTTAGACAACATTCTTTCTACTTTCACCTAACCAAATCTTAGTATTCACTAAATTATGGACATTTTCCAGCCATATATGATCAGTTCCAAAAGTATCCCAAGATAGCACCATTTTGCATCTAAGCAACCTTACCTGAACAAAAAATTTCTCAAAGGTAAGGGTGACACCCCCTCCCCTTAGGCCCCTCCCCCAGGACGGCACCTTTATGAAGTGACGAAGGATCCCAACTGCTGTATCATACAAAAGTAACGCCCATAAAAACGAAAATGCAATTTACGGGCCGCCACTCATTTGGAAAAAGAATCAAACCAGTCGGAAAAATTAGAATTCATTTAATTATGGACATTTTCTAGCCATATATAATCAGCTCCAAAAATATCCCAAAGATAGCTCCATTTTGCATCGAATTAACCTTAAATTAACAAAACTTTCTCAAAGGGGAGGGTGACACCCCCTCCGCTTAGACCCCTCCCCCAGGACGGCACTTTTCTGAAGTGACAAAGGAAGGATCCCCACTGCTGTATGTGAACGCAGGGCGCATAAAAATGGTGCAATTTACGCCCCACCATTCAGTTGAAAAAATATCCATCCAGTCGGAATTTGGGACCTTCACACCCCTCCCCCCGAACATATGATCCTAGCTACGGCCCTGGCTGTTGATAAGGGTTTAAAGCATATTGAAAGGTTAGTGAGCTCAGTCTTTGACTGCCTAAGCACTCCCTTCCTTTATCGTATTTCCGATCTTTTTGAAGGAGGTAACATTCCTGATTAAGTTTTCCTCAAATGCGTAAATATTATCATTTCACACTCAACTGCATTACAGTAATGAAAAAACATTACAGGCAATACATTTTTAGTATATAATTTATTTTTGAAACATTTACTCATTTTTAAATAAGTTATTAAGTGCCTAAACATTTTGGATTTTGGCTATGCTAACTCTTTCATAATAAGTACAACTTTTGTCCAAAATACTTCCGAAATATTTTTTTTAGTAGTTATGATCCCATGTTTTGCTTTTTACACATGATGACGTCAACTGTTATTGTGGATGATGATCCTGAACACGAACTCGCCTCACAGCTTTCCTCATTTTCCTATACATTTAGGGAGATATTTTGCTTCAGATAAGTAATACCAATTACTTTTATTTAAGTCCAACCTTCAAGAAGTTCGACGTATTTTCATCTCTGTATATTTTATATGGCAATAATAATAATAATAATAATCAAAGATGTTCTCTCCGTTACCGCCGTTGTAGTCACCGTTGAGGTTGGCATAAGAACAATATCGGTAAAGGCTGCCTTCTGGAAAATAATAGCAATAGCTATAAGAATAACTATAGTACCAACCGCCATGCCACCAGCCACTTCTGTGTCCCTCAGCACAGTTACTGGAGCTTCTCTCGTCGTTGTCCTGGTCGTACGTGCTGAACGCAATGTTTTGAGTATTATAGAGGCTATTACAGGACTATTTACAAAAGGACAAGACTATTTACAAAGGCACAGACAAACGAAAAACCCGAACCGGAGCGGACAAAAACGTCTGGGACTTGGAAGTAGAGCACCGAGTGACACAGTTGGCTGGAAGTGCAATCAAATGAAACGTTGCCAGGTGAGTACAACTCAGTTTATGGATTTCATTTCAAGAAAAATTACGGGAAATGCGAGAGAAATGTGCAAATTCATTGGATTGATATCATGTATATAAAATTATTTCATATGGAATGCGGGGAAATTTGTGAATTTTGAAAGCATTTTGAATATTACTTTTTCACTTTTCTGGTGTTATCAAAATCACAGGCTTCAATGGTCCTATTTCCCAATCTAAAGTGTCCGTCAAACATGATCGGAAGCACTAGCATTTTTGCGCTCTTGTTTGACAATGCATCCCTTGTTCATGTTTTTGCCGATACTCAAATCCGCTGTCCGACAAAGTTTTTCAGAGCTGTACACCGCAAAAAGAAAAAGAAAAAACGATTCCAGTTCGTTAGTTACGAGGAGAGGAGTAGCATGGTCTTCCTGCTAGATAAGAGTCCTCATCACTTCCTTTCTCTTCATATTTTGTGTAAACAAACTCTGAAGCGTAAAATACAAGGGGTAACCTGCTAGATTAACATCTGCTGCAAGACTGTCTTGTAATCCTCCATGATGGTCAGTTAACTATTTACTCGACAATGCAGGATTACAAGACAGTTTATACTTTATGCCCTTACTTGATTTCGAAGAAGAGTGGAGAGAAACAAAAGGTGCGAATATAAGTCTCCAATCTCCAGGCAGAAACACCCAGGTGATGGTGGCAGTATGGGACCGTTGGTTAATGAGGTATTTACTTGAGATCCCATGAATGCTTAAGTTTCCATTAAGTCCTCGCCCGATATAGTATCTTGCAACAAACTACTTTATCAATTCCACCCCATCCGTTGATCGTGCAAAAATTTTCTAACGTTTCTGTGTTTTCATTTGTGATTATCTGGTGATGTTTTGTTTCTTGAATTATCCACGAAAGAGTTTTTTATTTTTCATTTATTTTTATTATTTACTGAATATGGGTGATTTGAGGGAAACATTGATAGGGGAACCTGGAGTTAGTTCCTAAGAAAGGAGTAAAAGTCAGCTGCTTGGACCATACTTTGGTTTTTAGAAGCCCGGACACTGACAATAAACCAGTGAACCCTGACATTGCAGTTTGATCGTTTCCCCCATCGTGCAGAATGAAAGCGGTTTTTGGGCAAAAGGGGGAAATATATCAAAAAATTTTGGCTGAAACACTTAAAGGTGCACCATCCGGATGATGCCCTTCGCTTTTCATTCGCTTTGGAGGAGCTTCTTTTTTAACGTACCCGAGAAACAGGCACTGACAACACTAAAGGATAATCCCAAACCCAAAGGAAAAACCCTGACAGATCACGAACAATGTCAAACAGACTACACATACCATGCAACAAGAAAACAAAAGTCTTTTTGTAGTAGCTGAGATTTTTAGTACTGCCACTGCAGGCCAATCCCCAAAAACAACACATCCAGCCCAACCACCAGACCAAAGAAACCCGCAAAACAAAGTCGCCCACAGAAGCACCCCAAATCCAAACCACACTCAAGGCAAAACACTACGCCCGAGGAGTGGGCAACACCCACAACCGGCAGGCAACACCACGCACGCCCGAAGGCAACACCACAGACTGGGGCCCGAAGGCAACACCACGCCCGAAGGCAACAGCACTTTTCTTAAAAAGCACCGCGGCAAAATAACAGGGTGCACCTTGCTTGCCGCACGAGATGCCCCGGAGGCAGTTGTGGCAAACGGTAACCTCATTACTCCCACGTTTAATCTAACTCCACAACCGGATGCAGTTCCGGATGTAGCCTTCGCTTTGGCTAAACCCAAAGGGCAGTCAAAAACATCAGATATCGCCCACAGCGGCGACTCTCGCCCTGGAACTTCGACAAGTGGTCTTTCAGCTGACTTTCAGGCAACACAAATGACACTTCCCGAGTTTTTCAAGTCTAAACCCCAAAGCCGGGAAAGTAAGTGGAAGACGCCTCAACGGAAGAAGCAGTGACTTATTGTATTGCTAAAGGAAATCCCACCATACCCCATATATTCTGTGGGATCAAATCCTGGAGTTCGAGAAAAGATGTTGAAAGCTTTTGATTCCCGTTACGACTTGTGGATCCCGGAATTACTTCACAAAACCACGACCGGCGCTCTGCTTGCCTGCCTATACCTAACTATAAACTACTAGAACGCTACGAGATGACATTCAAGGGCTGAACTTACGCAAAAGGAACTATTACAGTTTAACGATGGATATGTGGTCCAGTAGGACCACCTGAAACCGCCGTAACTTTAGGAGTGAACTGTTCATTTCATAAATGGACACCTTGGCAGTTACAAAGTAAAAAGTCTGGAGACCGATTTTATCTGGCCGGAGTCTCACAAGCGGAACCGCAGAAGAAAAACTTTTGCTTAATATTTTAAAGTTATGCCTTGAAGACTGGGACCTGGATATTTCTAAATTGGCTTTGCATCACGACTGACAATGGTGGTAACATTGTCAAGATGGCAAAGGGACCATGAATTAACAAAACTCCGCCTTTCTTGCTTTGGGCATAAAACTTACATCTAGCCATAACGGAATTCAATGAAGGAATGAAGGTCGTGTGTCAAGGGGCAATTACCATGTGCAAGGGAAATGTTGTTGGAGCTTTTTCCAATAGTCACAAAAGACCCCAGCTTGTTGTGGGAAAATCAGCCTTAAAACGCAAACTTGCCCCCCAGAAGACTGGGCATCATTTCTGTAAGTAGGTTTTTTCTTTTGTAGCCTGCAGTAAGCACCCTCTGTGGCTCTCCCCCCCTCCCACCAACTTGGAAGGTTGTCGCGATGAATCGAACAAGAAGAAACTTCTGTCCGCTGGCGCCCGCCGGGTTTTTGGTTTGTGGGCCCGCATGAATCTTTTTATTGTTAACTTGGTCAAAAGTTTATTGGATGAGGAGGAGGGGCTGATAATTTATGTGACTGCTATGCTCAGCCTTCTTGAGCCCTTCCTGCTTATTATTTAGTTCCCACCTATATATCCTTCATTTGGGCCATTTAAAAGGTTTATTGTTGTAATGGGCGCAGCGCCGAAGTGGCGTAGGCGAGATCATCCTCATGGTCGGGTCTCGCGGGGACTGGGGAGGAGTTGTCCCGATTACCTTTCACATAGCAGTACTCTTTTGAGTCTTGACTGGAATTTTCCTGGGAAATATTAGGCCTATACCCCATGACTGGTGGGATAGGACGATAACTAGCCCTATAAAATAAACGATAAATAATACCCTTTACCTTTAAATCAAGAACAACTAGAAAATATAGCCGCAGTTAGCAGGTTTAGCCAAGGGTGTTCGCGAAACGAATTTTTAAAGTAAGGAGGAGGGGGTTTGAGACTCAAATGTTTATTTCCCCGGCCCGCTCTGGGCGGTCCGACAAGAAAGTTGCTAAGAAAAATTTGATTTTGAAAAAATGAAAAATAAACATGTAATTGTGAAACCCCCCCCCATTTTGTTTATCGGGGGGAGCATGTGAATTATCCAAAAGAGTATATGTTTTGTTGCATTTGGCTAATTATTTTCAGAGTGTACTACAAAGGTTAGGGATCAAGGCAAGCTATTGATTCGACTGCCATAATCCTTGAGCAGGAAAACGGCAATAAGCCAAACATTGGCAACTGACAAGAAGCTGGGTGCACTTAATCCGCAAAGTGGCACGATAGAATGGTTCTAGAGGTGCGATTAACAACGCTTTGGAAATCCTTTTTGGCCCTATTTACTGACATATTGTCTGGAGATTCATTATGCTTAGTGCTTCTACGCTAGCTCCTACCATGGGTCTGTTTTTGGGAAAACAAACAGCAGATTTCATGGGTAATGCAGAGAAACAGACACAGGAGCTTCACCATGGCTGACAAAATCATAAAAATGTTGGCATATATGTCGGATAAGAGTTTCAGAAACGATCCTCCTCACAAAAAAAACTCATTCAACATTTCTATGTTTCCTTCATGCTACGCTTATAAAGGCGATTTAACCCTTGAAGAGGAAGAACATTGGAGCCGTCAAGCGGGACTTGATTGAGGGAGGATGGTAATACCATCATATCAGCTTACGGCACCTGGAGCTGAGGAAACTGGTGGATTTAACCTCCGGCGCTCCGGCCGTTAGTTTAGTTAGATGGGGTTTAAACGACACACCAACAACGAATGTGTTATACAGATACAGTGTCAGCAATAAAACAAAAAAAAATAAAAAAAGTCAATGGCGAGGTGAAATCACCTAAAAGGAAAAAGGATTGGGCAAAATACTAAGCAATCTAAACAAAAGCCAATGTGGGAGTCATGTCAAAATTTCATGTAAAGGTTACTTTTTTTGAGAAAGTCCAGTATGAGCGAAGGATCTGTGTGCTCAAATAACGTCATACCTGCCAACTTTTGGAACACCAAAATAGTACTGTGACTGTAAGTAGTGAATGCCGTCCTGGGGGAGGGGTCTAAGGGGAGGGGGTGCCCCCCTCCCCTTTGAAAAATTTTTGCTTATGTAGGAATGGCTAGATGCAAAATGGTGCAACATTTGATGCTAGATTTGAATGGCATACATCTTGAAAAAACCCTATTTTTATGAAGGGTCCTTTCTTAATTTTCTTGCTTGGTGAAACATTCTTTCTCAGATCTTATTGGGGTGATCTAGAATGCTATGTGATAAAAATTTAATATGCAAGGGAGTGGAGTCACCAGTAGCTGATTCCACCCACCAACATTAAGGAACATCCCATGAAAATGATCATTTCTTCCAAGTTTTCATGTTTTCAACTCTTCAAAATGAGTTACAAATAAAGTTTTACCTAGGACAAGGCCCCCACTCTAGGATCTTAAGCCAGCTGCAGTAGCCTGCTTTGCCTGCTTGAGAAGTTCCTTGGAGTGTTGTGTTGAATGACACTGTGTTCCTGTGGCCACCATGACCATCATCCTGGTCATTAAATTCCCTAACACTTTGGTTGACAGGCTAGACCGGAATTCAGTTTTATTTTTGTTCACCAGACTAAAAATGCGTTCACAATCAGCATTGCTATGATACATAACTAAGACCACCTTAGCTAACTTAACTAATGCTGGATACTTTGCACTGCCAGTTGCCAGGGACTTGAGTTTGGAAATTTCATTCCAAACTGCATCAATTCGTAGCCCTGGCTTCATAATGTGATCAAGATTTTCTGATTGAAATCTACAAAATTCTTCCTCCACCTGCTCCTTGTCCTGTTCTGACAGGAATTGTGGGAATCTATTTGCAAAGTAGAGCCATTGACCCAGCTTGATTTCTGCTTTCTTTGACACATCTAACACTTCTGCATTTTGAAGCAATTCCTCCTTAAAAGGGTATGCCTTGATCATATAGGTGCATGCTGCAACATAATAGTTGCGAACACTTTTGTAGAAGCCATTTGTATCACACTCTTGCCCATGGTCCCTGATGAATTCTCTTACTGTTCTGCCAACAAACAACTCATCGTCACTCTTCTGATTGCTTGAGTTTGCAAAGTCCACTTCATACACTTTTGTGTTTGAAGCTATGACCTCAGGTTTGACAAACCTGATAAGCAGCTCACGCAGCTGATAACACATCACACTGTGTAAGCGATGAATACATGGTTCATCTTTCTGCAGCAGTAAATTACTCTCTTCAAAGAGTGGAATAGTCTTGTTCAAAAACAAGCAGTAAAGTTTCACATTAGGATTTGACATCATGGTAACTACACGCTGAGGCTTGGAATCAGACACAAGTTTAATCATGGGTGGAACATTTGTAGAAGCTTGTTTCTCTGAAGATGAATTTTTGGCTGATGCTGCAGGGGGCTTTTTAAGTACGTAGAAACAGGCACTGACAAACTAGAGAAAAATCCCAAACCCAAACAAAAACATGACGGGTCCCAAACACAAATGCTAAACAAACTATACATACCGTGCAACAGGGAACAAAAGAGTCTTTGTTACTACTGAACTCCAGTAACTGCCACTGCAGCCAACCCCAAAACAACTCCCCACAACCACATACCACCCAAACAAATTCCGCCCACACGCCCAAAGGAAACACTACGCCCAAAGGCAACTCTACACCCCACGGCAACAACACGCCCGAAGGCAACACTACGCCCGAAGGCAACACTACGCCCCAAAGGCAACACTACGCCCGAAGGCAACACTACGCCCGAAGGCAACACTACGCCCAAAGGCAACAGCACTTAAAAAACACCGGGGCAAATACAGGTGCACCTTGCCCAAGGGTGCCCCGGAGGCAGTTGTGGCAAAGGGTAACCTCATTATCCCCACGCTTTAACAAGCTCCACAACCGGATGCAGTTTAACCTGCTGATGCTGCAGGTGTAACCTTTGCAGGATGAGCTACCTTTGCAAGTGGAGATTTCTTGCTAGAAGTCTGCTTTTTTAAGGATGGCTTTTCTGTGGATTTTGAACTTGAAACGGTCTTTGTGACAGGAGATTTTGTGCAAGAAGTCTGAAGCTTAGAAGATGGGTTTCCAGTTTTTGTTGAAGGTGGGCACTGGGCAGGGCGAGTTGTACTTCCATGTGCTGCGTCTGGTTCAGCAGATGTCTTTGCTGGTGTTTTCTTGATAGGAATTTTGAACTCTGCAAAGAATGGCTTGCTTGCTACACAAGGGCTTGAACTTTGTTTAGACTTTGCTGATGCCTCTGCTAATTTAGCTGGACAACTTGAACCAGTCTTTGCAGTAGATGACCTCTTTGGGGCAGGGCCAGTGGTTTCCTTGGAGCTAGGCAGTGACCTCTTGGAAGCAAGCTTCTTTTCAGATGACCCCAGTTCTGGTCTGTCTTGACAGTTTTTTCTTTTTCCGCTCTGAAGAAAGGGTACAATGCATCCCACTGTTCAAGTAGCCTTACTAGGCACTGTCCAAGCAATAACCATCTGGTGGAAACATGTTTAATGATCTTGTGTTAAGGTACTCCCGTTTTCTGCTGGAAAGCCCTAAACTCCTGTTTGCGCTTGCTACTCTTCTCCAAATGGTAGAAAATATCTATCAGCAAGTCATCAACCCTCACTGGAAGCTGCTTTGCTGCTCTTTCTGCAGCGATATGCATGAGGTGACAAGGGCAACCTGTGGTATAAAAATAGAAACATGCAAAATATTTCATGGGAATATCATGATTTTTTATTCCACAAAACTCATGCAGAGCTGCTATGTTAGGGACTCAGTTTGTACAGTATATGACTCCAGATGACCTTTGACCCACTATAGAGCAACAGGTTTCTTTACATCACCATATTAGCCATTCTTATACTGTACCAAGTAAGAAATCTATCCAAGCTTCCTACCTCAAGAAAGTTAAGATGTCAAAAAACTTTCAGAGTTTGACTCCTGGTAACCTCAGATGACCTTTGACCTCCTAAAACAATTGGTTTCTTCCTCTCACTCTATTATAAATGCATCTACGTACTAAGTATGAAATTTATCCAAGCTTCCTAGTGTACATTGAGATATCATGTCAAGTTAACAAGGTTTTCAGACCTACATATTATGACTGCATAGGTTTCTCTTTCATCCAAACCAGCAAAAATTACCTGTATACTTACAAAAATTTAGGTATCCTGCTTCCAACTGAAAAGTTATTTGCAGCCAACAACACACTTGACATGTGCATGACCCTGTTTATGAAGCCACAATTATAATTTGCTGGATATTTTAGGCCCATGCTGGCTGATAAATTGGTGAGAATGAACATTGCTCTTCTCTTAACTATTCATTTTAATTATGTTAGGTTCCAACATGCACGTATTGAAATACTGTAGGCTAGGCCCCTAGACTAGGCCAGTTTATCCTTGTCTGTCTCATTCTATTTCAGTATTTGACATTTGGAATAATAAAAGAAACTTACCAGCAATGTAAAGGGAAGGAGCTTCTTTCACAAGGAATGCAGCAACCCCTTTCACTTTTCCAAGCATCACACTTGCATTATCAGCAGAAAAACACACAAGGTTCTCCCAGGGAATTTCCAAGGTTTCCAATTCTTTTTGAAGAATCTTGAAGATGTTCTCCCCCGTTGATGGCTTATCACACTCCCTTAATGAAAGCAGCACTGATAAGACACAACCTTCATCTGGATCAAAATACCTAACACAAAGTGGATATAACTTCACATCTTCATAATCTGTGCTTCCATCTGTTGCCATACTAAATGGTGACTCTCTTATTGTGCTTAAAATCCTCTTCTGGGAATCTTTGCCAAGAGTTTCAACAATGTAAGTTGTTTTTGTTCTAGCACAACTGTATTTCTTTGCAATGTGGCTGTCTGGGAACATCTTCTGAAAAAGTTTGCCACAGTGGTCTGCCACACTGAGAGGAATGCTATGTTCAACAAGAAATTCTGTCATTAGGACTTCAGCATTTATAACACTAAGATCTGTTGTGGTTGCAAAATAATCTCTCACAGATTTCCCAGAAGATGCCTCGGCAATGCTACTATGCTTCTTTGATTTAATATGTTTCTGAACATCATTCAGTCCGCCGTGACTTATGTTGACATCCGCTAAACACAGCCTGCAGAAGACACAGTGTTCTCCAAGTTTGGATGGAGAAAGCACAGGAAACTTTTCAGAATATTCCTTTCTGTACTTCTGAGATCCACTTTGTTTAGGCCTAGATGAATGGCTCATTTTGAACGTCCATTCCAACACACAAATACTGGAAGGTGAGAAGAGTGTTCAATTCACAAGCTCCGTACACCATCCGACAATCCAGACTGTGACTACCATAGAATCTTTAAAGTTGCTTCGATATAATTGTACACTTAGCCTAACGTTAGGCTAGAGCATACTTAGGCCTAGTGTTAAAGTTTGTATAACGTTCGACTATATCACCTTACAGTACCTGTCCAAACACACAGTAGCCTAACCTTAGGCCTCGCTGAAAAAGTTTCGTAACTGATATACGTACGGGTTATTATCCACGAAAGTTCACTAGTGAACAGTCTCTGTTATTCCGAATGATTATGAAAATGTTTCGGCTGGAATGCTTCAAACGAACAACGATCACAACTACCATGAAAAGCACTACGAACATTTAACGTGCACATGCACAGGATATGGCGGTGCGCAAAGCTGCATTGTATACCATACCTGTACAGTACTTAGCCACGGACGTCCCATATACGTATACATAAGAAGTCCGTGGTACTACTACCTGTATCGCATACAGTACGCTAATCGCCTACGTAGCAGGCTGTACAGCATATTCCTTGGAACCTTGTTGATTCATACCTTATGGTTTAGGAAACAGAGGAGCGAACAGAGTCGTCTCCGCGGTGTAGTACGCAACTCCATGCTGTATTGATATATGAGTACGGCATGCATGCGAGGCTTGCGAGCACAGTGCTAAGTGAGTGTATTACTGTAACCATGAGCCGTGCATTATTGCCTGTCAATGGCTGATCATACAAACGTGCAAACATGCTGTGTTTGCCACGGTAGTTCAGAAATACAAAACATCGTAATTTTGGGGCTGTAATTCGGAATTCGTAATCGGGCGGAAAAAATCGTACAAATTACGCCAAAATCGTAATAGTTGGCAGGTATGTAACGTCTTCAGGTTTGGCACAGTGTAGTACTTCTGACGGATATGGGAGTATTCATAGCAGTCAATGAGAATGTGACTGACAGTGACAGCACAGTCACTCCGGCCGAAGTCGAAGCCGACTTTCCCCCACCTGAGCGGCCTTTACAGAAATTTTGACATGACAGCCCATTTACTTTTGTCAAGACTTTAGAATTTTGCCAAATGTTTTAATTCTTTTTTAGTTTTACCCTACCTTTACCCTGTTCTATCTAGCTGACACTACATAACACATTCGTGTTGATGTGTCGTTAAATCCAATCTAACTAACTAACTTCCCCCACCTGAGCCACCACAGAAAAAAATTGCATTAGGGAATCTTCTAGAAAAAGGGGCTGGTGCAAACCTTGCACAAAAACCAAATACACCAGACGATATGGCTAAAGAGGAGATCAGGCAGTATTTATTTCTTCCCTCAATTGAGCATGATGAGGACCCCCCTTTATGGTGGAAAGTGCATCAGTCCAGACTGCCGATGCTTTCAAAGATGGCAAAAAAATATTTAGCTATACAGGCTACAAGCAGTGCATCAGAACGGCTTTTTATTGTAGCGGGAAATAATGTAACTTCGACGAGGTCTTTGCTCAAGCCAGCTAATGTTCGAATGCTAACATTCCTTGCCTCAAACTTGAAGTAAACATGACAAAAGATTGAAACAACTACAATGGAAAGGAGCCGCACTCACAAAACATATTTTTTGGGGGGGGGGGGGGGATTTCTGCGTAAGTTTTCAGGCTTCAGCCTTTGAATATAACCTGACTGTAGGCCTACAGTGCACGCGTACGGTCAAACTTGCCAAAGTGATTGGAAAATGTATACTGCATGATCGTTTTGTTTTTGTATTTTAAAAACAGAGCCTAATACCGTAAAACCATTTTGTGTTGAGATTACTAACTTGATGTATATTTTGTTAAAAACTTGATACACCGTTGTTCTAGCCAGATCGACAGTTAAGTCATTACTGAATATTTATGTTATCTATAAATCAGTGAAAATGAAAGTCTTCATCACAATTGCCACAAACCCCATTAGCAATATCATGGCGCCCTGAAAGGATAAGACTTGGCACTCTGTTTCATCCCTTCTACCATAGTACCACTGTGGAAACATATCGGGCCAAGTCCGGGGTAACATATGGCGGAGCCACTCCATAAATATTGCTAATAAGGGTCCTAGGAACCATTAACTGATATCCATGTACCAGTATTCCATTATCAATAGTACATAGTCGGGCCAAAGCCAGGCAAGTTACTGTAATGCTTTTTATATCTAACAAATTTCACATCTTTTTGTCCTTATTGTAAGTCAAGTCTTCAGTTCACTTCTGTTTTATGTCATAGCGCAAAAAACATGGGATTTCTCTTGTACGACATTCACGCAGAAAATAATCTCGCTAGATTCTAGAATAGTACGCGCGGGTAATACACAGGTTATTTAATGTTATTATTCCAGTCGCGAAAATTTGTTATTCCTTCATTATTCCTTTAGTTTCCTTATATATTGTTTGCTGGCTTTCACTGTTTCAAAACACTATTTAATTCTAATTCTGTCAATGTCACAAAGATACCATAGCCAGTGAAAGTTCACTCCTCGTGACATGATATAGAAACCTCACACCATCCGGTATGTACTGTGTAATGCTGGGAATAAGCCAGACTGGAAAGTTTTCTGTGCGACGTGCTTGATCTGGCCGCGCACGTGAAAAAAAGTGGTTCGCGGCCGAGAATCGCGCCACTGTCAGGTATGTACGACCTATCCTAACACAATATGGCTGTATTGCAGAGGCTAACTGGAGCCTATACCGAGAAAACTTTGTGCCGACTTTTGATAAGTTACTTTTCTTTGAAGGATTTTCATAATTTTCCTAGGCTTCGACTGCGCATGAGTGAAAACTCTCCAGTCACTTGGCCGCGCAAGGTGGAAACTTCGCAGTCTGGGCAATAAGGATAGTGTTTATCATGAAAACCACGTGTCGTTACGATTGATAGGATTCGTTCCTTTACGGAGTCAACGGGCCACGGCGGGGAATACTAATGAATTTTTTTTTAATTGTGATACGTTTTTAAGCGGGTTTCTCTTTTTGTTTTCCGATGTGTTGAGGGTGCGAACTTATATTAAACAAGTGTAGCGAAAGACAGGGATGATCAGAACACTGGAAGTATGTTAACGCATGTTGTTTTTCCGTGTATTTTCTTGTGTTAAAAATCGGACTTTTTCTCTTTTTGGTACCGGTATTCCGGTATTACCGGTACCGTTTGTGGCGGTACTGACGGTACCAATTTTCTGCGGTACCGTGAAACGTTACTCTACTTATACATTTCAAAATTGCGTTATTGGCAGGATGTCTTCATCGTATCAATATATCAAATCTTGCAATGCAAACTTAAGGTAAAATTAAAAAAAAAAAGCATCTATGTATATACTGTCAATGTGAAGCAATCTCATCATCATACCAGTTTATATTCAACTACAGTTTTAGAAGAAAATGTGAAATGACAAAGCCATTGGTGAAGAGGAGGTCAGAGTTTAGAAGACAAAAAAAAAAAAAGAGACAGAAGGTGAAGTAACACGACCGCCAAACCCTGCCTTATCCTGTTTGTCACCGAATTCCGAGTGTTCATCGTTCTACAAAACCTTTCAGTAACAAAGAGGAAGATCAGTATCCTTCCTTTTTCATACCTGCTAATTCAGCCAAGTGGGAGCTTTTTAAGTACGTAGAAACAGGCACTGACAAACTAAAGAATAATCCCAAACCCAAAGAAAAACCCTGACGGATCACGAACACAATGTCAACCAGACTACACATACCATGCAACAAGGAACAAAAGAGCCTTTGTTACTACTGAGATTTAGCACTGCCACTGCAGCCAACCCCAAAACAACACTCCAGCCCAACCACCACAAACAACCCCTAAACAAAGTCCCACAAATCACACACCCAAATCCACCACACACCCAAAGGCAACACTACGCCCGAAGGCAACACTACGCCCGAAGGCAACACCACGCCCGACGGCAACATACGCCTGAAGGCAACACTACGCCCGAAGGCAACACCAAGCCCGAAGGCAACACTAAGCCCGAAGGCAACAGCACTTAAAAAGCACCGGGGCAAATACAGGTGCACCTTGCCCAAGGGTGCCCCGGAGGCAGTTGTGGCAAAGGGTAACCTCATTACTCCCACGTTTAAACAAACGCCACAACCGGATGCAGTTTAAAGTCGTACCCAGGACAGCCAAGTTTACCCCTCCCTTGGAAGCGAAGCAGGCAAAGAAATATATTTCTTCAAGGCGGACTGAATTATATATTGCCTCAGACTATTACAATTCTTCCTCAAAACCAAATTTGGACAAAGCCTCCATTCATGTCAATGCGTACTTGGAAGCAAAGACAGCTTTACCAGAAAGCTTGTCCAAAGATAGTTTTTGGAGTATTTTTAAAAATGGCGGAGGCTAATAAAATGAAGGTCATGGCAGAAAAATCCATTACATTTTACAATCACTTTGTTTAGAAACGCAACATCCCCTATGTATCAGTAACTTGAATTCCGGATACTTAGCATTGCATCACGTAAACATATGAATGTTATACTTGTACAGTATGTTGATGACTATTTATAGATCTCAGTAGTAGCACATTAAGTTTAACGTCAGTCATGGTTTGGATAGAAAGTTGCAAAGCATGGTTAATTCAAATGTGGAATCTGTCCGTCGATAAATTCGCTCACATTTTTCTGATTTCCTGGAAAACACAATTGCCCTTTCAGTTTACCAGTACTTTTAATCTCACTTTATGGAAAGCTTAAGCGGGCTTTATAAGAGGCATATTGGTTAGTTAGTTAGATGTTAGTTAGATGGGACTTAACGACACATCAACACTAATGTGTTATGTAGTGTCATCTAGATAAAAACGGTAAAAAAAAAGTAAAGAGGCATATCGGAACTCTTTTGTTATCTTGTATGAGTTGTAATGTGTTAGCTATGACAAAGCTTAATAAATGCACGCTTTTTTCGCAATCTGTAATTGTCAATCGTCGGTAGGCATGGCACCTTTAAACAATTATTAGGTGCACATGACATAAAACTAGATGGCGTCTACGATCATTGTTTAGGTAGCATACTTCAACCCCCCTATCAACAGGATTTTAAAATTAAGTCTAAATGTTATGGCCAGTGTGTCAGATAGTCAGTCCCCTATATTTGTCGACCTCAAATATTAGTTCTGGAGTTAAAAACTTTGCAGTCATCCAAAATTTAAATATAGCACTATGAAAACACTTACGTATATATACGTGTGTATAACGTATTTGTCACAATATACTATTACACTTGGGTCGTGTGTAAACATTTGTCTACAGATTTCCTTCATCGTCAGTTTTTAGAGCCTATTTATACTAAGGTTCTAAGGCAATATTCCTGCTGTGCCATTAGACGTGATCTTGATGTAATGATTCTGCAATTTGCCGCAGTGATGTTAAGAGGGGCGTAGAAGAGGGTTACGTTTGCTCCTGCATTTTACCTATATCTTGTGACGAAGTCCTCTCTTTGTTCCCAGTGCATAGGATTGTCTGACTGTAAATACTTTCTGAAAACCTTAGGCTTTTTGCTTTGGTAAGTTTGCGTTCGCTGATCTGTCAATTCAACAGTTGTATTAATGGTCTTATCCTATAAACTCCCGATGTAACCAAGAAGGGAATACCTCTTGGTGTGTGTGAAAACCTATTTTCAGCTGTGATAAGTAAATTGTCGACAGGTCAATCCATGAGGCTTTGATGTGTAAATTCAACTGGCCAGAAATAAGGGGTTGTTAATGTACGGTTTGTTGGTTACTCAACAAATAACGAGAAAGGAGACAAGGATATCATACGTTCATATAGATATCCTCAGGCTGGTTTGGCATTCTTACTAGCGATACAATTGGGTCTCATTCTCTTACTACTCAGTAGGGTACGATTTCTGGTGAAAAGAACATATAAAGTAAATATCTTTTAGTGTTCCAGTGATCATAAAAACTAAATGCTAATTAGCGTTCCACTTCAGAAAAGAATACTCGCAGTCTTAAATGAAATATTAAAATTTCAAAGATGAAAAAATGAAGCCTTTCCCTTGTACATTATCGTAGCCCAATTAGAAGCAATCGATGTCATTTTCAAATAACTCTTCACAAAAGTGAAAGCATTGAAAATTGTTCAAAGAACTGACTTTCTGCTGAAATTATGATGCAATAAGTTAATGGAAATGATTGCCAAGCCTTGTACAACAACAAATGAAAATTTCAAATTTAACGCTTTGACCAAGGGCAGTTCTATATTGTGGGTAGGTCAACCAAAGTTATGTTTCTGATTGTCCCGTCACAATACACCAAACCCAGACCCACGTTTGATTTTCCCCTTAAAACCATCCCTTTGAGGCTTCTGAAACACGAACCCGGGGCTTCCGGGTACGTCGCCTCCTGGACCCAACCCGTAGTGGGCTTAGCGCTCTCTGCGTTTGCTACGCGAGCATTATTTCCTGTTCCGCCAGTAGTGAATCAATTGATCAGAATATCGGGAAAAAATGACTACAGAAATCACTGGTCTCAGATTAAGATGGATTTTTGGTCACAAACTCAGCCTCATGATGTCTACAGTGTTCTCTCCACCCTAAAAGTGTTTAAGTCTTAAACGTTTGACGTTTGTGAAGTTTCAACTCCCATCCCTTCCCCCTTCATTACAACCATGTTAACAACGAATTGATAACATAAAGTGTTCAACTGTGAAGATCAGCTTGGTCACACAACTGTATTTTTGGGGTATTTTGTGCTTTTCTGTGCACCCATCTACCCCTTCCCAATATCGTATCTTTCTGTGAAGATCAGTACATAGTCACAGTTACAGCACATGTGTGGGTTTCATTCACCGTTTGTATACACTTCTGTTTCCTATGTGATTATGTAAAGAGCAAAGCATGGTCACACAGATACACACGTAGAATGTTTTGTGATGTTTAGTCGTACGTATGTCAACAATGGGTTAGGTTAGATGAGGTTTAACGTCCCAGTTTCCAACCAATTGGTTCAAGTCGAGACGACCACGGCCTTTTTTCCAGTTGTGGCTCACTGGCTTGTTTTCCCTACTCCATTGTTTATGCTGAGCACCAAGCACAAAGGCAGTAGGTTCCATTTTTAAAGTCTTTGGTATGACCCGGACAGGATTTGAACCCTAGACCTTCCGGCTGCAAGTCGGATGCTCTAACCACTTGGCCACTGCATTCGGTCAACAATGGGTAGTTTGTAAACTTAAATTTGTTCCTTTCTAGCTGTGACGATCAATTCGTGGTCACACAGCTACTTCAGGCAGCATTGTAATGTTGAATACCTTGTCAGATAGCTATACTCCTTTGCAGCACTTCCCCATATTACGTCTCTGAGCCTCCTCCAAAGGTTCCACCTTCGGGGGAGGGTTGGTTTGTTTTGTGTGAGAGGGAGGGGCCAGAGTCTGCACTAAGAGGTCCGCCTCGGGTGAGGTGTCAGGCCAGGAAATGCGTCACTCTGGGACGCCCGTACCGAGCCCAAGGTTAAAAAAGATTAAATCCCAGCAAGAGTATTTAGTTTGAATGGTTTTGCCTTTTGTTCACGCTGGTCCCAGTTTTCCTTTGGGGTTTCCGTTCTGTTCGTGTCTGTGTCCATGCTTGGCACAATTTTGTTTGATAGCTCGTTGTGGGTGGGTTTGTCTGTGTTCCGGTCTGGGTTGGGTCCGTGTGAGGGGCACATCATTGTTGGTACTGTGGGTGGTCGGGGGTTGGCCACACAAATTATATGTAAATAGTTTTGCTTTTGTGAGATTGTAAATAGCCCTATGTGATAAGCTTGGGTTCCAGGTGGTGTTTTACATTGCTAACACAGAAATATTGTTTGGTAGGAGAATTCTGTAAATAGTTCGCGGTTATGTTTTTGTCCGGCCCGGGTTGAGTTCGCCTTTGTTTCGCCGTGCCTGTTTCTATGTACGTAAAAAGACCCCCCCCCCCCCCGTGAAGATCAATACATGGTCATACAGGTACGGCAAATGTGGATTTTATTCACCGTTTAATATTTGTATACCCTTGCCTCTGTTACCCGCGTGATTCTGTGAAGACCGCATGGTCACACATACACGTGCAGAATGTTTTTTTGATGTTTAATCATAGTTATGTTACCATATTAATTATTGTCGTTTGTAAACATAACCTTGCTTCTTTCTGGCTGTGATGATCAGTACGTGGTCACACAACTACTTGAGGCATCGTTGTGAAGTCCACTACCTGGTCATATCAATATACTGATCGCTTGCACCACTTCCAATACCTTACGTCTGTGAAGATCGTTAAACTGCATCCGGTTGTGGAGCTTGTTAAAGCGTGGGGATAATGAGGTTACCCTTTGCCACAACTGCCTCCGGCACACCCCTTGGGCAAGGTGCACCTGTATTTGCCTTGGTACTTTTTAAGTGCTGTTGCCTTTGGGCGAAGTGTTGCCTTCGGGCGTAGTGTTGCCTTTGGGGCGTAGTGTTGCCTTTGGGGCGTAGTGTTGCCTTCGGGCGTAGTATTGCCTTCGGGCGTAGTGTTTGCCTTCGGGCGTAATGTTGCCTTCGGGCGTAGTGTTGCCTTCGGGCGTGTTGCCGTGGGGTGTAGAGTTGCCTTCGGGCGTGGTGCTTCCTTTGGGCGTGTGGGCGGAATTTGTTTGGGTGGTATGTGGTTGTGGGGAGCTGTTTTGGGGTTGGCTGCAGTGGCAGTTACTGGAGTTCAGTAGTAACAAAGACTCTTTTGTTCCCTGTTACACGGTATGTATAGTTTGTTTAGCATTTGTTTGTGACCCGTCATGGTTTTGTTTGGGTTTGGGATTCTTCTTTAGTTTGCCAGTGCCTGTTTCTACGTACTTAAAAAGCTCCCTTACGTCTGTGAAGATTAGTTAATGGTCACACAATACAGCAGATGTGTGGGTTCTATTCACCGTTTAATGTTACTGTTACTAATGTCATTCTGTGTAGATCAGTGCAAAGTCACACAGACTGTAGTGATGGTTGCCTTATGTGCCACCATATTGCTTCTATTAGTATATATTTCCTGTCTTTTTAATACCCACCCTCCAATTTCCCTCGCCCTCCGTCCATGTTACTCATCTGCAGTTACAGTATGTCAAAGCTTGAGCAACACCGCAAAATGTATATGCCGTTGCACACCGTCTGCTATAGTTAAAGGTCAAAATGTCAGGGCATGGGTGTTTAAGTCTGGGTCCCTTGTGGAATTTTACTTCACATACACCACCATTCATTGAAACTGACAGCCGGTTGAACTTGATTAAGGTTTCGGCCAAAATACCAGCAAATCCCGCAGGATCAGATTTTCGTAGCAAGTTTTGTGTTAGCAGATCATTTATCTTTACGGTATAAGTATAGCTGTGCCTGAATACTGAAGGTAGACTGTACTGTAAAGGTCATTCTGTACCATACAAATGTTTGCTGTATTATTATAAAACAAAACTATTTGAATATTCTTTCTTTCAGGTGTATTCTTTTCAGATGTGACATTCAATTGCCAGTAAAATCATTAGTAGAAACAACTTGTATCGGGTCATCATGTATCATTATAAGCAAGCAAAACGTTACGTTCTTTTCAATTTATTGAGATTTTAGTATGAGTTTTTCCCCCATATCTGTGTAAACTTCAACATCTTGAGAAAAATAGGTACTTTCAACCTAACCATTCAGCTACTGCAAATGCGGTAAAAACAAAACCGTTGTTTGGTGTGATTTTTCAATACCAATGGTGTTTTTAAGTTGTACTCGCACCACATATTTAACTTCACTAAGCTTTTTAGCATTACTCGGTAACTTTGTTGTTCTAATTACCTCAGGAATTCCCCTTGAGCTTATATCACACCTTCCGACAAGTACAGGAACCAGGCCTACACTTTTCGGCTGATAAGAACGATTACTTTCCTATGTAACTCATTAAATGGTAATGCGTATTTCGGGACTAAAGGACAATTAAGCATTTAGAGCACGTAATCAATGCAAATTCTTTGATTCTAACGTAAATGTGTGTTTCTACAAGGTAACCATTCTAAGAAACTACCTTAGTTCGTACTGAAAAACTACTGCAAAGACACTGTGGACCTATAATATTAGGGTAGTTTACTCTGCGGTTACAACGAATTGTCTTTGCTCTGCGGTTACAACAAATTGTCTTTTAATGGCTAATGAGTTGCTTTGAAAATCAAACTACAATATGCGCCACAGTTGCTTCTCTGATGTGACCATTCCCCATTCTATGAATTCCATGTTATATCATCAGCCTGTAATGTTTCCAGGCAGCATTTATTGTCCTGTGTGTGGTAAAAGCAGTTGTTAAAAAGTGTAGTATCAAAGTAAAATGCCCAGATGTCTGCATTATCGAAATTCCTGTTGTTCTTCCTAAATCTATACCAACAGGAATGAGAATGAAGTCATAATTTATCTTACAGTAGACAGTACGAGACTGACGCTCCTAGTAACATCAAAACGTATATTGCCCGCTGTTGTACTTGAAAATGTAGTAATGAAATACGATATCAAGTCTGGGATATGAGATGTGTGGTGCAGGAGAAGGCAATGGCAGACATTTCATTACTGCAACATTGTTGAATGGTGACTTCAGACGAATTGACGATTCTTCTGTAAATACGCTTACAGAAGAGGCATTTAGCTCATGATCGAACAAAGATTTTTTCTCTTACAAATGAAAGTGGCGGATTTTTCATATTCGTGTACCGTATAGCTGGGTCACTAAGTCGTTGTAATCTCAACATCCCTCTAACAGAATTAAGAAACACTTGCGATACAGAAGCAAGCAGCGTTGAAATAAATACACCTCTTGATGTATCCAAGGTTATAATTCAGACGAAGCCAAACCTTTCAGGAAAGGTTTAAAGCAGCAGGAAATTTTTTTAATGCTCAATTGCTTCCAATGTTAGGCAAACTACACGAATAAATCACAACAACAAACCCACACCTAAAAATAAGCTGTAGTAATCTAGATGTCAAAGAGAACATGCTTCCTCCTGAAACTATCCGGGTTGAGCTAAAAACCTCAGAGCCAGGGGAAGGTTTGAATGAAGTTGTCATATTTTGTTATATTTTACTGCAACATTTGTACTTAGTTTTAACATGACAACTAACAATGTAAATTCCTCTACACTTGAACAGTGGTACTTTGAACAGCTTCAACCTAAAAGTTGACCATTTTGAAGTTTACACTGTTTCCAAAACCTATTATGTGGAGCACAATAATGTATAAGACATAATTATTACTATCATTATTTTCCTTTAACATGTTTCGATCGAAAACAAAACCAAAGAAAACCCAACGGGTGACAAACACAATACCAAAACTATTCGAACACCGCAAAGAAAACGAAAGTCTGTTAGCATTAACAAACAGAAACCACCACCACACCCACCACCAAAACCAGCACCTGCAGCCGACAGCGACCACCGCCCCCGACCCCAAACCCCCCAACAACCACACACCAAAACCACTCCGAACCGCACGCCTGAAGGCAACAAGTAGGGTGGCCATTCTTCAGGCTTTTCGCCGGACAGTCTGGCTTTCGAGCACCATGTCCTCCATTTGGGTTCACAGGGCGCCGGATGATGAATACTCCTCCATTCTGAAAATTCTACCGTAAACCCCTCTCATGCACAAAGTTTCAGAGACAGTTTCAGACACATAATACTTTCACAGCTCTAATTATGCAGCTTAGAACACTGGGGAGTTGTGAAGCCAAAAATTTTTTGGTACGCTACACGCCAACTCATGGTGGCGCTCCGCTTAGATAGAAAAGGTTGTCCTCCTTTTCTGTCATCGGGAAGTGGTCACCCTAGCAACAAGCCCGGAGGCAACAGCACGCCCAAAGACAACGACACGCTAAAAGGCAACAACACGCAAAAGGCAACACCACGCCCGAAGGCAAAACCACACACGAAGGCAAACAGCACGCCCGAAGGCAACAGCACGCAAAAAGCACTGGTCAAATACAGGTGCACCTTGCCCAAGAGTGCCCTGGAGGCATTACTCCCACGTTTAAACAAACTCCACAACCGGATGCAGTTAAAAGTCCTACCCAGGGAGTGTGCTTTTTACGTACATAGAAACGGGCACGAAGAAACAAAGGAGAACTCAAACCTGACCAGACAAAAACTCAACTGTGAACTATTTACAGAATTCCGAACATTGCGCTAGCAAACAAAATTTCTATTGTTACTATGTACAAAACCACCCCGCACCAAAGCTAGTGGACCCCACTGCCTACCGAGCGTCGACCTTGGCATGCGGACGAAGTCGGCCTCCACCCTCAGCTTAATCTGCGTCCTCACCGATGCCAGGACGATGTCCGCAGGCCTCCCTCTCCCCTAAATACAATATTACACCGGTCTCTCCATAAGGCCAGCTTTATGGAGGCCGAAACAAAGTATCCCGCCAACACTTGTATTGCATGGCAGGGGTGATAGACCATACAAAGTGTAGTCCTGGCTGACCGCCCAGGTGTTGCAAAAAGTGAGGCGAGCAGCCAGGACTTGAAACCGCTCCCAGAGGAGGGCCACAAAGCCATGCTGCCAAAACACATGGGGGCACACTCTCCCACCTTGTGCATCCGGTGAGGTGGCAAATGCCATCTCCAAGACGCCACTGAAGGCGTTGAGATTCGTTACGATGCCACAGTAGGTCTCGCCGGCGGTAGTCGAGTGCCCTGCTGTGGACTACACGCCACACTTCCGGCCCTGACGCATAGACGTTGGGTTGGACCTGACCAACCAAGTCATCAAAAATGGCCCGGTACAGGTCCCCCACACCGGACTGCAAAACATCCCCTACAGTTGACATGATACGGAAAGTGTCCCTCATCTGACAGTATGTCTTTGTGGGCATCCAAGTGTGATGTGCACTGTTGCTAAACGGGAGGAAAAACCCAATGGAATGATAATCCCCCACAATAACGGACAAAGTAGGCAAACGGCAGCTCACTGTCAACGGCACAAAAACACACTTGGTCAGGAGAAACGTAGCTTCCAGTCCCAGGCTTCGACAAATTCTGTTTTCATAACTCGTCCATCGGACAAGCTGTTCTCTTAGTCTACTTGTCTGCATGAATATCTACTTGTCCACTGTTAAAACCCATTAACGCAAAGAAGGTTAATATCCACCCCCTTGGGACTTATAAATTTTGAAATTCTATAAAATTCAAACCATACATCCTACAAACATAAACTTACTATCAAACGACTCAAAAAGGATAGATCTTTAAAAAAATACCAACTTTTTGGGGGGGTATTACCAACGAATTTTTGCTAAATTTCGGTGGAATATTTGTTATTATTAAAAAATATGAAATTTTTGGGAAAAAGGGTAATAATTTTCAAAAAAATGATTTAGGTACTTACTGAGGTGACCAAAACATTACTATCCTTTCCTACAATACACCACACCTTCAAAAAACTGATTCTCAAAGCTTTTCCGGCAGAGTGATGCCATTCAGCTAAAATTTCACAAAAAAGGCCCGAAAATGACCTAAAATTGCGTAATTTTGCTCCGAAAAGAGGCGTTGCCAAAAAAATCATATCTCCACCATTCTACGGCCGATTTAAAAAATTTTTGGTGCCAATTACTCGTAGCACCTTTGCTGGCGTAAAATGGCAAGAAACAGAATGGGTCTAGCGCCACCATTCAGTGACTCATGCATCGTTGTCAAAACGATCACATGTGTAACGCTATTTGTATACAGTTTACACAGTAACTGCTTTACTAACGCTATTAGCACACGATCGTGCAGATCAAACTCAAAGGAAAAGTCCAAGAAAACCAGGCCCCGTTTCTCCACAGATCAGGCCCTGGAAGAATTCTATAGAGATTCGGGGCCTGAGGAATTTTCTGGGAGCGAAAGTGAAAATTCAGAAAGCGAAGATGATGAACCCGCTCTTCGGGATTCTGTCATGATTCTAGGGCAGGAGAGAGTGAGTATGAAGGCCTAGGCCTAACGCTAGAGTAGCCAGTGCATACGCTTTTGAGTGAAAGCATTTTGATGATAAATGGTAGACTCCAGGAAGATGAACTTGGGAAAATTAGGATAACCAAGTTTATCTTTGTCTACTATTTGAAATTTGAAAAGAAAAAAAAAACATTTTATGGAGGGTGTGATAAACCCTAACATATCTAGGCCTAGACTAGGCCCTACTCCAAAAAAAAAAAAAAAGAAAAGAAAAATACAGATAAAATCAGTGTGACCTTATTTGACCTTATCCTGTGCTGTAAAATTAATATTCCTCTAAACCCCTTTGTGGAGGAGACTTTGCAAGGGTACTTGCCCGGCGGGCTATGATATTGAACAATGCACTTGCCCGAGTAACTTTTTACTTGTCCCGGACTGTCGGGCGGGGAATTTGTCGAAGCCTGGCTTCCACCAGGTCGACTTTCTCATTCCAGGTAAGAGACTCGGGAGAGCCATAACCAAACCATATGCCGTTGATTTTCAAGGCATCAACCCATGATGCCGCGAAGGGCAGTTGTTTCGACCGCCACTTCCCTAGACAGAGTCCTTTGGTCTTGTTGGAGTTCAGTCTGGCACCTGTCGCCCTTTGAAAAGTAGACAGCGTGCCAGTAAGGGCCCTGAATGAAGCTTGGTCGGAGACGACACATGTGACGTCATCAGCACACTGACGCACTTGACTTCGGCTCCACCGGGTATGTGAAATGGTCTGAACAAGGACTCCTTGGAAGTCTCTTGCGAGGTATTCACTAAACAATACACAGAGTAGAGGTCGACACCCCTGCCGTACCCCACGTTGGACTCTGAAAGGGTCCGACGATAGGCAATTAACAATAACACGACTACTTACACTATTATACAAGAGCTTAACCCAGTCAACAGACTGGACTTACACTAAACTTTGTCAGCACCTTAAAGAAAAACCGTGATCAACCATGTTGAAGGTCTTCTCCTGATTGAGGGAGACAAGTGCACATGGAAGATCACGGTCCAGCACATACTCAAGTAAGTCAAGCATCAACCAGAGGTTCTACTGAATACTGTGTCCCCGCACCGCACATGTCTGGAAAGGCCCTACAAGATCGGGCATGGCTGGTTCTTTCCTGCCATGTTTAGCAACAGTGTACATCACAGCGGGAGGCCCACAAAGGCATACTTGTCAGATGAGGGACACTCCCCATATTATGTCATCTGTAGGGGACATTTCAAAGTCCTGTGCAGGGACATGTACTGGGCAATTTTTGATGACTTGGTCAGGTCCAACCCAACGACTGCTTCAGGGCCGGAAGTGTGGCGTGCAGTCCACAGCAGATCACTCGATCTCCGCCGGCGAGTCCTGCTGTGGCGGATCGCACACGACCCCATCGTAACGGATCTCAAGCACCTTTGGTGGCATCTTGGAGATGGCATTTGCCCCCGCAGTGGATGCACAAAGTGAAGAGAGTGTGCCCCATGTGTTTTGGTAGTGTGGCTTTGTGGCCCTCCTCTGGGAGTGGTTTCATGTCCTACATTTTGCAACACCTGGGCAGTCTGCCAGGACTACGATATGTATGGTCTATCACCCCCGCCATGCAATACAAGTGTTCGCGGGATACTTACCTTCGTTCCAGCCTCCATAAAGCTGGCCTTATGGAGAGACCGATGTAATATTGTATTTAGCGGAGAGGGGAGGCCTGTAGACGTCCTGGCATCAGTGAGGACAGAGATCAAGCTGAGGGTGGAGGCCAACTTAGTCGTTTGCGAAGGTCAACTTGTGGCAGGCGGTGCAGTCCACTTGTTTCAATGTGGGCGGGTCGGGTGATAGTTAACTTGTAAATATTGTGAGATTGTTAATAGTCCTATGTAATTAGCTTGAGTTCGGGGTTTGTACATAGTTAACACAGAAATCTGTTAGCGCAATTTACATAATTCTGTAAATAGTTCACAATTGTTTTTGCCCAGTCAAGTTTAGGGAAGGACTTGCACCGTATCTAAACTTTCCTTGACACTATATTACAGAGCTTTTTAAGTACGTACAAACAAGCACTGAGAAACTAAAGAACCCCAAACTCAAACAAAAACCCTGTCGGATCACAAACACAATGCCAAACAAAGTAGACACACCATGCAACTGGGAACAAAAGTCTTTTTTACTTCTGACATTCAGAAACTGCCACTGCAGCCAACCCCAAAACAACACCCTAAACCAGCAACCACAAACCATCCCAAAGCAAAGTCCCACTCGCCAACCACACGCCCGAGGACGACACAACGCCCGACCGCAACACCACGCCCAACGGCAACAACACTCAAAAACACTGGGAAAATACAGGTGCACCTTGCCCAAGGGTGCCCCGGAGGCATTACTCCAACGTTTAAACAAACTCCACAAGCGGATGCAGTGACGTGACGGATGCAGTATAATGTGACGGACCGTACGTGAGCTGGTGTCCCTCGCTGGTCGAGGGATTTGGTCTTGGTGTCCTGGGCGGTGTTTGTGGGGGAGTTGTTGGTGTCCTGCATCCGGTTGTGGAGTTTGTTTAAACGTGGGAGTAATGAGGTTACCCTTTGCCACAACTGCCTCCGGGGCACCCTCGGGCAAGGTGCACCTGTATTTGCCCCGGTGCTTTTTAAGTGCTGTTGCCTTCGGGCGTGGTGTTGCCTTCGGGCGTGGTGTTGCCTTCGGGCGTGGTGTTGCCTTCGGGCGTGGTGTTGCCTTCGGGCGTGGTGTTGCCTTCGGGCGTGGTGTGGTCTTTGTGGGGCTTTGTTTTCAGTGTGGCCGGGGGGAGGTTGGTCTGTGGGGTATTTGGGTTGTCAGTGTGTGTGTGGTTCTATTGTTGTAATGAACATAATTTTCTGTTTGATTTGGTGGTGTGTGGATAGTTTCGCCTTTATGTTCCTGTCCGATCCGGTTTGAATTTTGTTTTTTGTTTGTATGTGCCGTTTCGATGCACTTAAAAAGCTTACCAACACTGCTACTGGTTGGTTTGTGGGGTATTTGGGTTGTCAGTGTGTGTGGTTCTATTGTTGTAATGAACATAATTTTCTGTTTGATTTGGTGGTGTGTGGATAGTTTTGCCTTTGTGTTCCTGTCCGATCCGGTTGAGTTTTTGTTTTTTGTTTGTATGTGCCGTTTCGATGCACTTAAAAAGCCGAGTTGTTGGTGTCTGGTTTTTTGGTTGTTGGCGGTATGTAGTAATATTGGTTTAGGGTGGCCGGGGGGAGATTGGTCTGTGGGGTATTTGGGTTGTCAGTGTGTGTGTGGTTCTATTGTTGAAATGAACATAATTTTCTGTTTGATTTGGTGGTGTGTGGATAGTTTTTGCCTTAATGTTCCTGTCCGATCCGGTTTGAGTTTGTTTTTTTGTTTGTATGTGCCGTTTCGATGCACTTAAAAAGCCCCAACCGGATGCAATTTAAAGTGAGCTTTTTAAGTACGTAGAAACAAAACCCCGTCGGATCACAAACACAACGCCAAACAAACCATACACACCATGCAACAGGGAACAAAGAATTCTTTTACTACTGAGATTCAGAAACTGCCACTGCAGCCAACCCCAAAACAACACCCCAGCCCAACAACCACAAACCACCCCAAAACAAAGTCTCACCCGCCAACCACACGCCCAAATGCTACCACACGCCCGAGGACTACACAACGCCCGCAGGCTACGACACAACACCCGAAGGCAACAACACGCCCGAAGTAAACAATATCCCCGAAGGCAACATTACGCCCGCTGGCAACAATTTGCTTTTCAAGTGCACAGAAACGGACACTCAAACAGGAAGAACCAACTCCGGACCGGCAAGAACACAACCATGATCCACTTACACAATCTCCTACAAAGTTACCTCACACCAAGCCAGCAAAACAAAATCTCTGTGGCCAACACACACGACACCCCAGCCCACCCACCACACAAGACTTAACAAACAGGAAAACAACACACGCCAGAAGGCAGCAACACAAACCCGAAGGCAACAACAAACGTCCAAAAGCAACAACACCCGAAGGCAACACAACACGCCCGAAGGCAACACCACGCCAGAAGGCAACTTCTCGCCCGAAGGCAACAACACGTAAAACGCATAGGGCAAATACAGGTGCACCTTGCCCAAGGGTGCCCCGGAGGCAGTTGTGGTAAAGGGTAACCTCATTATCCCCACGCTTAAACAAGCTCCACAACCGGATGCAGTTTAATCGCCAATTGAGCGAATCCCTGGGATGAAGTTCGATTAAGATTCTACCGAGACATTCCACGAACGGAGGGATTACGTGAGAATGCGTGAACGGTTTCGGACCTCAGTTTTCAAAGATTGTCATGATGATGAACACAATCCAGTACAGGGAGGGCAACATATCAGGCTGTTCAAATGACTATATAGCTGAACGGGCGGGCACGTAATCCCTCCGTTCGTGTAATGTCTCGGTAGAATCTTAATCGAACTTCATCCCAGGGATTCGCTCAATTGGCGATTCTACCTCGCCATTCCACTACACTACGGTATTACGTGAGACTTGAAAGCTGTGTTCACAACATGACAAAAACATGAGCTTTTTACGTACGTAGAAACGGGCACGAGGAAACAAAGTAGAACTTAAACCTGACCGGACAAAAACATAACTCTGAACTATTTACAGAATTCTGTACATTGCGCTAGCAAACAAAATGTCTGTGATAACTATGTACAGCTAGCCCCTCACGCACGCAGAAACGGGCGCAAAGAAACAAAGGAGAACCCAACCCCGACCGGACAACTGCAAAGGAGAACTATTTACAGAACCCTGTACATTGCGCTATTGTACAAAACCACCCCGAACCCAAACCAGTTACACAGGACTATTTACAATCTCACTAGGCAAAACTATTTACATACCCATTTACATCAACAGAAGAGTGTTCAGGTTGCGTCCGTTCAATGCTTCCTGGAACCATGGGTGCTCCCCACGCGCTCCGGAACAAAACACCGGACGTGACATGAAACACAAGGCCAACTATATACACCAGGCCAGCATTCATGTGGCCAACCCCCACTATTTACAGTATTAACAATGTGATGTGCTCTTTACATGCTTGTAGCCGGGCGGACCTAATGTGGAACAAAGCAAACCTATTTACACTGAACTATCAAAAAAACTTTGTGGCATGCATGGGCACAGACGCAAACAGAACAGAAACCCCAAAAGAAAACGGGGACACAAAGGCAAAACCATTTACACGAAATACTCTGACTGGGACCTTATCTTTTTAATCCGTGGGCTCGGTACGGGCGTCCCAGAGTGATGGGTTCCCCTGTCTGATACTTCTCCCGAAGCCGACCTCTTTAGTGCAGACTCTGGCCCCTCCCCCTCACACAAATCAAACCAACCCTCCCCCGAAGGTGGATCCTTTGGAGGAGGCTCTGAGGCACGCTCCCCGCCATCCGACATCGCCGAGTCTGAGGACAGATCGAGGTCCTCCTCTAATGTCATTATTTCAACCTGACCGGGTGCCGCTGCCAACGATGGCGGAGAGTCTGCCTCAGGAGTCCCAGTACCCCCCTCACACTGCTTGGAGGCAAGGAAGTCCTGCTCAACCTCAAGTGCCGCCTCCTCTAATTCCTGGGTTGAATATTGTGGACCTGTTTGCGAGGGTTCGGGTGACGACCCCACATCGGCACTGACATGGGCAGAGTACGATGTGGGGCAGGCACCAAACACATGTCCCTCCTCCCCACAGAGGTTGCACCGTACCTCGTTGGGACACTCTGCCTTGCCGTGCCCCAACTGCAAACATTTTCCACAACGTCTGTTGGGACACGACTTGGCTTCGTGCCCCTCCTCTCCACATCTAAAACAGGTACGGGGCTGGCAAAAGTACCTAATGTGGGCCTTGGAACCTCCTATGAAGAGGAACGATGGAATGTCCCTCACCAGTTCCATACGGAACTGTCTCTTGCCATTAAATATACCTTTCAAGTCACCCACAGTATATTTACACCACCGCATTTCAGAGACAGTTCCGTATTGACTAAGAACCCTCGCAACCAGGCGCTGATCGACCTCGAAGGGAAGGTAAAGCACCGTCACCGCCACAGAGCCATCATATGGGGTGACAGTTAGCCCCTCTACCCCCTTCAGGCATGACACACCCTTAACACGGGCAGCATCAGACATAAACTTAAGGTCATACGTGTTGCGGGCCTCAAGCGCCTGCAACATCTCAATTTCTCCAATTTCGACACCATTGTCTTTTAACACAGTAAACGCCTGTGGGGAAGGGACACTCACCCCAGACGAAAACTCCAACTTAACAATTGTGCTATCCCGACCTCCGGGCATAGCAGCAGTTTGTGTGGCCCGGGGCCACGGAATGAAAAGAAAAACCTCTGGACCGGCTTTTTAAGTGCATCGAAAACGGCACATACAAACAAAAAAACAAAACTCAAACCGGATCGGACAGGAACATAAAGGCAAAACTATCCACACACCACCAAATCAAACAAAAAATTATGTTCATTACAACAATAAAACCACACACACACTGACAACCCAAACACCCCACAGACCAACCTCCCCCCGGCAACACTAAGCCCGAAGGCAACACCACGCCCGAAGGCAACACCACGCCCGAAGGCAACACCACGCCCGAAGGCAACACCACGCCCGAAGGCAACACCACGCCCGAAGGCAACACCACGCCCGAAGGCAACACCACGCCCGAAGTGTCCAAGGGTGCCCGGAGGCAGCTGTGGCAAAGGGTAACCTCATTACTCCCACGTTTAAACAAACTCCACACTGACTCTGACCAGGTGTTACAAAAGACAAAATTTAGTATGAAGCACGCTATAAGGTTTTAAGCACAATTGCAATAAATAGTAGAGCTATCACACAGTGATACAAGTTGAGCACGGTAAAACGACGAGAGCGAAACGAAAACACGTCTGCTCTCGTCGAAGACCTGAACTGGAAAAACATGAGTTCAGTTCAGGTCTTCGACGAGAGCAGACGTGTTTTCGTCGAGCTCAATGTCCTGGGTAGGACGTTAAACTGCATCCGGTTGTGGAGCTTGTTAAAGCGTGGGGATAATGAGGTTACCCTTTGCCACAACTGCCTCCGGGACACCCTTGGGCAAGGTGTGCCTGTATTTTTGGCCCAGTTTTGTTCAGTTTTTTGTTTTTGTGTAAATAGTGTAAATAGTGTATATAGTGTACATAGTGTAAATATAGCAAGTTGACTCCACCCCGGACCCCTCGTGGCAGGTGGACCCCGCACCGGACCCCTCGTGGCCCCTGTTGTTGGTGTCTGGTTTTTTGGTTGGCGGTTTGTAGTATTATTGCTTTAGGGTGGCCGGGGGGAGGTTGGTCTGTTGGGTATTTGGGTTGTTGTCAGTGTGTGTGTGAGGTTCTATTGTTGTAATGAACATAACTTTCTGTTTGATTTGGTGGTGTGTGGTTATTTTTTGATTTATTTTACTTTCCGATCCGGGTTGAGTTTGGTTTTTTGTTTGTATGTGCCCGTTTCGATGCACTAAAAAGCTGGTTATAGGTCCTGGGTAGGACGTTAAAACTGCATCCGGTTGTGGAGCTTATTAAAGCGTGGGGATAATGAGGTTACCCTTTGCCACAAACTGCCTCCGGACACCCTTGGGCAAGGTGCGCCTGTACTTTTGGCCCAGTTTTGTTCAGTTTTTTGTTTTTGTCTGTGTGTAAAATAGTGTGTAATTATAGTGTACATACTGTAAATATAGCAAGTTGGACTCCACCCCGGACCCCTCGTGGCAGGTGGACCCCGCCCCGGACCCCTCGTGGCCCCTTGGGGCAGTTTGTGATGATTGTTTGGTCTGGTGTTTTGGTTTTTTTGGTTGTTGTTGGGTGGTGGTGGTTTGTTCTGGTGTTGTCTTTCGTTGGCGGTACGTAGTAATATTGGTTTAGGCTGGCCGGGGGGATGTTGGTTTGTGGGGTATTGGGTTGTCAGTGTGTGTGGTTCTATTGTTGTAATGAACATACTTTTCTGTTTGATTTGGTGGTGTGTGGATAGTTTTGCGTTTATGTTCCTGTCCGATCCGGTTGAGTTTTTTTGTTTTTTGTTTGTATGTGCCGTTTCGATGCACTTAAAAAGCTCTGTTTTCGTCGAGCTCTCGTCGTTTTACCGTGCTCAACTTGTATCACTGTGTGATAGCTGTACTATAAATTGCGATTGTGTATAAAACACCTTTATAGCGCGCTTGTGTTTTAGTTTGTAAGTAGGTCTGGTCGTGTTCATTTGTTTGCGACCACGCGCTTAATTCTGTGTTGCTTGCGTTTTTGTTACTTCATCCTAATTTTTGTCCCTTGTAAAACTAGTTCTGAGGTTTTTTTTCCTTTTATCCGTGGCCTCGAGCCACACAACTGCTGCTATGCCCGGAGGTCGGGATAGCACAATTGTAAAGTTGGAGTTTTCGTCCGGGGCGAGCGTCTCTCTCCCCCGCAGGCGTTTACTGTGTTAAAGAATAAGGGGATACAAGCTAAAAGAGATAGAGATGTTGCAGGCGCTTGCTGCCCGCAACACATATGACCTAAAGTTCAGGTCTGATGCTGCCCGTGTTAAAGGTGTGTCTTGCCTGAAGGGGGCGGAGGGGCTCACTGTCACCCCATATGATCGCTCTGTGGCGGTGACAGTGTTATACCTGAATTTTGAGGTCGACCAGCGCCTGGTTGCGAGGGTTCTGAGCCAATACGGAACTGTCTCTGACATGCGGTGGTGCAAATATGGTTCGGGCGAGTTGGCCGGCATATTTAATGGAAAGAGGCAGTGCCGTATGGAATTGGGACAGGGACATTCCGTCCTTCATTTCAGTAGGGGGTTCGAAGGCCCACATAAGGTAATCGGGCAGCCCCGCACCTGTTTCAAGTGTGGACAAGAGGGACACGAAGCCAGGTCTTGTCCCAACAGGCGGGTACGGTTGCTTGTGGCAAGTGCCTGCAGGTGGGGGCATGACCAAGGCAGATGTGTCCCAACGAGGTGCGGTGCAAGCCTTTGTGGAGTAGGAGGAGGGAAAAAAAAACCCCCCCCAAATTTTTTTTTGTCCTACTGGTGTCGTGTCCCCACAATCGGTAACTCTTGTCCCTTGCCAGTGCTGGAATGTGGAGCTAGGCACCTGAAGACCCTTGCGGTCGCGAAGCAGGCCCATGAATATTCCACTGAGGAATTGGAGGAGGGCAGCACAAGAAGTAGAAAAAGATTTCCTTGACCGTCGAAGCAGTGTGAGGGGGGTAGGTACTTGTGGCTCCCAAGCGTGGGCGGGCCGTTTTGCGAGATACTCCTCCTGTTACCACACTGACCAGTGGGAGAGCTGATAGGAAATGGCAAGGTGGAGGAGGATCCTAGCAAGCTCGTACCTCAGACTCTCGTGATGTCTGCTATGTCAGGGATGGTGTGGGAACGTCCCGTGCCTCAGGAGCCTGTCCTGTCCCAAAGGATCCACCCTTGTCGGTCCGTGGGAGGGCTGGGGTTTGAATTTTATGTGATTGGAGAGAGGAGCCGTTCATTGAAAGAGAGTCGGCCCCTCGTTATAGGCGGGCGTGTTTAGACCACAGGAGGGCTTCACAGCATTCTCAGAGACCACCTCCCCGAGTTCACAGAGAGTAAAAGATATGGTGCAGTGTTCCCCAGGTAGATTTACGTAGGTCCACTCATTACGACACATGGCTGAGATCCGCTCTGTCCCCCTGTCCTGAACTCTAAATGTATACCTTGAGCTATGGGGCGATGGAGGGACAGCGCTCGGATAGCGGTCAAGGATATTGCCAATCTTTGCAAAACCTACTGGGTGATGGACCTTCGTTTTTCCTCCAGTATTGTACAGACCCTATCGCATTATGAATTGAGGGACGATGTCCACGTTGTAACCTGGTCCTTTTGAGGTGGGGCGGGGGTTTACCTGCGATTGGCAGGTGTCTGGATGGCGTCCTTTGGCTCAACAACATGCTTGGGTTCAGTTATTTTTAGTTTTCGCCAAGGGGACTCCGATGGTCGGAGAAAAGTCGCATTCTGATTCATGAATGCCGATTTGGTATGCATTACAGTAGTGCGGAAACCACATGGTGATGAAATTTTTTCCACTGTTTGTGTAACTGTAGGTTATGCGCCCTAATCGGGCTTCAGACAGAAGGGAGCTTTTTCTCATGACCCTGCCGTTATCCTTCCGTTCCTGGTCAGTGCTCCTTGTTATCCTGGCTGGGGACTTTGGATACTCGAATTTGCGTCCCCCTCGTTGACCCGACAGCTTGGACGCGAATTGTCCCACCTTTGAACTATTAGAGACTTTTTTAAAGTGCATCGGAAACGGCCCATACATGTCCTACACGTTTTACCGTCTTCGGGCTGTGGCTGTCGTCTGTCGTAATTTGGACATAGTTTAATACAAGAACCATGACATGGTTGGACGTTTGGAGAGCACAACATCCAAAAAAGAAAAACGGCGGACTTGTCCGTGTTACACTTGGCACCGTGCCTCCTGATGGCCACGGACGGCCTCAAAGGTTTGGACAGGGTGTACTTCCCACACCTGCACTGGTCCACCGCATGGAGTGACTGTGAAGTTGTGACATGTTCCAAGTTTCGGATACATGTGACGAAGTGTACTGTCGTCCTTTTACTAGCCTGTCCATGACTCATGGCTCAACAGGGGGGGGGTTCTGGGAAAATTGATAGCACAGATATCTCTAACGGAGGCTGACTGTATAGCGAACTAGTTTTAAACGTGAGCCTTATTGTGATAATGGAGTGCCGCACGTTGAGAGCACTTAATATCACTCAACAGGATTATGTCCAGAATGACGGTCAACAACCGTTGCGGAAAACAAGTGTATTAATTTCTGCTCATGGAGGACTGTTAGTTATAACAGTCGCAAAAAGAAAAGACCCACCCTTCAGGATCATAAACAGAAAAAACCCAAAGTAGAACTCCGATGTAACGGGGTGGGTAGCCGGGGGGGTATGACGTCAGCTCAGGAACCGTTCATGAATAAAGCCAAAGCTGATGTTAAGCAACAGAAGGTATGTCTACATATGGTAAGTGTTGGAATGGATATTCGAGTTTCTTGTTTTCTATAAAAGGGGGGGGGGGGGTAAAATTTAAAAGCTATTTCCCCTGTTTAGGTTTAATTTCCTTCTTCAGGCTGGGAAAACTGCTAAGAAATAGGTTTTTCTTGGTCAATGCTTCAATCCAACTTCATGCATGCATTCATTGTCTTTTCTAGAAGGGTTTACACTTCAAAACAGCCCTTAGGTTTGTAATTTTAGTAGGAAACTATAAGAAGTTTTCCCAAAGCTTTGGCACAAAGCCGCCACCACATTAAACTTATTTGATTTTAAGTAAGCTTTTTTTTTTAAAAGTTAATAGAATCCACAGGTCCATCTAGGGACAGCTTCAAACCCCCCTCTCCATTCCACCAAAAATCAAGGGAAAATGGGAGTAAGCCTACTTTGTTGGATATGACAACACAAGGACTATGAGAACCAGTATACCACTGTATTAAATCTTGTAATGTAGCCAGTGTAGTTAGTATTACAGTCTTACAGTATCAGTGCTAACATTATATTCTTTGTTATTTGTCAAAAAGTTTCCCTATGGATTTAAGATATGTGGGGGTAGTTTGTAGCCAACTCCACATGAACACATTACACAGGCCTTACACTGGCCTACAAGTTGTCTGCCCAGTGTATGTAAAGCACTCTCTGCTATACATTCACACAGCATGGCCCTATGGCCGGGCTATGCATTGTCATGCTGGCTCCATATACAGTATGTTGTGCTCTCTTTTTAGCCAGTTATTGGACACTCCATCTTTCTTTATCAGAGCCTGTAGTGTGTATATATAACCATTATAATGTACCTCGTAACTGGCATCATTTATCCAATTTTCCTTATTGATTGAAAGGGTATGCGATTCTACCGTTATGCCGAGAAATTTGTTTGCGCATTCGGCACTTGTAGTGCAGTAGTAAACTGTGCGATGAATGAATGGTGAAGAAGCCATTAGTGAATGAGTCACCCTGTATTTACCGTGAACTTGACTTCATTACAGAATGATTTTCAAAGAAATTTGTAGTCAATTGTGGCTGAAGAATTTTATCACCGAATATGCAAGTTTTAAACATTGGAAATAGTGAGACTAAATAAAAACAAATGACTTTTCTGAACAGTTTAGGAACAGTTATATGTTGCGTTGTCAAAATATGGCCAAAATGCACCTTTTGTTTCTTGTAAATGCCTGTCATTAAGAAAAATCACTTTTAAGACTTGTTTTTAGTGAAATTCGGTTACCTGCAAGCATTGAAATGCCTTAATTACGTAAAACCTTCGAAAACTCAAGTTTTATCTAATTATGTAGTAATGAACTATGACGTCATGAAATAATCATGCATATTCTCACAAGAAAAGAAAGCTCTTTTGGTTCAACTGATAACTGGCTGTACTCTTCTGATGATATAGTGTTTACAAGGTTTTGACCTTTGACCTCTGGTAACCCCAAATGACCTTTGATCTACACCAAAAGCAATAGGGATCACCTGCTCAATATGGGCAATCCACATGGTACATATGACATCCCTCACATTTATCCTTCTGGAGATACCGTGTTTACAAGCAATTTCCAGCGTATTTACCATTCGACCTCTTGTGACCCCAAATGACCTTTCACCTCCACCAAAAAGAATAGGGATCACCTACTCAATATGGGCAACCTACCTGCCAAGTATGAGGTCCTTTGGAGTTACCCTTCTTGAGATATTGTCTTTACAAGGTTTTGACCTTTTGACCTCTTGCGACCCCAAATGACCTTTGACCTCCACCAAAAACAATAGGGATCATCTACTCAATATGGGCAATCTACATGCTACGTATGAGATCCCTTGGAGTTACCCTTCTTGACATATGGTGTTTACAAGCAAAAGCGTCACATACACACACACATACACACATGACAACACCATCGCATAGATTCCTTTGGCCTTCGGCAAGGATACAATAACCCCAGACTTTTAATGTTTTCAAGAAACACACCACTTTTTCAAATTTCTTTGATAAAACCTCCGTTTTCCATTTTTTCAGTGAAAACCTAAATTTACCATTTTTTGGTCAATGTAAAATCCAAAGATTTTGTGGCACTTCGCACACCAAAATTTGTTTACTCTCGCCATCCTTCTGGTAACCTGCCGTGGGCCTGGGGCTTCGAATTGCTTCCACCTGTGGGGAGCTCCACCGCCTTTCCTGTCAGGCAAATCCTGGTGCCGCCTTTGCAATTTATGAACACGTGAAATTCGGGGGGGGGGGGCATCCCAAGAGACTGAAGGTTCTTAAGACAGAAGGTCTGCGAGACTGATGAACAAAAAGGGTCCACGAGACCAAGGGTGCACAAGACCAAATATGAAAATGATGAGAAAGGTCTGCGAGACCGGAAATGAGAAAAGGCTACTTTATTTTGTCTCGTGAACCCTTTTTGATTTTCGGTCTCATGGACCTTTGGTCTCTCGTGAGCTTTAACCAAAATTCGTGCAAGAACCATTAGAAATATATAATATATATGATATGTTTGTTGTTGCGATGATCCTCTTGCCTATGGCCTATAGCCTAATACATTTCCAAGTCAGTCATCATTAGGCAATGCACCAGACTGTTCTGAATGTCCCGGAGTATAAAAGGGACCAAGTTTTGGAGTTATTGTCCAGTTTTGATGAGCCCAAGGGCTGGAATGTCTGATACTGTGCAATTAGTGTACATCAGCTCTATGTAAAACAAGAAAAAAGTTCCAACAATGAATCAGCCACAAACCTCATCTGATGGACGTGTTAAGGCATTCCCACTTTCCATTGTTGTATTGTTGGACATCTTCAACTGTGAAAAACCTGTTGCAAAAGTCAAAACATAATCACAGAGTAAAACAGGGTTTGGGAAGGTTTTAAGCTTAAATTCAATTTTGATACGTAAAATAACTTACTGCACTCTGGTTAAATTTGTATTCAATTCCTGTGTAGTTCTTGAGGGTTACACCTCTATGTTAACTGTGTGTTTGGTCTAGTTGTAGAGCATCAAGCTCTCATGTGGGATGCCCGGGTTTGATTCCCAGGTCGAGTCATACCAAAGACTTTAACCAGAAAGCCAAATGGCTTAGTGATTCCTTGCCCTATGATATATTGTTACAAACATGAATCACCTACATGACAAGCATGAGATCCCTCACACTTAATATCGCACTTAAATATCATGTTAATAAGGTCAACCTTTTAAAATCTTGTGACTCAAAACAAAAAATGGTTACTCAGTTATAGAAATCGCACCCTCATACCTTGCATTCCAATGAGTAACATGTACACACAGTCATGACCTAGCTTCCACTAAAATGTCAATAACTTGAGTTAGGAGCATCTAGGAGGGAAGCATAATTGCCTGTTTGGTTTGTCTAAACAAGACAAACCCAGACATCACAGAAAAGCCACAGAGGTGAAAAGGTCAAATGAGGTCAACAGGTGCGCTTCACATAGACGAACACATCTTTCCATTATGCCATCCTCTTATATAACTTGGTTATGAAGTTATTGCACTACATACCTCACATTCCAATGCATTACGCACACACACTCATGACCTTTCAGTAAAATGTCTATAACTTGAGTTAGGAGCATCGTAGTAGGGTAGTTTAATTGCCATTTTGGTTCGTCTCAACAAGACAAATCCAGGCACCACAAAAAAGGCACAAAGGTCAAAAGGTCAAATGAGGTCAAAGTAGGTTATCGCGTGCATATCACATAGACAATCAAAACTTTCCATTATGCCATCCCCCTATGTCACTTTGTTATTGAGTAATCGCACTGCATATCTTGCATTCCAATGCATATAACACACACTCCTAACATTTCACTTAAATGTCAATAACTAGAGTTAGGAACATCGTAGGAGGGTACTATAATTGCCTTTTTGGTTCGTCTCAACAAGACGAATCCAGGGTCACAAAGAGCCACAAAGGTCAAAAAGTCAAATGAGGTCAACTGAGGTCAAAGTAGGTCAACAAGTGTAAATCGCACAGACGAACACAACTTTCCATTATGCCATCCCCCTAAAATGTTTCGTTGGCGAGATATCAACAAAACATCACTTTCTGACCTTTTGACCCTTTCAGATAAATGCGGTTCATATTACAGTACTTTTCCTGAAATTATATGACTCAATTTGAACAATGGACACCGAGTTATAGCTACTAAAAGAAATTCACTAAATTGCCTCTGGTGACCCCAAATGATCTTTGACCTCCACCAAAAACAATAGGGTTCATCTACTCAATATGGGCAATCTACATGCCAAGTATGAGATTACCCTTGGTTACCGCTCTTGAGAGAGTGTTTACAAGCAGCGTCACACACACACACATACACACACACCCCCACACACACGACATCATCATCACATAGATTCCTTCGGCCTCCGGCAAGGAATCAAAAATGGAACCTATTGCCATTGTGCGTGATGCTCCGCATAAGCAATGGAGTAAGGGAAAACAATCCAGTGCCCCACAACTGGAAAAAAGGTCGTGGGCGCTGCTAGATTAAACCAAGAGGTTATAAGTTGAGGTCTAAAACCCTAAGTACACCTCTATGTTCTTCTGTCTCTAGATGTTCCAAAACCTGCACCCATAGTACTCTCTCTATAAACCTAACCTTATCCTAACATTGACCTTCAAGTAGACTTTTGGAATACTGTATACAGGCGTCGGAACAAATAGATATCAGAACAGAGAGCAGTCCCCATTCTTGAGATGTTCGCAAATAAGGTTATCACAATTTAACCAGAAGTGACTTCAAGTACAGACTGTAAGCAGTGGAACTGTAATATCATCCCCTCACATTAATAATCAAAATTGTCCTGTTCTTAAAATCTACAACCTACTGTATTGTACTGTAGCCATCCAGCCATGTGAACAAAGGGATCCACTGCATTTATGGTTCCAACACCAAAATCTAATTTTTCACATCTTACTGAAATTTTCTTATGCTGATCATAGTGTAATTAATGATGACTGAGCTATTTAGTGAATGGTAGGGATGTGATGTTAATATCTCTAGTGTTTGGATAGTAAGAGTACTACCCAGGTACACAAAATAATTTTAGAGAGGGTACCCGGGTACCCGAAAACCACCGAAACAAAAGTTAATGAACAACACACAACAGCTGTACTACGCGTCTTCTTTGACTGTATTTCCTCCGAGTCCAACTATAGTCATTACTAACTCTATCATACATACAGGTAAATGATACAAAAAACTTGTGAAACTCATAGGAATGAGTAGAGGCTTTTTTTGACTAGACTACAAAAATTAGAAAACAAAAAACACAATGCTGGAACTGCGCTCGTAGTCATAAGTAAATGATACAAATCCGTGTACTGTAGACTATCATTGTATAAATGCACGTAGCCCCCATTAATTGGTTTTGTAGTTTTCTGTGGGTAAAACCTTCATTTACAGTCTTACCAGAGAAACAAAATAAATACTTCAGTTTTAAAACAACCGCACTATCGCACCATGGAGACGCTTCCAGCAGTTATAAATTGACAAAGTCACTAAACCCAGAAAAGAAAACAACGTGACAAGTTCACACTGTGGAATTAGCCTAGCTACCTACCTTAGTGGTAGCCTAACAGTTGACTCAATGTTTATAATTGTAGCACTCTACGCATGGGCAACTAGCGATAGTAGTAGCGTTTCATTAGCGGTACAGGCACGTGTGCACTGTGAGCTCAAGCCTCCAGTGTAGAAGTACCATTAATAACATATAATGCATGCTACATACATACCATTGAATTACTTAATTCAGAAGTGCTAATTACTGTAGTATTATACTTTGACTGCACTGGGAGATAACTTGCATACACAGTAGCCAAAACAGACACGATTTCGTTACAAAGCTTCGGGAAATTTCTGTGAAGGTTAATATGGTCATGTGGTGAAAAATAGAGTTTGGAGATACAACAACTGAATTATTGACAATGTGAGCTTTAAGTCACAGTAATTTTAAAATGAATACAGAACTGAGTTGCGGCAATGTAAAATGATATACTGTACAGTAAGAGTAATGCTGGAAACAGCTATGATACATCTCACTACAAAACTATTCAGTCACTTTCGCTATAGTCACTTTCATCTTTGTCTCCTTTGCCGGTAGTTTTACTTTCTTTGATCATTCAATCACTGCTAAAATACTGACCGTCAAATATCCTCCTATTTGTTTCAAAAAGGGCTTTCTGTCTCATGTCATTGCTTTTACAATAATGACTTAACTTTCCCTTAGAATCTAATCAGTTATCCTTCGAGTGGCAGTGCACTCTCACCACATAGTTAAACCGTCCATTGCCAGCACGACCAACTTCCAAGAAACCAGGAAAACGTAGGAGGGATGAAAATACGTCTACCCCACAATACAAACAGAACGTTCCTTTAATGACTATTCAAATTCATTAGCCAATTGAAAGGTGTAGTTTTGTTCTGGGTGCACATTGTGTGCGTGCATTACTCAAACAGGAGATTACAATATGCTCACATTACAGGGGCAATTACTGTGATACTTCTATCGTTCATATTTACACACACACACACACAGTGCGAGCGGCACTGCAATAAATAACAAGTGGTTTTGTCTGCAGGGAATGTCATGCATCCACTGCATATAATGTGCAGATTGCAAGTACTGGGAAACTTCGAAAGGCTGTGGCCATAGCGCTTGAACGGAGACGATTGACAGGGGAGGGTATCGTGCCGCTCAAATGGGGATGACTAATTAGTGAAATAGAAGCACAAAATATGTGAGAGCGAGATCTATTGACACGTCAAACTCAAAAAGAAGAAAGTAAGATAGATTTTGTGTGAATGTAACAAGTATTTGCTATGTACAGGTTTGTATCTTCATTACCTTCATCTCAGCATGTAATAACAAAGTATTGTTTAATGTACTATATTTTTGGAACCAGGTAGAAGAAACAAAACCCGGGTAGTAATGTGGCGGGCGGGTACCCGGGTTTTTTGGGTAACCCGTGCAAACACTATATCTCGTACAAGAACTACTGTAGCCTCAATAGTTTGGCACAGATGAGTACAGTGAGACGATACAACATGCAGTGGCGGGCACACTGGGTGATGCCCACCCTCCCCCACAGGCTTTTAACAGCAAGTAAAAATTGTGAACATTTTCACTGTTTGTGAGTCTCAGAAAGACTGGACTGTTATTTAATAACCAAATTGTTTTTTTACTGCTCAGTTTTGCAATAAAATTAAAAACAATTCCCACAACATGAAAGCTGTTTATTAAATACCCAAGGGCTACACAACCTTGCTGTAGGGTTTGCACCCATACTATGAACCTAGATACCCTCTAGATAAGCCACTGCACTACAGTACGTACAATGGCTGTTTTTTGACAACAAAATATCAGTACACCCCTTGATACTTTTTTTAATATGTCACTGCAATATTTTTTCAGTGATCCCAACCCACATTTTCTGGAGGAGTGCTGTAATGCATTTTGAACCTTTCAGTGGTTTGCTGTGAATACAATAAGATCTCACTGACTGTAGAAAAATGAGTTACATGGTCATCAGTAACAGGGGTAGTTACCAATTCCATCGATGGGAAATTTACGTTACAATTCCTCATATTGTTGACCAGGGCTCGAAATAACCAATGGCACCAACGTACGGCAATGGCTGTCATGCCCTTACCGATGGTCGTGGTGCCGCATGAAAATTAACCCCCACAGGCGGCCAAAACTGCCACTGTGCCCTTTGGTGTGTGGCCGTCGGTGCCCTTCCTGGGTAGTTATAAAAAATGATGTACAAAAACAACCACAAAGCCAAAAGGCTTAGTGATTCCTTGCCATATGGATATATTGGAACAAACATGAATCACCCACATGACAAGCATGTGATCCCTCATAGTTATCCTACTTGAGATATCGTGTCAAGAAAGTCAAAAGCTTTTGAAATCTTCTGACCCAAAATGACCTACATGCTAAATATAAACAATCCACTGGCTAAGAATGAGATCCCTCATACTTATCCTCCTTAAAATATGTTTACTATGTTTGGACCTTTTGTGACCTCAAATGACCTTTGACCTGCACGAAAAATAATACTGATCATCTTCTCAATATGGTCAATACACAAGGTAAGTATGTGATCCCTCACAGTTACCCTTCTTGAGATATCATGTTTACAAGGTTTTTGACCTTTTGACCTCTGGTGATCCCAAATGACCTTTGACCTCCACCAAAAACAATAGGAATCATCTACTCAATTTGAGCAATCCACATGCTGTGTATGCCATCCCTCAGAGTTATCTTCCTGGAGATACTGTGTTTACAAGGATTTAAACTTTTGGCCTCTGGTGACCCCAAATGACTTTTGACCTCCACCAAAAACAACAGTGATCATCTACTCAATATGGGCAATCCACATGCTAAGTATGAGATCCCTCAAAATTACCCTTCTTGAGATATCGTGTTTACATGGTTCTGACCTTCTGACCTCTGGTGACAGCAAATGACGTTTGACCTCCACCAAAAGCTATAAGGGTCATCTACTCATTATGGGCAATCCTCATGCTAAGTATGAGATCCCTCACACTTACCCGATCTTGAGATATTGTGTTTACAAGGTTTTGACCTTTTGACCTCTGGTGACCCCAAATGACCTTTGACCTCCACCAAAAACAACAGGTATCGTCTACTCAATATGGGCAATCAACATGGTAAGTATGAGATCCCTCACATTTCTCCTTCTGGAGATAACGTGTTTACAAGCAATTTCCAGCATATTTACTATTTGACCCCTTGTGACCCCAAATGACCTTTCACCTCCACCAAAAAGAATAGGGACCATCTACTCATTATGGGCAACCTACCTGCATAGTATGAGATCCTCAAGAGTTACCCTTCTTGAGATATTGTGTTTACAAGGTTTTGATCTTTTGACCTCTTGTGACCCCAAATGACTTTGACCTCCACAAAAAACAATAGGGATCATCTACTCAATATGGGCAATCTATATGCTGAGTATGAGATCCCTCGGAGTTGCCCTTCTTAAGATATCATGTTTACAAGCAAAGCGTCACATACACACACACACACACACGCACACACACGACATCACCATCGCATAGATTCCTTCGGCCATCGGCAAGGAATAAAAAAAACATGAAATTTATGGAAAGGAAGCACTGTACATTTTCAAGTGCGTACTGTAAATATCCAACTCGATCTCACTGCTCACACATACTGTAACCAAGCAAACTTGAATGTACCTGTTACGCGAAAGCTGTCGTAAGATCAATCTCGCGACAACCTTGCACTGACGTTTGATTCACTTGTACACAGTAAAGCCGAACATACACGGAAGACAGAAAACGCGAAACATGAAACAGAAAACACGTTTCATGTTTTCTGGTCAAAAGCAGATACAAAAGTGCTTCGCTAAACGATTTCTATGATTAACATTCCCTGCCCTACAAAGCATATATAGCCTACAGTGCGGTAGTCCTCAGTGCAGGTCAGACTGTGTAGTCCCTTGCCGAGAGCTCACTACTGTATGTACACAGTCCTTACTGTACAATGACATATGAAAACACTACGGGGGGGGGATCAGCCATATTTTTGATGGTTGTAATTAACTTTGGCTGTCAGTGCCCTTCTGATTTTAATTTTTGGCTGTGGTGTCCTTCTCAATGGCTGTGGTGCCCTTCAAAATTAACAAAAACTGACAGCCATTTGGCTGTGCCCCTTTTGAATCTTATTTCAAGCCCTGGTTGACTTCCTAATTCTAATTGCAACTTTGAAAGTCCTGGTGTCTACTGGGGAGGTTTTAAAGCCTGGACATTCTCTGTAAGATACTGTACTGTACCTTGACTGGCTATACTACAAGGCATTTGTCCACCATTCTTTTTGCTACTTAGATGTGATTTAACAACACACCAACTTGAATGTATTATATAGTGTCAACTAGATAAAAAGGTAAAGTTTAAATACGGTTTCAAACACGGTTCAAGTTCAAGTTCAGTTTCAAACACAGTCCAAATACAGTGCAAGTCTTCCCCTTTAATCCCCTCTTATGACAGGCGGGAAATACTGTGGGCATGTTCTACAACCCCCAGCCCACAGGGGGCTCTTTTTGCTACTGTAAATGTCTGGTGACCTGTCTATGAATGATGTACAGGGAAACTTGAATATGCCATCATAATGTATTACAGTACAGTACCTTTTCACCTAATAGGAAATATCAGTACTGACACTGTATAACTGTTGTGGATGGAGGATACTAATGCACCAACCACCTCCCCCCCCCCCCCCCCAAGGGACATACTCAGTCACCAGGGATGGTTACATGCATGTATTTCACCTCTAAAATTAAGACTGCATTGCTTTCCTTTACAAAATTGATACTGTAACTTTCATTTCAATGAAGTTACAGTATATAGGCTATACCAATAAAGGGAGAGCAGGTGCCCCAAGTTTATTTTAAACAAGCGCAACAATGTTGCCGAAGCTCAGCTTTTCCTGTTGACCTAAAAGTCTGCAGGCTAATTCCGTAGAAATGTTGCACTTGCATGAATTTTTAAAGTTTATTTAATGCTTCCAGTTGTTTTCCTCCTGTAAAGTAGACTGTCTAAGATGTCAGAAACTAGTTTCGCTTTACGCCTGCTGTAATTCAATGTATTTTTATGGCAATTTGAAGTTGGGAAGACTGAGGGGGTTGTGAGAAACCCAAATTTGTAGAAAAATATCGATCCCAAGTGATACAGTACAAAAGCACCAAAGAAATTTATTAATAGTTCAGTGTCAATGTTGGCACCTTAACTGTAGTGCTGGATATGAATTACACCCAAATAGAAACATTATGTACTTATAATACAGATTTCAAATTTGGGTGCTGAAATGTCCCGTCAGTCATGAAAAAACATAAGAAAGTTGTTTATTTTCTATACTTATTTTTATATTTTTTATTTTAAGATTAATCTGTCTTCTAGTAAGTTAGACTCATACAAAAACCTGAGAAAAAAAGTTCAGTGGTATTTAATAACAGAAATATTTAATTTCAAAATTCGTCCTGTCAGTCACAATTTGTCCCGTCAGTCACATGCATTTTCACTCTGTGACTGTCACTTCTGCTCAAAATTTGAGGCAAATATGATTATATATGCACAATGGCATCAATTTCAACATTTTAACATGTCATATGACATAAAAAATTCAATTGTAGATCCCAAAATAACATAAATTGTACATTTTTCTTCATTCCATGACATACTTTGTAAATATTCCCTTTTTAGTGCTTCACTTGTCTCTACTCTATGCACATCTGTACTGAGCAAGTTACGGTGTACATACCCTTCTGCCTTTTACTGTAGCTAAGATCATATGTACAATAGTGTTTTCAGCCAGTCAAAAATGGGACCATGCATGACAGACTCATGATGTTAAGGTCTGAAGGTTGTGAGGTTGGTCATGTTCAGTTGGAGTTGTCCCTTGGGGATGTAGATCCTTCAGGGAGCAGAACTCCTTCCGGAGTAAACATTGGTTTCGCTCCTCGGACCCTCATTTACACTGATTTCAGTAAAAACTACAGTACAGTATACACACAAACAACAAGATGATATCCAACCAGTCTACTGGGAACAAATTTATCCTCTCTCTTTATAGTTGTATGATGTACTACAGGAAGGAGGAAGAATTATGTTCAGATTCGTATGTAGTTATTTCAGACTTCAAAAGTCATGACAAACATGCTGCTTACCTGTACCTCTTCAATCAGGCCATACTTGACAAATTTAAAAAGAATCATGTGTAGGTATAAAAACTACAACTGCAGTCTGATGGAGCTGCACAACGCTTCAAACAAAACTTTTCGTTATGCAGCATCACAAGCTTGGAATGAAATACCCACTACATGGGATTTTTTAATAACTTCCCATGGAAAAGGGTGTATCAATGTGATTGGGGGGTCTCTTGAGCACCAGTTTTCTGAAAGTGTCTTGGCTCGAAAACTTGATATGAACACGTCTGAGGAATTTGCAAATGTTGCCCGAGTGGTACAGTATGTCCTAACCTCATCAATATTATTTATACAGTATGTCACAAGATGACATGAAATTCCAATTCAGCAAACTGGACTCCACATAGTGTGGAGATATCTTCCATTCCTGGAATAAAAAGTGCCCAATATTTTCCAATTATTGGCACCATGCACATACTGTAGAAAACTGCCTCTCACCTCAGCTCAATAGGACAACAATCCTACCTACTTCAGTTTCAAGGAGGGGATTATTTGTGTCCCATATACCAGCCCCAAAAGCAAGCCAGTTGTAATGTCCTAGTGTATGATGCCTTTACATCCTCCTCTGTGCAAGATCATCTCAATGTTGGAAATGGAACACAGGCTGAAGTGATGTATGACATGGTCACATATTATGGTATGATTCTTGATGTCAAAAATTACCAGTATATATGTACCATGCACGGTGCTTGAAACTTGCAGAAAATGATACATCATACAAATTTGAGCCAGAGAGAGATGCTGTTTGACATTGGAAAGAGAAATTTGTGAAAACAATGTCCAATGTTCCATCTCTGATTCATATCTACAATACTCTGAGGTGTTTGTTATACTCAACACCTCTACTGAAATAGAGGTGAGAAAATATTTAAGTAAAATAGTTATTTCTTGATTCAAAGGATATTAAAACTACTGTTTTCCATTGTTTACTACTTAAAAGAAAAGAACATACATTTTGAAGACCTGAAAATGGCTTGCAAATATGCTGAGAAAAATGTGACAAAAATGTCCCGTCAGTTACGTCCCGTCAGTCACGATTTTGATGAGCCACATATTGCAATTTGTAAATTTTATTAAATTGAATTTAATGTTTCCTTGTTGTTTATGTACCAATGATTAATTTTAAGAAGAGTTTCCAATTAATCTCCTTCGAGAACAGATAGAATTCTGCATGAATCTACTTTTTCTGAAAAGTGATGGTTTTTCTTGTCCCGTCAGTCACGCTGATTTCAAACTGCAGCCATACAGCTGTTTAATGATTTAGATTCAGTCTGTGTTTTTCAAATTGCAATATGACTTTTCCTTGTTAATTTACATTATAACTTTTTTGGCTAAGGGATGCCACTGAAATTCTCTTATGCGTTGAGATGCGTTTCGGACCCATACCAGCGCAAACACAATGGATCCCGTCGGCGAGGCGTTGGCGTCGCAAATGCATCCAGCTTAAGTGTACAGTTGGCCTATGCAGAGAAACGAACACCATTGTGTACGTAATCACAGCGTAGCGATGCATCGCTATTAGGGGATTAAGGAGGTGCTCAATGCTCACGATATCGATTTTTTCCTACAAAGAAACGCTTTGCGAAAGTTTTGAGAGATGATACAATTCCATCGTACAGTAGGGATGTTATGGTGATGAACTTGTTTATCCATTTGCGTGGGTTATTTGGTCGCGAAATCAAAACGATCGTAGCAATTGAAGGCACTGAAAATGAGCACAGGACAAATATACCATAATTTAGGCCTTTGCCTACGACTTCGTTACGTTAGCCGTATCTTACAGACACGCCAAGAAGCGCCGAAATCAGTTTGGCCTAAAACACGTTTCTACTGTATTTTTTGACATTAGCAATATTTACTTAATCACACCGAAGCTATAGCCATCTCATACCAAGTATACTTTGAAGGAAATTGAAAAGAGACACTCCTCGATCCGATTGTAGGAACTTGCACCACCATAGACTATAGGCTACTATATTAAACACCCAGATGCAAGTTACTACTGACTGAAAAAGTGCGAAGACTGTATGTGCGGTCTTTGATAGTTTCTACTTCTCATCTTTGAATATCTTACACCTTAACCTAATGTTTCGCCCGTTTCTAAGCATTTTGTCAAAGGTGGGGTAGGCCTATACCACATTTTTCCCCTAAATGATAACGTCCGAGTAAGCTCGCTACTGAACACGCAGGCCTATAACTGCCCAGAGATAAATGTCACAAAAGCTATCTGGCGGTACGTCGCATGTTTGAGGCCACACTCGCTGCTGTCTTTTTTTTTTTTTGGTAAAAACACAAGCATTGAAAACGTGCAATAAAAGTATCCTAAAGTTTCTATGTATGTTGCAATGAGCTTTTGGGTTATAAGAACGACCAAATTTCCTTCGAAGTATTCTCCAAGAAAACGCGCACGTTCCCCGAACAGCTGCCCCTAGGACAAACGATGCGGCCGTGAAAATTTCGAAAGTACCAACGATCATGAGATTAACCTTGTGTAGAGCTATATTTTTCGACTTGAACTGACAATTCTGGTGGGAGAGGGTGAGGTTGATCCTACCCACAGACTTAAGCCTACGCCTCTGCCAGATAGTCATTTAGACTGGGGATGCACAGTATGATGTCAGTGACACTGAAAAAAACTTTTGAGCTATTCAATGTGGGAGGCAGACTTCCCTTTGGTAGAGAGACGGAAGAAGCCCGGGGGAGGGGGATTGAGCCCCTTTTAACAAAAATATGAGGGGACGAAAAATTGTGCTTTGGCCCAGATATTGTTCCAGGGCTGAAAAAAATCTCCCTTTTGTTTCCTCTCTAAAAATAATTTTACAAAGGAAAATATTTTACGAATGAAACAAATTATTCTTCAGACAAGCGCAATACGAACGTTGCACCAACTTCCAACTTGCATGTAGGGCCCCTCAAGTACTGAAAAAATTCTCCAAGGGGAGGCACATCTAGGCCCGTAGCCAGGCAAGGTAGGCCTACCGAAGGAGGAAGAAATAGTTTCCAGGGGGACATTTCATTTACGAGGGATACATTCAAACTGCATTGAGACAATAGTTGTTTTGAATTTTTGCAGGGGCCAATTTTGCAGGGGCCAATTTTCTAGGGGCTCGAGCCCTGGTTGTCCTTAAGCCCGTAGCTGAGAGTGATCACTCTCAGCTACGGGCTTGAGGACAACGATTCCCTTGGACCCATCCCCCAGGACGGTGTTCCAAAGCAAATGTTCAGTTCAGACCCCTCCCCACTGAGCTGAGATCATATCTTCCTTCGCTATGCTTCCCTAAAGTATATGTTTTAATATTGCTCATTGCAACTTAAGCAGTTTTGGTTGAGTATTTTTTGCGTATGACCGGGGAATTTTGTTTCAAATGTTAAAGCCCCTCCCCATCCCCTTACCCACAGCATGGATCCACCAACATGTGTAAAAATATGTTATGGCAATTATTTAAAAATATTTTGAGGGATTTTTGGAAGGTGGTGCTAGGCCATTTTTCAGCCAAAACACTCTAAACTTTAGGTGGGGCCACGGACGAGTCACCGGCCCCAGAGGAGAAAAGTCATTTGACAGCCTGAGGGCCAAAACGATAGGCCTAACCGTAAATTTGCAGTACACATTCCCGAAATTATTTGTCTATTTCCCAGTCCATGTGCCATATTTCCAAGATCATGGAAAATATCCCTGCAACCACATATGCCTGCAACCAGGGAGCTACCACTAGAGGCAGCTCTCTGCTGCAACTCTGTAAGTGACATTGCGATGATTCGCCCTGTTTCCTTCCGGGTATAGGTCAACATCGAATGTGCTTCAAGTGAACATAGCCTAACAGAGCATTCGAACTACGTCATTATGAAGCATGCTGCCTGGACAAAAATATCGGAGACCAGAATTTGCAGCGAAAATGTGAATTCTGTGCAAAGTAAACCCATTACCATGTAGCAAATATTTAATTCTAACATTCAATGCGAACAGATTTTTAAAAGATGCCCAATCTGCTACTTTTTCGAGCAATTTACTTTTTCTCAAAATGGCGACCACGATCTGATCGTTGTTCATGAAGCAATAGTCAGGGTAACCCTGTGCGAGGTAACGTACATGTTTTACATGTAGTCTTTCACGTATAACAGGGACCAAAACGTGAAGAAAGCCAATTCCCGACCAAAAACAAAGTGGAGGGCCAACCACTTACTCATCTTGCTTGGTAAAACATAGATGCAGCATTTTCCCATCCCGATATGATACTGAAGGCCTTACGTAACAGTGCCCTAACTGGACAGGGCTGTTCATGACCTGAGATGTTCTATGAGTTGCAGGAAGGGCAGGGACATACCTAAGGATCTGTGGGTTGGGGGTGGGGGTGCTGGATATTTTCCCGAAAAAAAAGTTTCATTCCCGACAAAATGAAAAATGCCTGTGCCAAGAAAGGTTTACTCATACGCAGTGGCGTAGCCAGAATTCAAAATATCTCAAGAAGTAATACCTGGCGATACGTCGCATGTTTGTGATTCGCTTAGTTATTTTGTCATCTTTTTCTTTCTCTCTTTGTTTTTTTTTTCTTTTCTTTTTTCTCGTTTAAACACAAGAAAAGGTGCAATGAAATTATCCTATTTTTTTCTAAGTATGTTGCTATGAGCTTTTGGGTAATGAAAACGACCAAGTTTCCCGCGAAGAAGTCTCCAAAAAAATGTGCATGTTCCTCGAACTGGGGAAACAATGCGGCTATGAAAATTTCCTAAGTGGCAAACGAACATGACAGTAACCTTGCCGATAAAGGTAATTTTTCTAACTGAATTGACTATTCCGCTGGGGGAGGGGGAAGGGAAGGTGAGGAGCCATTCACTGAATAGCCTACGCCTGTGCTAGATAGTAATTTTAGACTGGGATGCACAGCACGATGGGAAACTGAAAGAAACTTTCAGCTCTCTAAAGTGGGAGTTAGACTTCCTTCTGTAGAGAGACGTTAGAAGTCGGGGAGGGATGGGGGAGGGAATCGAGCTTTTTTGTCAAAATGTGAGGGGACGAAAGCTTGCTTGCTCCAGTATTGTTCCTAGACCGATGAAAACTCCCTTTAATTCCCTCTGTAAAAATAATTTTACAAAGGAAAATGAAAGGAAAGTATCCTTCAAATTAGCACAATACGAAAGTTGCACCAAATTGCACCCTCAAAGGGATTCAAGTACCGAAAAATTCTCCAAAGGGAGGGGGACATTCAGGCCCATTGCCCGACAACGTAGGCCTACTGAAAGAGGAAGAAATAGTTTCCAGGCCGGAGACATTTTATTGGGAGGGAGATATTTAAACTGCGTTTGAGACAATGCATGTTGCAGGGCAAACTTTTTCTAGGGGCTCACCCTCGGATACAGGCTTGGGGACAAGTATTCCCTTTGACCCATCCCGCCAGGATGGTGTCCAAAACAATGTTTAGTTCAGACCCCTCCCCAGCTGAGATCACTGTCTCCCCGGTACGCCTATGTTCCCCTTAAAGTATGTTTTAATATTGTTTATTGCAACTTGAGCGGTTTTGATTGAGATATAATATTGCGTATGACAACGGAAGTTTGTTTGAAAGGTTAAAGCGCTATCCCCCCCCTACCCCTCACCCACAGCATCGACCCACCAACATGTGTGAAAATGTGTTACGACAATTAATCAAAAATTTTAGGGGCCGGGGATTTTAGTAAGATTGTGGCTGGCTGTCAGTTTCAGCATTTTCAGCCGAAACACTCTCTAAACTTTAGTTGGGGCCACGGGGAAGTGAAAGGACCAGAGGAGAAAGGTCATTCGACAGGGCCAAAACGATAACCCTAAATTTATGCAGTACACGTTCCTGAAATTTTTTGTCTATTTCCCAGTCGATATGCCGATATGCCATATTCCCAAGATCTTGGTAAAAATCCCTGCCGCTGTACTGTAAGATTGCGATGTCTACACCCTGTTTCCTTCCGGGTATAGGTCAACATCGAATGTACATCAAGTGAACATAGCCTAACAGGGCGCTCTAACTACGTCATTACGAAGCATGCTGCCTGGACAAAAATATCGGAGACCTGAATTTGCAGCGAAAATATGAATTCTATGCAAAGTACAGCCATTCCCATGTAGCAAATATTTAAAAGTAACATTCCAAGTAAACAGATTTTGAAAAGATGCCCAATGTGCTACTTTTTCGAGCAATTTACTTTTATCAAAATGGCGACCACGATATCCGATCGTTTGTTCATGTTGCAAGAGACTTGTTAGCCTGCGTGGTGGGTTTCCACTACGTTAGATTGCTCAATTAGTTTACAACGAATAACAGGATTAAGAAAGTCGCGAAGGTGCCGCGGATTGAGATGGGAAAAGCTCACAAAGAGTCTATGGTGAATAAACTGCGGGCTTAGTGAAATGAGTTTGTGTGCATGGTAAAAGGTAACGTTGCCCTGCTAGAAGCAGTTATCTTCAGGCGCGGATCCAGACATTTCGAAAGGGGGGGGGGGCTGAACGCCCCTTTGAATATTCTCCTAGATTAACAATACACTAATTTTCGCGTATTTGTTATTGTTGATGTGGCGAAAGGTGGGGGGGGGGGGTGAGCCACCGGGAAAGTCCCACTCCCTTGTATCCACCTCTGATCTTTCCACAGATGTTGGATCATTTGCCACTATTGAAGTAAATAACAAAGTGGACGGCGGTAAATTTGTGAGATATCTTTTCTTAAAACATTTAGCCTACACCCACAGGCCTATGCCATAGGTCCCTATTGTTTTTATGAATCGCATAGGCTATACAGTCATGAAGCTCCGAGACAAACTTAAGCATTTTCAGCTTTTTGAAATAGGTCAAGGTGTACTTATTTCATTGTTACAGGTGATCATGCCCAGAAAAGGCAGCCCTGTGTAACTGTAGTGGCGCAACGGATAATTTTAAGTCGACCAGGGGGACGAACTTTCTGTTTGAGAGGGGGGGGGACAAAATTTCTTAGAGCATCTCTCACATATTGAAGACTGCTGTGGGAAGCATGGCACAAAAGCGATAGTGGGGGAGGACCGTGACACAGGGTGTAGAGCCACTCCTGACCCAATTACACTAACTCCCACCCCACCTCCAACCCCGTCTTTTATTGAAAGGATTTTCCCACCAAATAAAACATTTCAACAGCAGTGCATGCTGGGCATTACTCCATATTGTGCCCATGTTGGCTGGTTTAACCAACCAGAAATTTCATCCAGTCCCATGTGGTCCGCGTGGCTCCCGGCCTGCGAAATAAGCCTCCCCCTCCCTACTATAAGGACTTGAAATTAGAAGCCACAAAAAGCCCCAGGAGGTAAAAATTTATTCACCAATTTCCTTGCTATAATAACAACGATAGAAATCGTGCACAAAGGTACCCAGTTTCCAATGCAAACAATTCAGATTATGAAACTAACTTATAAACACAACCGAAGATCTGATTCGACTGACGGGCATGCCGTTTGAAGTTTTTACCGAACGGTAAAATAATTCGCCTGATGAAGAGATGCACGAAATTTTTAGGTGTATTGTTTAGGTGTATCGTGGGCTTGAAAGAAAGTTACTACCTAGACGGCTTCGTAAAACACAGAAAAGAGCTAGCATGATCCCATCCCTCATATATAATATAATAAGCCCTATGTACAGTGGTACGTAAATTCAAGACTGCCGACATACAGCTTGTTATCAACCGTGGCTCAGGGCCAATGCATTGCGTAGGTGCTGGCTGTATTTTCCGTCTGAATTTCGATTGGGTCAATTAAGCTGACGCATTTTTTTCGATGTAAACATAAAAGTTGCGTGGTGCATGTTTTTCATAAAAGTATATACATGATAGGCTGCAGCTTAGGCCGAGTGAAGGCCGTTTGTAGCGAAGTGTACGTAAATTAATGGCCATGGAATATTCACAAAGCTAAAATGTTAAGACCACAAACTATTTAATTGCGTTCTGCCGATAAAAATTAGTATACGATTAAAAAACAAGAAAATGTGACAAATGATCTGAAACACATGCAAAATGCTAAGCCGTAGTATACTTTCACCAGGGAACTGGCATAGCAAAAAAAAAAAAAAAAAAAAACAGCTCAGGGGTCGAAATTCCCGCTGTTCCGAGAACAGTGCTTTTAGTGCCGGAACAGTAACTTTCCAAAAGCAACTGTTCCGTGGAACAGTATTTTTCCAGAAGAAACACATTGCAACTATACGCATGTATCCTTATCTCAGATGAAGGAATCCTGCTGTGAATATCAAAAACCCATGGAAATTTGCACATCTAGCGATCATTCACCAACATCTTTTTCAATTCATTCAAATCTAACAATGAACGAGACCAAGTATCAAATTCATAGACATTAATCGCACGTATGATATGATATGGGGCGAAATATACGCAAACAACAGTACTATAGGCCATGTCTGTGTTCTGTACAGAAGTTCAAGTGAAACGCACTATGAAAGCGTACAGTAAGTCAGAGCATGTGTACAGGTTCGTAATTACCAATACTGTAAGGTTAATACGCACCTGCTTTGCACAGAAGTTGACATACGTCTCAAGAACATTGGGCATGGTATGGAAAATTACAACATTTTTCTATATTTGTTTTTACCGCTAAATCACCAGTTGTTACATCGTAGTTTGTAGTTGCTTTCAGCAGGTGCTTTTATGTAAAGCGTTCATGTTAATTTGTGTGAAATTAAAGTGTGCCTTGCACTTTATGATGTATGAAATAACGATGGATGAAACGTAACAAAAGTGACAAATTCGATTGCCTTGTATGTACACTCATACATACTAGCTCACTTGATTTGCGCCTAGCGCATGCATTGAACAAATATTCACGTATGGATATATGTAGTTCGTGCATTCATTACGTACTGCTATATGAAATACTCAAAACAAACACGTGCAAGCTTGCACACTCCGTTTACGTATAGGTAAAGCACGGTAGGATGGTGTGGAATGTCCAAGTACATGTACTGAATATATTGGCGGGCGTATGGCAAGCAATACGGGCGTCCAAGTATTTCTGTTTTAATGTGCGTTCTGTGAGCGGCTTAGACTACGATCACGGTATAAACTGTGATTTCGTTAAGCCGTATTGTTAACTAACAATCAGATTTGAGCTACTGCTTCAAACGGGATAAAGGCATTATGGGTGGGTGAAAATCGATTCAATCATGGGATTACATTGCTATGAATGAAAAGTCACTGAATGTTTAAACATCCGTTTAAACACTTGGTTAAATTTAGCGGCGGTTAAACGGCCAACCGGTCATTTAACCGTTTAAATGTTAAAACGTGACAGCTACTAGGAATTAGGCATGGAAACTTGTACAAGGACTGAAAGCAAGTCGATTTGACTGCTGACATCTTGTGTCCAAAGAAAATGGGCCTTAACGTGTTTTTTTTTTTTCTTCCTTAAAACATGAGATCGTCCCTTTGACTCACTGTGTGAAATGATTGTTGAATCAACAACGCTGTGAATGACAAGAGCAGAATTACGATTTCACTTAAATTTGCGGCCCAGAAAAGAACATCAGTACGTGCGCTCATATGAAGGAGAACCAACACATTGCATACAAGAACCTGCTCTTTTCCAGTATATGAAAACTTGGAACAGTAAAATCTGATCCGGAACAGTAGTTCTGGAAATGGTACTGTTCCGTGGAACAGTGGAGAAAAAATTAAATTTCGACCCCTGCAGCTCAAAGTTTGTATAAACTAAATAAAAAGATGGTATTATCCGATCGTGAATAACTTGACAGAATGTTGAATTCTGTCAGTGATGAATAAGTCCTAACACCGTCACTGCAACGCATCGGCATTTGCTTTGTGTTTCGGGTGGATTACCCTGCAAAATGCGGCAACAAAGAGCGGCACAGAGCAGCGCGTTGGTATTACGGAATGGCTATTGTTCGTCGTGAGGGAACTCTCGGAGCGCTACACAATGGGCGTTTCGCTGCCCACGGATTAAAATGCGCTGCAACGGGATGCAGAGAAATGCATAAGAGAATTTCAGTGGCATCCCTAAGCCAAGCACATTTTTTTCCGCAAGCTTTTCAGAAAAGAAAATTGCATGAAATTGTCCCATCAGTCACGCTGGAATTAGCCTGCAGTCAATATTTTGGATGGGTCTGTAACTCATGTTGATCATACGTACGTTAGAAAACAAAGAAATAAATATAAATGCAATGAAATATGTATTGAACTCCTGAAGTCTCTGAAAGACTAAATCTGGTACACAAAGTTCACTTTATATACTGCACAGATGTTAGTATACAAATAATGAATGTTTATGAGTGTGCTGCTTTGTAGACCTCACTTGTTTTCCATACTGTAATTAGACCCAGATCGTAACTTCCGATAAAGAAATTTTACAAATGGTTAAAGGTCCTAAAAGTGATATTTTGCCCCAGAGATATTCCTTGAACTTGTCCAGGGACAGAAGTTCAAATGAGTGTTGCCACTATGATTTGGAAAAACCAAAACTGCTCAACTGCTCAATATAAAGGGATAATTTCTAAATTAAATTCTTTATGCGCCTCGAATTCTGAGTACTCTTTAGTCCCGTTTTCCCCTACAAAATTATTTTACTGCATAACATTTTTATGATTGGGATCTACCAGGTATATAAATCTTCGATCGCTTTTAGGACCTGTGAATGTGTCGCAACAGGCCGGAGGGTAACTACAGTTTGTAGAGAGCGTTGGGAAAATATGCATACTTATACTAAGTCTAAGGCTATTGAAATATCATCCCCCATGGCTTCCCCTTAACAACTTGGTGGGGCTCTCGGCAACGGAGAACAAGACTGGGGCGGTTCCTGCAGTGTCGACGCCCATGTGACTGCACCAGGCTTGTAGCCTGACAAGGTACTGAATGGGGGCGAAATGGCTTCCAGGGGCTAAAAAATTTTTAAGGGGGCCAAATGTATACAAATGCCATTAAGCCAATGGCAACTTGAAAACTTGCTAGGGGGCGAACAAATTTCAAAGAGGGATTCGCCCCCTTGGCCCGCTTGACTAGAAGCCTGAGCTGCACAATTCCTGCAGGCTCCGAGACTGACTTATGGCACACGCCTTCAAAAAGCACGTTTTCCTTTTCAAACCGAAAATTGTTTTTGGAATGTTAGCACAACCGTTAAGCTTAAACCATATGAAGCTTTCTATTTTCAATCAACGTGCTATGTTCTTTGTTTAAAAGAAAGAGGTGGGTTCCTCTTTCCTCGTACGACATTTCTTAGACAACATTCACCCTAGTAACTTGAAATAGTGTACCCCGAGCCGGTATCCCAATTCACGAGTAGCTTCTTTCCTTCATGCCACAATATAAACTAATTTGCTATTAAGGAGGATAAGTCATTTGTTTACCTTTCATACTAAATATTTTTTGTCCAGAAATGTTAAGAAGAATGTTTGTAAAGGAGATACAAGAAAATTCGAAAGATTAAGGTAATGTTTACAAATAACTTGAAACTTGAGGCGACTGGATATATTCTCTTTAAACTTTAAGCCAAACTCCTAAAACCATTCAGACATCAGGCTAAGTTGAATACTTGTTTCTGCCGCCTAAAGCCGAACGCACACCGACCACAGAAAATGCGAAACACGAAACAGAAAACACGTTTCGTGTTTTCTGCCGTCCGTTTGCGTTGGACAAAAACAGAAAACAGTGTTTCGCGAAACAGCGTTTCGCAAAACAAGCACTGCTTGTTTCGCGAAACAAGTGTTTAGCTAAACAAGTGTTTCGCTATTTTTGTTTTCGTCCAACGCACACGGAAGTCAGCGTGAGAAAACACGAAACGTGTTTTCTGTTTCGTGTTTCGTGTTTTCTGACGTCCGTGTGCGTTCGGCTTAAGCTTATCCCACTAGCCTATGTTTCGCACAAGGCCACATATTCGCAAGAACTTGCATAACTTTCAAACGTCCAGTATTTCTTTTCGAGTGGGCCTAACCATGATCCAACCAATTTAGCTAGTCTATTATTAAAACGCCTGAATGAGATCAGCACCACATGTTCATGACGTAACGCCTCCATAGTAGGCTGTACGGTATATTCCTTATTCATGTCATATCCCTGGTTTGGAAAGCAAAGAGCTGAGCAAACATAGTCTGACATAGTGGGGTAGCCCACGTACGGTATTCAAAAGTCGATACACTGCACTTTGCGTAAACACTTCCACACGATTAAGCACGAGACGTCCTGTACATTTATATATGTCCAGTATACGTTTGTACTTTGTTTCGTTGCACAGTCTCTCAAATGATAACAACTGGGATTCTCGACGTATTCCCGAACATGGGGACTTCGCCAGAATTTGTTTCAAAAAGTGATGTTTTCATGCCTTTAATGACTGCAGAAACGAAAAAAAAATTAACTTTTGTTCAGCACAAATTGATCTATCTATATGAAACATACTATCAAGATTAATGCAAAAATGAAAGACAAGTAGGGAATTTTACGTTTTCAAACAAATCCTCCTCCCGAGGTCAAATAGCGGCCAAATTAATCGAAAAGAGTCACAGCATACAGATACTACTTTTGCTAACCTCTCTACTGAATTTCAGCCAAATCTAACAAAAAACAGCGAAATGTCAGGCACTTCAACGCAAATGTTATGGTGACAGACGTTTGCCGTGATGTAGAAGTTTTGCCGTGCACAACAGCAATAGCTCAGCTGAAAGCTTTCAGCTGAGCTAAAAATCTGCTACAGTGAATCTTACAAATTGCCTCTTATTCAGTGGCGTAGCCAGGATTTTTTTAGTAGGGGGGCGCTGGAGGGGCTAGACCATTTCATGGGAGGGCGCCTTGTTACTATCTAAGCGGAGCGCCACCATGAGTTAGCGCGGAGTGTACCAAGAAAATTTGAGATTTTAATACATCCCAGATCGCCGGAAATGGCACTTGCCAGGTTTGATAGCAGCCATCAAGATGTGCAGTTTTGGTGAAAAAACGTAAAGTTTCATTTTATTTTATTCTCACGAGGTAGCGGTGGGCTAGGTTCCTGCACATACTGATACTCGCTGTCAGTGACAAAAGCCACGCACCTAGGCCTAGACTATGGTGGTTACTTTTATAGCCTATGATAACCATTGCATTCGGCGTAAATTGTGGAGTTCACATACCATTGGTCTCTTTGTAATTCACAGCAGGGGTGGTGCTAGGATTTGCCCGTCGCGGGGCTAGCGACCCCAAGTGACGACATCCCCGATTTTTTGAGGGGTTGGTGAGGGGGATTTGAAGAAAATCTGTGTACTATACCATGCCATACTGATATATTGCATAAAATTTGTATATACTAGAGAAGCAGAGGCACTGATTTCATGTTTCTCCCGGAATCTAACTTCGTTTCCCTTTTCGTTTCGTTTCGTTTATTTGTTTTATCACTTCACGCATACTGTACATACAAAAATACATGATGAATGGTAATAGAGACATATGTACATGAGGTGAAGGGAAGTACACGAAAAACCCTGCTGGGCTTGAAAATATGAACTCGCCAGAAATACAAATCAAACGACGTGCAACAGCAGAATAACTTCAGAATAACTTCTGAAATTGCAAAGCGCGCGAAGCGCGCGAAAATTTTTGGGGTAAGCTTACATTAGAAAAGTCTGTAGGCCTACTTATTTAAAGCTTATACTGTATAGGTCAATTGTCCGAGCAGTTGGGCCTTATCTTGCATAACGTATATTGTACTTCCCTTCTAGAATCACTAGCCGTACCGCACGACAGTCACAAAAGAACATTAACCATAGGTTTAGCGAAATGAGATGAAATTTCCGACATTTACATAAATCCATGTATTCTACTTATTAAGTTACCTGAAAAGGAGGAAAGGGTTTGTACTAAATTTAGCTATAAGTAACGGAACTGAGGGAGAGCGTGCAGAGCGTACCGAAAATTTTGGGTTTTATTGCAGAAACGATCCTTTTGAAAGCCAAAATAGTAAATGGACCATGGGTAGCGACAGAATTTTCCCCACAGGGGCCGGGTCATGCCAGTGACCCCAAGTTCCGACAGCCCCTTTATTGACGGGTGGTGAGAAGGGGATATGAAAGAGCCGAACTATCGGCCAAAGCCATTGCAGGACATATTTTGCATAACATTACTTAATACTTTAACAGCCGAGTTGAACTGATAGTGTTCTTTTGAATCTGAATTTTGACACTGCAAAGCGCGCGAATCGCGTGAAAATTTTTGGTAGGCTTACACAAAACCCATATGAAATCATTGAGTACAAAGACAAAAAAATAAAAACGGTTGGGGTTGTAACTTGTAAACCGTATCGGAGAAAACATACATTGTGTCGACACCACCTGGACTACCTGATGAAATAGCCAAACTTTCCTCTGTGAGTCACTCACCAACTGACCCTACCGCATGACACACACTAGAGAACAGCAACTAGGCTTTGCGATATGGGATGCAATTGACGACATCTATAACCTGTGTACTGTGCCTACATTTTTCTTGGTAAGGTTGACAGGACTTATGCTATCTAGCTATGTGGAATGGAAATATTGAAGAAACTGGAGTGAATCTAAAGCGGGCGTAGCGCGCCAAAAATTTTGGGTTCTGATTAAAGAAATTGTCCTCTTGGAGCCACCCTGGCGCCACCCCTGCCTCAAAGTCTAGAGTATAGAATTTAAATGTCCAATTTTCCGCCCGACTGAGACAAAATATCTGCCCGATTTAGCCAGGTTTCTGACATTTGGGGCGGCTGCCCCCCCCCTCCCCGGCCCGTACGGCCATGCCTGGACTACCAGATGAAATAGCCAAACTTTGCTCAGTGAGCAGCTCAGCAACCGACCGTACCGTATGACACACAGGGCTCGAAATAACGGGGGCCCGTGGGCCCGATGCTCCTAGAAAATCCCTCGGGCCCGTAACTTCTACAGGGAAAGGGGCCCGGTTGGCTCCTAAATATTTCAAGTCTAATTGTACAGTCTGCACGTGAACCTCTCCATCCACAACTCAACGATCGTATATCTCGCAAAGCCTGTGTATTCCTATGCTAACAGTCACTAAAAACCTGCGAAATACACATTATTTCTGAAATCAGTTCACATTACTCATAAAGAGTCTGCTTTGTCACAACACGGAAGATCACTCACGCAGACATACACCGATGTCACTGAAAAAGCCCGAAAATTGCTGCAGTATTTCAGTGCAGCATTCACACCATCCTACCATGCTTTACCTATACATAAACAGACAGTGTAGGCGTGCACACGTGTGTGTTTTGAGTGTTTCATATAGCAATACATAATTCATGCACGCACTATATATCCATACGTAAATATCTGTTTGAGTCATGCTAGTGCCCTGCGGTCCGCTTGCTGCGTGCAAATCAATGGAGCTATAGTACTAGGATGGGACGAGTCTAACGTAAACTTTCGTTCATTGGGGTAATATTCTAGACATCGTTTTTGTTTAAATCACAAAAGTAAAAGGCACACGTTTATTTTCGTTCATTGGGGTAATGTTCAAGACATCGTTTTTGTTTAAATCACAAAAGTAAAAGGCACACGTTTGTTTCACACAAATTAACATGCATGATGAACATAAAAGTACCTATCGTAAACTATTGCAAAGGACGATGAAACAACTGGTAATTTAGCGGTACAAGCAGCTATCGAAAAATGTTATTTTCCATACCATGCCCAATGTTGTTGCGATGTATGTCAACTTTGTACAGAGCAGGTGCGTAGCCTAATGTGTTACTGTTTGCATGTAATAACGGACCTATTTAACTCGACTTTTGCCTTGCAATGCGTGTCACTTGAACTTCTGCATTTGTACAGTGCACGGACATGGCCATGGACATGCGTATATTTCGGCCTGATATCAAACGTATGGCCCTGTATCAAACTTACGATCACTGACTGCGAATTTAAATGCTTCGTTCCGTTCATTGGCAAATTTGGGTGAATTAAAAAGAAATCACTGACATGATCGCTAGATTTTTACGTACAGATTTTAAAAGCTTGCGCATACTGGGAATATCATAAGTGAATGATCAATGAGGCCATTAATGCATTACACTGTTGGTTCAGAATAAAGATACCGTTTAAACGGTAAACGAACTTTTATTCCGACCGTTTAAACGTTTAGGAGATTAAACGGAATTGCAGCCCTAGATGTCAGTCACGAGTAATGTAGGGGGAGCCTCACAAGATCAACTGACGAAGATGGTCAGCGGGAACTGAACAGTGCCCTTCATTTTACCGGGTAATAACTTCCGGAATTACGAGAACATTATGAAAATGTATACTAGCCTGCATGCAACATGGTCTAAGAGGGTGTGGACAGAGTGGTTTCAGGCTAGTTTCAGCCTCAGCTTGCCTTAATATTATACCCATACTACATGTTTTCAAGCACGTAAAAAGCACCCGTACATTGTATCAGTCCTTTTTTATTTGTAAGTTTCGGGCCCCTTGATTTCCCATTTGGCCCCTAGATTCCATGGTCTAGGGGCCCGGCAGGCCCCCAAAGGTTGAAGGCTTATTTCGACCCCTGACACACACAAGATAACAGCAACTATAGGCTTTGTGATCTTGGGATGATATTTACTATCATCTCTATATAAACTGTGTACTCTACCTACCGTGTAACTTGTAAAGTGAACAGGACTTATACTATCTAGCTATGTGGAATGGAACTTACAATATATTGGAGAAACAAGAGTAATTCACAGCGCGCGAAGCGCGCCGAAAATTTTGGGTCATTTATAAGAGAAATTGCCCTCTTCAGAGCAAAAAAAAATAGGTAGGTATATCGTATATTATTATCAAGTTGAGTAGTGAGTTGAGTGAATTTTTTTTTGGCCCAGATCACCAGTGGGGGGGCGACTGGGGGGGCGACAAGCTTTCATGGGGGGCTGGCGCCCCCCCACGCCCTCCCCTGGCTACGCCACTGCTCTTATTTCATTCACAAACTTATCTTTCATTATGTTTCTGCATTATAACATTGAATACTGAAGGCAACCAAAAGGAGTTATTATTCTGCATGACTTTAAAAGGAAATTAACAAATATATTGTCACATGACTGATACGAGCCATTCCAGAATTAGGATGATGGGGGGCACTAATTCAAATTGGGGGGCTGCATTTTCCTTCAAGCTCTTCCTTTCTTGTGTTACTCAGACACAAACCTAATTTATCGCTTAAGGCCATGTCTTGGTGAGCATACTGTACTACAAGACCCTTAGGTGTAATCAGAACACTCTGTGCATGCTGTAAAATGAGAGCCACTCTGCATCTTTTGAATTTTCCAACTGATGTCAATCAAAGAGCAGTCACCAATTGAGAATTTTGGTTCCCCCAATGAAAAATGTGCTTGGGATAATAAGTGTTTGTCTTGAATTACATGCAGGAGAAAGCATTTGTTGCTACAGTGTACTACAATGTTGGACCTAAATCAGCTAATAGGAAGTATGCCCCTCTCTGCTATGAACCACCTCATTACTGTAGAGCCATTGTTTTGTCTGGACCCCCCCCCCCCCCAAAAAAAAAAAAAAAAACGAATTCCCCTTTTTTGCATGGAATTTCCTGGAAGTCAGCAAAAATTGGTACCCTCAAATTCAGAAATTATTCTCCAAAACCATGTAAACTTATTGCCTGTGTACAAACCAGGGCTGGTCATATGACCCCGGCGATCGCCCGTGCCCGCCTAAACGCCCCCCTTGGAAGCAAAAACACTTGCCAGGGTGTGCAACAAAAATGCCCTCCTGAAATTGTTTGCTGGGCAACAAACAGCCCACCTTGAGAAAATATGATCGCCCATGTGAAAATACAATGCTAAAACCATCAGAATACATGCAGATTAGGACATCTTAAAGACCCAAAAAAGATCTTCCACACCAAAATATTCGGCAACTTCCATAGCGAAAACAGCCAGCCGTATGATCTGACAATGCCGCACAGCTTGATTTTACATGGTTCGATTGCACAAGTAAGCTACAGCTTGCTGCATGCATCTTGTACTGCAGAGAGTACTATTTCAAAATACATCGTTTTTGAGTGTCAATTCACTGTCAAACATTACCAAATATGTCAAAATGACAAAACCATTGTCCTGACATGTTCAAAAGACTCTCAAACAAGTATCTACATAATACTGACAATTTTTGATTGAAAGGTTTTTCACCACGAGGCACATTTCTCTAGAGGGGCTTTGCAATTTTGCCATTGCCTAACATGTAAAATACATGGATAGGCCTACTATGATGCTGCAATATGCAGAAGTTGTCTGCTTACTCGTAGAGCTACAGGGTCTAAAATTTACCAATCATTTTTTTTTGAAAGTGTTATCAAATGTTGTCTGAGATGTTGGTATACAAGTTAGACATACAGTATTTATGGCCAGAATAGGTCTTTGCTTGTCAAACCAACTTGAATATTTTCTAAAGCCTTTTGCCATACATATTACTGTTACGAGTAGCAAATAGTTTTAGTCTCTTGAAGTCCTTAAAGTGACATGAACATAACATTAATCTAAATCCTCATTCTGTTGCTATGTGGGGGTGGAGGGTTCATCAGTTACCACCTGATGAAAACATTGTAGCCCATGGCCCCAACCTAGCTCCCCCACTCCTGTCAGAAGATAATGATCAAAGTATATACCCATTATATTAAAGGGGAATAAGTATGATTTTTGTGCACACTTCACTTAATTACTCACAAGAAGGACACAAAGCTTTGAGATTAGATCTAACTTGTCACTGCCATTTTCCAGACTGTAGGCATGAGCTCGACTACAGCAGGTGCGGATCCAAGGGGGGGGGGGAGGGGGCTTTCCCGGCCTCAGCCCCCCTTTTTTGCCACATCAACAATAAAAAATATGCAAAAATTTGCATAATGTTAATCTAGGAGAATACTGAAGAGCCCCCCTTTTCGAAATTTCTGGATCCGCGCCTGGACTACAGTATGTACCATCGAAGAAGGAATATTGGTATAGGCCCTACTATATGGATATCAGTTAATCCTTGGACTCTTACCAGCATCATTCATGGAGTGGCTCCGCCATATATGTTACCGTGGACTTGTTCCCCCCAGTGTCCTCAGTGGTGTGTATGGTAGAAGGGAATACAGCACCAACTCTACCCTGAAGGGTGCCATGATGTTGCTAATGGGGGTATTTGTGGCCAGTTGAGATACAATCATTTTCATGTTTTGACTGATTTATAACATGATTTCAGAAAACATGGTGCCACTGTTTTTTAGTTATGAGTGCTGCATCTAAGTTTGGATCTGGCTGGGGTGGGGGGTACATGCTTCCCCTTAACATTTATTTTCAGAGAGGGTTATTGCCCCTGACCCCCACAATTTGTGCTTCAGGTGATTTGTGGTACGTACTGCCCATTACTCATGTCAAAACCTCCCCATTGGTTACATGGAGCGGTTGAGCCAAGCCTGAGTTTTGCACAGTTATTGCAGTTAAACATGAAAGTGTTCATCCTCATTCTTGTTTTTATTATGCAACAAGGTTTCTTTGCAGTTCAGTTTGTACAGTACTGTTATGCTTTTAGCTAAGATAAATATAAATTTTGTATTTACACAACTACCCTCCTACTGTAAAATCTTGGGTGGGCAACTAATTGCCCGCCTTGAAGTGTAACAGCTAAAGCAAGGTGGGCAGTTGCTTGCCCTCCTGAAAAATTCTCATGACCAGCCCTGTTTTAGTGCTCACTTTTTAGTCAAAATAGAAAGTTTAATGAATGCAGATAATTTTACCTCAACTGGTTTATTCATCATTGTAATGGGGTACACCAACTGCTCTCTCTTAATTACAGGAAAAGGTTTTTTCCATTTTTCTCGCGGTTTTACCGGTAATAACCAGTTATTACCAGTTTCTACCGCTGTCCCGGTAAAAAACAGTTTTGTTTCCGGCAAAAAACCCAACCCTGACATTCGATGAAAAAAACTAATTCAATGATCACGTCAACAGGGCTTTCATTAGTGTGCGTATTTGCGTATTGCGCATATTGGTGAGGCCTGACTGCGCATTAAAAAGTGGGATAAAGAGTCAAAATATGCGCCCAAGTATGAAAAACAAAAGAGTAAAAATGCCCACACATTCACATTTTGTAATGAGGTCAAATACGCAGGGCATAAGCCCCCCTTTGTGTATTCCTAGTCACTGCCTACGAGCTTCGAGTGCACTAGCATACATGTTTCTAATACTCGTTGGTTCTTCTCTCGAACTTTTGATATACCTTTAGTATGGTAGTCTACCGCTATTTACTATACTGTAGACTCACAGCACAGTACTTAGAAGACTGAACACAGTCCACCTGTATGCTATAGCCTGTCACTTGGAAGAACATGTAACAGTTTGTATTAATACTGTACGTATCAACAGGCATGCACGGTGGGACTAGCAACAGCGTGGTGAAAGTCATCTTACCCACATACTGTATTAATAGTTCTCCAGTCCAAACCTGGAAGGTTCAAGGTATGTCATACTCCAAGGTATGTCTCTAAACTATAGACCTTTGACTGGATCTGCGTACTTTTGAACGAGGGGTGATTGTAAAAAGACATTTTATTGTTAGTGTTTGCACGGGTTACCCGAAAACCCGGGTACCCACCCGTCATATTACTACCCGGGTTTCGTGTCCTCTACCCGGTTCCAGAAAAATGCCAACCATTTAAAATACTTTGGATATTTCATTGCTTATAACAAACCTCTGTTAGCAATGCTTTATTACATTCACTCACAAATCTGTCTTTAGGTTTCTTCTTCTTCTCCATGCTCTCACATATTTTGTTGCTTTTGTCAAGGGACAAAAATAACCGGGTTCACATCGCAATTTGCTACCAAAGAATGACCTTAGTTGCTTACTTGCGAATCTTTTTCAATTTGGCCTCGCGTGTGAAGATGCGATATCATTATTTTGTCAAGCCATGTCGAGTTTCAACTATCCCCAATGTGGGGGGGGGGGGGGGTGGGGGGGGGGGGGGGTGGGGGGGGGGGGGGGTGGGGGGGGGGGGGGGTGGGGGGGGGGGGGGGTGGGGGGGGGGGGGGGTGGGGGGGGGGGGGGGTGGGGGGGGGGGGGGGTGGGGGGGGGGGGGGGTGGGGGGGGGGGGGGGTGGGGGGGGGGGGGGGTGGGGGGGGGGGGGGGTGGGGGGGGGGGGGGGTGGGGGGGGGGGGGGGTGGGGGGGGGGGGGGGTGGGGGGGGGGGGGGGTGGGGGGGGGGGGGGGTGGGGGGGGGGGGGGGTGGGGGGGGGGGGGGGTGGGGGGGGGGGGGGGTGGGGGGGGGGGGGGGTGGGGGGGGGGGGGGGTGGGGGGGGGGGGGGGTGGGGGGGGGGGGGGGTGGGGGGGGGGGGGGGTGGGGGGGGGGGGGGGTGGGGGGGGGGGGGGGTGGGGGGGGGGGGGGGTGGGGGGGGGGGGGGGTGGGGGGGGGGGGGGGTGGGGGGGGGGGGGGGTGGGACATCCCAATCATTTACAGCTCTATTAGGATGTATTTCTAGCCTATTTTTCTAAAATTCTCGCGCTACGCCCGATTATGCATAGCTACAATATTCTGTTGTTGCTACAGGTAGCTTCAATCATCAATGGCTTAAAAATGTTTTTAAACCGTGCCAGTTTAGTCATAAAAACGTTTTATAACCAATAACACTCCCTCCCCTCCCTTAGACCCTCCCCAACAACAGAGTTCAATGGGTGAGGTCATGCTTCACATCATAGGCCTATCCACTACGCCCTCAAAAATGACTCATGTTGCACTTAGTCACAACTACTTTTCATTTTCCTTTTAAAGCTGAAATCCCTCAAATATTGCACCATTTGCTATCTATACAGTACGTCCTCCTGAAATTACAAATTTTCGCCAAGGGGGTGGGAGACACCCGTTCCCTTTAGTCCCCTCCCCCAGGCCACAGATTAGTAATGCCCACTTTTGCCCCCCTCGCAAAAAAGTGTATGTGCGGCCTTGTGTATTACCATTTTTCATGGGTTTATTTTGTCCCATTATTTGAGAAATGGCAGACATGAGATTCGAATTTCAAGGCTGGGTACATGCAGTTTTAAATACGTGGGAAGTGCCGTTTCCGGCCATCTGGAGGGTTTGTAACTTGCCAAAAAATTTCTTGCACGCTCCATGCCAACCGATGGTGGCGCCCCGCTTAGATAGTCTTGACAAGCCTGACCTTCGGGGAGTGCTGGCCCCCCATTTGTTACCTAGGCCCCCTAAAAATTTCATCCTAGCTACGCCCCTGATCTGGTCGCATCTAATCATCAACTAGTTGATCAACGATCATCTTTGTGATCAAGTTTTGTAAATAGTGATAAGAAGGCTTATCCATTTTAGGCCTAATCGATGAACGAACACTGAAATGAAAAAAAAAGCATTCAATGTCCCTTAAAGAAGGGAAGCTGAATGCCTATGTTAACGCACTGTAACCTGTTACACATATTGTTTCTTCCACCCCACCGAAAGTTCGTGGTATTGCATAAGCACATCATAGTCAAGTCACCTGAAACTTGATGCAGGGCTTTCATTAATTTATTTTACAAAAGAGTTTTTGACTGCCACTCAAAATTTTGAAAGGGTCATTGACTGCCACTCATCATTTCCAAAGCGTATTTGACTCCCAATGAAAATGTTCAAAGTGTATTTACAAAACTTCCTTTATTTAAAAAAAGTACAATTATTAAAGATAAACCAGGTAGGGCCCATGCTGACACTCACCTTGAAGTTCTGTCAACGTTGCTAACTTGCACACACCATACACGTGCACTGTACTACTGAAACTTTTTAACTCAGGGCCGACTGCATGTGTCACGAATAGCCTACACAACATTACGACTGTCTGTGGCTCCGACCCTCGAAGTAATATTTTTAAACTCTGAAGTTTGACCGGTTGTTTTTCACCATCATATTCTGTCTGAGTGTCAAAACTATTTTATTAATACTACCAAAAATGATGGTAGTCAAAATGGATCGTAAATTTTCTAAAAACGAACAAAATAAATATTGTTTGCACGGGTAGTAAAAGTGCTACCCGGTGTCAAGTTGTTCCAATGCTCTCGTTACAAGGTTGCCGGCTTCGTAAAGTTTCCAAAATGTCTTAAGTTTTTGTCTTCAGAAAAGCACAAAACTCTTGGAAAAAACAATTCAAAGTCTGTCTTCTAGTTTTCCAGAATTTATTCACCATGTCTCAAAACTAGTATGTCCAGCAATGTACAGCAAAGATAAGTCCGTTTGCAAGGTAGGAAAGTTACCCATGGTCTCCCTGTCTATGGTCTTCAGACCAGTTCTTTTATTAAACTAATCCTCATATTACTTAAAGAGTGCCCACCCAAACATTAACCAATAAAAAAGAGAGATATTAAATTGTAATCGAATATTCATTAATTTAAAGTTACCAAAACTTATTTGATTGGTTGAAAGTTATGAAGTGCCACCCCAGCAGAATGACCAAGACTGCTGACCTCCAGCTCCCCACCATATTTTGACAAATGACCAGTGGTTAACAATTCATTATCTTTGCACTGAAAAAACATAGAATTCTTCTGCTGACAGCCACTCGTTGGACCTGTCCGAGAGTTGCCCTCAAAATTCAATGAAAGTAATGTTTTCCTTGAACACACAGATATGACTAATTACACCAAAATGGGTTATAACTGTGGGAAAGTGGAGATTGGTAGCAAATCTAGGGACCTATTATTCCCCAAAATGGACAAAGTTACCAGGTAGGTATAAACAAAACTCTTTACCAAATTAGAGGGCGTTCTCAATGTAAGTTAGACAAAGAGACTTCTTTACATCCCCCTTTTTAAAATCAAAACAGCCTGTTTTAAAGTATGTTATCGAGTTACCAGTAATCGCTATAAAAGAATTATTATTATCTGAAATAAGGAAATGAACAAGTTACTTGGTCACTTTCTCTGCGTAGCTCCAATCCACCTTCAATATGGAGATGTTGGAAGCATATCCTTCTACAAAAAGCAATTTACAGGCAAACAGGGTTAAACAAAACAATATGCATGCATTGAATGAAAAATCAATCTAACTATAACGTTTTCAATGTGAGATTATACATATGATTAATATAACAAGATACATGAGAAAGATGAATGAGTAACAAAGCATACATTCTTCAAAGGAACACATCTGGGGAAATTACATCAACACGTTAATTAACAACGAGATAAAGCATCGGCAACTGTATTTTGCGCACCAGGGATATGTTCAATTTTGAATGTATATGGCTGTAGTTGTAAAGACCAACGGTTTAGCCGCGCATTGCTACCCTTCATTTGCTCAAGCCACTTTAATGGTCTATGATCCGTTCTGAATCAAAACTCTTTGCATACAAAATAAGGGTTATAGCTTTTGTACTGCCCATACTATAGCCAAACACTCTTTTTCTATGGTGGCATAATTCTTCTCTCTGGGCAACAGTTTACGACTCAGATAGATTACTGGGTGTTGGAAACCTTCATCATCACATTGGTTCAATACAGCACCTATTCCATTTTCACAGGCATCAGTCTGCAAAATGAATGGCTTGTCAAAGTTTGGACTTGACAGCACCGGGTTACTCACAAGAGCAGATTTAAGTTCTTGGAATGCCTGCTCATGTTCAATACTCCACTCAATTGTTTTTGGCTTTGTTTTCTTGGTAAGGTCAGTGAGTGCACTGGCCTTTTCTGAAAACATTGGAATAAAACGCCTGTAGTAACCAACTAATCCAAGGAAAGCCCTCACATCTGTTTTAGTCATGGGCCTTGGATAATGCTGAATAGCTTGAACCTTATTAGGATCAGGGTGAAGGTAACCACTACCCACAATGAAACCAAGATAAGGGAGATTTTTCTCTCCAAAGTTACACTTGTCTGGTTTGACAGTCAATCCCGCCTCTTTCAGTTTCTCTAACACCTGAGATAAATGAACAATGTGATCTTCCCAGCTGTTACTAAATATGACAATAGTCATCAATATAGGCTCTTGCAAATTGATTCATGCCCTGTAATAACTTGTCCACCAGAGACTGAAAGCTTCCTGGGGCCGTTTTAAGGCCAAAGGGAAGAGAACAGTACTGAAATAGACCAAATGGGGTGATAAAAGCTGACCTCTCTTTAGCTGAAGCTGACAAGGGAATTTGATAATAGCCTTTTGTCAGATCTAGAGTAGAGACAAATGATGCCTGGCCAATATCATCCACCATATCATCAATTCTGGGGATGGGATAGGCATTCGGAACTATCACTTGGTTCAATTTTCGATAGTCAGTACACATTCTGATTTTGTTGTCTTTCTTAGGAACAATTACAATTGGTGAAGCCCAAGGGCTGGTAGAAGGCTCTATAATTCCCATTTCAAGTAACTGATTGATTTCCTCTTGCACTGCGTGCTTCAGAGTATGAGGTAACCTATATGGCTTTTGCTTTATCGGTGTTTCATCGGTAAGGAGGAAATTATGTTCCACTACATCAGTTTTGCCTGGGACATCAGAAAATACCTTTTCGAATTTTGCAAGAACTGAATTTAATTGTTCTCTCTGTTCTTCGGATATGTTATCGGATATTTTAACATCCTGCCAAGTTTGTGTCTGTTGGAACTGTGGAACCTCTATGTACTCCTTGTCTATTTCTGGTCCCAACTCTTGTTGTGGTGAGTACGTTTCAATCTCTGGTTCCAGCATTCCACAAAAATATACTTCCCTTTCAACCCAGGGTTTGAGCATATTGACATGCAAAACCACCTTCCTGCTCCTGCTACCCTTTCGTACTTTCACTTCATAATCCACCTCACTGACCTTTTTGGTAATGTGGAATGGTCCATTCCATTCCGCCAACAGCTTATTTGTGTCAGTTGGTAGGAGTACCAGCACTTTCTGCCCCACTTCATACACCCTTTCAGATGCATTCCTATCATACCATGTTTTCTGAATTTCTTGTGACTCAGAAATGGAGCTCTGTGCCATTTTCAACAATCTCCCTAAATTTTGTCGTAAGTTTAAGACGTATTCAATAACATTTTGACCCTCCTCTTTGTCTTCTGCAAGCCAAGTGTCATGGACTATACTTAGCGGTCCTCTTGGCACCCGACCATACAGTAACTCAAATGGGCTGAAGCCTGTACTTGCTTGTGGGACTTCACGATATGCAAATAGTAGGTAGGGAATGTATTTGTCCCAGTTTTCTGGTTCCTCATCTGCATATGCCCGTAGCATAGTTTTGAGTGTCCCATTGAATCTTTCCACTAAACCATTAGTTTGTGGATGGTAGGGGGTCGATTTTAAGTGATTGATTCTAAGTAAATGACAAACTTGTTTAAATAACTTGGAAGTGAAATTAGTGCCCTGATCACTCAAAATTTCATCAGGCAACCCGACTCTGGTAAATACTGTGATCAATTCTTGTGCGATGGTTTCAGCCTCCATATTTTTAATGGGTACAACCTCGGGATACCTAGTAGCATAGTCGACAATCACTAGTGCGTATTTGTTTCCCGATTTTGTTCGCGGTAAGGGTCCAATTAAATCAATCCCAACCCTTTTGAAGGGGGTATCAATAATTGGCAAGGGAACCAAAGGAGCCTTCCTTAGACCCTTCTTGTCTGCAGTCTTTTGGCAGCGAGGACATGATTTGCAGTATTCTGTGACTGCCTTAAAAATTCCCGGCCAATAAAAATGCTGCAACAAGCGGTCTCTTGTCTTAGTACTGCCTAAATGACCTGATAGGGGAATGTCATGTGCCAAATGAAGTAACTCACTTCTGTATTTCTGGGGAACAACGACTTGTACATAGGTTTTCTTGTACTGGGGTGCTTTAGATTCCCATTTTCTTCTTAATATGTTGTCTTTCCAAAAGAAACATACTCGATAAATATCAACCTCTGAGTCTGGCACAACTCTATCTTTAATTGCATTTAGGCTTACATCATTCTTCTGTTCTTCACTTAACTCTTCTTTGCTTATTTTCAGGGTATCCCAACTCACATTTGTCATATTGTCATCCAAGTGGTGACTTACATCTTGTTCCCTTGTACTTATGTTACCATCCTCATTAACGGAATCATTAATGTCTAAACCTGTTTGAACACCAAAGTCAAAATCCTCACTCAATCCTTTACTCCTCACACCTGACTCTTCCCTATCCAACATTTCCTTAGCCTCACTGTTTTCCAGTTGTTTTAACTGGCTACGAGTCACTACTGAAACATCTTTTACTTCCACCCCACACACATCGTTGCCTAGCAACATTTCACGGTAGAGTTGATCTGATACTGCTACTTCTACCCATCCTTGTTTGTATTCACACTCTAGATATACCCTTGCAATGTCACACTTGGTGACCTTGCCAAATGCATCATACAAGTTTACTGACTTGTGTGGTAACAGGTATTTGGGTTCCACAAATTTTGACTGGAGAACTGATTGATTACAGCCAGTGTCCCTAAGGATGGTTATCTTCTGTCCATTCACAAGACCTTCACTAATGAAGTAGTGGTCTGCATTCTTTTGACAAACATTGGTACTAGGCAGCTGAGCATTAGCCTGGGCCTTTCTTTTTGCTGCCAATTTGGGACAGTCTTTTATGACGTGACCTATCTCTTTGCAATAGTTACACATTATTTCACCTTTTGATGGGGGAACATTTACTTTTTTCTGGTCCCCTCGTTTGTCTTCCCCCTTTTTAGGAAATGGCTTTGAGGGAGATTTTACCCATTCCTTACCTCCAGTCCTTGCGAGTGCATACTCATCTGCGAGGACTGTTAACTGAGTTAGGGTCTGTGGCTGCTTTTCTCGAAGCCAGATTCCTAATTCTTTAGGGACCAATCCTAACACTTGCTCAATTGCGATAACCTCCTTAAACTCCTCTAATGTAGTAACTTTGGCAGTATCAGACCAACGATCAAGCAAATGCTTGACCCGTACACCCCACTCAACATAATTCTCTTCTACACGCTTCGTAGCGTTTCTAAATTTTTGTCGGTATGCCTCAGAGTTCAACTTAAAACGAGCTAAAATAGATCTTTTAATGGCATCATAATCTTTAAGTGATTCCAATGGTAAGGCAGAGTAAGCCTCTCGGGCCTTCCCACTTAACTCAGGTGCAAGCCAAGATGCCCAATTCTCCCTCTTAACTCCATTGCTATGCATAATGTACTCAAATGTACTTAAATAAACATCAATGTCATCCGAAGCCTTCATAAAAGGTACTTTAATCTTAGGCACTTCCTCATTATGTTTTTCTTGCAATAGCAAAATTTTAGCTTCAGCTTCTTCACGCTGAATCTGTAAAGCTTGCTCCATTTGTTCTTTTTGTAATCTCATTCTACCCTCCATTTCTTCTTTTTGTAATTGAAGCATGTCCCGCATATAACTCATGAGGGCTACAACAGACTCTCCTTGCGAGTCCGATGTACTCTGAGAATCCTCCATTTTAGAAGTTTTATTTTGCGACCTTGTAAACGGTCTCTCAAAATTATCCATACAACACTGGACGCTGATTTGTGTTCAGGTCATATATTCCCAGAACCTTAATTTTCCTGTAAAAACAGGGAACAATAATGATCCTAGCTGAGAATGAATTTCAAAACAGCTCAGAAATCTAAACATGCACACTGCTGTTTACTCTTCTTTAGAGAAACAACAGACCAAATGGGCCAAACTGCACTGTCTCAAACAGTGACAAACCAATACTGCACCTTCTTTATAGGTAGCAGTCAAAATTTGCCCTTAAACTAGGTAACAAATATCAAACGAATTGCACTGTTACAAACAGTGACTAACCAATACTGTACCTTCTTTGCAGGTTACAGTCACAAAATACCTTAACTACGTAGGTAACAAATTGCACTGTATGATAACAGTGACTAACCAAATTCCTCTGAATAGGTAACAAATTCAAATTCAGAAGGACAACTTGCAAATAATTTGCACAAAATAAAAACAACCAAACATATGTCAACTCATTTCATAGTCACTCTCTATGCAGGAGCAATCAACATTATTCCTGAGGTAAGAGTTATAAAATCATGAAATTAAGTTAAACCTCAAAACTTGTGGCGAGCAACTAAAGAGCAACTTAACATGTTCCCCAGATGTGAACACAATGAAAAGTGCAATGTCACTCACCCATACGAATGAAAAAACTCAGTCTTCGGCCCTCATCTTGGATTGTCGTCTCGACGTCACAATCTGAGTAACCCTCATCTGAGTAGTACGTCTACGCTTCCCAGAAATGTCTCCTAAGTACCATATCACGACCTAAGCACGTCACACTCTAAGGTAGCATCCGTCATCTACGGTAGCATCCCCAGTCTAGGTAGCATCACCCGTCTAGGTAGCATCCCCTGTCTAGGTAGCATCCCCCATCTAGGTAGCACTCCTCCGTCTAGGTAGAATCCCTCGTCTAAGAAGCCGTCACCGATCTAAGCCCTCCTGGAAACCTCTCCATACACTAGAAATTGCATAACTGCCAAAATTGATCAGAGTCCACTCCAATCCTTACGAGAGCTCGAATATAGTATAGTCAGAGAAACATCACAGTTTGTTTTCCTCCAGATTAAAAATAGAATAGTGGCCAAAAAGATTATCCAGTACACCAGTCACAGTCATTTCGATGAAGGTAAATCTATATATTTTTGGTGATCCCACCACACTGCCACCATGTCAAGTTGTTCCAATGCTCTCGTTACAAGGTTGCCGGCTTCGTAAAGTTTCCAAAATGTCTTAAGTTTTTGTCTTCAGAAAAGCACAAAACTCTTGGAAAAACAATTCAAAGTCTGTCTTCTAGTTTTCCAGAATTTATTCACCATGTCTCAAAACTAGTATGTCCAGCAATGTACAGCAAAGATAAGTTGGTTTGCTAGGTAGGAAAGTTACCCATGGTCTCCCTGTCTATGGTCTTCAGACCAGTTCTTTTATTAAACTAATCCTCATATTTCTTAAAGAGTGCCCACCCAAACATTAACCAATAAAAAAGAGAGATATTAAATTGTAATCGAATATTCATTAATTTAAAGTTACCAAAACTTATTTGATTGGTTGAAAGTTATGAAGTGCCACCCCAGCAGAATGACCAAGACTGCTGACCTCCAGCTCCCCACCATATTTTGACAAATGACCAGTGGTTAACAATTCATTATCTTTGCACTAAAAACACATAGAATTCTTCTGCTGACAGCCACTCGTTGGACCTGTCCGAGAGTTGCCCTCAAAATTCAGTGAAAGTAATGTTTTCCTTGAACACACAGATATGACTAATTACACCAAAATGGGTTATAACTGTGGGAAAGTGGAGATTGGTAGCAAATCTAGGGACCTATTATTCCCCAAAATGGACAAAGTTACCAGTTAGGTATAAACAAAACTCTTTACCAAATTAGAGGGCGTTCTCAATGTAAGTTAGACAAAGAGACTTCTTTACACCCGGGTAGACAAAATAATTTTAGAGCGGGTACCCGGGTACCCGAAAACCGCAGAAACAAAAAGTTTATAAACAACTCACAATAACGTTACTGTTGTACTACATGTATTGTTCGGAGGAGGTATCGTGTCGCTCAAATGGGGATAATTAATTAGTGCAATAAAAGCAAAGGATAAAATAGATTGGGTAAATTGATTAGCAGTAACTGCTTATCAAAATCTAAATTGACTAGCGATTACTTCATCTTGGTTAGCAGTATAAATAACGATGACCAAAATAAAGCAACATTTTGTAATTGGACACATACTCCATGACACTTGCCCGATATTTACACCTGTATCAGAGTGGTAGTGGCCACAAGTTCAAGAAGACTAAAAATCATCATAACAAAATCGCGTCGTTTCAAATAGAAAATTAAGAATGAAAGAAACGTGATAAAAACAACCAGTTAAGAAAATCACTATTTCTTAAGGCCTTTATCCTCATACTGTACTGAATTTGGGGGGCATGTTTCGAATCAAAAAGCAAGCTTTTAGATTATACCAATTTAAAAAAAATTTCAACCAATCAGAGCCTTCAGAAGTTACTGTAAGTATTCTCTTGCACGTCCAATTTTACAGGAAGTAAACGATGTCGCTTTTATGATGTTTCCTACTACTAGTGTACGCACTATCACGGACAGCTTCCTACGTTCATACGTAGCTATCCATGTGTTGACATCCGGGCACCTTACCTAATTAGCTTGCTTTTACGAATGCTATTATTTTGGTGCAAGCCAATGTTAGATCCAATAGCATGGTTAACTTCAAAATCTACGTAGATACTTTACACACGGTGGTAAGGTGTTGATTTGCACATCATCAGAGATGCATTTAACGTTAATCGAGGTTTTTTCCCTTTTGGCAAACACGAGGATGAATTCCGTATTGAACTGAATGCACAACATATTGCGTAGTACATAGCTAGCCTATGTACCGTACATGCACGGCTCAGTTTTAGTAGCATGCCGAACGTAATGGCACCTTGCAATGGGGAGGCATGGTCAGCTAGCTCAGGGTTCAGGGTTTTGTCTACTACATAAAACTGACCTCGCAGTGTCAGGCCCGGTATTGCAGCATTCGCCGTACCGGATAGAACACTAACATATATGTGCGATGTACACTTCATCCCAGCCGTGTGTATTATGTACAAACATGACATGTGCACGGCTCAGTATTTAATTCTTTATAACTTTTCTAGCTATGTGTTGTTGTCAGGCGGAAAAGAGCAGAAGCTGGTATTCTGGCTTCGGCTTCAAACAATACGACAATTGCTATACACCGCGTCATTGGGGATAGTTGAAACTCGAACATGGCTTGACAAAATAATGATTCGCATCTTCCGCGAGGCCAAATTGAAAAAGATTCGCAAGTAAGCAACTAAGTCATTCTTGGGTAGCAAATTGCGATGTGAACCCGGTTATTTTGTCCCTTGAAAAGCACAAAATATGTGAGAGCATGAGAAGAAGAAGAAACCTAAGACAGATTGTGAGTGAATGTAATAAGCATTGCTACAGGTTTATAGCATGAAATATCCAAAGTATTTTTAATGTGCTATTTTTCTGGAACCGGGTAGAGGACACGAAACCCGGGTAGTAATATGACGGGTGGGTACCCGGGTTTTCGGGTAACCCGTGCAAACACTAAAAATAAAATGTCTTGTTACAATCACCCCTCGTTCAAAGTACGCAGATCCAGTCAAAGGTCTATAGTTTAAGACATACCTTGGAGTATGACATACCTTGAACCTTCGCAGGTTTGGACTGGAGAACTATATACAGTATGTGGGTAAGATGACTTTCACACGCTGTTCTAGTCCGACCGTGCATGCTGTTGATACGTACAGTATTAATACAAACTGTTAATTTCTTCCAAGTGACAGGCTATCATACAGGTGGACTGTGTACAGCTCTAAGTACTGTGCTGTGAGTCTACAGTATAGTAAATAGTGGTAGACTACCGTACTAAAGGTATATCAGAAGTTCGTGAGAAGAACCAACGAATATTAGAAGCATGTATGCTAGCACACTCGAAGCTCGTAGGCAGTAACTAGGAATACTCAAAGGAGGGCTTAAATGCCAAGCGTATTTGACCTCATTACAAAATGTGAATGCGTCAGTTCACTCTTTGTTTTCATACATGGGTGCGTATTTCACTCTTTATCCCACTTTTTTAACGTGTATTAGGCCTCGCTAATACGCGCAATACACAAATACGCACACTAATGAAAGCCCTGTTGACGTGATCATTGAATAGTTTTTTCATCGAATGTCAGGGTTGGGTTTTTGCCGGAAAAAAACTGTTTTTACCGGGACAGCGGTAGAAACTGGTAATAACTGGTTATTACCGGTAAAAACCGGGAGAAAATGGAAAAAACCTTTTCCTGTAATTAAGAGAGAGCAGTTGGTGTACCCCATTACAAATGATGAATAAACCAGTTGAGGTAAAATTATCTGCATTCATTAAACTTTCTATTTTGACTAAAAAGTGAGCACTAAAACAGGGCTGGTCATGAGAATTTTTCAGGAGGGCAAGCAACTGCCCACCTTGCTTTAGCTGTTACACTTCAAGGCGGGCAATTAGTTGCCCACCCAAGATTTTACAGTAGGAGGGTAGTTGTGTAAATACAAAATTTATATTTATCTTAGCTAAAAGCATAACAGTACTGTACAAACTGAACTGCAAAGAAACCTTGTTGCATAATAAAAACAAGAATGAGGATGAACACTTTCATGTTTAACTGCAATAACTGTGCAAAACTCAGGCTTGGCTCAACCGCTCCATGTAACCAATGGGGAGGTTTTGACATGAGTAATGGGCAGTACGTACCACAAATCACCTGAAGCACAAATTGTGGGGGTCAGGGGCAATAACCCTCTCTGAAAATAAATGTTAAGGGGAAGCATGTACCCCCCACCCCAGCCAGATCCAAACTTAGATGCAGCACTCATAACTAAAAAACAGTGGCACCATGTTTTCTGAAATCATGTTATAAATCAGTCAAAACATGAAAATGATTGTATCTCAAACTGCCACAAATACCCCCATTAGCAACATCATGGCAACCCTTCAGGGTAGAGTTGGTGCTGTATTCCCTTCTACCATACACACCACTGAGGACACTGGGGGGAACAAGTCCACGGTAACATATATGGCGGAGCCACTCCATGAATGATGCTGGTAAGAGTCCAAGGATTAACTGATATCCATATAGTAGGGCCTATACCAATATTCCTTCTTCGATGGTACATACTGTAGTCCAGGCGCGGATCCAGAAATTTCGAAAAGGGGGGCTCTTCAGTATTCTCCTAGATTAACATTATGCAAATTTTTGCATATTTTTTATTGTTGATGTGGCAAAAAAGGGGGGCTGAGGCCGGGAAAGCCCCCTCCCCCCCCCCTTGGATCCGCACCTGCTGTTAGTCGAGCTCATGCCTACAGTCTGGAAAATGGCAGTGACAAGTTAGATCTAATCTCAAAGCTTTGTGTCCTTCTTGTGAGTAATTAAGTGAAGTGTGCACAAAAATCATACTTATTCCCCTTTAATATAATGGGTATATACTTTGATCATTATCTTCTGACAGGAGTGGGGGAGCTAGGTTGGGGCCATGGGCTACAATGTTTTCATCAGGTGGTAACTGATGAACCCTCCACCCCCACATAGCAACAGAATGAGGATTTAGATTAATGTTATGTTCATGTCACTTTAAGGACTTCAAGAGACTAAAACTATTTGCTACTCGTAACAGTAATATGTATGGCAAAAGGCTTAGAAAATATTCAAGTTGGTTTGACAAGCAAAGACCTATTCTGGCCATAAATATGTCTGTACTCTCATACCAACATCTCAGACAACATTTGATAACACTTTCAAAAAAAAATGATTGGTAAATTTTAGACCCTGTAGCTCTACGAGTAAGCAGACAACTTCTGCATATTGCAGCATCATAGTAGGCCTATCCATGTATTTTACATGTTAGGCAATGGCAAAATTGCAAAGCCCCTCTAGAGAAATGTGCCTCGTGGTGAAAAACCTTTCAATCAAAAATTGTCAGTATTATGTAGATACTTGTTTGAGAGTCTTTTGAACATGTCAGGACAATGGTTTTGTCATTTTTGACAAATTTGGTAATGTTTGACAGTGAATTGACACTCAAAAACGATGTATTTTGAAATAGTACTCTCTGCAGTACAAGATGCATGCAGCAAGCTGTAGCTTACTTGTGCAATCGAACCATGTAAAATCAAGCTGTGCGGCATTGTCAGATCATACGGCTGGCTGTTTTCGCTATGGAAGTTGCCGAATATTTTGGTGTGGAAGATCTTTTTTGGGTCTTTAAGATGTCCTAATCTGCATGTATTCTGATGGTTTTAGCATTGTATTTTCACATGGGCGATCATATTTTCTCAAGGTGGGCTGTTTGTTGCCCAGCAAACAATTTCAGGAGGGCATTTTGTTGCACACCCTGGCAAGTGTTTTTGCTTCCAAGGGGGGCGTTTAGGCGGGCACGGGCGATCGCCGGGGTCATATGACCAGCCCTGGTTTGTACACAGGCAATAAGTTTACATGGTTTTGGAGAATAATTTCTGAATTTGAGGGTACCAATTTTTGCTGACTTCCAGGAAATTCCATGCAAAAAAGGGGAATTCGTTTTTTTTTTTTTTTTGGGGGGGGGGGGGATCCAGACAAAACAATGGCTCTACAGTAATGAGGTGGTTCATAGCAGAGAGGGGCATACTTCCTATTAGCTGATTTAGGTCCAACATTGTAGTACACTGTAGCAACAAATGCTTTCTCCTGCATGTAATTCAAGACACACTCATCATCCCAAGCACATTTTTCATTGGGGGAACCAAAATTCTCAATTGGTGACTGCTCTTTGATTGACATCCGTTGGAAAATTCAAAAGATGCAGAGTGGCTCTCATTTTACAGCATGCACAGAGTGTTCTGATTACACCTAAGGGTCTTGTACAGTATGCTCACCAAGACATGGCCTTAAGCGATAAATTAGGTTTGTGTCTGAGTAACACAAGAAAGGAAGAGCTTGAAGGAAAATGCAGCCCCCCAATTTGAATTAGTGCCCCCCATCATCCTAATTCTGGAATGGCTCATATCAGTCATGTGACAATATACGGTATTTGTTAATTTCCTTTTAAAGTCATGCAGAATAATAACTCCTTTTGGTTGCCTTCAGTATTCAATGTTATAATGCAGAAACATAATGAAAGATAAGTTTGTGAATGAAATAAGAGCAGTGGCGTAGCCAGGGGAGGGCGTGGGGGGGCGCCAGCCCCCCATGAAAGCTTGTCCCCCCCCCAGTCGCCCCTCCACTGGCGATCTGGGCCAAAAAAAAATTAACTCAACTCACTACTCAACTTGATAATAATATACGATATACCTATTTTTTTGCTCTGAAGAGGGCAATTTCTCTTATAAATGACCCAAAATTTTCGGCGCGCTTCGCGCGCTGTGAATTACTCTTGTTTCTCCAATATATTGTAAGTTCCATTCCACATAGCTAGATAGTATAAGTCCTGTTCACTTTACAAGTTACACGGTAGGTAGAGTACACAGTTTATATAGAGAATGATAGTACAATATCATCCCAAGATCACAAAGCCTATAGTTGCTGTTATCTTGTGTGTGTGTCAGGGGTCGAATAAGCCTTCAACCTTTGGGGGCCTGCCGGGCCCCTAGACCATGGAATCTAGGGGCCAAATGGGAAATCAAGGGGCCCGAAACTTACAAATAAAAAAGGACTGATACAATGTACGGGTGCTTTTTACGTGCTTGAAAACATGTAGTATGGGTATAATATTAAGGCAAGCTGAGGCTGAAACTAGCCTGAAACCACTCTGTCCACACCCTCTTAGACCATGTTGCATGCAGGCTAGTATACATTTTCATAATGTTCTCGTAACTCCGGAAGTTATTACCCGGTAAAATGAAGGGCACTGTTCAGTTCCCGCTGACCATCTTCGTCAGTTGATCTTGTGAGGCTCCCCCTACATTACTCGTGACTGACATCTAGGGCTGCAATTCCGTTTACAGTAATCTCCTAAACGTTTAAACGGTCGGAATAAAAGTTCGTTTACCGTTTAAACGGTATCTTTATTCTGAACCAACAGTGTAATGCATTAATGGCCTCATTGATCATTCACTTATGATATTCCCAGTATGCGCAAGCTTTTAAAATCTGTACGTAAAAATCTAGCGATCATGTCAGTGATTTCTTTTTAATTCACCCAAATTTGCCAATGAACGGAACGAAGCATTTAAATTCGCAGTCAGTGATCGTAAGTTTGATACAGGGCCATACGTTTGATATCAGGCCGAAATATACGCATGTCCCTGGCCATGTCCGTGCACTGTACAAATGCAGAAGTTCAAGTGACACGCATTGCAAGGCAAAAGTCGAGTTAAATAGGTCCGTTATTACATGCAAACAGTAACACATTAGGCTACGCACCTGCTCTGTACAAAAGTTGACATACATCGCAACAACATTGGGCATGGTATGGAAAATAACATTTTTCGATAGCTGCTTGTACCGCTAAATTACCAGTTGTTTCATCGTCCTTTGCAATAGTTTACGATAGGTACTTTTATGTTCATGCATGCATGTTAATTTGTGTGAAACAAAACGTGTGCCTTTTACTTTTGTGATTTAAACAAAAAACGATGTCTTGAACATTACCCCAATGAACGAAAATAAACGTGTGCCTTTTACTTTTGTGATTTAAACAAAAACGATGTCTAGAATATTACCCCAATGAACGAAAGTTTACGTTAGACTCGTCCCATCCTAGTACTATAGCTCCATTGATTTGCACGCAGCAAGCGGACCGCAGGGCACTAGCATGACTCAAACAAGATATTTACGTATGGATATATAGTGCGTGCATGAATTATGTATTGCTATATGAAACACTCAAAACACACACGTGTGCACGCCTACACTGTCTGTTTATGTATAGGTAAAGCATGGTAGGATGGTGTGAATGCTGCACTGAAATACTGCAGCAATTTTCGGGCTTTTTCAGTGACATCGGTGTATGTCTGCGTGAGTGATCTTCCGTGTTGTGACAAAGCAGACTCTTTATGAGTAATGTGAACTGATTTCAGAAATAATGTGTATTTCGCAGGTTTTTAGTGACTGTTAGCATAGGAATACACAGGCTTTGCGAGATATACGATCGTTGAGTTGTGGATGGAGAGGTTCACGTGCAGACTGTACAATTAGACTTGAAATATTTAGGGAGCCAACCGGGCCCACTTTCCTGTAGAAGTTACGGGCCCGAGGGATTTTCTAGGAGCATCGGGCCCACGGGCCCCGTTATTTCGAGCCCTGTGTGTCATACGGTACGGTCGGTTGCTGAGCTGCTCACTGAGCAAAGTTTGGCTATTTCATCTGGTAGTCCAGGAATTGCCGTCCGGGCCGGGGAGCTGGGGGCAAGCCTCCACAAAATTCAGAAAAAGGGCTAAATCGGGCAGATATTTTGTCTCAGTCGGGCGGAAAATTGGACATTTAAATTCTATACTCTAGACTTTGAGGCAGGGGTGGCGCCAGGGTGGCTCCAAGACGACAATTTCTTTAATCAGAACCCAAAATTTTTTGCGCGCTACGCGCGCTTTAGATTCACTCCAGTTTCTTCAATAGTTCCATTCCACATAGCTAGATAGCATAAGTCCTGTCAACCTTACCAAGAAAAAATGTAGGCACAGTACACAGGTTATAGATGTCGTCAATTGAATCCCATATCGCAAAGCCTAGTTGCTGTTCTCTAGTGTGTGTCATGCGGTAGGGTCAGTTGGTGAGCGACTCACAGAGGAAAGTTTGGCTATTTCATCAGGTAGTCCAGGTGGTGTCGACACAATGTATGTTTTCTCCGATACGGTTTACAAGTTACAACCCCAACCGTTTTAATTTTTTTGTCTTTGTACTCAATGATTTCATATGGGTTTTGTGTAAGCCTACCAAAAATTTTCCACGCGATTCGCGCGCTTTGCAGTGTCAAAATTCAGATTCAAAAGAACACTATCAGTTCAACTCGGCTGTTAAAGTATTAAGTAATGTAATGCAAAATATGTCCTGAAATGGCTTTGGCCGATAGTTCGGCTCTTTCATATCCCCTTCTCACCACCCGTCAATAAAGGGGCTGTCGGAACTTGGGGTCACTGGCATGACCCGGACCCTGTGGGGAAAATTCTGTGCTCGCTACCATGGTCCATTTACTATTTTGGGCTTTCAAAAGGATCGTTTCTGCAATAAAACCCAAAATTTTCGGTACGCTCTGCACGCTCTTCCTCAGTTCCGTTACTTATAGCTAAATTTAGTACAAACCCTTTCCTCCTTTTCAGGTAACTTAATAAGTAGAATACATGGATTATGTAAATGTCGGATATTTCATCTCATTTCGCTAAACCTATGGTTAATGTTCTTTTGTGACTGTCGTGCGGTACGGCTAGTGATTCTAGAAGGGAAGTACAATATACGTTATGCAAGATAAGGCCCAACTGCTCGGACCAATTGACCTATACAGTATAAGCTTTAAAATAAGTAGGCCTACAGGACTTTTCTAATGTAAGCTTACCCCAAAAAAATTTTCGCGCGCTTCGCCGCGCTTTGCAATTTCAGAAGTTATTCTGAAGTTATTCTGCTGTTGCACGTCGTTTGATTTGTATTTCTGGCGAGTTTCATATTTTCAAGCCCAGCAGGGTTTTTCGTGTACTTCCCTTCACCTCATGTACATATGTCTCTATTACCATTCATCATGTATTTTTGTATGTACAGTATGCGTGAAGTGATAAAACAAATAAACGAAACGAAACGAAAAGGGAAACGAAGTTAGATTCGGGGAGAAACATGAAATCAGTGCCTCTGCTTCTCTAGTATATTATACAATTTTATGCAATATATCAGTATGGCATGGTATAGTACACCAGATTTTCTTCAATCCCCCTCACCACACCCTCAAAAAAATCGGGGATGTCGTCACTTGGGGTCGCTAGCCCCGCGACGGGCAAATTCCTAGCACCACCCTGGCTGTGAATTACAAAGAGACCAATGGTATGTGAACTCCACAATTTACGCCGAATGCAATGGTTATCATAGGCTATAAAAGTAACCACCATAGTCTAGGCCTAGGTGGCGTGGCTTTTGTCACTGACAGCGAGTATCAGTATGTGCAGGAACCTAGCCCACCGCTACCTCGTGAGAATAAAATAAAATGAAACTTTACGTTTTTTCACCAAAACTGCACATCTTGATGGCTGCTAATCAAACCTGGCAAGTTGCCATTTCCGGCGATCTGGGATGTATTAAAATCTCAAATTTTTTTGGTACACTCCGCGCTAACTCATGGTGGCGCTCCGCTTAGATAGTAACAAGGCGCCCTCCCTTGAAATGGTCTAGCCCCTCCAGCGCCCCCCTACTAAAAAATCCTGGCTACGCCACTGAATAAGAGGCAATTTGTAAGATTCACTGTAGCAGATTTTTAGCTCAGCTGAAAGCTTTCAGCTGAGCTATTGCTGTTGTGCACGGCAAACTTCTACATCACGGCAAACGTCTGTCACCATAAACATTTGCGTTGAAGTGCCTGACATTTCGCTGTTTTTGTTAGATTTGGCTGAAATTCAGTAGAGAGGTTAGCAAAAGTAGTATCTGTATGCTGTGACTCTTTTCGATTAATTTGGCCGCTATTTGACCTTCGGGAGGAGGATTTGTTTGGAAAACGTAAAAATTCCCTACTTGTCTTTCATTTTTGCATTAATCTTGATAGTATGTTTCATATAGATAGATCCAATTTGTGCTGAACAAAAAGTTAATTTTTTTTTCGTTTCTGCAGTCATTAAAGGCATGGAAAAACATCACTTTTTGAAACAAATTCTGGCGAAGTCCCCATGTTCGGGAATACGTCGAGAATCCCAGTTGTTATCATTTGAGAGACTGTGCAACGAAACCAACGTACAAACGTACTACTGGACATATATAAATGTACAGGACGTCTCGTGCTTAATCGTGTGGAAGTGTTTACGCAAAGTGCAGTGTATCGACTTTTGAATACCGTACGTGGGCTACCCCACTATGTCAGACTATGTTTGCTCAGCTCTTTGCTTTCCAAACCAGGGATATGACATGAATAAGGAATATACCGTACCAGCATACTATGGAGGCGTTACGTCATGAACATGTGGTGCTGATCTCATTCGGAGGCGTTTGTAAATAATAGACTAGCCTAAATTGGTTGGATCATGGTTAGGCCCACTCGAAAAGAAATACTGGACGTTTGAAAGTTATGCAAGTTCTTGCGAATATGTGGCCTTGTGCGAAAACATAGGTAGTGGGATAAGCTTAAGCCGAACGCAACACGGACGTCAAAAACACGAAACACGAAACAGAAACACACGTTTCGCGTTTTCTCACGCTGACTTCCGTGTGCGTTGGACAAAAAACAAAAATAGCGAAAACACTTGTGTAGCTAAACACTTGTTTCGCGAAAACAAGCAGTGCTTGTTTTTGCGAAACGCTGTTTCGCGAAACACTGTTTTCTGTTTTTTTCCAACGCAATACGGACGGCAGAAAACACGAAAGTGTTTTCTGTTTTCGTGTTTCGCATTTCTCGTGGTCGGTGCGTGCGTTTTCGGCTTTAGGCGGCAGAAAACAAGTATTCAACTTAGCCTGATGTCTGAATGGTTTTAGGAGTTTGGCTTAAAGTTTAAAGAGAATATATCCAGTCGCCTCAAGTTTCAAAGTTATTTGTAAACATTACCTTAATCTTTCGAATTTTCTTGTATCTCCTTTACAAACATTCTTCTTAACATTTCTGGACAAAAAATATTTAGTATGAAAGCGTAAACAAATGACTTATCCTCCTTAATAGCAAATTATCCATTAGTTTATATTGTGGCAATGAAGGAAAGAAGCTACTCGTTGAATTGGGATACCGGGCTCGGGGTACACTATTTCAAGGTTACTAGGGTGAATGTTGTCTAAGAAATGTCGTACGAGGAAAAGAGGAACCCACCTCTTTCTTTAAACAAGAACATAGCACGCGTTGATTGAAAATAGAAAGCTTCATATGGTTAAAGCTTAACGGTTGTGCTAACATTCCAAAAACAATTTCGGTTTGAAAAAGGAAAACGTGCTTTTTGAAGGCAGGTTGCCATAAGTCAGTTCTCGGAGCCTGCAGGAATTGTGCAGCTCAGCGCTTCTAGTCAAGCGGGCCAAGGGGGCGAATCCCTCTTTGAAATTTGTTCGCCCCCTAGCAAGTTTTCAAGTTTGCCATGGGCTTAATGGCATTTGTATACATTGGCCCCCTTAAAAATTTTTAGCCCCTGGAAGCCATTTCGCCCCCATTCAGTACCTTGTCAGGCTGACAAGCCTGGTGCAGTCACATGGGCGTCGACCACTGCAGGAACCGCCCAGTCTTGTTCTCCGTTGCCGAGAGCCCACCAAGTTGTTAAGGGGAAGCCAGGGGGATGATATTTTCAATAGCCTTAGACTTAGTATAAGTATGCATATTTTCCCAACGCTCTCTACAAACTGTAGTTACCCTCCGGCCTGTTGCGACACATTCACAGGTCCTAAAAGCGATCGAAGATTTATATACCTGGTAGATCCCAATCATAAAAATGTTATGCAGTAAAATAATTTTGTAGGGGAAAACGGGACTAAAGAGTACTCAGAAAAACAATCGAGGCGCATAAAAAATTTAATTTAGAAATTATCCCTTTATATTGAGCAGTTTGAGCAGTTTTGGTTTTTTCCAAATCATAGTGGCAACACTCATTTGAACTTCTGTCCCTGGACAAGTTCAAGGAATATCTCTGGGGCAAAATATCACTTTTAGACCTTTAACCATTTGTAAAAATTTCTTTATCGGAAGTTACGATCTGGGTCTAATTACAGTATGGAAAACAAGGTGAGGTTCTACAAAGCAGCACACTCATAAACATTCATTATTTGTAATACTAACATCTGTGCAGTATATAAAGTGAACTTTGTGTACCAGATTTAGTCTTCAGAGACTTCAGGAGTTCAATACATATTTCATTGCATTTATATTTATTTCTTTGTTTTCTAACGTACGTATGATCAACATGAGTTACAGACCCATCCAAAATATTGACTGCAGGCTAATTCCAGCGTGACTGATGGGACAATTTCATGCAATTTTTCTTTTCTGAAAAGCTCTGCGGAAAAAAAAATGTGCTTGGCTTAGGGATGCCACTGAATTCTCTTATGCCATTTCTCTGACATCCCGTTGCAGCGCATTGTAATCCGTGGGTCCAGGCGAAACGCCCATTGTGTAGCGCTCCGAGAGTTCCCTCACGACGAACAATAGCCATTCACCGTAATACCAACGGGGGGGGGGTCGCCGCGTGTGCAGAAAACGGAATAGATTGGACGCTCGGGGGGAGAAGAAGGGGGGGGGGGGAGAAGACTTTGTTGGCACGGAGCATTTTGCAGGGTTTAAATCCACCCGAAAACAAAGCAAATGCCGATGCGTTGCAGTGACGGTGTTAGGACCTTATTCATATCACTGGGACAGAATTCAACATTTCTACGTCAAGTTATTCACGATCGGGACATAATACCATCTTTTATTTAGGTTTAATACAAACTTTGAGCTGCAGGGGTCGAAATTTAATTTTTTTCTCCACTGTTTCCACGGAACAGTACCATTTCCAGAACTGACTGTTCCCGGATCAGAATGTTTACTGGTTCCAAGTTTTCATATACTGGAAAAGAGCAGGTTCTTGTATGCAATGTGATCTTGGGTGTTCCTTTTTCATATGAGCGCAAGATACTGATGTTCTTTCTGGGCCGCAAAATTTAAGTGAAATCGTAATTTCTGCTCTTGTCATTCACCAGCGATTGTTGATTCAACAATCATTTCACAACAGTGGAGTCAAAGGGACGATCTCCATGTTTTAAGGAAGAAAAAAAAAAAAAACGTTAAGGCCCATTTTCTTTTCTTTGGGACACAAGATGCCAGCAGTCAAATTCGACTTGCTTTCAGTCCTTGTACAAGTTTCCATGACTACTCCCTAGTGCAGAACTGTCACGTTTTAACATTTCTATAACAACGGTTTAAATGGACCGGGTTGGCCGTTTAAACCGCCGCTAAATTTAACCAAGTGTTCTAAACAGATGTTTACAACATTCAGTGGACTTTTTCATTCATAGCAATGTAATCCCAATGATTGAAAATCGATTTTTCACACCCACCCATAATGCCTTTATCCCGCGAGATCCTTGAAGCAGTAGCTCAAATCTGATTGTTAGTTAACAATACGGCTTAACGAAATCAAAGTGATACGTGATCGTAAGTCTAAGACGCTCACAAGAACGCACAATTAAAACAATTTGAACCCAGAAATACCACTGGACGCCCGTATTGCTTGCCATACGCCCGCCAATATAATTCAGTACATGTAATTGGACATATTCCCACCACACAACCCTAACCGTGCTTTACCTATACGTAAAACTGAGTGTGCAAGCTTGCACGTGTTTGTTTTGAGGTATTTCATATAGCAGTACGTTAATGAATTGCACGAACTACATATATTCCATATGTGAATATTTGTTCAATGCATGCGCTAGGCGCAAATCAAGGTGGGCTAGTATGTATGAGTGTACATACAAGGCCAATCGCCATTTTGTCACTTGTTTAGTTACGTTTCATCCATCGTTATTTCATACACATAAAGTGCAAGGACACACTTTAAATTTACCACACAAAATTAACATGAACGCTTTACATAAAAGCACCTGCTGAAAGCAACTACAAACTACGATGTAACAACTGTGATTTAGCGGTAAAAACAAATATAGAAAACATGTTGTTAATTTTCCATACCATGCCCAATGTTCTTGAGACGGTATGTCACCTTCTGTGACAAAGCAGGTGCGTATTAAACCTTACCGTATTGGTAATTACGAAACCTGTTAAGCACATGCTCTGACTAAATGTACGCTTTCATAGTGCGCTTCACTTGAACTTCTGTACAGAACACAGACATGGGCCTATAGTACTGTTGTTTGCGTATATTTCGCCCGCCATACTCATATCATACGTGCGGATTAATGGTCTGAATGGAAATTTGATACTTGGTCTCGTTCAATTGTTAGATTTGCATGAATTGAAAAAAGATGTTGGTGAAGATGATCTGCATAGAATGTAGCAAATTTCCCATGGGTTTTTGATATTCACAGCAGGATTCCTTCATCTGAGGATAAGGATACATGAGCTTATTAGTTGCAACTGTGTTTTCTTCTGGAAAAATACTGTTCACGGAACGTTGCTTTTCGGAAAGTTACTGTGTTCCGCACTAAAAGCACTGGTTCTCCGGAACAGCGGGAAATTTCGACCCCCTGAGCTGTTTTTTTTTTTTTTTTTTTTTGCTATGCCAGTTCCCTGGTGGAAAGTATACTACGGGCCTTAGCATGTTGCATGTTGTTTCAGATCATTTGTCACAATTTTCTTGTTTTTTTTTAATCGTATACTAATTTTTATCTGGCAGAACGCAATTAAATAGTTTTGTGCGTCTTAACATTTTAGCTTGGTGAATATTCCATGGCCATTAATTGTACGTCCACTTCGCTACAACAGGCCTTCCCTGACTCGGCCTAAGACTGACCACAGCCCTATCATGTATATCCTTATTGAAAAACATGCACCCCACAGGCAACTTTTTTGTTTACATCGAAAAAAAAGCGTCAGCTTAATTGACCCAATCGAAATGTCAGACGGGACTGAAAATACAAGCCAAGCACCGACGCAAATGAGTGGCCCTGAGCCACGGTTGATAACAAGCTGTATGTCGGAAGTCTTTGAATTTACGTACCACTGTACATAGGGCTTATTATAATTATAATATGGAGGGATGGGATCATGCTAGTCTCTTTTTCTGTAGTTTTACGAAAGCCGTCCTAGGTAAGTAACTTTCTTTCAAGCCCACGATACACCTAAAACAATACACCTAAAAAATTTCCGTGCATCTCTTCATCAGGCGAATTATGTTACCGTTCTGGTAAAAACTTCAAACGGCCATGCCCGTCAGTTCGAATCAAGATCTTCGGTTGTGTTTATAAGTTAGTTTCATAATCTGAATTGGTGTTGCATTGGAAACTGGGTACCTTTGTGCACGATTTCTATCGTTTGTTATTATAGCAATGGAAATTGGGGGAATAAATTTTTACCTCCTGGGGGCTGTTTTGTGTTGATTCTAATTTTCAAGTTCCTTATAGTAGGGAGGGGGAGGCTTATTTTCGCAGGCCGGGAGCCACGCGGAACCACACTGGGACTGGATGAAAATTTCTGGTGGTTAACACCAGCCAACCATGGGCACAATATGGAGTAATTGCCAAGCATTCAGCCTGCGGTTGAAATGTTTTTTTATTTGGTGGGAAATCCTTTCAATAAAAGCGGGGTTTGGACCGGTGGGTGGGACGAGCCAGTATGTGTAATATGGGGTCAGGATTGGCTCTAACACCTGTGTCACGGTCCTCCCCCACTTCTCGCTTTTGTGTGCCATGGCTTCCCACAGGCAGCTCATCAATGTGGAGAAGACTCACTAAGAAATTGAGTCCGAACACACCCCCCCTCGACAAACAGAAAGTAAAGTTCGTCCCTGAAGGCCCACACCTACACGACTTAAAATGTAACCCCGCGCGCCAACTGACAGTTACACAGGAGCTGCCTTTTCGTGCGTGATCACGGTAACAATTGAAATAATGTACACCTTGACCTATTTCAAACAGCTGAAAAGGCTTAAAGTTTGTCTCGGAGCTTCATGACTGTATAGCATATCGATTTCATAAAAACAATAGGGACCTATGGCATAGGCCTGTGGGTGTAGGCTAAATGTTTTTATAGAAAAAATTACATCTCACACAAATTTAAACCTTGCCGTTCCACTTTGTTATTTCACTTCAATAAGTGGCAAATGATCCAACATCTGTGGAAAGAAATCAGAGGTGGATAAAACAAGGGAGTTGGGACTTTTTTTCCTCTCACCCCCCGTGTGCTCACCCCCCCCCCCGCTCCACCTTTCGCTCGCCACATTCAACAATACCAAATACTGCGAAAATTAGTGTATTGTTAATCTAGGAGAATATTCAAAGGGCGTTCAGCCCCCCGCCCCCCCCCCGCCCCCCCTTTCGAAATGTCCTGGAATCCGCCGCTGAAGATAACTGCTTTCCTAGCAGGGCAACGTTTACCTTTTAACCATTGCACACAAAATTCATTTCACTAAGCCCGCAGTTTATGTCAACCCATAAGACTTCTTGTGAGCTTTTCCCATCTCAATCCGCGGCACCTCCGGACTTTCTTAATCCCTAGACTCACTTACCCAGCCGGCTGCAACCACTAACCCAGGCACCGCACAATACACCTAACGTAGTCAGGAAACCCACCAAGCAGGCTAACAAGTCTCTTTGCAACATGAACAAACGACTAGGATATCGTGGTCGCCATTTTGAATAAAAGTAAAATTCGCTGGAAAAAGTAGCACATGGGCATTCTTTTCAAAATCTGTTTATTTGGAATGTACTTTTAAATATTTGCTACATGGGAAGGGCTCTGTACTTTGGCATAGAATTCATATTTTCGCTGCAAATTCAGGTACTCGGTATTTTTGTCCAGGCAGCATGCTTCGTAATGATGTAGTTAGAGCAGCCTGTCTAGGCTATGGTTCACTTGATTGTAATTCGATGTTGACCTATACCGGAAGGAAACAGGGTGTTAGACCCATCGCAATCTGACTTTAGGACAGCGGCAGGGATTTTACCAAGATCTTGGGAATATGGCGATAATCGGATATAGAGCTGGGAAATAGACAAAAAATTTCAGGAACGTGTACTGCAAAATTTTAGGGTTATCGTTTTGGCCCTGTCGAATGACCTTTCTTTCCTCCTCTTGGTCCTTCCACTTCCCCGTGGCCCCAACTAAAGTTTAGAGAGTGTTTGGACTAGAAAATGCTGAAACACTGACAGCCAGCAACAATCTTACTAAATCCCCGGGGCCCCTAAAATTTTTGATTAATTGTCGTAAACACATTTTCCGACAATGTTGGTGGGTCGATGCTGTGGTTGAGGGGTAGGGGGGGGGATAGGCACTTTAAACCTTTCAAACAAACGTCCGTTGTCATAACGCAATATTATATCTCAATCAAAACCGCATTCAAGTTTGAATAAACAATTATTAAAACATACTTTAAGGGGAAACATAGGCGTACGGTGGAGACAGTGATCTCAGCTGGGGAGGGGTCCTGAAATAAAACATTGTTTTGGACACGCATCATCCTGGCGGGGATCGGGTCAAAGGGAAATACTTGTCCCCAAGCATGTATCCGAGGGTGAGCCCCTAGAAAAAGTTTTGCCCTGGGCAAAACATGCATTGTCTCAAACGCAGTGTAAATAATCTCCCTCCCCCCCCCAATAAAATGTCCTCCGGCCTGGAAAACTATTTCTTCCTCATTTCAGTAGGCCTACGTTTGTTTTTGGGCAATGGCCTTGAATTGCCCCCTCCCTTTGACGAGGGAATTTTGCGGTACTTGAATCCCTTGGGAGGGTGCAATTTGGTGCAAAATTCCGTAGGTGCTAATTTGAAGGATACTTCCTTTCATTTTCCTTTGTAAAATTATTTTTACAGAGGGAATTAAAGAGTTTTTTAATCGGTCTAGGAACAATACTGGAGCAAGCAAGCTTTCGTCCCCTCACATTTTGACAAAAAGCTCGATTCCTACCCCATCCCTCCCGACTTCTAAACGTCTCTCTACAGAAGGAAGTCTAACTGTCCCACTTTAGAGAGCTGAAAGTTTCTTTCAGTTTCCCATCGTGATGTGTCATTTCCCAGTCTAAAATTACTATCTAGGCACAGGCGTAGGCTATTCAGTGAATGCTTTCCTCACCTTCCCTTCCCCCTCGCCCAGCGGAATAGTCAATTCAGTTAGAAAAATTACCTTTATCGGCAAAGTTACTGTCATGTTCGTTTGTCACTTAGGAAATTTTTCATTTAGCCGCATTGTTTACCCCCGTCGATGAACATGCACGATTTTTTTGGAGAAGTTCGTTTCTCGCTGGGAAACTTGGTTCGTTTTTTCATTACCCAAAAAGCTCATAAGCAACAATACTTAGAAAAAAATAGGATAAATTTTCATTGCACCCCTTTTCTTTCTTGTGTTTAAAACTGAGGGAAAAAAGAAAAGAAAAAAAAACAAGAGAGAGAACGAAAAAGATGACAAAATAACTAAGCGAATTACAAACATGCGACGTATCGCCCAGGTATTAACTTCTTGAGATATTTTTGAATTCTGGCTATCGCCAATGCTGGTATGTAGTAAAACCTTTCTTGGCACAGGCATTTTTCATTTTTGGCGGAATGAAAACTTTTTTTTTTTTTCGGGAAAAATATCCAGCACCCCCCCCCCAACCCACAGTTCGTTTACGGTATGTCCCTGCCCTTCCTGCAACTCACTAGAACATCTCAGGTCATGAACAGCCCTGTTCTAGTTAGGGCACTGTTACGTAAGGGCCTTCAGTATCATATCGGGATGGGAAAATGCTGCATCTATCTGTTTTACCAAGAAGATGAGTAAGCGAGCGTTGGCCCCACCACAAATTTGCCTACCGTGCGTGCGCCGCACGGAATTGGCTTTGTTCAACGTTTTGGTCCCTGTTCTACGTGAAATTGAAAAGACTACATGTAAAAACATGTACGTTACCTCGCACAGGGTTACCCTGACTAGTTGCTCATGAACAACGATCAGATCGTGGTCGCCAATTTTTTTTTCTTTTTGAGGAAAAAAGTAAATTGGTCGAAAAAAGTAGCATGATTGGCATTCTTTTAAAAATCTGTTCGCATTGAATGTTAGAATTAAATATTTGCTATCATGGTAATGAGGTTTAATTTGCACAGAAATTCACATTTTCGCTGACAAATTCTGGTCTCCGATATTTTTGTACAAGGCAGCAATGCTTAATTAATGAGTTAGTTTCGAATGCTCTTGTTTAGGCTAGGTTCACTTGAAGCACATTCGAATGTTGACCTATACCCCGGAAGGAAACACCGGGCGAATCATCGCAATGTCACTTACAGAGTTGCAAGCGAGATGCGCTGCCTCTAAGTGGTAGCTTCCCCTGGGTTGCAGGCCAATGTGGTTGCAAGGGGGATATTTTCACATGATCTTGGGAAATAGGCAACATGGACTGGAAATAGACAAATAATTTCGGGAATGTGTAACTGCAAATATTACGGGTGAGGCCTATCGTTGTGGCCCTCAGGCTGTCAAATGACTTTCCTCCTTTGGGGCCGGGTGGACTCGTCCGTGGCCCCACCTAAAAGTTTAGAGTGTTTTGGGCTGAAAAATGCCTAGACCACCTTCCCAAAATCCCTCAAAATATTTTTTAAATAATTGCCATAACATATTTTTTACACATGTTGGTGGATCTATGCTGGGTAAAGGGGAGTGGGGAGGGGCTTTTTGAACATTTGAACAACAAATAATTCCCCGGTCATTACGCAAAAAGAACTCAAACCAAAACTGCTTAAGTTGCAATGAGCAATATTAAAACATATACTTTTAAGGGAAGCATAGCGAAGGAAGATTATGATCTCCAGCTCAGTGTGGGAGGGGTCCTGAACTGAACAATGTTGCTTTTGGAACACCGTCCTGGGGGATGGGTCCCAAGGGAATTCGTTGTCATCAAGAGCCCGTTAGATGAGAAGTGATCACTATCCAGCTACGGGCTTACGGTACAAACCAGGGGCTCGAGCCCCTAAGAAAATTGGCCCCTCGCCAAAATTGGGCCCTGCAAAATTCAAAAACAACTATTGCCTTCACTGCAGTTTGAATGTATCCCTCGTAAATGAAATGTCCCCCTGCGAAAAACTATTTCTTTCTTCCTCCTTCGGCTAGGCCTACCCTTGCATGGCTACGGGCCCTAGATGTGCCTCCCCTTGGAGTAATTTTTTCAGTACTTGAGGGGCCTACATGCCAAGTTGGAAGTTGGTGATGCAACGTTTCGTATTGCGCTTGTATGGAAGACTAAAATTTTTTTTTTGTTTCATTTTGTTCTCATTCGTAAAATATATTTCCTTTGTAAAATTATTTTTTTAGAGAGGGAAAACAAAAGGGAGATTTTTTTCCAGCCCTGCGAAACGAATATCTGGGCCAAAGCACAATTTATTCGTTCCCCTCATATTTTGTTAAAAGGGCTCAATTTCCCGCTCCCCGCGGGCTTCTTTCCGTCTCTTCTACCAAAGGGAAGTCTGCCTCCCACATTTGAATAGCTCAAAAGTTTTTTTCAGTGTCACTGAACATCATACTGTGCATCCCAGGTCTAAAATTGGTCTATCTGGCAGAGGCGTAGGCTTAAGTCTGTGGGTAGGATCAACCTCACACCTCTCCCACCAAATTGTCCAGTTTCAAGTTCGAAAAAAATATCGCTCTACAACAGGTTAATCTCATGATCATGTTGGTACGTTTCGGAAATTTTTCAACGGGCCGCAGCATCGTTTGTCCTAGGGGCAAGCTGTTCGGGAAAGTGCGCGTTTTCTTGGAGAATACTTCGAACGGAAATTGGGTCGTGTCTTATAACCCAAAGCTCATTGCAACCATAACGAGAAACTTTTAGGACTTACTTGTTATTGCACGTTTTCAATGCTTGTGTTTTTAACCAAAAAAAAAAAAAGACTAGCAGCGAGTGTGGGGCCTCAAACAGGCGAACGTACCGCCAGATAGCTTTTGTGTACATTTATCTCTGGGCAGTTATAGGCCTGCGTGGTCAGTAGGGGCGAGCTTTACTCGGACGTTATCATTTAGGGGAAAAATTGGTATAGGGCCTACACCACCTTTGCACAAAATGCTTAGAAACGTGCGAAACATTAGGTTAAGGTGTAAGATATTCCAAGATGAGAAGTAGAAACTATCAAAGACCTCACAAATTACAGTCTTTCGCACTTTTTTTCAGTCAGTAGTAACTTGCATCCTGGGCGTTTTAATATAGTAGCCTATCAGTATATGGTGGTGCAAGTTCCTACAATCGGATCGAGGAGTGTTCTTTTTCAATTTCCGTCAAAGTATTACTTGGTATGAAGATGGCTATAGCTTATCGGTCGGTGATAAGTTAAATATTGCTAATGTCAAAAAAATACAAGTAGAAACGTGTTTCTAGGCCAAATGATTTCGGCGCTTCTTGGCGTGTCTGTAAGATACGGCTAACGTAACGAAGTCGTAGGCACAAGGGCCTAAATTATGGTATAATATGTCCTGGTGCTCATTTTCAGTGCCTTCAAGTTGCTACGATCGTTTTTGATTTTCGCGACCTAAATAACCCACGCAAATGGAGAAAACAACGTCATCAACATAACAGCGCCTAATGGTACGATGGAAGTGATTCAGCTATCTGGTCTCAAAACTTTCGCAAAGCGTTTTCTGTGATAGGAAAAAATCGATATCAGTGAGCAATTGAGCACCTCCTTAATCCCCTAATAGCGATGCAATCGCTACGCTGTGATTACGTACACAATGGTGTTCGTTTCTCACATGCATAGGCCAACTTTACACGTAAGCCTGGTATGCATTTGACGACGACAACGCCTCGCCGACGGGATCCATTGTTGTTTGCGCTGGTATGGGTCCCGAAACGCATTCTCAACGCATAAGAGATTTCAGTGGGCATCCCTTAGCCAACAAAGTTTATAATGTAAATTAAACAAGGAAAAGTCCATATTGCAATTTGAAAAACACCAGACTGAATCTAAATCATTAAACAGGCTGATGTCGCCAGTTTGAAATCAGCGTGGACGGACGGGACAAGAAAAACTACCATCACTTTTCAGAAAAAGGAGATTCGATGCAGAATTCTATCTGTTTTTCGCGAAGGAGAATTAATTGGAAAAAACTCTTCTTAAAATTAATCATCGGTACATAAACAACAAGGAAGGAAACATTGAAATTCAATTAAATAAAAATTTACAAATTGCAATATGTGTGCTCATCCAAATCGTTGACTGCGACAGGACGAACTGACGGGACAAAATTTTTGTCACCTGTTTTCTCAAAGCATATTTGCAAGCCATTTTCAGGTCTTCAAATGTATGTCTTCCTTTGCTTTTAAGTAGTGTAACAATGGAAGCAAACAGTAGTTTTAATATCCTTGAATCTAAGAAAATAACTATTTTACTTAAATATTTTCTCACCTCTATTTCCCCAGTAGAGGTGTTGAGTATAACAAAACACCTCAGAGTAGATTGTAGATATTGAATCGAGATGGGAACATGGACATTGTTTTCACAAATTTCTCTTTCCAATGTCAAACAGCATCTCTCTTCTGGCTCAAATTGCTAATGATGATCATTTTCCTGCAACGTTTCAAGTCACAGTGCATGCGGTACATTATATATGGTAATCTTTTGACATCAAAGAATAATAACAAAATATGTGGACCATGGTCAGTACATCACTTCAGCCTGTGTTCCATTCCAACATTGAGATGATCTTCGCACAGAGGAGGATGTAAAGGCATCATACACTAGGACATTACAACTGGGCTTGCTTTTGGGGGCTGGATATGGGACACAAACTAATCCCCTCCTCCTTGAAACTGAAGTAGGTAGGATTGTTGTCCTATTGAGCTGAGGTGAGAAGCAGTTTTCTACAGTAGTTGTGCATGGTGCAATAATTGGAAAACATGAGGCACTTTTTATTCCCAGAAGGTGGAAGCATTATTCTCCACCACTATGTGGCGTCCAGTTTGTTGAATTGGAATTTTCATGTCATTCTTGTGACATACTGTTATAAATAATATTGATGAGGTTGAGGAAAGACTGTACCACTTCGGCGGCAACATTTGCAAATTCCTCAGACTGTGTTCATAGGATCAAGGTTTTCGAGCCAAGGACACTTTCAGGACAACTGGTGACTCAAGAAGAGACCCCCAATTCACATTGATACACCCTTTCCATGGGAAGGTTATTAAAAAATCCCATGTAGTGGTATTTCATTCCAAGCTTGTGATGCTGCAGAACGAAAAGTTTTGTTTGAAGCGTCTGGGCCAGCTCCATCATACTTGCAGTTTGTAGTTTTATACCTACACATGATTCTTTTTAAATTTGTCAAGTATGGCCATGATTGAAGGAGGTACAGGTAAGCAGCCATGTTGTGTCATGACTTTTGAAGTCTGAAATAACTACATACGAATCTGAACCATAATTCTTCCTACTTCCTGTATGTACATATCATACAACTATAAAAGAGAGAGGAATAAATTTGTTCCGCAGTTTTAGAAAAGCTGGTTGATATCATCTTGTTGTTTGTGTGTATTACTGTACTGTAAGTTTTTACTGAAATCAAGTCGTAAATGAGGGCCTACGAGGAGCGAAACCAATGTTTACTCCGGAAGGATGGTTCTGCTCAATGAAGGATCGACACTCCCCAAGGGACAACTCCAACTGAACATGACCAACCTCAACAAACCTTCAGACCTTAAACATCATGAGTCTGTCAATGGCATGGGTCACATTTTTGATCTGGCTGAAAAACCACTATTGTACATATGATCTTAGCTACAGTTAAAAAGCAGAAGGGTTATGTAAACCGTAAAAAAACCGTTTGGCCCTTCCAGTTATAGAATGTGCATAGAGTAGAGACAGTGAGCAACTAAAAAGGGAATATTACAAAAGTATGTCATGGAATGAAGAAAAAGCTACAATTTTATGTTATTTTGGGATCTACAAATTGAATTTTTTTATGTTCATTATGACAATGTTAAAATAAATGTTGAAATTGATGCCATTGTGCACATAATAATCATATTTGCCTCAAATTTTGAGCAGAAGTTTTAGTGACAGTCACAGAGTTGAAATATGCATGTTGACTTGACGGGACAAATTGTGACGGACAGGACGAATTTTGAAATTAAAATATTTTTTTCTGGTATTAAATACCACTGAAGACTGAACTTTTTTTCTCAGGTTTTTGTATGGGTCTAACTTACTCAGAAGACAGATTAAATCTTAGAAATAAAAAATATAAAAATAAGTATTAGAAAAAATAAAACAAAATTTCTTATGTTTTTTCAGGACTGACGGGACATTTCAGCACCCAAATTGAAATCTGTTATTATAAGTACATAATGTTCTATTTGAGGAGGAGGAGAACGGGAATTGTAATTAATACCAGCAATACAGTTAAGGTGCCAACATTGGACAACTGAACTATTAATAAATTTCTTTGGTGCTTTGTACTGTATCACTTGGGATCGACTATTTTTTTTCTACAAATATTTGCGGTTCTCGACAAACCCCGCCCCTCAGTCTTCAAATCTTTCAAATTGCCATAAAAAATAACAGTGGTTGAAGTTACAGCAGGCGTTTTAAAAGCGAAACTAGTTGTCTGCACTCTTAGACAGTCTACTTTAACAGGAGAAAACAACTGGAAGCATTATAATAAACTTTTCAAAATTCATGGGTGTTCAACATTGTCTACGGAAGTAGCCTGCCAGACTTTTAGGTCCAATCAGGAAAAGTGAGCTTCTGGCAAACATTGTTTGCGCTTTGTTTAAAATAAACTTGGGGCACTGCTCTCACTTTATTTGGTATAGGCCTATATACTGGTAAACTTCATTGAAATGAAAAGTACAGTATCAATTTTGTTAAAGGAACGCAATGCAGTCTAATTTTAGAGGGGTGAAAGACCATGCATGTAACCATCCCTGGTGAATGAGTATGTCCCTTGGGGGGGGGGGGGGGGAGGTGGTTGGTGCATTAGGTATCCTCCCAACCACAACAGTTTATACAGTGGCAGTACTATATGTTCTATTAGGTGAAAAAAGGTAACGCTACTGTAAATACATTAATGATGGCATATTCAAGTTTCCATGTACATCAGGATCATAGACTCAGGTAACCATACATTTACAGTAGCAAAAAGAGCCCCCTGTGGGCTGGGGGTTTTGTAGAACATGCCGCAGTAATTTTCCCGCATTTCATAAGAGGGGATTAAAGTGAAACTTTCACTGTATTTGGACTGTGTTTGAAACTGCACTTAGAACTTGAACCGTGTTTGAACGTATTTAAAAACTTTTTTTGTTTACCTTTTTTATCTAGTTGACACATATAATACATTCAAGTTGGGTGTGTGTTAAATCACATCTAAGTAAGCAAAAAGTATGGTGGACAAATGCCTTGTAATTATAGCCAGTCAGTACAGTAACAGTATCTTAACAGAGATGTCCCGGCTTTAAAACCTCCCCAGTATACACCAGGACTTCAAAGTTGCAATAGAATTTAGGAATTCACCAAGGGCTCGAAATAAGATTCAAAGTCAAAGGTGGGGGGGGGGGGGGTGGGGGGGGGGGGGGGTGGGGGGGGGGGGGGGTGGGGGGGGGGGGGGGTGGGGGGGGGGGGGGGTGGGGGGGGGGGGGGGTGGGGGGGGGGGGGGGTGGGGGGGGGGGGGGGTGGGGGGGGGGGGGGGTGGGGGGGGGGGGGGGTGGGGGGGGGGGGGGGTGGGGGGGGGGGGGGGTGGGGGGGGGGGGGGGTGGGGGGGGGGGGGGGTGGGGGGGGGGGGGGGTGGGGGGGGGGGGGGGTGGGGGGGGGGGGGGGTGGGGGGGGGGGGGGGTGGGGGGGGGGGGGGGTGGGGGGGGGGGGGGGTGGGGGGGGGGGGGGGTGGGGGGGGGGGGGGGTGGGGGGGGGGGGGGGTGGGGGGGGGGGGGGGTGGGGGGGGGGGGGGGTGGGGGGGGGGGGGGGTGGGGGGGGGGGGGGGTGGGGGGGGGGGGGGGTGGGGGGGGGGGGGGGTGGGGGGGGGGGGGGGTGGGGGGGGGGGGGGGTGGGGAAATGTGAAAAAGTGTCCGTCATTGCTATCTGGATATCGTGTTTACAAGACATTTAGTCATTTTTAACCTCTATTTGTGACAGCAAATGACCTTCGATTTTCACCCAAAATATGAAGGTTCTTCAACCATATACGGGACACTACCATGCCAAGTATGAGCTTCATCGGAGTTCAAGTTCCCCTTGGTGTGACATCGTGTAACTAGGGATTTCACTGTTTCATCTCTGATGACCGACTGCATGATCATGTGGTTAGAGCATCCGACTCGCAGCCGGAATGTCCGTGGTTCGATTTCTGGCCGGGTCATAACCAAAGACTTTAAAAATGGAAACTACTGCCGTTGTGCTTGGTGCTCAGTATAAGCAATGGAGTAGGGAAAACAAGTGGGTGAGCCATAACTTGAAAAAGACTGTGGCCGGCCCGACTTAAACCAATTGGTTACAAACTGAGCCGGAAAACTCCAACCAACCAACCAACCAACCAACCAACCAACCAACCAACCAACCAACCAACCAACCAACCAACCAACCAACCAACCAACCAACCAACCAACCAACCAACCAACCAACCAACCAACCAACCAACCAACCAACCAACCAACCAACCAACCAACCAACCAACCAACCAACCAACCAACCAACCAACCAACCAACCAACCAACCAACCAACCAACCAACCAACCAACCAACCAACCAACCAACCAACCAACCAACCAACCAACCAACTGATGACCTCAAATGACCTTTAAGCTCCATAGAGATGCAGGAGCGTATCCGTGAAGTTTAAACAGATGAGGCGCGAAGTTTGATCGATCGCTGTCCTGGGTGTCTATGGGGATGCGTGTACCTTTGGAGAATTTTTGGTTTTTTGAAAGGGTTGATATGCAAATTTGTGCTATATTTTACACATTTCGAAGCACATTTAAACATGCATGAGAACCAATGGGGGCTGTAATTCCCCGCTTGTATCCGCCATTTGAGATGGGGAATTTAAAAGAAAAAGTTTGCGAATTACTTTGTATTCACGAACTTCATTGACAAGCACATAAATCCTTCCCGTCTCTACAATGATTTCGTTATTAGAGTAGTCAAAAGGATCGAAATCAGCTATAGAAGTCGACGAGCAACATTGGCGTAATGTTGTGTACATGCACAGCGTGAATGTAGAACGATTGAGTGTGACAAACGGTCAGAACATGGGATGACTGGCAGAAGTAGCGGACGTCAGCTATTATCGTGGTATGTCGTAAGTTCGTAACGGTATTGTAAGGGTCTACATGTACCGTCATAGTATGTGAGAACGTCGCATTATTCAAACATGATGAATACAAGCCGGACGGAATAAATATTCAATGGCAAACGATTTTACCTGATGAAAGTAACATTGGATATTATTCTCGCTTGATTTAGTCGTAAAAATTAAACAAAGTTGACATGGGCTCCATCGGAAAAAAAAAAAGTGTCAGACTGAGATATACGAAATTCCAATTAAACTTCCAGGTTTGTCGCCGCTCGAACAAACTTTGGAAAGGGTAGAGGGGCGAGATATCCCACCCCGGTCGCGATGGTACTAAGAGTAAAATACATGTTGAAATCACTCACCGCCGGTGGAGTGGAATGATGTCTCATGAGAGGGGAAATGGCGGACAGATCCCGATGCAACATCAACGGGCTCTTTTGAGTTTGCATCTTCGTACTCCTCACGATGCGGAGGGCTGCTGGAACCACATACTCCTATCACAATTGGAGTCTGGTTGAGGGATTCTGAAATTTCAACAGAAGAAAGTTTAACTTTATGAATACTTGATACTATGAGTTCAAAATTGTTAGGGATGTCGTCAATACGCTTGATAATAGAAGAACAATCTTAAGTCGCTCATAAATTATTGGCGCATTAATAAAACAAAATACCTGAGTCACTCACCGTCAGAAGAGTAGGATGCTGCAACGTCTGGCGGAGGACTGGCATTGGCCATTTCGACATTTACTTCATTTGGTTTCACGTGCCTTTCATTTGAAGAGCTGCTTGGAAAAATAAGCACTGGGGCGGTTGCAATCTTGTATGGGAACCCTGGAGTTTCAGGAGAGGAAACAAATACAATATAAAATTTTTTTATTTTATCATAAGTTGTTACCGTGCCATTTACTAATATATTAAACGTTGCTCACACGAAAATTGAAAAGGGCTCGTCAATGAAGGGCGGAATGAAATGTTTGCAAAGGAGAGAGTGATATTTACCTATTAACTATGGCCAACCTCACCCCACCCCCCCCCCCCCTTACGATATATTTAATTGCAACAACCGTTTCGATATAATTAATGTATTCAACATATCTGACTCCGAGTGATAGCAATTTCCGAAATAACTCATTACATTTTAAATAATTACGTGTTGCTAATAGGCAGAATTTCTGCCAACCGTATGAACTATCTACTAATTAATTGCGAGAGCTTACAGTTTGGTATGAGATGTTGACATTTCTAAATTAGACAATCCACTGGCCCTGGATTACGGACGTGAAGTACTGTTCCACAATATTCTGTATTTCCATCTAGGGAAATATTATCAATAAGTGGGAAACCGGGAAATATTGGGAAATATTACACGACTGAATATTTTACATTTTTCCAAAATATCTTTCATTTAAAATGCTTCTTCATCCATGCACAGATTCCCAAATATAAAGTAGAAACAAAAACGACAACAGCCTCATTTGAAATGAAGGTTACACAAAACCAACAGAAGTAACATGCGGAACATCTTATAAACCCATCTGCACATTTAACGATCCTGACCTCGAGAAGACTACCTAGTGGCAAAGTGGTCGAAGAACACGCAAGAGGTCGCAATGTTTTTAATATGTTTAAAACTTGTGACTACAGCTTGCGAACTATGACATCTCTTGTGACCAGCTGCGAATAAAAGCTCTCCCACCTTCTCGATGTTACATGAGGTCGCAAGGACTTGCAAGAGCTCGCAAGCGTTGGTCGCTATAGGTGGGCAGCCGGCTTAAAGGAAAGATACAGCTATCCCAATTTGCATTAGTGTGGTAGACTATCGTATTTCATAAATGGCCCATGAGTATCAATACTTATCTTAATTGTTAAATTTAAGGAGGAGTAACTACTGCTTGATCCACTTTGAATGTGCATATTATGAAAGGTACTTGAAAGAGAAACAGGACGAACTTTGTGAGATTGGCCGTTGTTTTAAAATACGTCTGGGGCGACTGCTTTGCCATTCAAGTCTCTCCCCCTTTCACGTTGAAGATATTATATATATATATATATATATATATATATATATATATATTATATATATATATATATATATATATATATATATTATATATATATATATATATATAATATATATATATATATATGAAGCCGATCTTTGATCATGTCACGGATGAGAAATACTAAGTTTTATGTAGAATGGTTTACATTTGCTGGAGTCCGAGGGTATTATGGCTATTTTCCCATGTCTAATGCATTTACCACACAATATACATCTTAACAACTTCACCTAATGTCAAACGAGTGAGCTGATATTTTGTCCATTGAGAAGGGGCTGGCAAGTTTCTCGAAAAACCCGCATAGACTATACCAAGAGAGTAATCTATAATGATCCAAGATACCTTGAATTTTTCTGTTTATGATCATTATCAAGGGCGATTTTTTTTTTCTTTGTATGTGATCAAGGAGTTGCACTATCCGCAATGTTACAACGACTAAAATTGCACGATGAAGAGATGTACGCAAATGTTCCTTGTTAAGGTCTGTCATTGCCCCGTCGTGAGCAGAACGGGAAATGATTCATTTTGCGTTTCAAAGATGGGTTTTGTATACGAACAGTAGGATGCAGCAGTTAAAGGACGGACATAGCGATACATTTCGATGATAAATCCATCACCCGCCCTTCTCCCATGAGTTAAAAAAAAATCAGTAGTACATTCTAACAACCTAACTCACCGTCCAAAGAGCGGGACGGTCTTTCAGTTGTTGAGGAAGAGCGAACATAACCATTTGCCACACAAGACTCATCTGGTGTCAGGTGATCACCGTCCACGTCATCTATGGAAGTGCCTGGACCAAACGGTCCAGTCTGAACTTTACTTATTGCTGGAGTACACTCGGGGAACTGAGATGGAATCTTTGACAAGGCAGCCACGTCTATGGGCGTAATGTCTACTTGCTCTTGGCCCTTTCCGGCATTTTGCTTGTTCAAATAACACAACATATCCGTCATGGATGCAAAGTGAAATATGCTGGCAGCTCCCTCACCATCACTTTCTCCCGATGAATTGCGGGCATGTGGATCAAAAATGCTATACATAGGGGAGGTCTGTTGGTAGAGTATGGCTGTGCATCTACCGTGCATTCTCAGTAGGAAATTATAGCCCTGCTTCTGCGCTACCGCGGACTGCAATGTGTGACTAAGTTCAGATGCAAAGCAGTAGAAAGTGTCTAACAGGACGCCAATGTTTGCGTTCAGGACCTTGTTGCCCAACCGACAAGTCATGATGTCTGGTATTTCGTCTACGTCCAACTTGGCATCAAGACGTTTGCTCGGCCAGTCCTTTGCATGTAGTAACTCCACGTGTACGCTGTCACCTTGTCTCACAATTGCATTCACGTCTTCGGAAGTCCACTGCAGCGGTGGCTTAATGGATGTTGCTATAACGGCCATCACGCTGATAATGGTACACTGTGCTCCGGCAGCCGCATGACTGAAAACTTCTGGTGACGCTTGGTGAAAATCACCCATAACTGCACGGAAAAATGGACTTTGTCTAGATATTTCTGTGAGCTGTTGAATAATAAAAATATAATATCAAGAAAATAGTTATCAATAATTAAACTTTTTGAGAAAATACTAATGACTAAAGTATCACTATTATCATTTCTTCCGTGAGTTACTTGCTGGCAATCTAATACAGAACAGCAACCTTGACACGGTTGCAAATAAAATCATGTGATGTGTGCCCACCCTCCCTCAAAAGGTTACAATGAAGAGAGCACGTGCAGCTGATAATATGCAATTAAAGATCTCGTTTTGTATTGAAATAGGTCTCATAATATATGGTAAATAAGTCAAGGCATTTGTGAAACCGTTTTAACTCTTACATGCAAAGGAAGGGATTAATTTACCTGCGATAAAGTATCAAAATATTAGCCCTACATAACTGCATCACCGTCCCAAAGTGGCAGGGACGTCAATCCGTATTCAAGTGTTTGGGGAGGGGACAAATGACTTAGCACAAACCAATCCCTCTGGTTTTTTAAGCGGGGGTGTCTTCCTATTGGCCCGTATGAAAGGAATCACTGACGGTCATGTAAGTCACTAACTTTAAAGTGAAGAGTAAAATGTACTTTCCGGTCTATGCCTGCACGTATATGTAGATTGTAACATTTGGGGATGATTGCATGGGCCATCCACTAGTCAATTTCCCAACCCCAGGTTATCTACGCCCATGCGTTTACTAGCCAGATAAGGGTTGTTATCTTACTATCCAGATAAGGGCTGCTATTTTGCCCTTGAGGCATATTGAGTTTTAAACTTCCACTGCCCCGTGTGCATTTAAGGTATAAATATATCAGCATTTCATTGTATAAAATTGTTAGTAAATTTTAAAGAAAAATAAAACATTCGTCGATCAGTGTGAAACCATGACATCACACCTGCTTGCTTCAAATTCACTTTTGATATGTAGAAATCGTGTGAATGAATGAATGAATGAATGAATGAATGAATGAATGAATGAATGAATGAATGAATGAATGAATGAATGAATGAATGAATGAATGAATGAATGAATGAATGAATGAATGAATGAATGAATGAATGAATGAATGAATGAATGAATGAATGAATGAATGAATGAATGAATGAATGAATGAATGAATGAATGAATGAATGAATGAATGAATGAATGAATGAATGAATGAATGAATGAATGAATGAATGAATGAATGAATGAATGAATGAATGAATGAATGAATGAATGAATGAATGAATGAAACAGTTTATTTCCAGCAAATCATAAATCAAAAATTACAGATCATACAGAGTAAGAGATAAATGTCAGGAAAGGAGAAAGCAGAAGTTCCGTACTTATAACTTTTTCCGTTTAACATAGAAGAAATGATTGCACATAAGAAAAAAATAATTAAATAATAACAGTACATCACACACAAGGATTTTTCATTGGAGAGAGGGGGCGGACATGTTAGTCAATCACCATCCGGGGGGGAAGACTTGACATCTCCAAAAATGTCATTGTTTTCATCAACGAAATGAATGGAATGAATAGACCGGTCTCCATTAAAACTTCAGTGCTTTAAATTCAAAGTATTCATTTTCTGATCTTCTTTTTTCGAGATTGACATAATAGGGCAAATCTCGAAAACGAAGACCGAAAGAACGAAGACATAGTAAAATATTTGCCCTATTACACCAATCTCGAAAGCAAAGATCGGAAAAGGAAGACTTTTAATTTAAAGTACTTCCTTTTTACGGAGTCCAATCCATTCATTCCATTCATTTCGTTGATAAAAACAATGACTGCATGTTTTTGGATAGCAAGCCTTCCCCAAGACCCTAGAAGGGTGATCGACCAACATGTCCACCCCCCGCCTGTCATGCATTAAAAGCACCAAGGACATGCAACTATAGCCTACTTTATAAGACTAGTAAACGTGGAATGGTTTCTGCATGGTATGTACGGAAGTCAAGGTTCCTCCTAGATGTTATAATCTGATTGTACAGCATGTAGGCCCGAGCCAATGGCGAGGCCGGGGGGGGGGGGGGGATGTGATACATACAGTTGCTCATGCTTAAGCTCTTAAAACTGTTTAAGAAACATTTCCAATCACTTTCATACCTCTTTGATATGTTTAAGTCTAATATTTTACTATGTTCTCGTTTTTTTTTTTTCGATCTTCCGTAGTTTTCGAGATTTGCCCTATAAAGTCAATCTCGAAAACGAAGATCGGAAAAGGAAGACTTCGAATCAAACACCGAAACTGTAAAGGAGACCGGTCTATTCATTCCATTTATTTCGTTGACGAAAACAATGACAGTGTTGGGGAATGCCAAACTTCCACATGATCATAGCAGTGTGATCAGTCAAAATCCCCCCCCCCCCCCCTCCTACGTTGAAACAACCAGGATATGCTATTTAGGTCTAATCAATTAGTAAATGCGGAATGGTTTATGCATGTTTTCTGGTTAGGTAAGGAAGGTCTGTTCCTGCTAGACGTATAATAATCTCATTGTATACAGCATGTAAGCCCGAGCTTGTGGCGTGGAAGGGGGATTGGGGGTATTGGTAGGTGTGACATACGGTTGCTCGTGCTTTGACTCTCGAAACTTGTTTAAGAAACATTTCCAGTCACTTTCATATCTCTTTGATTGGTTTAAGTCTAATATTTTACTATGTCTTCGTTTTTCGGTCTTCCGTCGTTTTCGAGATGTGCCCTATGTCAATCTCGAAAAATGAACATCGGAAAAGGAAGACTTTGAATTAAAAACCGAAACTTTAAATGTGACCGGTCTATTCATCCTATTTATTTCGTTGATGAAAACAATGATAGTTTTGGGGGATGACAAGCTTCCCCAGGACTATAGGAGTGTGATGAAACAGCCAGGATATGCTATTTAGGTCAAACAAGTAAACGCGGAATGGTTTTATGCATGTTTGCTAGGTACGGAAGGTCATGTTCCTACTGGATGTATAATCTCATTGTACACAACATGGAGGCCCGAGCCAGTAACGAGGGAGGTGGGAGGGTGACATACAGTTGCTCGTGTATTAACGATTGATAACTCTCTGAGACACATTTCCAATCACTTTCAATCACTTTCATATCTCTTCGATAGGTTTAAGTCTAACATTTCGCTATGTCTTCGTTTTTTTTTTTTTTTTTTTTTTTTTTTTGTTTTTGTTTTTTTTTTGTTTTTGTTTTGTTTTGGTCTTCGTTTTCGAGATTTGCCAATTATGCCAATTTCGAAAACGAAGATCAGAACTTGGAAGTCTTTGAATTTAAAGCACCGAAACTTTAACGGAGACCGGTCTATTCATTCCATTTATTTTGTTGATGAAACAATGACAGTTTTGGGGGTTGCCAAGCCTCCCCAGTACCCTAGGACCGTGATCGACCAGCATGTCCGCCCCCTCCCCCGTACATTGAAACAACCAGGATATGCTCTATAGGTCGAATCTATAAGTAAACGCGGAATGGTTTATGCATGTTATCTGGTTAGGTACGGAAGTTCATGTTCCTACTTGATGTAGGCTATAATCTCAATGTATACAGCATGTAAGCCCGAGCTAGTGGCGAGGAGGGGGTTGGGGTGGGGGTATAGGTAACATACAGCTGCTCTCGCTTAAACCCTCAACATTGTTTAAGAAACATTTCAAATCACTTTCATATCTTTTTGAAGTGTTTAAGTCTAACATTTACTATGTCTTCGTTTTTCGGTCTTCATTTTCGAGATTTGCCCCATTATGTCAATCTCGAAAACGACGATCGGAAAAGAAGACTTTGAATCTAAAGCACCGAAAATTTAACGAAGATCTGTCTATTCATTCCATTCATTTCGTTGATGAAAACAATGACAGTTTTGGGGGATGCCAAGCCTTCCCCCGGATGGTGATCGACCAACTTGTCCGCTCCCTCCCTCCATTGAAAAATCCTTGATATGAACTACAAATCTACCTTATTTACTTGTGTATTCATGAATTATGAACTTAAGTCCACCCAGTCCATAAAATGAGCACAAGTTCGTGTATGTTCATACAACGTGTTAATCCCATTGTGCTGACTTGTTTTTTCTCATACCAATAAAGCGTTTTCTCAGTTATATCAGGATGTTGCTATGATAAGCACCTCCCTGATTTCACAAGTCTTCCATCTTCGTTTTCGAGGTCTTCATTTAATACATACCCTATAGCTAGGACTCTGTCAGGAGTTGATTTCAAGGTAGACCAATCCAACCCTCCAATCCCTCCCAGCTGTAGTAGGATACAGGGACTGTGGGGTATGTATTAACGAGCTTTAGAAAGGTGTATTTTAACCCTATTCCGATGAATTTGGATTCTCACTAAATGGAAACAAAATTTACTGGTACAACTTCTTTAATACAGCTCAACTCGGACCTAACAGTTGGTCAGTTCATGCTTCACTCTTCAGTAAGCGTTTTGGAGGTTAGTGAATTAGTTAGATGAGGTTTAACGGCCCAGTTTCCAACCAATTGGTTCAAGTCGAGCCGGCCACGGCCTTTTTCCAGTTGTGACTCGCTGGCTTCTTTTCCCCTACTCCATTGCTTATGCGGAGCATCACGCACAACGGCAGTAGGTTCCATTTTTAAAGTCTTTGATATGACTCGACCTGGGAAGGAGGGAAGACAGATGATGGTGGCGGTTTTGCGAGGCTTTGGTACAGTTATTTCAACCAAGCTGTCCTATGGGGAAAATGAGAAAGACAACCACGCAACTGATGCGCTAATCGCGCCAAAAAATCTGCACAATGAAGGTTTTTTGTAACGTTTCACTATTAAAATATAATAAAATTCGGAAATCAATAAGACGAGCGGTTGATGGATCAGTAGGCTCTTTGTAGGGAGTTTCCTGGGGATTTTGGAACAATCATCCCACACAGGCCATCTTATCTGAAAAAAAGAGGGATGCACGCAAATCCCGCATGAAAAATCACCCAATTTCTGTTGTTTCATGTCATTTTGGGCTCAAAGTGGTAATTAAAGAATACGGCACTTAGCGACATCAATCAAAAAAAAAAATCCCAAAACCAAGGGGAGGGTCGCCCCTAGTGGTGCGAACGTGTATACCTTTGTATGTGATCTCACTGTGTATGGGGGGAGGGGAGGGGGTGAGGGTAGACATTGCCTTGGGATCAACGTCAAGAGGCCCAGCAACCACCCCTCCCCTTTGCGGCGCCACCACTTTCCCATTATCCTTTCCCTATGGGCCCCAAGACGTAAATGATAGATAAATGATAGATCATGAAATGGTCAGAGAAAACTATATCTACATTACTTCTGGTTAGTGCAAGTGTGAAGTTTTGACATAGCTGGACGAAACTATTATAATTATGAAGGGAAGCAACGGAAATCCACAGCGCGTGAAGAGCCCGAAAGTGTTGGGATACTTCGTGGAATAATTTGCCACCCTTCTGGCTGACAACAACAGAAAATTTTATCGAAATTTCGGTGGCCTTCACCTGCATGCGTTCGTAAGGTTACAGATATTGAACTGTTGTACAGTACCGTACCAGGCCAGTAACCAGACTTGGAATGCAGGTGGGCCAAACCAGTCTCGGATGGGGGGATCTAGGCAGTGTTGTAATGACTCGAGCCAAAGACGTGACTCCACTCACGATTTCAAAGACTCGAGTCCGACTCGAGTTACAAACTTAGTGACTCGACTCGAGTCATCACTTGCAAGGACTCGACGTGACTCGAGTCTTTGACCACAATGACTCAAACTGACTCGAGTAAAACATCAAACATGATATCTGAAATGTCGTAACCCCCTCCACCCAAAAAAGTGTGCAAACACTGTTAAAATTGAATTTAAACAATAACATCAACACTTGGCAAATGATCCACCATACAAAACCATATGTTTGACTTAAGAGATTGCAATCAGGCGCGGCGGAACGGAGAAAAATGTTGGGGAGGAGTGGGGGGGGGGGGGGGCTCAGTGCCAACAAGACTATCTAAGCGGATAGCCACCATCAGTTGGCGCGGAGCGCACAAGAAAATTGTTGGTTTACAAACCCTCCAGATAGCCGGAAACGGCATTTCCGACTGTTCTAAGCTGAATGTGTATTGAATCGATAAAGAATAAGCGGCACAGTTTGGAAATTCTCCCCGCGGTCCCCACTTCTTGGAGCATTTGGCAAATATGGGGGGGGGGGGCTAAACATACCTTTAGCCCCTTCACCTGTTTTCATTGAGGGGGCTGACCTCAAGCCACTAGGTTCCGCCCCCACTGATTGCAATGACTCGAGTCAAAGACGTGACTCGAGTCTGACTGGAGTCACGATTGCAAAGACTCGAGTCTGACTCTAGTCACGATTTCAAAGACTCGAGTCTGACTTGAGTTATAAACTTACATGACTCGACTCGACTCGAGTATCACTTACCAAGACTTGACTTGACTCGAGTCACGACACGATGTGACTCGAGGTGACTCGTGACTCGACATCAGGTGACTCGATTACAGCACTGGATCTAGGGGGGGGGGGGGACAAATCGCAGGAGATCGCTATGATTTGGATAAATGGAGAAGCATAACATCTCACCAAGTCATTGAAACACACAAACAGCTATAGGATATACTTAGGTATTATTTATTGATAGGCTGCAAAACAGGGGCGTATCCCAGAAGTTTCAATATAGAGAGTGTAACGTTTTATTGACTGCTGTTCTGGGGAGGGGTCTAAGGGGCCCCCTCCCCTTTTAGCAAATTTCACTTTTGAAAGACGGCTGAGATGCAGACGGTTCTATGTTTGACACATTTTGAAGCGTACTGAAACCATTAGACTTCAAATATGGGGGTATGTCCCTTGCGCCCCGCCTGGATCCGTCAATGTTTAATGTAGCCTTCACATCGTACGATTGATGAACATACCTAAGTTAAATTAATAAAAAGGTAGACGGTGGCATTATCTGATACTACGTGGGCAGTCCCGTGTTTTAATTTTTTTAGATATTTTCTGCGTTCTTAACGGTCAATCGTCTTACAATTAGACAAGTAGCATCTCTGTGTTTTTAGATGAGATTGAAGACGGCAGGTTAACTAAACAAGCTCGTTTCAAAGAGGTCTAAATGACCGGCGAGCAAGGTCGTTGAGATCAAAAGAATGTGTAGGATAAACATGAGTCGCGTGCTGTTTAATGATGGTATAATTGGTAATGAGCGATATGTCTGAATCAGTGCGTCTCCTTCTTTAGCAACTCCTGACTAGACAAACTTTTCATCAGTCTACGGACGGAGCATTCCTTAAAATTTGGTACAAAAGCGCAACTGGTCCGCTCATCGCAAGGCCGTAATGCTTCAGGTTTCTATGAACATCGGAATGCTGTATATCCTTGTAAATGTCAGCAAAGAGCATTTATTGCCTCTGTAGTTTTACTATCTGTTACCAAAGACCCATTGGGTATGCTAGTTTTTAAAAGATGATGTGCGACAAAAACATTGCTGTATATGTATCATCAGTCTCATAATTAAACAGGTGGGTGGTCATTTTGCAAACGTTTTCACGTGCATGTCAATCCCTGCGTATTAAGTTTTGGCACATGGAACTCAATCTGCCATGTATGCCACGCCTTGTGTATCACATACCTAAGTATAGAACTATTGCTCTACCACGTTATTTGACAATGTATTTAAATACGGATTAGAAGTTGCCAGGGTCATAACGCTGATAATTGATGGTGAGAGCTGTTGGTTCCAGTTTATCACTTCTAGGCTATTCTGTATAACTGCGTGGTTCCATTCTGTAATTTAATAAGTCGGTTTAACAAAATAAGGAGTACACTTACGAGAACAGTAGAACAACTATTACAAATACCTTCGCTACCACGAAAAGCTTCAGGAGCCCATGCAGATATTGTCTTCTATCTCGTTTCATGTCCAAAAAAAAAAAAATTAAAGAAACTTCCGGGTCTTATTTTTATATGTCTTAGTTTTGTAGCTGGTAGGGTCTTAGTTTTATACGTCTTAGTTTTATAGCTAGTAGGGTCTTAGTTTTAAAGGTCTTAGTTTTATAGCTGGTAGGGTCTTAGTTTTATAGGTCTTATTTTTTTAGCTAGTAGGGTCTTAGTTTTATAGGTCTTATTTTTTTAGCTAGTAGGGTCTTAGTTTTATAGGTCTTAGTTTTATAGCTGGTAGGGTCTTAGTTTTATAGGTCTTAGTTTTATAGCTAGTAGGGTCTTAGTTTTATAGGTCTTAGTTTTATAGCTAGTAGGGTCTTAGTTTTATAGGTCTTAGTTTTGTAGCTGGTAGGGTCTTAGTTTTATACGTCTTAGTTTTATAGCTAGTAGGGTCTTAGTTTAATAGGTCTTAGTTTTATAGCTGGTAGGGTCTTAGTTTTATAAGTCTTATTTTTTTAGCTAGTAGGGTCTTAGTTTTATAGGTCTTATTTTTTTAGCTAGTAGGGTCTTAGTTTTATAGGTCTTAGTTTTATAGCTGGTAGGGTCTTAGTTTTATAGGTCTTAGTTTTATAGCTAGTAGGGTCTTAGTTTTATAGGTCTTAGTTTTATAGCTAGTAGGGTCTTAGTTTTATAGGTCTTAGTTTTATAGCTAGTAGGGTCTTAGTTTTATAGGTCTTAGTTTTATATCTAGTAGGGTCTTAGTTTTATAGGTCTTAGTTTTTTAGCTAGTAGGGTCTTAGTTTTATAGGTCTTAGTTTTATAGGTCTTAGTTTTATAGCTAGTAGGGTCTTAGTTTTATAGGTCTTAGTTTTATAGCTAGTAGGGTCTTAGTTTTATAGGTCTTAGGTCTTTATTTTATAGACACCCTCCAGGGGCGGATCTAGGGTCTTTTCTCAGGGGGGGTCCAACATAAAAAGGGCACATTCATTTTTTTTTTTAAATTTTGGTTACCATAAACGTCAGCGATTACACAACTTACCGCATATTGACAAAGAAAGGATACACCAAAAGACATGAAAAAACTGGAATCAAAACCTGGGATGTAAACGGTGAAATTGCGAAGCGCGCGAAAATTTTTTGGGTAAGCCTACACTTATAAGAATTTGTACTAATTTAAAGCTTATATAGAACAATTGAGCGGACAGTTGGGCCCTATCGGGCGTAACTTTATTGTACTTCCCTCCTCGAGTCACTAGTCGTATCGTACGACAGACACAAGTGAACGTTAACCAGGTTTAGCGAAATGCGATTCAATCCCGATATTTACATAAATCCATGTATTCTACTTAAAAAGGCGGAAAGGGTTTGTACTATATTTAGCTATAAGTATAACTGAACTGAGGAAGAGTGGACAAAGCGTACCGAAAATTCTGGGTTTATCCCAGAAATTACCCTTATGAAAGCTAAAATAAGTAAACTGACCATGGGTGGCAGCAGAATTTTTCCAACAGGGGACCGGGCCATATCAGTTACCCCAAGTTTCGACATTCCCTATTTCGAGGGTATGATGAGAAGGGCAAATATGGGAGCCTCATTATCCCATGCAGTTGCAGGCATATTTTACATTATATCACTTAATACTTCATGATCCGAGTTACGCACTGATCGTGTTCTTTGAATCTGGATCGTGAAATTGAAAAGCGCGCGAAGTTTTTTGATAGGCTTACGCATAAAACATATGACGAAACGAAAAAAAGAACTGTAGGGTTTGTAGACCGTATCGGGTGTAACGTACATTGTATCGAAACCACCTGGACTACACGATGAAATAGCCAAACTTTGCTCCGTAAGTCGCTCACCAACTGACTGTACCGCATGACACACACACAAGAGAACACCCACTAGGCTTTGCGATATGGGATGAAAGTTACGACCTTTTACATAAACTATGTATTCTGCCCATATGTTACTTGGTAAGGTGGACACTACTTGTGCTATCCTGCTATGTGGAATGGAACTAAAAAAGAGTGGCTCTACAGCGCGCGTAGCGCGCCGAAAATTTTGGGTTCTCATTACAGAAATTATCCTCTTGAGAGCAAAAAGCAGGTAAACCGTCGATTAGTTGTCGTCGGGGACTGCGTACTTTGGACTAAGACTCCCCTACAAAACTCAGTGTAAAACTGCTCCGACGGGGGGCATGAACCCTTCCCCCACCTGGCGCCACCTCTATCTCGACTGGGGGAGGAGGTTAAAATACTGCACGTTGTGTTCCCTATATAGTTGCGGCGCGACTGTCAAAAACTCTGTCAGAACAGATGACTGAAGTCGAATGTTTGCTTTTCATTTGCGACAGCAGACCGGTCATCGGTCCAAAGACGTCAAAAAATTGAACCGACTGACATTGCGTTATTTGGCCTGGTGGTGATTTTATATAGTAATTTTAAAATGAAACAAACACCGATTCGCCTATTGTGACTTCTGGTCAACTCTTGGCTGTGGACTTTACCTAAGACTGGCTTTTTATTCCCATCACTAGGGCAACACTATAAAAGAAGAGAGTAATTCCAGACTATAAATATCATAGCGAAACGTATTTACGTACCCTCTCTTGTTCACGAGAGGATCGATACTAGAGGGTGGAGGGAAGGTTTCGTAGATGTAGCGTTTATGGAGTGTGAACAGATCATTATTTTGTAAGACCAAAAGACTAGCAGTGACCTTTTGGAATCAATATTAAAAACCCAATAGTAATACGTTGCATAAAGCACTAGCTAGTGAGTATGACGTCATTGAGTGTTTTGTATTACTCTGAATGCCCAAGCACGCCACACGTGGTTCCAAGCGAAAAGTGATTAGAATGCCTGATTGTCACGCAGACATACTGTAGTCACATTCTCTGTAAAACGATTGCACTGTTCGGGTTTCGGGGCGGCCGATATAGGCTACCGTAGTCAAATGCATTGCCGAAAGTTTCTGTGATACATGGCTAGACTTTTACGAGTGGATTGATCGATACTGGATGGGGGTAACCAAAATCTCCTCGGAATTGGACAACACTGTCATTACCTGTGAAACTGTCTCGTTTTTTTTTTCTTCCTTTTTTTTTTTTTTTTTTTTGCTAGTGTGTAAAAAAAAAAAAACATTTTTTGAAAAAGGGCACATTGGAAAATTTGAGGGGGGGGGTCCGGACGCCGGCGACCCCCCCCCCTGGATCCGCCACTGCCCTCTTTTAACACAGTAAACGCCAGTGGGGGAGGGACACTCACCTCAGACGAAAACTCCAACTTAACAATTGTGCTATCCCGACTTCCGGGCACAGTACCAGTTTGTGGGGCTCGAGGCCACGAAAGAAGGAGAAAAAAACCTCAACTAGTTTCACAAAGGACAAAAAAGAGGATGAAGTAAGAAAAACACAAGCTACACAGAAACAAGGCGCGGTCGCAAACAAATGGACACGACCAGACCTACTTATCAACGACAACACAAGCACGCTATAAGGTTTTTTATGCACAATTACAATTAGTACAGCTATCACACAGTGATAAAGTTGAGCACGGCAAAGCGACGAGAGCTCGACGGGGGGCTTTTTAAGTGCATCGAAACGGCACATACAAACAAAAAACAAAACTCAAACCGGATCGGACAGGAACATAAAGGCAAAACTATCCACACACCATCAAATAAAACAGAAAATTATGTTCATTACAACATTAGAACCACACACACACACTGACAACAACCCAAAGACCCCTCAGACCAACCTCCCCCCGGTCACACTAAAAACAAAGCCCCACAAAGACCACACACCCAAATCCACCACACAACACCACGCCCGACGGCAACACCAAGCCCGAAGGCAACACCACGCCCGACGGGAACACTACGCCCGAAGGCAACACTAAGCCCGAAGGCAACACCTCGCCCGAAGGCAACACCACGCCCGAAGGCAACACCACGCCCGAAGGCAACACCACGCCCGAAGGCAACACTAAGCCCGAAGGCAACACCACGCCCGAAGGCAACACCACGCCCGAAGGCAACACTAAGCCCGAAGGCAACACCACGCCCGAAGGCAACACTACGCCCGAAGGCAACACTAAGCCCGAAGGCAAACACCACGCCCGAAGGCAACACTACGCCCAAAGGCAACAGCACTTAAAAAGCACCGGGGCAAATACAGGTGCACCTTGCCCAAGGGTGCCCCGGAGGCAGTTGTGGCAAAGGGTAACCTCATTACTCCCACGTTTAAACAAACTCCACAACCGGATGCAGTTTTAAGTCCTACCCAGAGCTCGACGAAACACGTCTGCTCTCGTCGAAGATCTGAACTGAACTGAACTTGCAGATGCAGTTTAAAGTCCTACCCAGGACTACAGTATGTCTAGTGATAAATAGATGGTAGGGTCCTGGGTAGGACGTTAAACTGCATCCGGTTGTGGAGCTTGTTAAAGCGTGGGGATAATGAGGTTACCCTTTGCCACAACTGCCTCCGGGACACCCTTGGGCAAGGTGCGCCTGTATTTTCGGCCCAGTTTTGTTCAGTTTCTTGTTTTTGTGTAAATAGTGTATATAGTGTACATACTGTAAATATAGCAAGTTGACTCCACCCCGGACCCCTCGTGGCAGGTGGACCCCGCCCCGGACCCCTCGTGGCCCCTTGGGGCAGTTTGTGATGATTGTTTGGTCTGGTGTTTTGGTTGTTGTTAGGTGGTGGTGGTTTGGTCTGGTGTTGTCTTTCGTTGGCGGTATGTAGTAATATTGGTTTAGGGTGGCCGGGGGAGATTGGTTTGTGGGGTACTGGGTTGTCAGTGTGTGTGTGGTTCTATTGTTGTAATGAACATAATTTTCTGTTTGATTTGGTGGTGTGTGGATAGTTTTGCCTTTATGTTCCTGTCCGATCCGGTTTGAGTTTTTGTTTGTATGTGCCGTTTCGATGCACTTAAAAAGCCCCAGTATGTCTAGTAGTGATAAACATTTCCTATTGATTACACAGGAGGTCTGATCAATGAAACCTCAGTCAGCAGCATTGTGTTACGCTCCTCATTGTAAAGAATTTCGTTCAGTGAAGTCTTTTGTGTAAGTAGTTATTTGGCTTATCTGATTAATTCTATTCAAACCGAGATTTCAGTGAAACTACGTCGAGAAAAGCGCGGTAACCTGTGGGTTTTCGGCGGTTGGTATCCAGCGCGGCGGTCGGTTTTTTACGTTTATTCTTGGCGCATCTATACATTGTACTGTAGGTTGTGTGAAACCACATCTTTATTTGGACAGAATTTGAAGTTATATTAGACAAATGATTTTCAAGAAAGCTTTAAAGCTTCCTGTTTTGCATTGAACTTCGCCTGTCTGAAAGTAATATTGTCTTTCAAACGTATCAGCTCACAACTTCACATACAGTATCTTTAATGAATAATTTAGTTTCTTTTATAGGTTGGAAATAAATTTTTAAAAAGTATTCAAAGTGCAGTATGTGTACATACACTTAATGAAGTGCTTTAAATTCAGTTCAGTAACTTGTAGTCCTCTGTCCTCATGGTCATAAAATTTCCATTTCATGCCTTGTATACATTTGCAATTTGGTGCCGTATTATGTTCTGCTGTCCTTTGAATTGAACCAGTTTCTTAGAACCGTGCCATATAGATTGGCACTCTGCAAAACACCCCCCCCCCCCCATGCCCTGCTTCTCAAGTACATGTGTGTACTCGCTACTACTGTGATTAATTTTCAAATATGAAGTTAACTTTGAAAATACATGTGGATATTGCTCGTTAATTGAAAGGAGTACCTGGTTTATGGTTTATCATCATGTGGAGCTTCTGGGATGATGGAGTTTGCTGACTGTTAAACCCCCTAAAGATCCCTTCTGCCACTTTACAAACTTGGACAACAGCCTTTGATGGATACATTAGTCCATGGTTGCTTTTTGATGCAATCAGTAGATATCCTGGAGATGGATAGTAAGAACGTCCCATGGGATCTGTTGCATGGACGTTTTGACATGGAGCACGGTGTATCTTTTTGCAAACCTTACTGTCACAAATCTTCCAATGTATGTAACCACATTTGCACCAAACAATGATAGGCCAAGGGCCAGTGGTGGAATTTCATCGTCATTTTGGTTTGTTCCACCCAACCGTCCACGAGTTCTACTTTTGCTAATGATATTGCGTCATGTTGGCTAAAAAATTTCCGCTTGCGGATGACGTAATATGGCGATATGCCCTCCTGAATTGGTGCACGGTGTGGTCATTGTCATCGTCATCTACCTCGCCTGCGACTGGTTGAAAAGTTAAATACCGTCCAAGCTTTGCATAGTTAACCTGTAATTTTGCTTGAATAAATTTGTAAAATTGTCCTATGTAATTAACCTTTGTTTATAGTCCTTTGTACATAGTAACACAAATTTTTGTTTGTAGGTGCATGTAAATAGTTTGCTGTTGCGTTTTTGCCCGTTCCGGTTTGGGTTCTCGCCCTTTGTTTCTCAGTGCACGTTTCTACGTACTTAAAAAGCACCAAGCTTTGCGTGTAATAAGCATCCCTGGGATATCACTCTTAGTTCTTGAGATTCCATCATTTGTCTTTAAATGAGAAAGATGCTTCCTGGCATCCTTGAAGTATTCCTTTTAAACATGCTGATTCGTTTTCGTCATTGGCTTCTGATAGCTTCAATAAATACACATCCTGAGCTCGTAATATCACATAGCCGGTCAAACACATCTAATGAATTTCACCGTTGGTTCACATCCCTGAAAATTCGTCATATTGTCATATCTTATTAAGGAACACACCATTGAATCAGTTACAGAACTGCTTAAAGTTTGTGCTGGAATTGATACATTCATCTTTTGTTTGTGGGAATGCACATGATTTTGCCTTAATTCATTTGCAGCTTGAAAACCTTTTGAATAGAGCTTATTCGCTTAATGAATGTTATTCTGTTTTTTCATTGGTTAGACCATCAGCAAGTATTCTCTTTTAGTCAAAAGTTTCGAATCATTCGAGTACATGAAAGACATCTATTAAAACCACACCTCTGTGAGTTATCTGTTGGGTGTGGACACCCAAAAATCACAGCAATGACTTCAACCCGTCTCAGGGAGTTTTATTAGAGCTACCCTCACCAAATTAGCTTGAACTGGCATCTTAACCATCATGAGTGATGTAACCTATTGTATTTTCCACCTTTTATGCACTGCCACGACCGTTAATACTACTGAGCACTGTGTACAGGAATTGAAAAGGAATTTTGATCTAGCTAATTAAACAGTTTCCCCACCTTCTACAGCGCATTCACAAAAGGAGCATCCATCACTGCTGTCCTTCAAGAATTCACCATGAGATGCAAACAACTGTCCACACGATGTAAAAAATAGAATCTCTGACTCTGCTCGTACATATCCACATTGGTTGCTTGACAGTAGTAAAATGGCTTTGAATGTCACCTCCAAAACAAGCGTGATTTTAACAAAGAAGCACAGGTGCAGGACTTTGTTAAGGGTCGTTTGAGTTAGTTAGTTAGTTAGATAGGGTTTAACGACACACCAACACGAATGTGTTATATAGTGTCAGCAAGTAAAAAAAAAGTAAAAGTTAAATTTGGGAGAAAGTTAGCTAAAAAGGGCAAGGATGGGGCAAAATCTTATCTGAAATGTCAACACGAAAGCAAGCGCGGGAGTCATTTCAAAACGTCCTATAAAGGTTACTTTCCTTGAGAAAGTCTAGGATGAGATAAGGGTCGGTCTGTTGAAATAACGTCTTCAGGTCTGGCACAGTGTAGTACTTCTCACGAATATGAGAGTATTCACAACAGTCTACGAGAATGTGACTGACGGTGACAGCACAATCACATGGGATACAATATGGTCTCTCATCACCATGAAGTAAGTAGGAATGGGTAAGGTAAGTGTGACCGATACGAGCCCTGGTCAGAACTAAATCGTCTCGTCGCTTTCTGGGGACTGCATTACTCTTAGTCTTGACCGTCGGTTTAACTCGGTACAATTTGTTCTCGGGGAAAGAATCCCACAGTTCCTGCCATTTGGATTTTATGTAGCAGTTTATATTAGGACGATAGTCAGTGTGGGGGATGTAGAGGTTGGTAACGTCCATCTGTAGGGCTTCTTTAGCTAGTACGTCGACCTTTTCATTTCCCCGTATGCCCACGTGACTCGGAACCCACGCAAGCACAACTGATTTCTGCAGTCTCACCAAATTGGAGTAAGCTTCACGGAGAGTTATTATACAAGGGTGTTTTTGCTCATGGCACGGTACACCAGTTCATTTGTTGAGTTCTTTAGATAATTCCTCAAACTAAGGTCAATAACTGGCTCGACTAACTTCCAGGGATGAGTAATGGGGAAGGTAAACTGCGCTACGAAATCGGGGTTGGTACACACCTTTGATAGTGCTTCCTTAACGCGAGTAGCAAATGGGGGTATAACTGTTGGTTTTGCGAGGTAAATGTGACTAAACCTATGGTTGAAGGCCGTCTTAAAGGTCGGATTGTGTCTATGGCTCCTTAGTTTCATGGCAAATTGGAGTGACAATTTCTCCCATCTGATCTGAAGGGGTGGTTCGTTCGCTTCGATGTAGATACTCTGCATCGGAGACGTACGAAAAGCTCCCAGACAGATTCGAAGACCTTGGTTATGGATAGGGAGCAGTTTTCTGAGGTATGACTCACGTGCTGAGCTGTACACAACACAACCATAATCAAGTTTGGACCTAACAAGTGATCTGTAGAGGCGAAGCAAAACAGGACGGTCAGCGCCCCAGTCCATCTTTGAGACGACCTTTAACAGGTTTAGAGCTCCTTGGCACTTCCGCCTCAGATGGTCGATATGGGCTTTGAAGTTGAGCTTACTGTCGAGTATTAGGCCCAGGAACTTGGTGTGGGGAACAACTGGGATGTTAACGCCGTTCAAGTTCAGGTCCGGGTCGCGATGAGCACCTCTCCGGTTGCAAAAGTGCATGCAAACAGTCTTTGTCCGAGAAAAACGGAATCCGTTTTGGTCAGCCCAGTGTTGGATCTTGTTGAGGCAGTTTTGCAGTTGTCTCTCTATAGACCTCATGTTCCTTGAGGAACAGGTTATAGAGAAGTCATCCACAAACAAAGACTTTTCAATCCCAGTGTTCACCACATTAGCGATGCTGTTTATTTTCATAATAAAAAAGAGTAACGGACAGGATGCTGCCTTGAGGAACACCCATTTCCTGATTATGTAACTCAGATAATACACTCCCCACACGGACTCGAAACACACGATCTTTCAGGAAGTTTTGAATAAAGAGTGGCATTCTGCCCCTCAGACCCGCATTGTACAAGTCCTTTAGAATACCATATTTCCAAGTTGTATCATATGCCTTCTCCAGGTCGAAGAACACCGATACAACATGGTGTCCGCGAACAAAGCCGTCACGAATTGTGGACTCTAGGCGGACGAGTTGGTCAGTGGTACTGTGGCCCCGTCGAAAGCCACTTTGGTAACTAGTTATCAGACCGTTGGTTTCGAGGAAAGGGTCGTTTGAGACCCGTGATGGTAAATATTTTAAGTTCACTGGCGGTGCACCACAAGCTTGCGAAGTGCAAGTTTTTTTTCCCCCCGAGTGACATTTTTGGGTATTTCCATAAACCTGGGGTCCATATTGTTTTTACACACTATGCACAAATGATATCCAAAAACTTGCAAACTAAAACTTAAGTTCCCTAAATTCTACCATAAGTTACCCATTACTATACTGGAATTTAGAAAATTACAAAACAAATTCACATGTAAGGCGACTTCAAAATTTGAGCGGTTTCGCTTTGTGTCCCCAAACATTTTCAGGTACCACCTGTGACATCAAGCCATCCTTATTGTTCTCTTGTCTCTGCATTTTGCAGGGGGGAATTAATGCTTAGGTAGTACTCGGTAAATTACATGAATAAGGGTCGATGATAACAAAGTTTCAGTAGAGGCTTTGCCCACACTTTTCTGCAAAGATGTTTGGTAAAGTGCCTTACCAACGCAACATTTTCGTGTCCCCTCCGTTACGATGGTAATTTTATACATGATTGCACTATAACTATATCTACACTTAAAAACATCGCGGTGGGCAATCTTGGGATTCTTTCCCTGAGAACAAATTGTACCAAATCAAACCAACTGTCGGAACTGTGGGTAATGCAGCCCCCAGAAAACGGAGAGATGATTTGGTACTGACTTGGGCTCACATAGGTCACACTTACCTAACCCACGCTTATTTGCTCCACGGGGATGAGTGGCCATATTGTATCCCCTGTGACCGTGCTGTCACCGTCAGTCACATTCTCGTTGACTGCTATGAATACTCCCCATATTCGTCAGAAGTATTACACCGTGCCAAACCTGAAGACGTTTGAGCACACAGAGCCTCGCTCATTCTGGACTTTCTCAAAGAAAGTAACCTTTACATGAAATTTTGACATGACTCCCGCATTGGCTTTTGTTTCGACATTTTAGTAGAATTTTGCCCAATCCTTTTTACTTTTAGGTGATTTCACCTCACCATTACCCTTCTTTCTTATCTACTGTAGCTGACACTATATGCTTTTTACGTACGTAGAAACGGGCACGAGGAAACAAAGTAGAACTTAAACCTGACCGGACAAAAACATAACTATTTACAGAATTCTGTACATTGCGCTAGCAAACAAAATGTCTGTGATAACTATGTACAGCTAGCTTTTTACGTACGTAGAAACGGGCACGAAGAAACAAAGGAGAACTTAACCCTGACCGGACAACTGCAAAGGTGAACTATTTACAGAATTCTGTACATTGCGCTATTGTACAAAACCACCCCGAACCCAAACCAGTTACATAGGACTATGTCCTGGGTAGGACTTTAAACTGCATCCGGTTGTGGAGTTTGTTTAAACGTGGGAGTAATGAGGTTACCCTTTGCCACAACTACCTCCGGGGCACCCTTGGGCAAGGTGCACCTGTATTTGCCCCGGTGCTTTTTAAGTGCTGTTGCCTTTGGGCGTGGTGTTGCCTTCGGGCGTAGTGTTGCCTTCGGGTGTGGTGTTGCCTACGGGCTTAGTGTTGCCTTCGGGCGTGGTGTTGCCGTCGGGCTTGATGTTGCCGTCGGGCGTGGTGTTGCCTTCGGGCTTGGTGTTGCCTTCGGGCGTGGTGTTGTCTTTGGGTGTGGTGTTGCCTTCGGGCTTGGTGTTGCCGTCGGGCTTGGTGTTGTCTTCGGGCGTGTGGTCTTGTGGGGCTTTGTTTTTAGTGTGGCCAGGGGGAGGTTGGTCTGTGGGGTATCTGGGTTATTGTCAGGTTGTGTGTGGTTCTATTGTTGTAATGAACATAATTTTCTGTTTGATTTGGTGGTGTGTGGATAGTTTTGCCTTTATGTTCCTGTCCGATCCGGTTTGAGTTTTGTTTTTTGTTTGTATGTGCCGTTTCGATGCACTTAAAAAGCCCCCCCCCCCCCTATTTACAATCTCACTAGGCAAAACTATTAACATACCCATTTACATCAACAGAAGAGTGTTCAGGTTGAGTCTGTTCAATGCTTTTTGGAACTATGGGTGCTCCTTACGTGCTCCGGAACAAAACACCGGACGTGACATGAAACACAAGGACAACTATATACACCAGGCCAGCATTCTTGTGGCCAACCCCCACTATTTACAGTATTAACAATGTGATGTGCTCTTTACATCCTTGTAGCCGGGCGGACCTAATGTGGAACAAAGCAAACCTATTTACACTGAACTATCAAAAAAACTTTGTGGCATGCATGGGCACAGACGCAAACAGAACAGAAACCCCAAAAGAAAACGGGGACACAAAGGCAAAACCATTTACACGAAATACTCTGACTGGGACCTTATCTTTTTAATCCGTGGGCTCGGTATGGGCGTCCCAGAGTGATGGGTTCCCCTGTCTGATACTTCGCCTGAAGCCGACCTCTTTAGTGCAGGCTCTGGCCCCTCCCCCTCACACAAATCAAACCAACCCTCCCCCGAAGGTGGTTCCTTTGGAGGAGGCTCTGAGGCACGCTCCCCGCCATCCGACATCGCCGAGTCTGAGGACAGATCGAGGTCCTCCTCTAATGTCATTATTTCAACCTGACCGGGTGCCGCTGCCAACGATGGCGAAGAGTCTGCCTCAGGAGTCCCAGTACCCCCCTCACACTGCTTGGAGGCAAGGAAGTCCTTCTCAACCTCAAGTGCCGCCTCCTCTAATTCCTGGGTTGAATATTGTGGGCCTGTTTGCGAGGGTTCGGGTGACGACCCCACATCGGCACTGACATGGGCAGAGTACGATGTGGGGCAGGCACCAAACACATGTCCCTCCTCCCCACAGAGGTTGCACCGTACCTCGTTGGGACACTCTGCCTTGCCGTGCCCCAACTGCAAACATTTTCCACAACGTCTGTTGGGACATGACTTGGCTTCGTGCCCCTCCTCTCCACATCTAAAACAGGTACGGGGCTGGCAAAAGTACCTAATGTGGGCCTTGGAACCCCCTAACAAATAACTATATAACAAATTCGTGTTGCTGTGTCGTTAAACCCCATCTAACTAACCGACGCGGTGGGCAATCAAGCATAAACAACTGGCCCAGCCTTGTTCAAAAATAGAGACTACAGAAATCAGTTGTGCTTGCGTGGGTTCCGAGGCACGTGGGCATACGCGGAAATGAAAGGGTAGACACACTAGCTAAAGAAGCCATACAGATGGACGTTACCAACCTCCACTTGCCTCACACTGATTATCGTCCTAAGATTAACGATTACATCAAATCAAAATGGCAGGCACTATGGGATTCTTTCCCTGAGAACAAATTGTACCAAGTCACCAACGGTCGGGACTTTTGGTATTGCAGCCCCCAGAAAACGGAGAGATGATTTGGTACTGACTAGGGCTCGCATGGGTCACACTTACCTAACCCATGCTTATTTGCTCCACGGGGATTAGAGACCATGTTGTATTCCCTGTGACTGTGCTGTCACCGCCAAGTCACATTCTCGTTGACTGTTGTGACTACTCCTATATTCGTCAGAAGTATTAATGCAGCCCCCAGAAAACGGAGAGATGATTTGGTACTGACTAGGGCTCACATTGGTCACACTTACCTAACCCACGCTTATTTGCTCCACGGGGAGGAGTGGCCATATTGTATCCCGTGTGACTGTGCTGTCACCGTCAGACATTCTCGTTGACTGCTATGAATACTCCCCATATTCGTCAGAAGTATTACACCGTGCCAAACATGAAGACGTTTTACAGGAAATTTTGACAGAACTCCCTCATTTGCTTCTGTCAAGACACTTTAGTAGAATGTTGCAAAATCCTTTTTCCTTTTAGATGATTTCACCCAACCATTACCCTAAAATCGCGTGATTTTCGCGTAATACACAAAAATTCCGTGGGCTAGGCTTTTACCTCCAAAAGCATATTTTTGAACAAGTTAGATGGGGGTTTAACACACCAACACGAATGCGTTACATAGTGTCAGGCTGACACCCAACTAACTTGTTCAAAAATATGCTTTTGGAGGTAAGGCCTAGCCCACGGAATTTTTGTGTATTCCGCGAAAATCACGCAATTTTTTCGTGTCACCGTTGCGTTGGCAAATTCCAAGGCTGCATTTCTACAAAGCGCAGCCCACGGCCGTAATGAATCATTGACGTTAGTCAGAGACTCGCATGTTTCGGCTGAACAGAAGACCAAACATAAATCCTTTTGAGTCCCCCGTACCTGTTGGCGTAACGTTGGTAAGTTTTCGTTGCGTAGTATCCCAAATACCATCGGCTTTTGGAAAAATGAGTTGCCATGTTTTTTCCAATATTCTTTTATGCAATGTGGTTACCCATAATCAGTAAATCGCCAGATACATCAAACTTTTGAGACAAAATCCGGTTACTGAGGCAGTTTGTTTCAGGGGGAGACAGTTAAATTACAGTTTTTTAAGTGCATCGAAACGGCACATACAAACAAAAAACAAAACTCAAACCGGATCGGATAGGAACATAAAGGCGAAACTATCCACACACCACCAAATCAAACAGAAAATTATGTTCATTACAACAATAGAACCACACACACACTGACAACCCAAAAAACCCCACAGACCAACCTCCCCCCGGCCACACTGAAAACAAAGCCCTACAAAGACCACACACCCAAAAACAACACCACGCCCGAAGGCAACACCACGCCCGACGGCAACACCAAGCCCGAAGGCAACACCACGCCCGAAGGCAACACTAAGCCCGAAGGCAACACCACGCCCGAAGGCAACACCACGCCCGAAGGCAACACCACGCCCGAAGGCAACACCACGCCCGAAGGCAACACCACGCCCGAAGGCAACAGCACTTAAAAAGCACCGGGGCAAATACAGGTGCACCTTGCCCAAGGGTGCCCCGGAGGCAGTTGTGGCAAAGGGTAACCTCATTACTCCCACGTTTAAACAAACTCCACAACCGGATGCAGTTTAAAGTCCTACCCAGGACTGTTAAATTACAGTGTACCCCGTTACGCCGCTATGATAACACTAGAGTAGGATAGTAGTAAAATGAAAAATAAAATGTTTTCTTGATATTGGGGGGTCTTTTTACGTACATAGAAACAGGCACGGCGAAACAAAGGCGAACCCAAACCGGGCCGGACAAAAACATAACCGCGAACTATTTACAGAATTATCCTACCAAACAATATTTCTGTGTTAGCAATATAAAACACCACCTGGAACCCAAGCATGTCCGGTTGTGGAGTTTTTTTTAAACGTGGGAGTAATGAGGTTACCCTTCGCCACAACTGCCTCAGGGGCACCCTTGGGCAAGGTGCACCTGTATTTGCCCAGTGCTTTTTAAGTGTTGTTGCCTTTGAGCGTAGTGTTGCCTTCGGGCGTAGTGTTGCCTTCGGGCGTGTTGTTGGCTTCGGGCGCCGTGTCGTCCTCGTTGTTGTTGAGCTAGGGTGTTGTTTTTGGGTTGGCTGCGGTGGGATTTTATGAATCTCAGTAGTAAACTAGAACTGCATTTGCTTGCAAATACGCAGAATTGTAGTGCATGTTAGACAAGTCCTTGCAGTTTGGAGCAGGCCAGATTTAATGTGTGTTTGATACGGCGTTTATTTAATCAAATATTTTTCACTACCTTCAGAAAGGTTTGCAAAAATCTTTGCATACATAGTACTTTCAAGACATAAGAAACGACTGGCACAAGGCTAACAAGGTGATTTTATTGCGCAATCATGTTTTTCTAACGACGTTCCGAGCGGCTCAGACGTTGCAGAAAATCATCTTATTTTCAAGCTAGGTAGTGTTATTTTGTGATGTTTTTGTATAATCTTGCTAGTTTTGTGAAAAGGTAGACCACATTGTAAGGATTTCTGATTTGATTCCGATTTAAAGTAAATATCTTGAATTTTGGGGTTTTCGTCCTATAAGTACCTGTAACACTACTATTGAGAGGAATTTCGGTTGTGCCCTATACTGTGCACATTGAAGGTGACGCATACAGTATACCATATACTGTACACAGTATACCATATACTGTGCACATTGAAGGTGACGCCGCCCGTACACATCCAGCTCCCATCACATTAAACTGTACGATAAATTCATCCGCTGATTACTTCGTTTGCGAATTTCAAGTTATGTAGGCAAGTTGTGTTAATGAGAAAGCAAGCGCAAATTCAACTGAATTTTTTCTGAAATAAAGACTGTCGGCATTTCATCACGCCAGTAACATTTCACTCAACATTACAAGCTGTTTCTGTTTATGAACGAGTCCTTTGTCGGGACTAATTTGGAATGTGTGCAAGAAAGCGGTAAAAAATCATGGACAAGCTTAACATAAGCTGCCTGCACATTGATAGCACCGATAGTAAAAACGGACCGAAGCCGTGTGGAACTTCCAGTTTCAACGTTCAGTCATGTAGGTATGCCTGGCTTGTCGTGCAACGCCAAGATTGTAGCGCGCACGCGCACTACAATAAAAAGACTCTTTTGTTGCCTGTTGCATGGTGTGTATAGTTTGTTTGGCGTTGTGTTCGTGATCCGACAGGGTTTTTGTTTGGGTTTGGGGTTCTTTGGTTTTTCAGTGCCTGTTTCTACGTACTTAAAAAGCCCCCAAGCATATCACATAGGGCTATTTAAAATCTCACAAAAGCAAAACTTTACATAAAATTTTCATGTGGCCAACCCCCTACCATTTACAGTATTAACAATGTGATGTGCTTTTCACATGCTTGTAGCCGGACCGGACCTAATGTGGAACAAAGGCAAACCCACTCACACCGAGCTTTCAAACAAAATTGTGCCAAGCATGGACACAGACACGAACAGAACAGAAACCCCAAAAGAAAACCGGGACCAGCGTGAACAAAAGGCAAAACCAATCAAACTAAATACTCTTGATGGGATTCAGCTTGGGCTCGGTACGGGCGTCCCAGAGCGATGCATTCCCTGGTCTGATACCTCGCCCGAGGCCGACCTCTTTAGTGCAGACTCTGCCCCCCCCCCCTCGCACAAATCAAACCAACCCTCCCCCGAAGGTGGATCCTTTGGAGGAGGCTCTGAGGCATGTTCCCCGCCATCCGACATCGCCGAGTCTGAGGACAGATCGAGGTCCTCCTCTACTGTCTTTATTTCAACCTGACCGGGTGCCGCTGCCAAGTATGGCGGAGAGTCTGCCTCGATCAGGAGTCCCGGTACCCCCCCCCCCCCTCACACTGCTTGGAGGCAAGGAAGTCCTGCTCCACCTCAAGTGCCGCCGAGTCCTCTAATTCCTGGGTTGAATATTGTGGGCCTGTTTGCGAGGGTTCAGGTGCCGACCCCACATCGGCACTGACATGAGCAGAGTACGATGTGGGGCAGGCACTAAACACATGTCCCTCCTCCCCACAGAGGTTGTACCGTACCTCGTTGGGACACTGCCTTGCCGTGCCCCAACTGCAAGCATTTCCCACAACGTCTGTTGGGACACGACTTGGCTTCGTGCCCCTCCTCTGCACATCTAAAACGTACGGGGCTGGTAAAAGTACCTAATGTGGGCCTTGGAACCCCCTATGAAGAGGAAGGATGGAATGTCCCTCACTAGTTCAATACGGAACTGTGTCTTGCCATTAAATATACCTTTTAACTCACCCACAGTATATTTACACCACCGCATTTCAGAGACAGTTGCGTATTGACTAAGAACCCTCGCAACCAGGCGCTGATCGACCTCGAAGGGAAGGTAAAGCACCGTCACCGCCACAGAGCCATCATATGGGGTGACAGTGAGCCCCTCTACCCCTCCTTCTGCCAACTTTGGATATTCTAGGAGGGCATCTCGCACCTCCTCTGCCTGAGCATCAAGTGATATCTGGATCTTTTTCTCACCCAGTTCAGCTTCTTTAAGACCCACCTGGGCAAAGCTCTTAGGGATCTTGTCCTGACGATAAAATTAAAGAGTGGGAATTCATTGATGAAGATTTAGCAATAAGAAATGGCTGTCGAACTTCATAGATATGTAGGACTTCCTTTCTAGTGGGTTACCAATTATTTGCATATTAATATTCCCACACATACTACCAGATCTTTGGTAGAACTGCACTGTAACCTGTCTAGGTAATATTGTTTTTTCATTATGATGATTTTTCTTTCATCCCTGTCCCCTAAGACACCCCCTTGTTCTTGATATTATACACTTGTAAAGTATTTCCGATGTAAATGAAATCAACTGTGGGGGGGGGGGGGGGGCTTTTTAAGTGCATCGAAACGGCACATACAAACAAAAAACAAAACTCAAACCGGATCGGACAGGAACATAAAGGCAAAACCATCCACACACCACCAAATCAAACAAAATTTTGTTCATTACAACAATAGAACCACACACACACTGACAACAACCCAAAGACCCCACAGACCAACCTCCCCCCGGTCACACTAAAAACAAAGCCCCACAAAGACCACACACCCAAATCCACCACACACCCAAAGACAACACCACGCCCGACGGCAACACCAAGCCCGAAGGCAACACCACGCCCGAAGGCATCACCACGCCCGACGGCAACACTACGCCCGAAGGCAACACTAAGCCCGAAGGCAACACCTCGCCCGAAGGCAACACCACGCCCGAAGGCAACACTAGGCCCGAAGGCAAACACCACGCCCGAAGGCAACACCACGCCCAAAGGCAACAGCACCCAAAAAGCACCGGGGCAAACACAGGTGCACCTCGCCCAAGGGTGCCCCGGAGGCAGTTGTGGCAAAGGGTAACCTCATTACTCCCACGTTTAAACAAACTCCACAACCGGATGCAGTTTTAAGTCCTACCCAGGACTGTAATCAACCCATCAGGAAATCAACTGTATCTCAGTTTTGAAAGCGCAAATGTTTATTTATGTGTATATTGATTATTTATGTGGTCTACGTATTCATTTTGGATTGGGACACGATCGCACTCGTGTCCACCGTTACCGTTACCTAGCCTAACGCTACTCGTAACGTTAGCTCACAAAATAAAGCCTAGCCTAGGATGATTGTTTTCAATAACAAATTACGTATCAGCAGGCGCGGCGCCACAAGGGGGGGGGGCAGGGCAGGCATTTGCCCCCCATGGTTTTTCAACCCCAAACATAAAATCGTCTAAAAACGTTTTAAGACACCTAATTTTGTAGGGGGTGGGGTGAGGTGAGGTGTTACAGTATGTCACCCATCTATCACAATATTAGTTAAATTGTTCGTTGCAAAATACCTGAAACTTGCAATCCCCGCACGGATAACGTTATCTGTTTTCTCCATTGTTTACGTGAATGCAGGTTAAGTATTACATAAACACTAAGGCCATTATACATAACGCGCAAACAAAAAGGGGTTAGGAACCGAGAGTAAAGCTAAAACAATACAGTAGTATATCCTAAAGCCGTGTGAGACCTTACACATATTGTGTCACAGAGCAAACATTTTCCCTCTCTTGGAGAAAAGGTGTGTATCATTGCAAGTTACACCAAAAAATACAGACAGCTAGTTTGTGCATCAGGGGATACGCCTGATCCATGAATCTCTGTCTAACCATAACCCCAACCCTACCCGTAACTCGGAATATATTTTCGTCGGGGGGAATCTTCGGTCTTTAGTGAACCTTCGACCAAGTGAACCTTTCGTCTATGGGTATTCCCCCCTGTCCGGATTATGTAATGTTTGGCAATCTCAAACATTTACTGTCTCTCCATTCCCAGCATGTGACCATTTAAAATTTAGAACGTGAACATGTATATTGGGGGTATCATAAGTCAATCACTTAAGGAACATTTTGAAAATAAAAATATAAAAAACATTTAATAAAATGAATTAAACTTGAAGTAATATTATGTCTCCCTTATTGCATACGCGTAGCAAGCGGGGGGCTGGGGGGGGGGGGGGCTAAAGCCCAGTAAAAAATCTGGGGGCAGAAGCATACTTCTGCCACCAATATCCAAGGTCAAAAACCTCTTATTTGTCTTTTCAGTAAAAACTGCAAAAAAATTTGCAGTAATTTTCCTTAATATTTGCCCAAAATGTTGCACCAAATTGCATCTGAGGACCCTCAAATACCAAAACCCCTTCCCAGGACAGCGATCCGAAACAAGGTTCCGCCCCCAGTCTCGAAAAGTTACGAATTTTAAATAGTAGATACATGGTCGTACACAACACAATCTTTACTGTATGAAGGAATCTTGAGTCAATCAGAAAAAGAGCAAAGAAAAACAAGGCGATTCCACATGGGTCAGGGGCAACCGCCTCCTATCATTTGCAAGAACAGGGGAATGAGAGAAGGAAAAGAACAGGAAAAGAAAAAACGAAAGAGAAGAAGGGGAAGCGAAGGAGAAAGAAGAAAGGAGGAGGGTGGGGTAGGCATATTTGAAATTATTCATATGGATCCATATAATTAGTCCAGGAGCTTTCCAGGGGGCCCCCTTAATTTCCGGTGTCTGCCAGCCTTTAGATACCTTGTATAATGCATATGTGAAGCAACGAAAATATTCGTACTAGTTCGTGTTTCTGTCGACTCAACGTACGTATTTTTGAGTGAAAACATACCCATACATAAAAAGGGGGTGGCTTCAGGAGGTTTGTTGACTACATACCCTTCTCTAAGACAACAAAGGCTACTCTCCTCTTTCACTAAACCAAAACTTAAAATTCAATAAAATTGTTAACACTTTTCAGCCATATATAATAGCTCAAAAAATACCAAAGATATCACCATTTTGCATCTAAGCAATCTTAAATTGGTAAAAAATTTTCAAAGGGGAGGGGACACCTTAGACCCTTCCCCAGAAAAGCATCTTTCCTCCAAGCAAAAAGTAAAATTCAATAAATTATGAACACTTTCTTACATATATGATCCGTTCAAAAATAATACCAAAGATATCACCATTTTGCATCTAAGCAATCTTAAATTAGTAAAAAATTTCTCAAAGAGGAGGGGACACCCCTCCCCAGAAAGTCATCTTTCCCAAAACAAAAATTAAAATTACTAAATAAACTTTCCAGCCATATATGATCAGTTCAAAATATGTACCAAAGACATCATTTTGCATCTGAGCAACCTTAAATTAACAAAAAATTTCCTAATGGGGAGGCGGACACCCCCTCCCCCAGGACCCCGATCACTTATCTCACGCTTTGCCCCCCCCCCCCATCGAAATACCTAGCGCCGCCCCTGCGTATTAGGCACGATTTTTGACCACCATGCAAGCACAGTAGTAATGTAATTACTAGATTACTGCTGTTTAACCATTACATGAAGAAGCCTAGCCTACTGTAGTTCGTCTATCACTATTACTCGCAGTACAGCCTAGGCCTAACTGTTACATAGCAGTAAAGGTACGTATATAGCCGGTTGCTGATTGTTCGCTGTGTTTAGTGAGCTATGACGAACGACCGTAGGCTACGTAGTCCTTTACTGAGGACTAGCCTAGTCCTAATGAATCAGTATAGCCTATACCAATGGCGGTGCTACAAAGTAGCCTAGGCAATAACCCAGAATGGATAGTTTACAAAGTGCATGGGTGATTTAAACACTGCCCTGCAGAATAATACAGCTGACAATAAAAGCAGTGCCATGGTGGCCTAGACTACCATGAAAGTTTTTCGTTGACTGCTATGAATACTCCCATATTCGTCAAAAGTATTACACTGTGCTGAACCTGAAGACGTTGTTTGAGCACATAGACCCTTCTCTCTTTCTGGGCTTTCTCAAAGAAGGTAACCTTTACAGGAAAGTTTGACATGACTCCCACATTTACTTTAGTCTAGACATTTTTGTAGAATTTTGCCCAATCCTTTGTTTCCTTTAAGGTGATTTCACCTCACCATTACCCTTTTTAACTAGCTGACACTATATAACACATTCGTGTTGGTGTGTCGTTAAACTCCCATCTAACCATGGGAGTTTTTGCCAAACCGCGCCCACCTCACCCCCAGATTGCAAGAAATGGCACTGTCCAGGCCATGTAAGTGGTATCAAAACATCCCTGGCTGGCTAATTGAGATTCACCATATCTCAAGGTAGGAAGCTTGGAAAGAATTAACACTTAATATGTAGATGTGTTATGGTAAGAGGGGAAAAAACCGTCAATTTTTGGTGAAGGTCAAAGGTCATTTAGGGTCACTGGAGGTCAAACCCAGAAAACCTTGTTAACACGTTATCTCCAGGTAGGAAGCTTGGATAGGTTTCATACTTAGTATGTGGATGCATTATGATGCATACAAAGATGAACACTATCATTTTCGGTAGAGTTCAAAAGTCATCGGGGGCCACTGGGGGTCAAAATCTTAATCCTTTTTAACACGATATCTCCAGGTAGGAAGCTTGGATAGATTTCATACTTAATATGTGGATGCGTTATGGTGGGGGTCAAAGGGCATATGGGGTTACAGGGGTCAAAAAGCAACATATACCAAGAAATCCCAAGATCGTCCCACGTGTTCATCAGAAGTCAAACAAGCAAATTTTCCCAAGAATTCCTAAGATCAAATATGAATCTAAAATTATTTTTCCAACACGCTAAGATAGCACTTGACCAGTGGCTGAAGGATATGGGACATCGTCATTACTTGGAATAGAACATATATCATTAAAACCAATGTTTTGCATTCTGGTTTATGTTAACCAGTTTTTGAAGCTGACAATGTGTTATGTTCACATCATGGAAAATTAAGTCGTCTCTTAACTAAATAAGGTATCCCATGCATAGCACTCATTAGGCAATTCTAGTATTGTAATAGTCTATATGTTCTGCTGTAAAATGGATCCTTCTGCTCCCACTTCCCAGGAGTATTGCCCCTACCTCTGATATCTGCAACATAGCACTTCCGTTTGAGTTGCGCATCCGCGGCAGCCGTCGCCTGGCACAACAGAAACGAACGAGACCAGACAAAACTTGCCAGTGGATCAACAAGTCGAAGAGCAAAGGACGAAAAACATCCAGAGAGATGTGAGACGAATCATCAGCGGGATGTACTTCGTAGCAGATTCTACAGGTTACAGATGACTGATGAAGAAAGAATCCTTTCAAACAAACTGGCTGCTATCAGGCAAAGAAGGTATAGGAAAAGACGGAAATGTTGGAGGCTATGAAGGCAGCAGCCAAGAGGAAGGGGAACTAACATGGAAACAAATGTGTGACAAGGGGTGCCTTAGCGAAGATTCGATTACAGAGGAAAGAGGTAGCGGAAAAGAAAGCTAAACAGAGAGCAAATTGGTCAGAAGCCAAAGCAAAAAGGCGGGCCGCTGATGCTGCGAAAGCAGCTGAAAGGAGGTGTCGGTCTACAGGCATTCAAACTGATGCTTCTGAATAGTCTGTATTGTCGGTTGGTGAAGAGCAACACAACTCTGGAGATTCAGCATGCATCTCTACATCAACCAGTGCTGGCATGACTCTTAGTACATCAACAACGCCCGTAACAACAGCTGGTGAAACTCCAACATCCATTCCTTCTTCAAGATTAGCAAGAAGAAAAAGGCTGTCAAGAATTAGAAAGTATCTACCAAGTAATGCTGACCATTTTGTAGAGATGGTAGAAGACTTGCAAAAAGTTACGTCACCGTCAAAGAGGGCAGCACTGAAGAGAGCTGGCTTGGGCACTTCAAAACAAAAGACTTTTGAAACTGAACTGGTAAAAATTGTTAAGAACAACTAGAGTAAATCATTGCAGAATGGTCTCTCAAGCAGAATTTGGCTTCATCCCCAAATTCACTCAAGACAAAGAGACTGCAACGATATGCGAGCAGAAGGTTGGAAATCAACTGCAAGCAAATTGTTAAACGGATTAAAAAATCGGGTGGAAGACCAGTCCTCCCTCATTCAACCGTTGCTTCTGTGTGCAGCTTCTATGAAGCCTCGGCACAACCTCTGCCAGTGAAGAAGTTTGTCTCCAAGAAGACGGGGAAACCTCTAATGGTTCTTCGTTCCCCTATCTTTAAACTGTACACACAGTTCAAATAAAAAAATCCAAACATTTTGAGCCTGTCAAACTTTTAACAAACCCAAACACATTCGAGCAATGAGGCAGGCATCCTACCGCGGTTGCCTTTGTGAAGTATGCGACAAAGGCCAAATTGAAAATAGTTTACCTGCATAAGAGGCTGGAAGTAGACGGTCATAAGGCTCTGGGTAGGACTTAACACTGCATCCGGTTGTGGAGCTTGTTTAAGCGTGGGGATAATGAGGTTACCCTTTCCTACAACTATCTCCGGGGCACCCTTGGGCAAGGTGCGCCTGTATTTGCCCACTGCTTTTTAAGTGCTGTTGTCTTTGGGCGTGGTGTTGCCGTCGGGCGTGGTGTTGCCTTGGGGCGCGGTGGCCTTTGTGGGTCGGTTGGTTGACTAGTGGGACTGTTTTGGGGTGGTTTGTGGTTGTTGGGCTGGGGTGTTATTTGGGGGTTGGCTGCAGTGGCAGTTTCTGAACCTCAGTAGTAACAAAGACCCTTTTGTTGCATGGTGTGTGTAGTTTGTTTGGCATTGCGTTTGTGATCCGACAGGGTTTTTGTTTGGGTTTGGGGTTCTTTAGTTTCTCAGTGCCTGTTTCAACGTACTTAAAAAGCTCCCTCTTTTCATCGCCTCCCATGCATTAAGCGAGCTTGTAGGTACTGCGACATGGAGAAGCTGGATGGACATCTTCAGCAAGTTTCAGCCGAAAGATCTAGGCCAGTGTCTTGGAAGAAATGGGACATGGTAGCAGAGGAAACGAAAAAAAAAAAGACAAAAAAGAGGGAGCTTGTGGTTAGGAATGGTACACTGCAAGATCTCATTGATGAACTGAAGAAAGAGGTTGAAGTCCATGCACTTCATGTATTTAACTGGCACTGGCAAGCCAAGCAGTTTAGAAGCATCAAACAAACTCTGTCAGACAAATAGGTACTTAGTGTTTGGGATTTTTCAGAGAACTACAGCTGCTATTTCCAGGAAGAATCCAGTCAGCATATCGGGCATGCAACCAAGTTACCATTCATCCTGTTGTTACGCTGTGGGTACAACAATGCAGTATTAGTTGTCCTTGTCAACCCTACATAATACATCATCCTTAAGTTTAAATTTGCATGCTACGTCATCAATTTTGCGTTTCACATCCATGGGTGTTTCTTCACGATTTTTCAATAAAGTTACAAACTGTGAACAATAAACATCGCATTTTTGTTGAGAAACAAAATCATCCTTAGAAGGAATTTGCAAATGAGTTTCTGTTAAAACATGATCATCAGGTGAAGTTGTATATTCATTGAAGCCTTCGTCATTACAAGAAGAACATACATACTCTCAAGCTTTCAGCTTGTTTTCCAGTTTATTGATTCCTTGACGTAGTCAGAGGAATCTGTGCGATAGTGATGCCGTGTGTGTGTGTATGTGTGTATGTGACGCTTTCCTTGTAAACACTCTATCTCAAGAAGGGTAACCTGTAGGGATCTCATACTTGGCATGTAGATACCCCTTATTGAGTAGATGATCCCTATTGTTTTTGGTGAAGGTCAAAGGTCATTTGGGGTCACCAGAGGTCAAATGGTAAATACCTTAAAAATTGCTTGTAAACGCTCTATCTCAAGATAGGTAACATCCAGGAATTTCATACTTGGCATGTGCATGGCCCATATAAGAAAGATGATCCCTATTGTTTTTGGTACAGGTGAGAGGTATTTTGGGGTCACCAGAGGTCAAAAGGGTCAAAATGTTCCAAGCACAATATCTGTGAATGTGAAAGTTGGTTCAACTTGAAAATTGCTGTGTAGCTTGCTTTTATTTAGTACATATTTGTCCAAAAAATTCATAGAGACTAAAAGTCATTTGAGGTCAAAATTGGCGTTTTCTTTGAAGGTCATTCTATGGTAGCCTAGATTGACCATTCAGATCCAATGATGTCATAACATCTACATTTAGTTACTACACGCGATTAAAAACTTAAGCGTACCCCATTGGTATCCGTATTGTAAAGTTCAATCAAAACATATGACTAGACCACTGAACTAAAATACAGAACGGTTGGTAAACAGAAGAAAGTGTCGCTATGTAGTTGCCATTTTACTCAGCAAATATATTTGAATTGTTAGTGAGCTAGTGCTTGATCATGGTTTCATTACATTATCTGTTGCTTAGTCGAGGGATATTGTCTAGACTCCACCTCGCGCAGTAGGTCAGTGTACGTGCGCATGTTGTACTGAATGCATTGTACACATTGAAATTGAAGTACGTAGTTGTTTTGCTATGTATGCCCTCATTGGGTCGGTGTGCACCGCATTTTTTTTTCTGCAGAACAGATAGTTCAAAATTATGTCTGCTTATGTGGGCTGCATAAAAAATAACGCTTGCGCACACCGTGCATCGACCCAATGGAAAGCTGTATAAACTTCGGGAAATCGCACGATGGGTGCGGCGTATGTACGTACGTACATTATCTTCGTCCGCAAAATTAAGACTCAAGGCATGCAGAAATTCAGCGGTTTCGCCTACAGTTTGTAGTTAAAAAGCCTTCTTGTTTGAGAACGTTCTTTGTTAAAGTTTGAAGATCCTTGATGGTTACACATTTTTTTTAACCTCACAAAGAATTGTGATCGAGGTGAGTTCCTGTTACAAAGAGCCATTGCATGGTTTTGTTTCGTTCCGACGGTTGTGCAACGGTGCTTCTAAACTTAGCCTAGACTGAACACATAGTGACTTAGTATAAATTTAGTATAGCCTAGGTCCTAGCCTATATGCCTAACGTTAGCCTGGGCCTAGACTAACGGTAATCATGATAGTTAGGCCTAGGCCTAGATGAGGTTTTAACGTCCCAGTTTCCAACCGATTGGTTCAAGTCGAGACGACCACGGCTTATATCTAGCACAGGGCTTGAAATAACCGACGGCAATGGCTGCGCTGCCTCTTGTAAATTAACCTTCACTGGAAGCCAAAACTGCTGCAGTGCCTTGTGTGCACGGTGATCGGTTTCTTAAAAGAAGAATATGATTTTGCTGATTTTCTGTCAGTTCTTCAGGTTTTTGCAAAAATATAGGCCTAGTGCCCAGCAATTCAAAGATTTGAAATATCATGCGTGTTCTTTACATAATTTATTAACGATGGGAGGACCATGAAACATTTTGTTGCATGTGCATCATAAGATATGCCTAGGCCCTAGGGCCTATAGCCTATTTACTCAGATATAGCCTAGGCTAATGCGTGTCTTGCCAAAGTGCATTCCATGTCAGGTCCACACAAAAGATACGCCAAGAAAAACAATAGAAAACATAAGGAAATTGCCAACTCCACGCTTAAGATCTTCAGATTGAAGTGCGCGAAATGCAGACTGGGTGTCTAGCAAGTGCCGTACACATAGCCTAGTTCAAACAAGAAACTTTGCTACTAACTGAAACCAGCAGTCTCAATCAAAACCATATTACTTCAAAATGGATGGAAAAGTTAAGAAATGTTAAAAATTCAAGCATTGATAGTTTTGGTAATCTGTAAATTATGCAAACATTAATTTTGTCATCCAAAAGGCAGATATTTTAGACCTGAAATTCATGGTTGGGTTGCAAATGTACATTCAGCTTTGTTCATGAAAGTCTGCACTGTTTACTGTGTGTCAGTTACTCAGTTATAGGATTGAGCATCGTAAGATCCAAAATAATGTAACTAGTCAAAAATATGGTCAAAACATGGACCTAACATGTGCAGAAGCGTCCCAGATAACAATCTGAAATATATTCGCAAGCTTCAGTGCGAAGGTCGTTCTCAGCCGGGCAACTGTCTCCACAGAGACTTAGCACTTTTGCCATTGCCTAACATGTAGTACATATCACACCAAGAACCTAACCTACACATGGGCAATTCATCTACTGTGCAAGGTCTACTTCTGGTGCTAAATGACCATTCTTAAAACCTTTCAACAGTGATTCTTGCATTTTTTTTTTGCTACATTTGTTCTTCAAAATTTTATTATGGACACAAAGTCTAATGGATGATATGATTTCAGTGCTACTCGGGTAAGTTTTTTGTATTAAACTTTTGTTTTATTAGCCATATATATTAGTGTTACGACAGAGTATCAAAAAATCAAGACTAACCCCATGAGCACATACTTAAACAAATTTTAATCAAACTTGGACTCAATATTTTTTTTTGATAATGGGTTATCAGTGGTGGTTAGGAAATTGGAGTCAAGGGTCATCTAGGGGTCATTTTGAGGTTATTTTATGAATTGGAAAAATGTTTTTCCCCAAGGATTATGCAGTGACAGTCTTGGGTGTTAATAATTGATATAACTTTGGTAACTGCTTCCTTAAGGGTGTTGGAAATTAAATGTCAGTGGTCAACCAGTGGTCGTTTTGGTACATGTTACCAGTGCTTATAAACATGTTTTTGCCAAAACTCACATCTTGCGGTAGAATGTTTGGACCTCGCAAAAACTGGCACTGTTGAAATTTGCTTGGGGAGTTTGACTTGAAAATACAATTGGCTATGGGTGCCCATTTGTTTTATATTTGGCTGTGGTGCCCTTTACAATAGCTATGTTGCCCTCTTAAATTAACAAAAAGTGATAGTCTTTTGGCTCCTTTCTTTAGTAAAGGAACCTATGTAGGCAGGTTGGCATGTGTGTGTATGTGTGTTTGTGTGTCTGTGACACATGCTTAGGTATGCTGTAACTCAACAAGGGAAAGTTGGACTAAGCTTAAACTTGGTATATAGATCCAACATGGTAAGAAGGTGTGCCAGATGACTTTTCATCTGGGGTCACTGGGGTCAAACGCTAAAAACCTTGTAACATATCTCAATGTAGGAAGCTTGGACAGATTTCATACTTGGTATGTGGGTGCGTAGTGGTAAGAAGATGAATGGTATTGCTTTTGGTGGAAGTCAAAGGTCATCTAGGGTCGCTAGGCAGTCAAACACTGAAAACATGTTGTTAACACGATATCTCAAGGTTGGAAGCTTGGATAGATTTCATACATAGTATGTGGATGTGTTATGGTAAGAAGATGAATGGTATTGCTTTTGGTGGAGGTCAAAGGTCATCTGGGGTTGCCGGGGCAGTCAAACACTGAAAACATGTTGTTAACACAATATCTCAATGTAGGAGGCTTGGATAGATTGTGTACTTCGTATGTGGATGCATAATGGTGAGAAGATTGATCCTGTTCTTTTTGGTGGAGGTCAAAGGTCATCGAGGTCACTGGGGGTCAAACACTGAAAACCTTGCTTTTAATACAATATTTCAAGGTAGGAAGCTTGAATAGATTTCATATTTAGTATGTGGATGCCATATGGCGGGCAAAAATACTTGTATTTTTGATGGAGGTCATAGGTCATCTGGGGTCATTGGAGGTCAAAAGCTGAAAACCTCTAACACAATATCTCAATGTAGGCAGCTTGGATAGATTTTATTCTTCACATGGTGTTGCATTTAATCCACCAGAAAACGCATACCAGTTTTATCGGATGTCAGAGGTGAAATCACCAGATGCCAAAAAGCAAATTCCCAAGGTCAAATATAAACACAAAACTGTATCATTCCAGCACATTAAGATCACATTCAACCAGTGACTGAAAGAAATAGGACATCTTGCAGAGATGCCAAGTATCTCGATTTTAGGTGGAATTATTACGATTTGTACTCTTAATTCTGCTATTATGAAAACCTGTGTCAAATACTGCTTTTTAATGATATTTAACCCCAAAAGTGGCCATCCAATATTTGTCATGTTGAACCGACGTCTGTAAGGAGGATGCAACATTTCAGGAGAACATTGACGTATGTGCTCATTTATTGATCATCTCAGGTCATATTATGGAATAAATATGATAACTTGATAGGGAAACCTCATACTTGGGGATGGGCATTTGGAGGTTATCGGAGGTCATTTTGAGGTCAAGTTGTGGACTTAGAGAAAACTTGGTAGATGAAGTCAGCATTCACTGCCAACAACTTAGGGGTCATGTACAGTAGCTCAGTCACCAGAGTTACAGGCAAACTTCACATTAGCTAATATTTTGTTTGTATTCTCATGGCTTAGTGTCATTACATTCAGCAAGGAACCATAGTGCCCATTGGGCCCTTGTGATTCTTATTTCGAGCTCTGCTAGCATGTGATATGGCAAAACTAAAAGCAAGAAGGGCTTCACTATGGAAAAAGTGTCAACTTCAAGCCACAGCACTCAACTGATATGACAGTGTCAAGGAATCACTAAGCCTTTTGGCTTTCTGGTTCAACGCATTCAGTGTGATACCATTTACCACAAACATCACATGCAATCCAGGGTTACTGTAGTGGAACAATTGGAATTTTGTTGCTGAATTTCTGCACAGTCCTTGGCATAACATTAAGATCATAATTAGGTTCACTGCCAACAGTTGCAATGTCATGAGTGGGCAGTAAAGGTTCTCTTCAGAACTAACTGGAGCTCTGGACTAGCAATCTGGAGCTACCTTATTCAAACCTACCCGATATTTTATCTCAAAATTGAAATCTTGTAAATGCAAAAACCCCATCGGGCTGCTTTTTAAGTGCATCGAAACGGCACATACAAACAAAAAAACAAAAACTCAAACCGGGTCGGACAGGAACACAAAGGCAAAACTATCCACACACCACCAAATCAAACAGAAAATTATGTTCATTACAACAATAGAACCACACACACTGACAACCCAAATACCCCACAAACCAACCAGTAGCAGTGTTGGTAAGCTTTTTAAGTGCATCGAAACGGCACATACAAACAAAACTCAAACCGGATCGGACAGGAACATAAAGGCGAAACTATCCACACACCACCAAATCAAACAGAAAATTATGTTCATTACAACAATAGAACCACACACACACTGACAACGCAAATACCCCACAGACCAACCTCCCCCCGGCCACACTGAAAACAAAGCCCCACAAAGACCACACACCCAAAGACAACACCACGCCCGAGGGCAACACCACGCCCGAAGGCAACACCAAGCCCGAAGGCAACACCAAGCCCGAAGGCAACACCACGCCCGAAGGCAAAACCACGCCCGAAGGCAACACCACGCCCGAAGGCAACAGCACTTAAAAAGCACCGGGGCAAATACAGGTGCACCTTGCCCAAGGGTGCCCCGGAGGCAGTTGTGGCAAAGGGTAACCTCATTACTCCCGTTTAAACAAACTCCACAACCCCATCGGGCTTTTCGGCCCTTTGAATCTTTCATTTTGGACAGCCAAGATAATCCTTGATGATCAGAATATATTGTTAATTTTGTGCTATCCAGATAGTCACGAAATTTTTCTAAAGCCCATACCACAGCCAGAATTTCTTTTTCTGTGATAGACCAGTTTCAAATTTTTGATTCCTTGCCGAAGGCAGGCAAGAAATCTATGCGATGGTGATGTGTGTGTGTATGTGTGCGTGTGTATGTGTGTGTGTATGTGACGCTTTTGCTTGTAAACACGAGTCTCAAGAAGGGTTACTGTGACTGAGCTCATACTTGGTGTGTGGGTTGGTCATATTGAGTAGATGATCCCTATTGCTTTTGGTGGAGGTCAAAGGTCATTTGGGGTCAGGAGAGGTCAAACCTTGTAAACACGATATCTCAAGAAGGGTAACTGTGACTGACCTCATACTTGACATGTAGATTGCCCATATTGAGTAGATGATACCTATCGTTTTTGGTGGAAGTCAAAGGTCATTTGGGGTCACCAGAGGTGAAATGGTAAAAACCTTGGGAATTATTGGTAATTGTTTGTAAACACGATATCTCCAGACAGATAAATGTGAGGGATCTCATACTTACCATGTGGATAGCCCATATTGAGTAGATGATCCCTATTGTTTTTGGTAGAGGTCAAAGGTCATTTGGGGTCAGCAGAGGTCAAATGGTAAAATCTTGGGAATTAATTATAAACGCGATATCTCAAGGATGGTAAATGTGAGGATCTCATACTTACCATGTGGATTACCCACATTGAGTAGATGAAGCCTGTCTATTTTGGTGGAGGTCAAAGGTCAATTGCGGTCACCAGAGGTCAAATGGTAAAACCTTGGAAATTACTTGTAAACACGTTATCTCCAGACAGATAATTATGAGGGATCTCATACTTACCATGTGGATAGCCTATATTAAGTAGATGATCCCTATCGTTTTTGGTAGAGGTCAAAGGTCATTTGGGGTCAGCAGAGGTCAAATGGTAAAATCTTGGGAATTGTAAACATGATATCTCAAGGATCATGAATGTGAGGGATCTCATACTTACCATGTGGATAACCCACATTGAGTAGATGAAGACTGCCTTTTTTTGGTGTGGGTCAAAGGTCAATTTAGGTCACCAGAGGTCAAATGGTAAAACCTTTGGAATTAGTTGTAAACACGATATCTCCAGACATTAATGTGAAGGGTCTCATACTTACCATGTGGATAGCCCATATTGAGTAGATGATCCCTATTGTTTTTGGTAGAGGTCAAAGGTCATTTGGGGTCAGCAGAGGTCAAATGGTAAAATCTTGGGAATTAATTGTAAACACGATATCTCAAGGATGATAAATGTGAGGGATCTCATTCTTACCATGTAGATTACCCACATTGGGTAGATGAAGCCTGTCTTTTTTGGTGGAGGTCGAAGGTCATTTCCGGTTACCAGAGGTCAAATGGTAAAATCTTGGAAATTAGTTGTAAACACGTTATCTCCAGACATAATTATGAGGGATCTCATACTTACCCCATGTGGATACCCCCATATTGGGAAGATGATCCCTATTGTTTTTGGTAGAGGTCAAAGGTCATCTGGGGTCCCCAGAGGTCAAATGGTAAAATCTTGGGAATTAATTTTGAACATATATAAATGTGAGGTATCTCATACTTACCATGTGGATTACCCACACTGAGTAGATGAAGACTGTCTTTTTTGGTGGAGGTCAAAGGTCATTTGAGATCACCAGAGGTCAAATGTTAAAACCTTTGGAATTAGTTGTAAACACGATATCTCCAGACAGATAATTATGAGGGATCTCATACTCACCATGTGGATAGCCCATATTGAGTAAATGATCCCTATTGTTTTTGGTAGAGGTCAAAGGTCATTTGGGGTCACCAGAGGTCAAATGGTAAAATCTTGGGAATTAATAGTAAACACGATATCTCAAGGATGATGAATGTGAGGGATCTCATACTTACAATGTGGATTACCCACATTGATTTAATGGAGCATGTCTTTTTTGGTGGAGGTCAAAGGTCATTTGAGGTCACCAGAGGTCAAATGGTAAAACCTTGGGAATTAGTTGTAAACACGATATCTCCAGACAGATAATTATGAGGGATCTCATACTTACCATGTGGATAGCCCATATTGAGTAAATGATCCCTATTGTTTTTGGTAGAGGTCAAAGGTCATTTGGGGTCACCAGAGGTCAAATGGTAAAATCTTGGGAATTAATTGTAAACACGATATCTCAAGGATGATGAATGTGAGGGATCTCATACTTACAATGTGGATTACCCACATTGATTTAATGGAGCCTGTCTTTTTTAGTGAAGGTCAAAGGTCATTTGAGGTCACCAGAGGTCAAATGGTAAAACCTTGGGAATTAGTTGTAAACACGATATCTCCAGACAGATAAATGTGAGGGGTCTGATACTTACCATGTGGATAGCCCATATTAAGTAGATGATCCCCATTGTTTTTGGTAGAGGTCAAAGGTCATTTAGGGTCACCAGAGGTCAAATGGGTAAAATCTTGGGAATTGTAAACACGATATCTCTAAACAGATAAATGTGAGGGATCTCATACTTACCATGTGAATTGCCCATATTAGTAGATGATCTCTATCATTTTTGGTGGAGGTCAAAGGTCATTTGGTTCCACCAGTGGTCAAAAGTTCAAAACCTTGTAAACACCATATCTCAAGATGGGTAACTTTGAAGGATCTCATATGTAGCGTGGGGATTGCCCATATTGAGTAGATGATCCATATTGTTTTTAGTGGAGGTCAAAGGTTATTTCGGGTCACCAGAGGTCAAAAGGTCAAATCCTTGTAAATATGATATCTCAAGGAGGGTAGCTGTGAGGGATTTCATACTTGGGTTGTGTATTGCCCATATGGAGTAGATGATCTGTATTGTTTTTGGTGGAGGTCGAAGGTCATTTGGGGTCACCAGAGGACAAAAGGTCAAAACACTGAAAACATATCTCAAGAAGGATACCTGAGGGATCTCACACTTGACATGTGGATTGTTCGTATTGTGTAGATGTTCCTATAATTTTTTTTCGTGCAAGTCAAAGGTCATTTGAGGTCAAAAAGGGTCAAAATCTACTGAACATGATATTTCAAGGAGGGTAACTATGAGGGATCTCATACTTGGCCTGTGGATTTTTCATATTTAGCATGTAGGTCATTTTGGGTCACAAGATTTCAAACTGTTTTTACTGTATAACATGATATCTCAAGTGGGAGTAACTGTGAGGTATCTCATGCTTGTCATGTGGGTGATTCATGTTTGTTACAATATATCCATATGGCAAGGAATCACTAAGCCTTTTGGCTTTCAGGTTTGAGTCCTTGATGCAAAAGAAATTACTCGCCGTACACCATGTTTTGTACAAGTGCCGCCCCAATGCCAATTTGATTAGCATCACAGTGAATTTCAAAAGGCAAACTAGGACTGGGAATTGTCAAAGCAACACTTTTAGTCAAGACTGATTTTAGTTTAGTGAAAGCCCTTTCACATGCATCTTCCCACAGAAATGGAGCATCCTTTTGCCTCAAGCGATGTAAGGGATATGCAATGTTTGCCATGTTGGGGATGAACCTTTGAATCCATGCACATATGCCAAGGAATCTTTGAACTCTGCAGATTTGTAGGCCAAGGAAATTGACTTAAGGCTCTATACTTTTCAGATTCAATTTTAATGCCATTAAAAGACAACACATATCCAAGCCATGGTAACCTAACAGTCATAAATTTACACTTCTCAACATTTCAAGTAAACCTTGCATTCTCCAAAGTCAAAGTTTCATGTAAGTCTTTTAGATGATTTTCTGGAGTAGAACTTAATATCAGTACATCATCAATGAAATGACAAGTATTTCTTCCTGTCTGGGAAATCATTACCCTGTCCATGATGCGTTGAAAGTAAGCACTTGCATTTCGTAAACCAAAGGGAACACGACAAAAATGGTAAAGGCCTAAGCCTGAAATACCAAAGACTGTTTATGCCTATCTTTATCAGCAAGTTTAAGTTGCCAGAAAGTACCTATAAAGTCTTGGGAGCTTAAAACTTTTGCTCCATGCAACATTTGTAACAACTGTTCAGAAGTAGGTAAGGGGTAACGATCTGGTATAGTTACGTTATTTAAAGGTCGATAATCAATGGTCATACGCCAGTGTTTCTGACCATTTGTGTTTCGTTTGGGCACTCGAACACCGTGCTGAAGTACTGAGTTCTATGATGCGTTGTTTCAACATATCACTCACTTGACTTATCATGTCAGTATGTTTCACTGTTGTAAGTTTATAAGGTGGTACTACAACAGGTTTTGCTACCTTCAATAATTGGGATTTCATGCTCAATAATATCACAACAGCCAGCAGTGGGACTAAGAATAGAATTATGCTTTTCAAATATTTGTTGGAATTGCTGTGCATACTTCCTTTTATGAGAATCAGTTGTATTCTCTTCATCAGAGTGCTTGGTAGCACCTTAAATTTCATTGTTACCAGTAACATTTGTATTCTACTGTGAAGTACATGTAGGATCTTTAAACCTTGCTCTAGAAATGCCTTGCTGAGACTTACCTAAGGATACAGAGGTTTGTTTTTTTTTTTTAAAGTCTATATTAGCATTGGAAAACTTTTCACTATTTGGTCAATGGTGGAATATGATTCACCAGCGGATGAATCTAGCTCTGAGGGAGGAGCATATAGAGAAAAAGGTACTTGCTCTTGATGCAAGTGCTCTAAATATTTAGAATGGGAAAACCTCTCACTACTACTATGGTTAATAGTGGAATACGATTCACCGGTGTGTGAATCTAGCTCTGAGGGAGAAGCATTTAGAGACAGGTACTTGCATGGGATGCGAGCGCTCTACATATTTAGAATGGGACAAGGGTGTACCACATTCTGCATGTATTTCATTGACATCATTTTGGTTAGACTAAGAATATGTGCCTTTTGGTATGGCATTTACAGAAGCATTTTCATTAGCCTTTTCCTCGAACTTCAAAATTGTCAACTTTTGAGGAACCAAATTGATGAATGAAAGGAGCACTGACTCCTTGAAATATTTGATCACTAGATGAACTAAATATAACAGGGTGTCCCAACTGAAAATCCTCTGTCTGGCCACCTGGCCATTCATAAAAAAAAAGTTTTACTTTCTGAATTTTGAATGAAGCTCGAGTTTGAAAGAACTGGTTCATAGCTTATAATGTAATAAAATGTGGGATTTTGATGTCTGAACCAGAACTGAGTCAATCAAGTCATAGACTAGGTTTAGTTTTTGGATTAACTCACGACCTAGTATTACTGGAGTTGGCATATCTAGAATATTGAAATCATGATGAAATTCTTCATTTCCTATAGTATCAGGAATACATACTTTCCCAAGAACATTCAAGGGGGAACCATCAACTGAAATGAGGGTATCAGAATCTGATATGGATTTGTTGACACCTAATTTACCAGAAACATAAACTGATCATTGAACGGGCAGCACCAGAATCTAAGTGTGCCAAATATGGAATACCATTGAAATAAATATGAACATATTTTCCAGAGTGTACTATTGTCAACATTACAACTACCTTGCAGTTGAGGACCAGTAGTGTCCTGAAAAGTTTGCGGACGACTCTGAAGTGCTGGTACTTCATTTGCAGAATAAGTCACATGACATGGACCAGGACGAGTATATCCCCTGCTGCGTGGGTTATACAGCACTCCTATTGCTGAAACTACCTCTATTGGACTGTTGTCGAGATCCACTGGGATTTTGAGAACTTCGACTAACACTCTAAAAAACTATGGTCAAATTTGACCATAATATGGTCAATTTTTGACCATAGCAATGGTTAACTGTGCACCGACCCAAATATGGTCAAATTTGACCATAGAGCTATGGTCATTTGTTTGACCATGGTATGATGGTCAAATTGTTTGACAATTGTATGGGTCAAAATGACCAATACAGTAGTAAATTTGACCATGAAAAGGGGCTCAAAAAATGTGATGAAATGAAATAGGAAAAAAGAAAGACGCTTGTCTTAACTGAAGAAAGTTTATTTTCTCAATGAATTTACAAACTTCTTCAAAACATCTTTCCTTTTCTCTCTCTCTCTCTGATACAAACTTCCAAACTCTTCAACTCAACTCAGTTTAGATGGATTTCCTTGTAACTGAAGGTGAAAGCTTCAGATGTTTTAAAACACTCCATGGATGGATTTACTGTACAGGACTGAAGAATAATTAGCACAGTAATGCCTGCAGATAGTGTCACAATGCCTTCTCATGGCATCATTTTAAGAAGAATTCTTTTATTTCGGTTTGCCTCAACTACGCTTCACAACATCTCTCACGTAAAGATAATTCTTCAGTTTTCAATTTAATCTATATTAATAGTATATGTGGTTGTCGTGAAACTCATTTGAAAATGGACAAAACTCAATATCCTACACACCCATGGATTAAGTTGTTACTCAAGGCAACGAAATGCAAGGCAATGCATTCAAAACAGTTTTAAAGTGGTGTACTTTCATAGGATAAACATAACTTTTACAAAAAGTATCTCTTCCTTGTGGAAATACTTCTACACTTTTCAACCCCCACCCCCATTTTTCAAAAAATGATTGTCCTTGTACCTTAAACCAAAAAATTGTAAACACTCAGTGTCCTTAAAACACACTACATGGGATGGTGTGATACAGGAGGTGAAGTAAAAGTAAAAACAACAAAGCAATGAAATGTAATTTCAAGACTCTTGAGGAATCACATTCAAGCAAAGACCTGCTTTCCAATGTAAGTTTGAAGTATTGCATCATGTGTTTCAAAACATCTCTTTCTTTTGTAGAAAATTATATTTTCCAACTCCACCAAAGTTTTCACAGTGATCATCTTTATACCTGAACAAACTTTAACTCAAAATGACATTGAAACACATCAATTGCAATGGTATGATAAAGGAGCTTAGATAAAATTAAGCACCATTGAACACTGAAATGTGGTTTCAAGATTGTCTTCTCTCAAGAAATCATGTTCAAGAGTCCGGTTTTTCAATGAAGGTTCGAAGGGACCTAACCCCAGGAGATGTCACAGACTTTTCCTTACCCTGGCCAAGCTTGAAGAAGAACTTCTGTATGAACTCCCACGTTGACTGGCATTCCTTAGGATATTCAACATCGAAGACATAAAATGATTTACAACAAATATCTACACCTTTCAAAAGTGTTGATGCTTTTATGGCTAATCCATCAACAATAACAAACACCTGTGATGGTGAACATCGTTTTTCCAACATCAAAATGAAGGGCTGAACTTTCTTCCTGCCATGTTGTAACATATCCAAATAATGTGGTAGGTTAGTTCCAACCTGTGTGAAGAATCAGGGAATGCTACTTTAGAGCTAACCTTATCAATGGCATGTCTAGGATTAAGGGGAAGTCTGGTGGCAAATGTGGAACATTAAACCAACTTTCCCACAACAAAAGCCTAGAAAACAAAATCCATCAGGTCCCTACTTAAGAAATCCTTTATCCTAGACCAAAAAATTCTTGTCCCAATCTTATAGATTAGTTGTAATGGCTTACGAATATAAAAATTCACTGCTAATATTAAAACCGAGTTTTATTCCATTGTGAATGCTGACATTTCCCCTGTTCATAATAAATTAAATTTCTTCTATTCATTATTAACAGATACTCATTATTGATAATAAGCTAAAAGACATCTCTCCTGCAAACAATCGATTCATTTTGGTACGACCTATATAGTCTGAGGAGTGCTTAATCATCGGTACTCAGAATCATTGCAAATTTTAGCAGTCTGTTAGCAAAAGAGCCGTCATGCAATGACAAGAGAGCCCCCATGAGCAACACTGACGTTTTGTACCCTTTACCCAGATGGAAAATACCCCTTCATGAGAGCATTATACTTAATTCATACCCTATCTTAACCCCCCCCCCCAAAAAAAACCCCAATGAGGTCAACTTATCAATAATTTAAAAGGATTTGTTTCACAGTGTACACTCACCAATTATTGATTTTAATATAAAGATCCCCTCCACTCCACTCCACCCCATACCTGTCACCAAGATATCAGCTGGCCATGAATCTGATTTTTTTGGCTTCGATGAAAGAGAAACCTATGCGGTCATGAAGGCGTATGTGTGTGTTTGTGACGCTTAGCTTGTGTGCGCGATATCTCAAGAAGAGAAACTCCGACAGTTTTCAAACTTGGTACATAGATGCCCCATATTCAGAGGAAGAACCCTATCGTTTTTGGTGGAGGGCAAAGTTCATCTGGGGTCACCGGGGGTCAAACCCTGAAAACCTTGTTAACATGATATCTCAAGGTAGGAAGCTTGGATGAATTTTATACTTAGTGTGTAGATGTGTTATGGTAGGAGGAAGAACCCTATCATTTTTGGTGGAGGTCAAAGGTCATCTGGGGTCACCGGGGGTCAAAATCTGACAACTTGTGTGCACGATATCTCAAGGTAGGAAGCTTGGATGAATTTCGTACGTAGTTTGTAGATGTGTTATGGTAAGAGGAAGAACCATATTGTTTTTGGTGGAGGTCAAAGGTCACCTTGGGTCACCGGGGGTCAAACCCTGAAAACCTTGTTAACATGATATCTCAAGATAGAAAGCTTGAATGAATTCCATACTTTGTAGATGTGCTATGGTAAGAGGAAGAACCCTATTGTTTTTGGTGGAGGGCAAAGGTCATCTGGGGTCACCGGGGGTCAAACCCTGAAAACTTTGTTAACATATCTCAAGGTAGGAAGCTTGGATGAATTTTATACTTAGGGTGTAGATGTGTTATGGTAAGAGGAAGAACCCTATCATTTTTGGTGGACCTCAAAGGTCATCTGGGGTCAAAACCTGAAAACCTTGTGTGCACGATATCTCAAGAAAGGAAGCTTGGATGAATTTCATACTTAGTGTGTAGATGTTTTATGGTGAGAGGAAGAACCCTATTGTTTTTGGTGGAGGTCAAAGGCCATCTTGGGTCACCGGGGGTCAAAACCTGAAAACCTTGTGTGCACGATATCTCAAGGTAGGAAGCTTGGATGAATTTCATACTTGGTGTGTAGATGTGTTATGGCAAGAGGAAGAACCATATTGTTTTTGATGGAGGTCAAAGGTCATCTGGGGTCACTGGGGGTCAAACCCTAAAAACCTTGTTTACATGATATCTCAAGATAGGAAGCTTGGATAGATTTCGTATGTGGTATGTGGATGCGTTTGGTAAGAAGATGAACCTATCACTTTTTGGTGGTCTGAGGTCACTGGGGTCAAACACTGCAAACCTTGTTAACACGATATCGCCAGGTAGGAAGCATGGATAGATTTCATACTCGGTATGTGGATGCGTTGTAGTGCAAATATGAATGCTTTCGTTTTTGGTGGAGGTCAAAGGTCATCTGGGGTCACAGGGGTTACAAAGCAAAATTTTAAGAATTCCTAAGATCGTCTCATGGGTCTGGATCCCGACGGGCAAAAACAGAGGCCTTCGTTGAGGATATTTAGGCTGAGGGTTAATAACCACAAGAAAACTGTAACAGATAGATCGTTGGACTACCCGGCATCCCAACGTTTTATCAACTAACCAAACTACTCGCTAACTTAAGATGCATTTTGCTTGGTTCCAAATACCGTACTGTCAAATCATAGGCTCAAATCCGAAAGCAAATGGATAATCAAATTGTCAACACAGATGAGATGTTTGAACATGTGGGGGGGGGGGGGGGTGGGGGGGGGGGGGGGTGGGGGGGAAAGGTTTTACGTTTGAAAAATTTTAGAAAAAATCTTTCCAACAATGTAGGAACTGGTTTCAAGGTAAGATTTTTTTTTTGCTCCAAAACTTTTTCAGAGAAACAAAATTTGGTTTTTGGGGGGAAACCCTCTGCCTTTTGGACTACGAGTTTGGGATCAAAATGGGATTTTTTTACTGTTGGACAAATTTGGATGAGGAATTCGGGCAGTGACTTTAAAAAAATTTTCAAATTCACTCACTTTGCAGGTTTATATTTTCCCTCTACTTGACTCGGATTATTTTATACCCCACACTGAATTTTAACGTTACGGAAAAAAAAAAAAAAAAAAACAATAAAACGATAGGCAGGATGAGCCTCTTCCTAGATTCACGCTTGGTCCGTGGCGGCTAATATTATATTTTTTTTTAAAGGGGCAAAAGCAAAACTTTCCCCGCAGATTTTTTCTTGAAAAATGATTGTACTATCTAAGCGTAAGTCCAATCATCTGGCTGTAGCGCGACGAAAAAATTTAAATTAAATACTCCGGATTCCCTTAAATGACACCCGGGGCCTTGTCATTAACAATTTCGATTTTAAATTCATATAAAAAAAATAATAAGTTTTGTAAGTGTTTAAAAAATTTGTTTTTATTTCCACGAGACTAGAAATTTCCCGACGAGGCCTTCGGGGGCTTTGTGGGGCGACCGCCCCTGTTCCCCCCCTTTAGCTCCCACTGAAAGGAAAAAAACCGCAAAAAGGCACTATTACTAATGAAAAAAACCGAATAAATAGAGATTAAATTTTGACAAAAATAAACGAGGCGTAAGCGGTTCGTTTTGGTGGGGAATCCCAGGCCATCCCCCGGGGTGGTCCACCTGCAAACCCATCTAAAATATTTCTCTATTCAATCAAAGACTATAAAATACTTTGTTCCCCCTTCCCCTCGGGCTCCTTTGCATAGTTATCGGGGAAAGGCGGGGGCTTTGGAATAAGTCTTAAGGGAAGGATTCCCCCACCCCCCCCTGCAAATTTCTGGGTAAAACTTGTAGTAATTTCCCAATGCGGTGGCCCTGGCTAAAATCCAATGTCGTAAAATGACAGAGTTGTAACCAAATAATTTTTTCTCAAGTTAAGTAGGACGTTCCGATTCAATTTCCTTCAATTTAAATCCTATTCAGGTCTTTTAAAATCAAGCCCTCAATATTTAAAAAAATTTTTCCCAGCATGGGCTAAAATTCCGTTTTAAAATCTGAAAATGGTACTTTGGGCAATACTTTTTCAAACGAGACTTAATACCAGTGCAAACGTCATCTAGTTTCTTTTCATTTTTTCTTGAAAAATTTGTAGAAGACCCTTAGACTGACATTTCTGAAATCTAGATATTGAAATATCTCCCAGGGAGCTGTTTGGAACGCTCCCTGCTACACGTATCGACTCATTTCATTCCCTGATCTTCAAAAGCAAAATGGCCATTATAAATTCAAGGGGGGAAAAGATCTGAGAAACCAACGGCGCTTCAAAATGCCATACGACTTGTCATGATGTTGGATAAATTATCTAAGAGACATATTACCCCGGGGGTAGTCGAAAGATAAATTGTTTATCTGCTAATTCGACATCCGAACTTGGAAGCGAATCTAAAAAAATTTTTGGCCCAAAGAAACATGGGAATTTTTCGGAAATCGCATGGTTAGACCCCACCAAGAGCATATTGATTCGGGAAATAGAATGGTAAGAAGATAACTTATCTGATCGATTCGACATCTTCATTGGTGGGCCTAATCGAATGCAGAGAAAATTTTAAAAAACTGCCCACGTCGTCGACATAGTGAGTTATATAAAATTTTCCCAAATTTCAAAAGTCACATGGGGATTACTTAAGAAAAAGTTTATAGAACGCCTTTGGGGAAAAATTATTGTAAGTTTTCGTAAGCGACGCCAAGAGAGGGGGGGACAGAAAAAGTGGTATGGGGTGGACCCCAATAAAGTGGTGATACAGTAAGTACTTAATTTTTCTTCTGGTAATGAACTTGAATTTACGGGGGGCATCCCCCCTGGTTGCCACCGGGAGCATTGCCCTGGCCCACCAGGACTTTCGGTGGACCATAACCCACACCCACAGGGAGGCAGAAAGCCTTTTCTCGCTCCACGGCTTTAGCCGTCAATCCTACAGTTGGTGTGCCCCCGCCGAAAACTTTTCGTATGTTCCCCCTACAGCGTGACTGGGGTTCCAAAGACCTGCTTGGGGCCCATGGGCAAGGTCCCAGTTGGGACGAATCCCCCGGGAAGCTCTTGGGATCTAAAAAATTGTGGGCTTAGAATAAGTTTTCAACTATTTCCAAAAGACAATGGAGCGTACTAAAAAGACCCTAACGAAATTTGACCACGTTTCTTATTGGGCCCAATTTGGATAATAGTCGGGCCAATTTTATATTTGGAGGGCTTGGGCTGGTTTTTCTAAGGGTGCGTTCAGTGGCAAAAGTTTTTTTTTTTGGGGCCCATAGCGACTCCGGGGAGTATAAAATACTCTCAGGAATGCCCATGGAATTAAAACCAGGTTCAGTTGGGAAAGACCCGAGGTACCCAGGAACCCTAGTCTTGCGGGCCCCGAAAGATTTTTACAAGCCTATCTGAAATGGGATAAAATTGCATAAAGACACGAAGAGGTATGCTTATCTTCATAAAAAGATCGCACTAAAGACAGGTGGATTTGATGCGCATCGGGGTTGTTGGGGGGGGAGGTTGGATGCTTGTTCAGGAGTTCTTTAGCTAACAACAATATTTCTACCTAGCGTCCCGGTAAATTTTTAAAAAATGCAATTTTTTCTACGATTATAAGCGTGAAGAGCGTAGAAAACAATACTGTAAAAAGGGAGTTACATATATATTTTCCCTTTTTCTTCCTTTTAAAAGTTATCCATTTCCCTAAAATCATCCTCCTTTTCCGTTCTTCTTTTCCTTTTTTGTTTTTTGCTCGTAAAGTTTATACTGCATAAAATTTTTTTCAAAACTTTCGTGGGCCCTCTTTTTTTTCCCCCGTGGGTAGCCAGGGGGGGCAGGGGGGGCGAGTTGCCCCCCTGGAAAAACTGGGGAAAAAATTTTTAAAATTTTTTTTTTTATGGTGAAAATTGCCATGATTGGTAAAATTTAAAATTTCTCAAAACCCGTTCACTTATTATTTAAAAGGGCGTGGACATGCCACTAAAAAGAACTTTTCAATTGTATTAAAGAATTAAACCCCCAAAAAGATTGGTTGCAATTATTTTAAATCTTTTCCGTTCTAAAATATACGTCTTCAAAGTTTGAGGTTTTTGAAGAAACTAAATTGCCTATGCCAAAAATAATGATGTGGATGTTGCACGTGTTAAAATTCTTTTTTTTTTCCCTATAAAATTTCTCTTAATTATGATAAAAAGATAACAGTTTGGTGAAAGATATCAAAATTTTTGAAGGAAAAAATTTAAATTTTTAAAAAAACCCCTCAGGGGGATAACATTTTTTCCAGTGTCCCTTTAAAAGTCTTTTTTAAATTTAAGCCAATTCAATCGCAAGCCATTTCGCTCGGCAAGAATAAACAAACCGACGAAAATTTTTTAATGCAGTCAGAAACTTTACAGAGCAAAAAACCAAAATGAAGGTAAAAAAGAACGGGAATAAGGAGGATGTTTTATGGAAATGGATAACTGTGAAAGGAAGATAAAGGAAAAAATATATGTAACGCCTTACAGTATTGTTTTCTACGCCTTAAAAGTTTTATCCATCGTAGAAAAATTGCATTATTAAAAATTCCCTGGGACAGCTAGAGTGAAAATATTGTTGTTAGCCAAGGGAACTCCTAAACAAGCACCCAAACCCCCCACCAAAAACCCCCCCCCGAGCGCATCAAATCCCTGCCCTTTAGTGCGGGTTTATTATGAAGAGTAGTAGTATTTTCCCCTCTTCGTTCTTAGTGACATTTTATACCTTTTTTCAAAGGGGGTTTGTAAAAATCTTTGGGGGCCTCGCAAGAGTCATCGCGTTTTTTGGGGTGCCCTCGGGTCTTTCCCAACCTGAACCCGGATAATTCATGGGCATTCTCTAGAGTCATGTATACAAACCGGAGTCGCTATGGGTTTCCCCCCGAAAAAAAAATCTTTGCCACTGAAACGCACCCTTAGATACCCATCCCCACAAGCCCTCCGAATCATAAAATTTTTGGCCCGGGAATATTAGCCCAAAATTTTGGGCCAATAAAAAACTGGTCAAATTATTTTTTAAAGGGGTTTTTTTAAAGTAGACCCATTGTCTTTTGGAAATAGTTGAAAACTTTCTTCTAAGCCAAATTTTTTGAGACCCCCAAGAGTTTTTTTTTTTTTTTTTTTTTTTTTTTTTCCGGAGGATTCTTTCCCAACGGGGGACCTTCCCCAAAGGGACCCCAAGACAGGTTTTTGGAAAACCCTCAGCTAAGGGCTGTAGGGGGAACTTTACAGCAAAAACTTTCCGGCGGAGGGTAACCAAAAATGTAGGATTGAGGGGCTAATGCCGTGGCAGCGGAAGGGTTTTCTGCCTCCTGGGGGTGTGGGTCTATGGTCCACCGAAAGGCCCTGGGGGGTCCAGGGCAATCCCCCGGTGGCAGCCCAGGGGGATGCCCTCGAAAATTTCCCAAATGTTATTACCAGAAGAAAAATGGGAAAGGGACTTTACTAGTTTTCCCCAAATTTAAATTGGGTGGTAAATCCCTTTAATCCCACTTTTTCTTTCCCCTGCTTTTGCTTGCGTCCCCTTACGAAATTTTACAATATTTTTCCCCCAAATGGATTTCCCTAAAAATTTTTTTAAGGGAATCCACCATGTCGACTTTCTGAATTGGGAAAAGTTTTTAAAATAACCCTCACTAGTCGACAAAGGTGGTCTTTTAAATTTTCTCTGCATGTGATTCCCCCTCCTACATAAAGGGTATGTCGAATCGATCAGAAAAGGGAAATCTATCTTCCCAGGGTTTTTCCAAAATTTCAATAGTCGTCTTGGGGGTTGTAAACCATGTCGTTTTCCAAAATTTCGAGGTCTTTGGCCAGAAAAATATTTTTAAGATGTCGATTCCCAAATTCGGAGTCGAATTAGTAGAAAACTAACTAAAATCATGCGCTACCTCCCCGGAAATGTCATCTTAGAAATTTATCCCATAAAGACAAGTCGTTGGCATTTTGAGAGCCCCTTTGGGTTTCCCTGCAGACCCTTTTAACCCCCGGGTAATTTTAAAAGGGCCCATTTTTTTTTTTTTTGGTTGATATGATCAGGGAGATGAAATGAGTCGTAGTTGTAGCAGGGAGCTGTTCCAAACACCCCCCTGGTTGTGATATTTTCAAGTATCGTAGATTTCAGAAATGTCAGTCAAAGGGGGCCCTTCTACAAATTTAAACAAAAAAATGCAAATAAAAACTAAAACCGTCTTGCAACTGGTATTAAGTCTCGATTGAAAAGTATTGACCAAGTACCTTTTTCAGGAGTTTAAAAGGGAAACTTGGGCCATGCTGGGAAACTTGAATATTTAAAATTTTTAAAGGGTTTGGACTGAAAAAAACCTAAAATAGTGACTTAAATTTAAAAGGAATCTAAATCGCGACGGGACCGGGAATTAACTTGAGAAAAAAATTATTTGGTTAAAACTCTTTTCATTTTTTTAGGGAAATTGGAGTTTTGGGCCACAGGGCCCAACCGCAGTGTAAATTTATGCTAAAAACCCTTACCCACCCAAATTTTGCAGAGAGGGGGGTGGGGAAAATCCTCCCTGAAAGGACTTGATTTTAAAAGCCCCGGCCTTTCCCCGATAACTAGTGCGAGAGACCGAGGGAAAAGGTAAAAAAAAGATACTTATAGTCTCCAAAAGCTTTGGGAATAGAAAAATATTTTAGATGGGTTTGGCGGGGCGACCCCCCCGGGGGTGGGCTGGAGTACCCTCCCCCAAAAACAAAGGGTCCGCTATACGCCTCGTTTTTATTTGTCAAATTTGAAGTCTCTATTTATTCGGTTTATTCATTTAGAAATTAGTGGCTTAATGCGGTTGTTTCCCTTCCCGTGGGTAGCTAGAGGGGGAAAACAGGGGGCGGTCGCCCCCCCCCCAAACCCTCAAAGGGCCTCTGTCGGAAATTTCTAGTCTCGGTCGGAAATAAAAAAAAATTCATTTAAAAACATTTACAACACTTTTTATTTTTTTTAAGCAAAATTTTGACATCAAAAATGTTACTGGAAGGCCGGGGAAGTGTCTTTAAAGGGCAACCCCGGAGAATTTTAATCTAAATTTTTTTGTCGCGTACACCCCAGATGATGGGGGCCCACTACGCTTAGAAAAAAAATCATTACTTCAAGATAATAACCTGTGGGAAAATTTTTTGGGCTTTGCCCTTTTAAAAAAAAATAATATATCTAGCTACCCCCCCACTGGGCCCAAAGGGAATCTGGGAAGGGGGCTACCCTGCCACAAATCGCTGATTGTTTTTTTTTTTTTTTTTTTTCACGAACTTTAAAAATTTTCAGTGGGATATAACTACCGAGGAAAGTAGGGTGAAAATAGCCCGGGCAAATGGGGGGGAAAAACCCATTTTGGAAACTTCTTTTAAAAGCCCACGGGCCCGGGAATTCCAATCCAATTGTTCCAACAGTTAAAATATCCCATCGAAAAAACCCTCGTATTTCCAAAAAGGGCAGGGGTTTCCCCCCAAGAAAAAATTTTTTTCTCTAAAATTGTTGTGAGCAAAAAACTTTTACTTAAAAACCAGTTTTTACTTTGTTTGGAAAGTTTTGCTAAATTTTAAAAAAACCCGTTTAAAACTTTTTAAAAATATTTTCGTTTTGCTTAAAAAATAAATATTACATGCAATGGAAATTTGGCTTTTTTTAAGGGGGCCTTAAATTTTTTTTAAAAAAATTTCAGAAATTTCTCAGTTGCAACAAAAAATTTTTCCCCCGTGTCTCGATGATAATAACGGGCTTTAAATAAATTTAAAGATACAATATTTTAGGTTTAACCCCTTTCCCAATTGGATAATTTTATTGCACTTCATGTGGCCCACTTTCGGAAAACTCAGTCAGATAAAAAGTTCCCCAAAAATTCAGCCCCAGTCTAAAAGGGAAAAGACTTACTCCCTTTGCTTAAATTTAAATGAACTTTCATTCATATTTTTTTAAAACCCGGAACCAGGTAACACGAAACCAGGAATGCTTTTTTTTCTAAAAAAACCACCTTGAAGGATAAATGGGGAATAACCCAAAAACCCCAGTTCTACAATGTTTTTTGGGAATTTCCTACGTGGATCAAAAGCCGGGTGGCCTCATCTTCCTACAATTATGTAATCATTTCTCGGGTTTTGTACAAGCTTTATGGCCATAAATGAAAATCTTCAAAAAAATTTTTAAACCCCAGATTTTCTCGCCCCAAAAATTTTTCCGCTGAAAATTTAAATTTTTTAGGAAAACCCTTTTACCTTACGAAAATTTTTTAACCGATGATCTTAAAAGTAAAAAAAGGCCAGTTTTGGGGCCCCACTAAAAAAAATTTTGTGAATTTAAAGGGTTGAAGTACCTTTTGTTTTTAAATTTTTAAAAAAGAGAAACCCCTCACCTCCCCCGGGATGGGGGAACAGGTATAAGCAAATGACCGAAATTTTGTTGAAATAATTTGTCAAAACATTTGGTCCTCCGAAGTCAAAAATCCCTTAATATTTTGGGTCATTGGGAAAATAGTGGATGTTTTAAAAACTATTCAAAATTTAAAGTCCCTAGCGCAAAATTGATCGACGAAACCTCAACTAAAAAGAAAAAAAAAAAGAAAGAAAGAAAGAAAAAAAAAAAAAAAAAAGAAAAAAAAAGAAAGAAAAGGAAAATAAAAAGAAAAAACAGAAAGAGAAAAAAAAGAAAGAAAAAAAAGGAAAAAAAAAAAAGAAAAAAAAACACAAGAAAAAAAAAAAAAGGGCAAAGAAAGAAAAAAAAGGGAAAAAGAAAAAAAAAAAGAAAAAAAAGAAAGGGAAAAAAAAAAAAAGAAGAAAAGGAAAAAAAAGGGTTCAAAAGGAAAAAAAGAAAGAAAAAAAAAGAAAAAAAAAAAGAAAGAAAGAAGAAAGAAAGAAAAGAAAGAAAAAAAAAGAAAGAAGAAAAAAAAAGAAAAGAAAGAATAAAAAAAGAAAAAAAAAAAGAAAAAAAAAAAGAAAAGAAAAAAAGAAAAAAAAGGGGGGCAAATTTAGATTAGACTTGCAGTTGGGTTTATAATGAGAAATTTCGGCGAAATATTTGTAGAAAGACACCCAGAAGTGGCGGGATTCTCTTCCGCTTTTTCTCAAAATTTAAAAATTTCGCCCCCCTTTTGCTTTCACGAAAGAAAACTTGGCTAGTATTGCGTGACGGTGCCCCCTAAATATACGGCTTGCTCAGAGTTCTTGTTAGCGCCCTTTTTATGACGTACCAAAAAGGGGGGGCATTTTTCTACATCAGTCACTCACCTGAAAGTGGCGTGTGCAGGAAATTTTAGAAGTGGGGAAAAAACGTGTGGGCCCCCCTTGGGCTAATATGGAGGGGTGGTTGGAAAGAGAAACCCGGGGTCACAAAAGCACCAAAAAGGTTCCCCCTGAGCGCGAAGCGTATTTTGTCCCATGCGGTCCAGAGGTTGTGTCAGGGCCCCCCGGGGCCTATGGCCGAGCCCCCGGGGGAGGTCCAGGGGGAAAGAGCCCTTTAATCTCCTGCCCAAAATAAGATAATTTAAAACCCCCAAAAAATTGTTCCCGAGGCTCTATTTATTTAAGTTTTATTTCATTTCAGTTTTTTGATTTTTTTGTTAATAGCAAGAGTACAGGGTAAATTTGAAGCCAGTAAATGAACCTGAAGACATATCCATGAAATGAACAATTCTTTATATTTGCCCGATTAAAGGGGTGGGTTTTATCGTCAGAGGGGAATGTGATGGGAAAGGGAATTTTCCCCGTTTATACTTTAAAAAGTTACACTGTCTTTTATAGCAGAAGGCAATTTTTTTTTTTTAGAGTGTTTTTAACCAAAAAATAATTGCCCAAGGGGAAATCATGGGGCAGGGGTTTTATTAAGCGGGCCCTTAAAACAGGCGCAGTAAAAATTTTTTCTTTTCCCAAGGGAAAAGAAGGTTTCCTTAAAAAATTAAACCCAAGCTTTGCTAGAGAATTAAAAATAAAATTATTTTAAAGGGACTCTAAAATTAATGTTTATTTTACTTTTATCGACTGGGCCCCTCCAGTAACCCCAAAATTTAGACGAAATTTTTTATGTATCCTAACAGCGTATAGGGACGGGCCCTAAAATAATGGTTTTTATGGTGGAAGGTTTAAGGAAATGTGATAGGGGTGGTTCTAACGGGGGAGGGGGCTGTGCGGGACCCAAAAACGACCCATCCCCACCCAGGTAGGGGTGAAGTAAAAGGGAATTTTACATTCCAAATGTCCCAGATTTTAAGAAAACCCCCCTCTACAAACAGCTGCGGGGGGTTGGGTGGCCAGTTGAGAGGGAAAATTTGCATCGCAAAACCCCCAGATTTTAGAAAAAAGCATTTTAAGCCATTAAGACGAATTTTTTACTACGTTTTGCTGTGCATTCTTTAAGCTGTGTAACCTAAAAAGGCGGGCATCACAAATTCCCGGAGAAAATCGACATCCACAAAACCCCAAAAATGCAGGAAAACGCATTCTAAAATTTTAAAAAAACAAACTTGCCCCAACAGTTGTGCTTTTACCTACACTCTGCGAGTGCAACCCGGGAGCTGTAGTAACGTTTGGTGCCCCCACCCTCCTTTTTCGCAGAGAGTACGAGGGGACCCTTTTGGGAAAAAATAGGACGCTTTCGGCCCCTTTTGGGTGAATCAGTGTGTATCTGGTTTTTTTCAGCCAGTCTAGAAAGGGGGCCCCACCCGAAAACCCATGAGGTAGAGGTTTAAAGGTCAAGAGGGTTTTCACGTTAAAATCTGAGTGTCCCTTTAAGGGGCGTAGCTCGTTTGGGGAGCAGTACTCCTTTAAAAGTTAAAATTTGGGTTTTTGAGTCTAGGGGACTTGGAAAAACGAGAAGAACAAAAAGTTAGTTTGAAAGTTTGGTGTCCCCTTAGGGGGCTTAGTCCTTTGGGAGCCAAACTCCTTCGGGGGGGTAATTTTTTTCGCCCCCGGGTTTCCCCAAAGGAACAGGCCCCCGGGGGAAAAAATTTCAAGAAAACGTCCCCCTTTTTTTTTTTTTTTCTTTTTTTTTTGTTTTTCCCCGTTTTTCCAAAAAGGGTTCCCCTTGGGTTCAAAAACCAAAGTTTCCCGGGAAGGAAATAATTTCCAAACGACGCACCTTTAAAAAGGGGCAAAATCAGAACCCTTCCTTTACCAAAATTTTTGAACCCTTTTAAACCCCTAACCCATTGGGGGTTTTGGTGGGCCCCTTTTCAACTGGCCTAACAGACCAAGAAAACTACAACAGAAAAATTTTTAAAAAAAAGGCCAGAAGCGGTTACTTTTTCCAAATTTTTTCGTATTTCAAAAAAGGAAGGGCGAACCCCAAAGTAAAAAAAAGGGCCCCAATTTAAAACTCAAGGGGTTTTTGGGGACCCAAAATTTTTCAAGGGTTTTAAGGGTTTAAAAAAGGCCTTTTTGAGGGGATTTAAAGGAAATTTGTGGAAATTTTAAGAAAATTTTTTGGGAATTGTAAACCCGCCTTGTAGGTTAAATTAAGAATTTTTTGCCTTTGAAAACCCCTTTCCAAGGGTTTTGATAGTTCCCTTTCCAAAATTCCCCGCCGGGTTTCAATATAAATTCTCTTTAATTTTTTGGGAACCACAAATTTAAGGAGCGGGTGAGTGGGTTTTCTTTCAAAGGGGGGAAATTTGGAATGGGAAAAAAAAATTACTTAGGCCTCCTCCTCGGGAATTAGGGGTTTCCCGAAAAGTCCCCTTGGAAACAATTAATTTTTTAACCTACCCTTCCAGGTTATTTGGGGCCAAACATCGTTTGGAATAATAAAAAGGGTCTAAATTGGGAAGGAAGGCCCCCTTTTATAAAGGTTTTAAAATGACTAATTTTGGGTTTTCTTTAAAAATTAAAGTTGGTTTTAAATTGCCTAAAACGAAGGGCTTCCTTTTAATCTTAAACCCCTTTATTAAAATTGGCCAAAAAAAAATTTAATTGGCCTTTTTTAATTTCCTCAATTAAAATTTACCATAGTTCCCTTGGGGAATTGGGAAAATTTGGTTAAAAACACCTCTAAATTTTGAAAAAATGTTCTGGCCCATTGAACGTTGTTAAAAGTTTTTGGAAAGTTAAATTAAATTACCGTAACCAATTTTCCCTTTACCCCTTGGGGAAAAAAACCCAAAATTTCGGGCCAAAAAATCAAAGATATTGTTAAAATTTCAAAAAAGGTAGTCTTTCAGGTTATTTATTGGCTTCATTTGCTTAACCTGGAAAAATTTTAAAAAAACAATTTTTAAAATCAAAAATTTTTTAAAAAAACGGAAAAAAAGGCCTTTTGGAAAATTTTTTAAAGGTCTTTTTTTTTTTTGGGGAAAAACCAAGGGGGCCCTTTTAAAACCCCCAAGGGTTTTGGCCTTCCCAAAAGGGGCCCTGAAAGGGGCCCAAGCACAAGAAAAACGCTTTGGCCCTTTTCCAAAAACCCCTTTTGGTGGTTTTACCCGGGGTTTCCCTCCCCCAATTTGTAAAGGGAATCAACTTGTGCCCCCCTTTTGAATCCCCAAGCCCTATTTTGGGTTTTGGTGTTGGGGGGGTTTAGATTAAAGCCCTCTCCTTGGTAATTCCCAAAGGGGGGGCCTAACAAAGGACTCCTGGCAAAAGCGAAAGGGACACCAAACTTTCTCAGCCCCGGGGCATTTCTGTGGGGAAAAAAAAAAGTTGGGGGCAATTTTTTTAGAAAGGGGAAGGGGTTTTCCCCCAATTTGGTTTTTGGGTTTCAAAAAATTTTTTCCCCTATTTATACATTTTTGAAGGTTCAACTTAAAAATTTGGGAAAAAATTTTTTTTTCTTTTTTGTCTTTTTCTTCCTTTTTTCCTTCTTTCTTTCCTTTCCACCCATTTCCTTTTTTCCCTTTTTTTTTTTCTTTCTTGGGGGTTTTTAAATTTTTTGCTTTCCCCTTTTCTTTTAACCATTTTTCTTTTTTTCCGACCCCCTTTTTTCCCCCTTGGTTTTTCCCCCCTTTCCTTTCTTTCCGACCTTCCTTTTTTTTCTTCCTTCCCTTTCTTTCTTTCTTTCTCCCCTTTTTCCTTTTTTCTTTCTTTTTTTTTTTTCTTTCCTTTTTTTTTTCTTTCCCTTTTTTTCCTTCAAAAAAAAGGTGTGTTAAAACCGTTTTTAAAATAAACCCTTGAAATAAATTTTTAATTATATTTTTTTAAAAACACAAAATAAAGGGAAAAATTTCTTCGGTAAGGAAAACAAAGTTTTGTAAAAATTAAAAACCCCCAAAATTTTTACCTTAGATATAACCGGCCCTTTAAGGGGGGAAATTCAAGAATTTGTTTTTCATGGATTAAGTCCCCTTTAATATTTATTTTGGCCCAAAGGCGGACTTTTTATTCAAAAAACACAAAATTAAAAGAAAATAAAAGGTTTTAAAAAGAGCCCTGGGGGAAAAATTTTTTTTGGGGGTCTTTTTTAAAAATTTTATTGAAGATTTGCATTTATGGCCATAGCTTGTACGAACCTGAGAAATGATTACATAAGTTGTAGGAAGATGAGGCCATCTGTCTTTTGATCCAGCTAGGAAATTCAAAACAACATTGTAGACACTGGGTTTAGGGTTATATCCTACATTTATGCCATTCGAAGGTGTTGTTTTAGAAAAAAAAAGCAATTCCTGTTACAGTGTTCCCTGGTTACGGTACAAAAAATGAAGTGAAAAGTTCATTTAAATTTAAGCAAGGCAGTATAAGTCTTCCTTTCAGACATGGGACTGAATTTAGGTGGAACTTTCATCTGACTGAGTTTTCCGAAAGTGGGCCACATGAAGTGCAATAAAATTATCCAATTGGAATTGCGTAGCCTATATTGTATCTTAATTCATGAAAGCCTCGTTATTATCATGCGAGACACAGGGTGACAATATCGTTGCAAATGAAGATTAAATGAAATGTTAAATTAAGCTTAATAGCTACTTTTCCATTAGCATGTAATATTTATGTTCTAAGCAAAACGAAAGATATTTTTAAAGAAGTTTTAGGGATTTGTAAGATTTAGCAAATCTTTCCAAACAATGTAGAAGAACTGGTTTCAAGGTAAGAGTTTTTTTGCTCACAACACATTTTTAGAGAAAACAAAATGTTTCTTGGGGCTAACCTCTGCCTTTTGGACTACGAGCTTGGATCGATTTGGGGTATTTTACTGTTGGACGAATTGGATGTAGGAACTTCCCGGGCAGTGACCCTTTTAAAACGAAGTTCAAACTGTCACTCACATTGCAGGTCATATTTTCACCTCTACTTGACTCGGATTAGTTATTATCCACACTGAAATTTTTAAAGTTACGTGAAAAAAAAAAAAAAAAAAAACAATCAGCGATAGTGCAGGATGAGCCTCTTCCTAGATTCACGCTTTGGTCCAGTGGCGTAGCTAGATATATATATTTTTTTTTAAAAGGGAAAAAGCAAAACATTTCCGACAGATTATTATCTTGAAGTAAAGATGTACTATCTAAGCGTTTGTGCCACCATCTTTCTGGCGTGTAGCGCGACGAAACAAATTAGATTAAAATATCTCCGAGATTGCCTTAATGACACTTCCAGGCCTTGCCAGTAACCATTCGATGTCCCAATTCGCTTAAAAACATAAGAAGTGTTGTAAGTGTTTAAAAATGAATGTTTTATTTCCGACAGAGACTTGAAATTTTCGACAGAGGCCTTCGGAGGCTTTGTGGGGGCGACCGCCCCCTGTTCCCCCTCTAGCTACGCCACTGAAGGAAATAAACCGCATTAAGCGCACTATTACTAAATGAATAAACCGAATAAATAGAGACTTCAAATTTGACAAATAATAAACGAGGCGTATAGCGGACTTCGTTTTGGGGGAGGAATATCCAGCCCACCCCCCGGGGATGGTCGAAACCTGCAACCTATCTAAATTTATTTCTCTTTTCATATGCTAAGGGACTATAAGTATCTTTGTTCCCTTTTTCCACTGGGTCTCTCGCACTAGTTATCGGGAATGGCAGGTGCTAGGAAGTCAAGTCTTACAGGGAAGGATTCCGACCCCCGTCTCTGCAATATTGCTGGATAAGCTTGTAGCATAATTTACACGCGGTGGCCACGTCCCTAAAACTCCAATGTCGTATAAAATGACAGAGTTGTAACCAAGTAATTTTTACTCAAGTTAAGTCAGGTCACGTCGCGATTCAGATTCCTTCAATTCAATTTCATATTCGGTCTTTTCAAGTCAAGCCACCAATATTTTAAATATTCAATTTTCCCAGCATGGGCCTAAATTTCCCGTTTTAAACATCCTAAAAATGGTACTTGGTCAATACATTTGATCATCAAAGACTTAATCCCAGTCCCAAGCGTCATCTAGTTTCTTTTGCATTTTTTCGTTAAATTTAGTAGAAGACCTTAGACTGACATTTCTGAAATCTACGATATTTGAAATATCTACAACCAGGGAGCTTTTTGGGAAACAGCCCCCTGCTACAACGTATCGACTCATTTCATCTCCTGATCATATCAACAGCCAAAGTGGCCATTATAAACTTACAAGGGGGTTAAAAGATCTGCAGAAACCAACGGCGCTCTCAAAGTCCCAAATACGACTTGTCATGATGTATGGATAAGTTATCTAAGATGACATATTACCGGTAGGTAGTCGACATGATGAGTTAGTTTATCTGACTAATCGACATCCGAATTGGGGAAGTCGACATCTTAAAAATTTTATCTGGCCCAAAGGGAAGACATCGGAATTCGGAAATCGACATGGTTAGACAACCACCAAGACGACATATTGATTCTGGAAGTAGACATGGTAAGATAGATAACTTATCTGACGATTCGACATACTTCATGTAGGTAGGCCTAATCGACAGGGCAGAGATAATTTAAACTGACCACGTCGTCGACATAGTGAGCTTATATATAACTTCCCAATTCAGAAAGTCGACATGGTGGATTACTTAAGAAAAAGTTTATAGGAACGCCATTTGGGAAATATATTGTAAAATTTTCGTAAGCGACGCAAGCAAGAGCAGGAGGACGAGAAAAATGGTATGAAGGTAGTGACCACCAATAAAGTGGTGATACTAGTAAAGTACTTGAACTTTTTTCTGGTAATGAACATTGGAATTTACGAGGGCATCCCCCTGGTTCTGCCACCGGAGCATTGCCCTGGACCCCACCAGGACCTTTCGGTGGACCATAGACCCACAACCCCCAGGGAGGCAGAAAGCCCCTTTTCGCTGCCACGGGATTTGCCGCTCAATCCTACATGTTTGGGGTGACCCTCCCCCGGAACGTTATGCTGTATGTTCCCCTACAGCGTGAGCTGAGGGTTCCAAAACCTGTCTTAGGGCTCCATGGGCAAAAGGCCCAGTTGGACGAATCCTCCCGGAAGCTCTTGGGGATCTACAAAATTGTAGGATTAGAATGAAATTTTCAACTATTTCCAAAAGACAATGGATGGTACTAAAAAGACCCCTAAAAGATAATTTGACCCCGTTCTTATTGCCTAATTTTGGGTAAAAGTCGGGCCCAAATTTTATGATTCGGAGGACTTGTGGGCAGTGGTGTATCTAAGGGTGGTGTCAGTGGCAAAGAGTTTTTTTTCGGTGAGCACCATAGCGACTCCGGTAGTATACATGACTCTCAGAGAATGCCTATGGAATTAATCCAGGGTTCAGGTTGGAATGACCCGAGGCACCACAGGAACGCGATGAGCTCTTGCGAGGCCGAATGATTTGTACAAGCCATCTAAAATGGTAAAAGTGCATAAAGACAAAAAAAAAAAAGAACCCAAAAACAAAAAAACAGGGGGGGAAGGGGGAGTGGGGGGGGGGGGGGTGGGGGGGGGGGGCGGTGGGGGGGGGGGGGGGGGGGGGGGGGGGGGGGTGGGGGGGGGGGGGGGTGGGGGGGGTGGGGGTGTGGGTGGGGGGGGTGGGGGGTGGGGGGGGGGGGGGGGGGGGGGGGGGGGGGTTGGGGGGGGGGGGGGGGGGTGGGGGGGGTGGGTGGGGGGGGGGGGGGGTGGGGGGGGGGGGGGGTGGGGGGGGGGGGGGGGGGGGGGGGGGGGGGGGGGGGGGGGGGGGGGGTGGGGGGGGGGGGGACAAAGTATCTTATATGGGCTTTGGAACCCCCTATGAAGAGGAAGGACGGTATTTCCCTCTTCAGTACCATACGGAACTGTCTCTTTCCGTTCAAGATGCCCTTCAGCTCACCTTCCTGGTAGGTGACCCACGGCATATCGGAGACAGTTCCGTACTGACTGAGAACCCTCGCCACCAGGCCCTGATCGACCTCAAAGTTCAGGTACAGAACTGTCACCACCACAGAGCGATCATATGGGGTGACAGTAAGCCCTTCCAGCCCTTTAAGGCGAGACACCCCCTGAATTCGGGCAGCATCTGACCTGAACTTTAGGCTTTTTAAGTGCATCGAAACGGCACATACAAACAAAAACAAAAACTCAAACCGGATCGGGCAGAAACATAAACGCAAACTTTTTACAAACAACTAAATCAAACAGAAAATTATGTTCATTACAGTAATAGAACTATATGTACAGATACTTACATACACATATATACATATTTACAACATATTTACAACCAAGCACCTCACAAGCCACCCACATACAAACACAGCCCCATTTACAAATTACAGTAGTTCCATATTTACAAACAAAATCACTATTTACAAGTTGACTACCACCCGGCCCGCCCTCACCGAAACAAGCGGACCCCACCGCCTACCGAATGCCGATCTTGGCAAACGGACGAAGTCCGACTCCACCCTCAGCTTAACCTCCGCCCTCACCGACGCCAGGACGACATCAGCAGGCCTCCCCACCCCCCTAAAAACAATGTTACATCGGTCTCTCCATAAGGCTAGCTTTATGGAGGCCGAAACAAAGGTAAGTATGTCCTGAACACTTGTATTGCATGGCGGAGGTCGTACGTGTTGCGAGCCGCAAGCGGCTGCAACATCTCTATTTCTTTTACCTCCACACCATTGTTCTTCAACACAGCAAACGCCTGCGAGGGAGAAACGCTCGCCCCGGACGAAAACTCTAACTTAACAATTGTGCTATCCCGACTTCCGGGCATAGCAGCAGTTGTGTGGCTCGAGGCCACGGAATGAAAAGAGGAAAAACCTCAGAACTAGTTTTACAAAAGGACAAAAAATAGGATAAAGTAAGAAACACAAGCTACACAGAAACAAGGTGAGGTCGCAAACAAATGGACACGACCAGACCTACTTATTAACTACAACACAAGCACGCTATAAGGTTTTATGCACAATTGCAATAAATAGTACAGCTATCACACAGTGATACAAGTTGAGCACGGCAAAAAGACGAGAGCGAAACGGGGCTTTTTAAGTGCATCGAAACGGCACATACAAACAAAAAACAAAAACTCAAACCGGACCGGACAGGAACACAAAGGCAAAACCATCCACACACCACCAAATCAAACAGAATAGATACGTCAGGATATTATCTGTAAAAACAGGTATGGGCGTTTTGTAACTGAAACAGAAAATTATGTTCATTACAACAACAGAACCACACACACACCGACAACCCAATGCCCCACAAACCAACCCCCTCCCCCGGCCACCCTAAACCAACATTACTACATACCGCCAACGAAAGACAACACCAGACCAAACCACCACCCAACAACAACCACAAAAACCAAAACACCAGACCAAGCAATCATCACAAACTGCCCCAAGGGGCCACGAGGGGTCCGGGGCGGGGCCCACCCGCCACGAGGGGTCCGGGGTGGAGTCAACTTGCTATATTTACAGTATGTACACTATATACACTATTTACACAAAAACAAAAAACTGAACAAAACTGGGCCAAAAATACAGGCACCTTGCCCGGAGGCAGTTGTGGCAAAGGGTAACCTCATTATCCCCACGCTTTAACAAGCTCCACAACCGGATGCAGTTTAACGTCCTACCCAGGACGAAACGAAACGAAAACACGTCTGCTCTCGTCGAAGACCTGAACTGAACTCAGGACAGGTGGGACCTGTTCTATTCATCAGCCAGTCTAGAGCATTGTCAGTTCAGGTCTTCGACGAGAGCAGACGTGTTTTCGTTTCGCTCTCGTCGTTTTGCCGTGCTCAACTTGCATCACTGTGTGATAGCTGTACTATTTATTGCAATTGTGCTTAAAACCTTATAGCGTGCTTCGTCCTAAATTTTGTCCTTTGTAAACCCTGGTCAGAGTTTTTTCTTTTCATTCCGTGGCCTCGAGCCACACAAACTGCTGCTATGCCCGGAGGTCGGGATAGCACAATTGTTAAGTTGGAGTTTTCGTCTGGGGTGAGTGTCCCTCCCCCACAGGCGTTTACTGTGTTAAAAGACAATGGTGTCGAAACTGGAGAAATTGAGATGTTGCAGGCGCTTGAGGCCCGCAACACGTATGACCTTAAGTTTAAGTCTGATGCTGCCCGTGTTAAGGGTGTGTCATGCCTGAAGGGGGTAGAGGGGCTCACTGTCACCCCATATGATGGCTCTGTGGCGGTGACGGTGCTTTACCTTCCCTTCGAGGTCGATCAGCGCCTGGTTGCGAGGGTTCTTAGTCAATACGGAACTGTCTCTGAAATGCGGTGGTGTAAATATACTGCGGGTGAGTTGAAAGGTATATTTAATGGCAAGAGACAGTTCCGTATGGAACTGGTGAGGGACATTCCATCGTTCCTCTTCATAGGGGGTTCCAAGGCCCACATTAGGTACTTTTGCCAGCCCCGTACCTGTTTTAGATGTGGAGAGGAGGGGCACGAAGCCAAGTCGTGTCCCAACAGACGTTGTGGGAAATGTTTGCAGTTGGGGCACGGCAAGGCAGAGTGTCCCAACGAGGTACGGTGCAACCTCTGTGGGGAGGTTGGACATGTGTTTGGTTCCTGCCCCACATCGTACTCTGCTCATGTCAGTGCCGATGTGGGGTCGGCACCTGAACCCTCGCAAACAGGCCCACAATATTCAACCCAGAAATTAGAGGAGGCGGCACTTGAGGTGGAGCAGGACTTCCTTGCCTCTAAGCAGTGTGAGGAAGGTACTGGGACTCCTGAGGCAGACTGTCCGCCATCGTTGGCAGCGGCACCCGGACAGGTTGAAATAATGACATTAGAGGAGGACCTCGATCTGTCCTCAGACTCGGCGATGTCGGATGGCGGGCCTCAGAGCCTCCTCCAAAGGATCCGCCTTCGGGGGAGGGTTGGTTTGATTTGTGTGAGGGGGAGGGGCCAGAGTGCACTAAAGAGGTCGGCTTCGGGCGAAGTATCAGACAGGGGTACCCACACTCTGGGACGCCCGTACCGAGCCCACAGATTAAAAAGATAAGGTCCCAGTCAGAGTATTTAGTGTGAATGGTTTTGCCTTTGTGTCCCCGTTTTCTTTTGGGGTTTCTGTTCTGTTCGTGTCTGTGCCCATGCATGCCACAAAGTTTTTTTGGTAGTTCAGTGTAAATAGGTTTGCTTTGTTCCACATTAGGTCCGCCCGGCTACAAGCATGTAAAGAGCACATCACATTGTTCATACTGTAAATAGTGGGGGTTAGCCACATGAATGCTGGCCTGGTGTATATAGTTGTCCTTGTGTTTCATGTCACGTCTGGTGTTTTGTTCCGGAGCACGTAAGGAGCACCCATAGTTACAAAAAAGCACTGAACAGACTCAACCTGAACACTCTTCTGTTGATGTAAATGGGTATGTAAATAGTTTTGCCTAGTGAGATTGTAAATAGTCCTATGTAACTAGTTTGGGTTCGGGGTGGTTTTGTACATAGTTATCGCAGAAATTTTGTTTGCTAGCGCAATGTACAGAATTCTGTAAATAGTTCACCTTTGTATTTTTGTCCGGTCAGGTTTAAGTTCTCCTTTGTTTCTTCGTGCCCGTTTCTACGTACGTAAAAAGCTGCCTTTATGTTCCTGTCCGATCCGGTTTGAGTTTTGTTTTTTGTTTGTATGTGCCGTTTCGATGCACTTAAAAGCCCCAGCACTTTGTCCTGGGTAGGACTTAAAACTGCATCCGGTTGTGGAGTTTGTTTAAACGTGGGAGTAATGAGGTTACCCTTTGCCACAACTGTCTCCGGGGCACCCTTGGGCAAGGTGCGCCTGTATTTGCCTTTGGGCGTAGTGTTGCCTTCGGGCGTGGTGTTTGCCTTCGGGCGTAGTGTTGCCTTCGGGCGTGGTGTTGCCTTCGGGCTTAGTGTTGCCTTCGGGCGTGGTTGCCTTCGGGCGTGGTTGCCTTCGGGCGTGGTGTTGCCTTCGGGCGTGGTGTTGCCTTCGGGCGTGGTGTTGCTTTCGGGCTTAGTGTTGCCTTCGGGCGTGGTGTTGCCTTCGGGCGAGGTGTTGCCTTCGGGCTTAGTGTTGCCTTCGGGCGTAGTGTTGCCGTCGGGCGTGGTGTTGCCTTCGGGCTTCGTGTTGCCGTCGGGCGTGGTGTTGTCTTTGGGTGTGTGGTGGATTTGGGTGTGTGGTCTTTGTGGGGCTTTGTTTTTAGTGTGACCGGGGGGAGGTTGGTCTGTGGGGTCTTTGGGTTGTTGTCAGTGTGTGTGTGTGGTTCTAATGTTGTAATGAACATAATTTTCTGTTTTATTTGGTGGTGTGTGGATAGTTTTGCCTTTATGTTCCTGTCCAATCGGTTTGAGTTTTGTTTTTTGTTTGTATGTGCCGTTTCGATGCACTTAAAAAGCCCCCCTTAAAAGCCCCCCCCCCCCCTCCCCGATCTGCTCTCGTCGTTTGCCGTGCTTCGCTTGCATCACTGTGTGCTTTTTAAGTGCACAGAAACGGACACTATCAAACAAGAAGAACCAAATCCGGACCGGCAAGAACACAACCATGAACTATTTACAATCATTTACAAATTTACCTTACACTAAGCTAGCAAAACAAAATTTCTGTGGCCAACATATACGACACCCCCAGCCCACCCACCACACAAGACTATTTACTAACAGGAAAACAACACATGCCAGAAAGCCGCAACACACACCCAAAGGCAACATCAAACATCCGAAAGCAACCGCCCGAAGGCAACACAACACGCCCGAAGGCAACTCCACGACCCCACGCCCGAAGGCAACTTCACGCCCGACCTGAACTTTGAGGTCGAACAAGGCCTGGTTGCGAGGGTTCTGAGTCAGTACGGAAATGTCTCCGATATGCGGTGGGTCACTTACAATGAGGGTGAGTTGAAGGGCATACTGAACGGAAAGAGACAGTTCCGTATGGTACTGAAAAGAGAAATACCATCATTCCTCTTCATAGGGGGTTCCAAAGCCCACATAAGATACTTTGGGCAACCCTGCACCTGTTTTAAGTGTGGAGAGGAGGGGCACGAAGCCAAGTCGTGTCCTAATAGACGTTGCGGCAGATGCCGGCAGGTGGGGCACGACAAGGCCGAGTGTCCCAATGAGGTGCGGTGCAACCTTTGTGGGGAGGAGGGACATGTCTTTGGTGCATGTCCCGAATTGTATTCTGCCCATGCCGGTGAGAATGTGGGGCAGGCACCTGAGCCCTCGCAACTAGGCCCGGAATATTCCACTCAGGAATTGGAGGAGGTGGCACACGAGGTGGAACAGGACTTCATCGCCTTCAAACAGTGTGAGGCGGGCACTGTGACTCTGAGGCCCAAGGGTTAAAAAGATCAAGCCCCAGCAAGAGTTGTTAGTGTGCCTTTAGGTTTGCCTTTGTTCCACAATGGGTTTGATCCGGCTATATGCATGTCATGTCCGGTATTTTGTCTCGACTGTGTCTGTGAAATTTTGTTTCCTGGCGCATTGTAAAGGATTCTGTGGATAGTTGTTATGTTTGAGTTCTTTGCTTTTCGTGCCTGTTTCTATGTGCGTAAAAAGATAAGGTTTGTGGTGTTCGGGGATTGGTGTGGGGTTGGAGTCGGGGCGGTGGTCACAGTCGGCGGCGGGTGTTGGGGGGGGGGGGGGCTTTTTAAGTGCATCGAAACGGCACATACAAACAAAAAACAAAACTCAAACCGGATCGGACAGGAACATAAAGGCAAAACCATCCACACACCACCAAATCAAACAGAAAATTATGCTCATTACAACAATAGAACCACACACACACTAACAACAACCCAAAGACCCACAGACCAACCTCCCCCCGGTCACACTAAAAACAAAGCCCCACAAAGACCACACACCCAAATCCACCACACACCCAAAGACAACACCACGCCCGACGGCAACACCAAGCCCGAAGGCACCACCACGCCTGACGGCAACACCAAGCCCGAAGGCAACACCACGCCCGAAGGCAACACTAAGCCCGAAGGCAACACCACGCCCGAAGGCAACACCACGCCCGAAGGTAACACCAAGCCCGAAGGCAAAACCACGCCCGAAGGCAAAACCACGCCCGAAGGCAACACCAAGTCCGAAGGCAAACACCACGCCCGAAGGCAACACTACGCCCAAAGTGTTGGTGGTTTCTGTTTGTTGGTGGTGACAGAGACTTCCGTTTTCTTTGCAGCGTGTGAATGGTTTTTGGTATTATGTTTGTCATCCGACGGGTTTTGTTTAGTTTTGTTTTCGATCGTGTCCGTTTCGAAACACGTTAAAGAAAAATAAATTCATCAGCCAGTCTAGAACGGGACTACTGTCGGATGGGTTAGGTGATTCAAAGTTTGTCCCTTAAGCACGTTCAGTTCTGGTCTTCGGCGAGTGCAGACGTATTTCGTTTCGTGTTGCCTTCGGGCTTGGTGTTGCCGTCGGGCGTGGTGTTGCCTTCGGGCGTGGTGTTGTCTTCGGGTGTGTGGTCTTTGTTTTTAGTGTGGCCGGGGGGAGGTTGGTCTGTGGGGTATTTGGGTTGTTGTCAGTGTGTGTGTGGTTCTATTGTTGTAATGAACATAATTTTCTGTTTGGATTTGGTGGTGTGTGGATAGTTTTGCCTTTATGTTCCTGTCCGATCCGGTTTGAGTTTTGTTTTTTGTTCGTATGTGCCGTTTCGATGCACTTAAAAAGCCCCCCGTTTCGCTCTCGCCTTGTTTTTCTGTGTAATTTGTGTTGGGTTCCTTTTCTCTTTTCCTGCACATTGTTCATTATTGTTTTGAGGTTTTTTGCTTGTGTTCGCGTGGCCTAGTGCCACCCTCACTTACTGCTATGCCCAGAGGTCGGGATAGCAGCATCGTTAAGTTACAGTTTGAGTCGAGGGGTAATGTCACACCCCAGCAAATTTTCAATGTGTTGAAGGATATACAGATGCTGCAGGCCATTGCAGCCCGAAATACATACGATCTGAAGTTCCGGAATGATGCTGCTCGAATCAAGGGGGTTTCCTCCCTTGAGGGAGTGGAGGGTCTCACTGTCACCCCATATGATCGCTCTGTGGTGGTCGACAGTGTTGTACCTCAATTTTGAGGTAGATCAGGGCCTGGTGGCAAGGGTTCTAGGGCAATACGGAACTGTCTCTGACTGGCGTTGGGTAACGTACAATGAGGGTGAATTGGTCGGTATTCTCAACGGAAAGAGACAGTTCCGTATGGAGCTAGAAAGAGACATTCCCTCCGTTTTATTCATTGGGGGTTCAAAGGCCCACATCAGGTATTTTGGCCAGCCCGCACCTGTTTTTAGTGTAGAGAGGAGGGGCGGGGGGGGGGGGGAGCTTTTTAAGTGCATCGAAACGGCACATACAAACAAAAAACAAAACTCAAACCGGATCGGACAGGAACATAAAGGCAAAACTATCCACACACCACCAAATCAAACAGAAAATTATGTTCATTACAAGAATAGAACCACACACACACTGACAACCCAAAACCCCACAGACCAAGTACTCTCCACCTGCTCTGTCAACGAGTGATTGTGAAGTTGTGGCATGTCCAATTTCGGACAATGATGCAGTTACTGTCGCCTTCCAACCCCCAGAGTCATGGCAAGCAGGGAGGGGGTTCTGGAAAATGAACACAGATATTCTAACGGAGGCTGAATATTGCAAACAGTTTAAGGCCAGTTACGAAGGGTGGCGAACACTGAGGCCTGCCTTTTCAACGGATTTAGAGTGGTGGGATGACGTAAAGTCCCGCATCTAACATTTTACAGTTGAATACTGTGTAGCAAGAGCTCGTCGAAGAAGGGAGTTCCTCTCGCTCTGCTCTAGGGAGAGGAACGGGGACCCCTCCGCACTTCACGCAATCTAGCAGTATCTTGATGAAAAACTACACGGGGCCCGCGTACGTGCTCGCGTGCATTGCGTGGAGGCGGAGGAAAAACCAACCATCAAGTTCTACTGGGACGTTACAAAGTATGCCATCGATCGCCGCATAAAAAGAGTCCGTGACGTCCACGGTGTGGTACATAAGGACCCTCTCGACATCGTAGAAGTATTTAAAAGCTTCTATGAGCAGCTATATACTCAGGCAGACGTCGATGAAGACCTTCAAAAGTCCCTGTTAGATAATATTGATAAGACTGCTCAACTGGTATCACTGTGTGATAGCTGTACTATTTATTGCAATTGTGCTTAAAACCTTATAGCGTGCTTCATACTAAATTTTGTCTTCTGTAACACCTGGTCAGAGTTTTTTCTTTTCATTCCGTGGCCCCGAGCCACACAAACTGCTGCTATGCCCGGAGGTCGGGATAGCACAATTGTTAAGTTGGAGTTTTCGTCTGGGGTGAGTGTCCCTCCCCCACAGGCGTTTACTGTGTTAAAAGACAATGGTGTCGAAATTGGAGAAATTGAGATGTTGCAGGCGCTTGAGGCCCGCAACACGTATGACCTTAAGTTTAAGTCTGATGCTGCCCGTGTTAAGGGTGTGTCATGCCTGAAGGGGGTAGAGGGGCTCACTGTCACCCCATATGATGGCTCTGTGGCGGTGACGGTGCTTTACCTTCCCTTCGAGGTCGATCAGCGCCTGGTTGCGAGGGTTCTTAGTCAATACGGAACTGTCTCTGAAATGCGGTGGTGTAAATATACTGTGGGTGACTTGAAAGGTATATTTAATTGCAAGAGACAGTTCCGTATGGAACTGGTGAGGGACATTCCATCGTTCCTCTTCATAGGGGGTTCCAAGGCCCACATTAGGTACTTTTGCCAGCCCCGTACCTGTTTTAGATGTGGCGAGGAGCGGCACGAAGCCAAGTCGTGTCCCAACAGGGGTTGTGGAAAATGTTTGCAGTTGGGGCACGGCAAGGCAGAGTGTCCCAACGAGGTACGGTGCAACCTCTGTGGGGAGGAGGGACATGTGTTTGGTGCCTGCCCCACATCGTACTCTGCCCATGTCAGTGCCGATGTGGGGTCGTCACCCGAACCCTCGCAAACAGGCCCACAATATTCAACCCAGGAATTAGAGGAGGCGGCACTTGAGGTTGAGCAGGACTTCCTTGCCTCCAAGCAGTGTGAGGGGGGTACTGGGACTCCTGAGGCAGACTCTCCGCCATCGTTGGCAGCGGCACCCGGTCAGGTTGAAATAATGACATTAGAGGAGGACCTCGATCTGTCCTCAGACTCGGCGATGTCGGATGGCGGGGAGCGTGCCTCAGAGCCTCCTCCGAAGGATCCACCTTCGGGGGAGGGTTGGTTTGATTTGTGTGAGGGGGAGGGGCCAGAGTCTGCACTAAAGAGGTCGGCTTCAGGCGAAGTATCAGACAGGGGAACCCATCACTCTGGGACGCCCGTACCGAGCCCACGGATTAAAAAGATAAGGTCCCAGTCAGAGTTTTTAGTGTGAATGGTTTTGCCTTTGTGTCCCCGTTTTCTTTTGGGGTTTCTGTTCTGTTTGTGTCTGTGCCCATGCATGCCAGAAAGTTTTTTGGTAGTTCAGTGTAAATAGGTTTGCTTTGTTCCACATTAGGTCCGCCCGGCTACAAGCATGTAAAGAGCACATCACATTGTTATTACTGTAAATAGTGGGGGTTGGCCACATGCACCCATAGTTCCAAAAAGCATTGAACAGACTCAACCTGAACACTCTTCTGTTGATGTAAATGGGTATGTAAATAGTTTTGCCTGGTGAGATTGTGGATGGTCCTGTGTAACTGGTTTGGGTTCGGGGTGGTTTTGTACATAGTTATCGCAGAAATTTTGTTTGCTGGCGCAGTGTACAGAATTCTGTAAATAGTTCACCTTTGCAGTTTTGTCCGGTCAGGTTTAAGTTCTCCTTTGTTTCTTCGTGCCCGTTTCTACGTACGTAAAAAGCTAGATAATATTGATAAGAGATCAGATCTAGAGATCAGAACGATGAACTTGGTTCCCCGTTGACTGTTGACGAGCTCTGGAAGGCAGTGGCGAAGATGAAAGGCGGAAAGGCGCCTGGGTCCGACGGTATTCCTTTCCTTCAGGGAGCAGAACTCCTTCGAGATTATTGTTTGGTTTTCATCCCTGGCTCTTCGCCAGAGAGTCGGGGGACTTAATTAAAGAAGAAAAAAAATGGGTGAAAATAAGTTCACCGTTACTGTTTTTGTCCCTGGCCAGAAATATCGGCCTTTTGGCTAAGATCATGTAAGAGCGGAGTCTCCGGGGAACCCCTGGGCAAGGTGCGCCTGTATTTGCCCAGTTCAGGTCGCCGAAGAGAGCGGACGTGCCTGTTCCCCCCCCCCCTCCCACAGGACTCATTCGATCTCTTCGGAACTTTGGTTTTTGTTTAATTTTTGTTGGGTGTAAAAGAAAAGTATTTCTACGTATGTCCTATGGAAAATGTAACAGGCGAACATTGACATAGATCAAGAAAAATAATGGGTGTAACACTTATCTCTGTGAAGATAAGGGTTGTCTCTGCGCGACGGAAACTATTTGCTTTAAGGAATGCCTTTATGTCTAGGGCTGCAAGATTCTTTGGCCAGGAGTGAAGGAGTTTCTGTGGATGGGGTTTTAAGCTATTCCATCAATTGTTCCATTCTGTTGGTTTCATTCATGGTCAGTGGGGCTTTTCATTCAGGTTCGCTTGCATGTATGGCTTGGGGTAAATTCCACTGTTGAGCTTTGTTTAGGCAGTGCTCCTCACCTGTCAAGAGAGCCATTCCTGGATACAGAGCTGTTTGAACCATTCAATTCTTGGATACTCTCTCAAAAAGATTCTGTATACCGCTGTTATCCCTGAACGTGTGTTTCGTGTACTATGTGTGCTAGTTGTGTTTGCCATTTTCCGTGGAGATTAAAGAAATTGTGAGTGTATACGTTTAATATTTTTTCTTTTTTTGGGGGAGGGGGGGGGGGGGTAATCAATAATTTAGATGTGTTTAAGTATGACTTAATTTCTAATGATAAAATATTGTTCAGAGAATATGCTTACATAGTTTTGGAAAGGCTATTAGTGGGTCATGTTATTTTATTGACCTTGTTTACTTTTTTTAGTTCACCGATTCCCTGAAAGGAATGTTATAGACATCCCCACTACCACAAACTCTTCGTGTTTTTCCTGGCCACACATCACAGTGAAAAATCGTTTTGTGGGTGTCTGTGAAAGTCGTTGGTGTTGTGATATTCTGCATTGCGGTATAAATCTTCTGTTGCAAAATCGTCCACTATTTAGGCTAGTTACAGGTAAGCAAGAAAGGACAAATGCAAAGCGTGTGTTAACTGTACAAATGAATTTCATTCGTCAAAGTCTCGCTGAGGGTGATATTGTGAACAAATTGAAAGAGCTATTTAAAGGCTTTAAAAGCAAATGGCAGGCATATCATGACACTCTTGGATCTGAAGAAGACATTGAAACCAGTGATGAGTATAAGGAACAAGATAATTACATTAACATTCTGGAACTGGTTAGTGTGCAGTCGGTGAAAGTCAAACAAGAAAAAAAGTCGCAATTTGGGTTTAGCAACGACCTCATCGCTGCTTTAAGTATGCCTAAAAGTTGCATTGAAAACTTTTGAAGGTGATCCCATCAAATACCATCAGTTTAAGAAAATCGTTCGATTCGAATGTTGACTGCGTGTGTGATGACGGTAACTTGAAACTAACCAGATTAATGCAATATGCTGCTGGTTTGGCTAAAGATGCCATAAGGGGTTGCTAAGTTTGACCGCAGTTTCATTGTCTTCTAGTATCAGCTCCATGGAATTATGGGTAAAGAAGGTTGAATGTAACCAGCAAGCATTTTTTCTCTGAAAAAAAAAAAAGTGTAAGATAAGCTTGCATTAGTAGTTCCATTCAAAAATCATCATTGCTCAGCAATTATGGTATAAGAAGCCTGCCAAACATTTGTACACAGAATTGTTTTAAACTTGGTTAAAACTTGAGGACTTTCCGATTGCCTCACAATAAGCTTGCTGAAGCATAAAATGTTAACTTTTTCTTAAGAAGCCTGCCAAACATAAGATATATTACAGGATTTCCTTCTAGTACGAGATGTTAATTAGAAGAGCAGTACATTATTAGTTTCAGGGCATGTTAAGTGATAACAGTCACCTGAGTTTGCATTTAGTTGTAGTCTCAAGTACTGTGAAGATAAAGATGCAGAATTGTGGGACTGTGAGAAAAGTTACTGAATGAAGTTACAGTAAGGAGGATTGCATTGAAAAGAATAGATAAACAGATTGTACAACTGAACTTTGTTATGTTTTTCTCAGTCTCTCTGCGGTTTAGCCTTGCTTGTAATATCTCAGAGTTTTTTTAACAAGCATGGGATCATGTGCGATGATGAGATAACAGTAGATGAAGGCCATGGTGACAAGGATAAGAGAGATGATAATTCAGTTGACTATAGCATGGTGAATGGCGACTGTGATGAAAGGGATCTGGGAGACTGTGAATCAGATGATAAGAACATGGCTGGAGGTTCTGATTGTAGTGACAAGGGAGATGGAAGAGCGGTGATAAGAAAGCAACCATTGGAGCCCATAATGACCAGGACAAAACAGATCACATATCACATTATGCAAATGCAAAGAAGACATAGTGGTGATGACAGGGAAATCTGATGGTTGGAGCAAGGCAGGTGTGAACTATTACGATAATGAGAGAAATGACAAATCAGACAATGAACAGTAAACCAGTGGAGACTTGAACAACATGGGTAAAAGATATCGCACAACAGATGGAGACACTCACAACAGTGGTGAGACAGATGACAAATCAGGACATGAGAGCATGGAAGGTAGGAACTGTGATGAGAGGGATGAGAAGGTACATTGCACATCAAACAATAATTCTGCAGATGAGAACTATGATGATAGTGATGGGAGGAAAGACAAATCAGCAGTACAGGAGAGCATGGAAGATGAAAACTATGATGAAAGTTTTGCGAGAGATAAAAAATCAAAAAATGAGAGCACGAAAGATGGGGACTGATGAATGTGATGAGAAAGTTGACACATGAGATAATGGGAACACAGCAGGTTGAGACTATGATGTAAGTGATGAGAGGGATCAAAAGAGCATGGAAGATGGAGTCTGTAATGATAATGATAAGAAAGGTGACACATCAGATAATGAGAACACAGCAGGTGGAGTCTATAAGTAATGAGACCAGAGTTCAGTTCTGGTCCGCAGTTCAGTTCAGTTCTGGGTGTAGACGTGTTTTCGTGTTCCGAAAACTGCATCCGGTTGTGGAGTTTGTTTAAACGTGGGAGTAATGAGGTTACCCTTTGCCACAACTGCCTCCGGGGCACCCTTGGGCAAGGTGCACCTGTATTTGCCCCGGTGCTTTTTAAGTGCTGTTGCCTTTGGGCGTGGTGTTGCCTTCGGGCGTGGTGTTTGCCTTCGGGCGTGGTGTTGCCTTCGGGCGTGGTGTTGCCTTCGGGCTTGGTGTTGCCTTCGGGCGTGGTGTTGCCTTCGGGCGAGGTGTTGCCTTCGGGCGTAGTGTTGCCGTCGGGCGTGGTGATGCCTTCGGGCGTGGTGTTGCCTTCGGGCTTGGTGTTGCCGTCGGGCGTGGTGTTGTCTTTGGGTGTGTGGTCTTTGTGGGGCTTTGTTGTTAGTGTGACCGGGGGGAGGTTGGTCTGTGGGGTCTTTGGGTTGTCAGTGTGTGTGTGTGTAGTTCTATTGTTGTAATGAACATAATTTTCTGTTTAATTTGGTGGTGTGTGGATAGTTTTGCCTTTATGTTCCTGTCCGATCCGGTTTGAGTTTTGTTTTTTGTTTGTATGTGCCGTTTCGATGCACTTAAAAAGCCCGTGTTTTCGTGTTTTCGTTTCGCTCTCGCCTTGGCTTACTCTATACTACTATATTATATACTTTTACGTGCCTGAGGGCGGACACGGCCAAGCGGTATAACGTTTATTTCTTGTGTGTGTGGTCTTGTGTTGGCGAGGGTTGGTCGTGTTGGTTTCTCCGACCACGCCTGGTTTTTCTGTGTAATTTGTGTTGGGTTCCTTTTCTCTTTTCTCTTTTCCTGTACATTGTTAATTATAGTTTTGAGGTTTTTTGCTTGTGTTCGCGTGGCCTAGTGCCACCCCCCCCCCTTTTGCTGCTATGCCCGGAGGTCGGGATAGCAGCATCGTTAAGTTGCAGTTTGAGTCGAGGGGTAATGTCACACCCCAGCAAGTTTTCAATGTGTTGAAGGAAAATAAAGTAGAGGTCAAGGATATACAGATGCTGCAGGCCCTCGCAGCCCGAAATACATACGATTTGAAGTTCCGGAATGATGCTGCTCGAATCAAGGGGGTTTCCTCCCTTAAGGGAGTGGAGGGTCTCACTGTCACCCCATATGATCGCTCTGTGGTGGTGACAGTGTTGTACCTCAATTTTGAGGTAGATCAGGGCCTGGTGGCGAGGGTTCTAGGTCAGTACGGAACTGTCTCTGACTGGCGTTGGGTAAGGTACAATGAGGGTGAATTGGCCGGTATTCTCAACGGAAAGAGACAGTTCCGTATGGAGCTAGAAAGAGACATTCCCTCCGTTTTATTCATTGGGGGTTCGAAGGCCCACATCAGGTATTTTGGCCAGCCCCGCACCTGTTTTCAGTGTAGAGAGGAGGGGCACGAGGCCAAGTCATGTCCCAACAAGCGTTGCGGTCGGTGCCTGCAGTTGGGACATGACAAGGCAACGTGTCCCAATGAGGTGCGTTGTAACCTATGTGGGGAGGAGGGACATGTCTCCGGTGCCTGCCCTGCATCATACTCTGCACGTGCCAGTGCAGATGTGGAGCCGGCAGGTGAACCCTCGCAGTCAGGCCCAGAACCAATGGTGGAGGAACCCAGGTCCCCTTCACCTGATGAGGTGGCGCATCAGGTGGAACAAGATTTCCTAGCTGCCAAAGAATGTGAAGTGGTCTCTGGGAACCCTGAGGTAGGCCCTTCCGTACCCTCCCCATCTGCACCTGAGGCACCCTCCCCATCAGCTCCTGGGGAGGCCGGAATTTCGACAGTGGAGAAAGACCTTAACCTCTCATCGGACTCGGAGTCTGACACCACCATGTCAGATGTGGGAGGACCTGCCTCTGAGCCTCTACCAAAGGACCCACCAACCGGGGAGGACTGGTTTGATTTGTGTGAGGGGGTTGAATCAGATCCTCAGTTAAAAAGGTCGGCCTCAGGTGAGGTGTCAGACCAGGGAGTCCATCCTTCTATGCCACCAGCACCAAACATAAATAAAAAGGCCAGGTCAGAGACGGTTTTGTAGTCACACATTACACATGCTATCATGACTGGTCCTCTGTCCCTCATGACACTAAACGTTAATGGAATGAGGGACAGTCGGAAGCGATCAAGAATATTCCAGTTTTGCAAATCACTAGGTGTGGACTTCGTTTTCCTCCAGGAGACTCACATTGTTAATGAGGACGACGTCTACGCCTGGTCCTATGAATGGGGTGGGGGTTTGCACGCTTCCCTTGGTTCAGTGTCTTCCTGTGGATCTGTTATTTTAGTTTCACCCAGATGGACTTCCCTGGTCGGAAAAGTTGATCATGATCATGAGGGCCGGGTGATATGCATCACCATAAAACATCCTTGCGGGAGCTTCATCCTATGTAATGTTTACGCACCCAATCAGCCTACAGACAGAAGGGATTTTTTTACTACCCTTACATCCTTCGTTCCTGGCTGTGCCCCTAGTATCCTAGCCGGAGACTTTAACTGTGTTCCCGACACACAGTTTGACAGAATGTCTACATGCACATCTTCCAGCTGTGGTGTCGGCATTGCGGAATTGGACATGTTCACAAAGAATCATGACATGGCTGACGTTTGGAGAGTGCAACATCCCGGCTTGGCCGTGTTCACTTGGCACCGCCCTGATGGCACGGACGCCTCAAGGTTAGACCGGGTAGGACGTCCTGGGTAGGACGTTAAACTGCATCCGGTTGTGGAGCTTGTTAAAGCGTGGGGATAATGAGGTTACCCTTTGCCACAACTGCCTCCGGGGCACCCTTGGGCAAGGTGCACCTGTATTTGCCCCAGTGCTTTTTGGGTGCTGTTGCCTTTGGGCGTGGTGTTGCCTTCGGGTGTAGTGTTGCCTTCGGGCGTAGTGTTGCCTTTGGGGCGTGGTGTTGCCCTTGGGGCTTAGTGTTGCCTTCGGGCATGGTGTTGCCTTCGGGCTTGTTGTTGACGTGGGGTGTAGAGTTGCCTTCGGGCGTGGTGTTTCCTTTGGGCGTGTGGGCGGAATTTGTTTGGGTGGTATGTGGTTGTGGGGAGTTGTTTTGGGGTTGGCTGCGGTGGCAGTTACTGGAGTTCAGTGGTGGCAAAGACTCTTTTGTTTCCTGTTGCACGGTGTGTGTAGTTTGTTTGGTATTTGTGTTGGTGACCCGTCATGGTTTTGTTTGGGTTTGGGATTCTTTAGTTTGCCAGTGCCTGTTTCTACGTACTTAAAAAGCCCCCCCCCCCCCCCAGACCGGGTGTACTCTCCACCTGCTCTGTCACCGAGTGATTGTGAAGTTGTGGCATGTCCAATTTCGGACCATGATGCAGTTACTGTCTCCTTCCAACCCCCAGAGTCATGGCCAGCAGGGAGGGGGTTCTGGAAAATGAACACAGATATTCTAACGGAGGCTGATTATTGCGAACAGTTTAAGGCCAGGTACGAAGGGTGGCGAACATTGAGGCCTGCCTTTTCAACGGATTTAGAGTGGTGGGACGACGTAAAGTCCCGCATCAAACATTTTACAGTTGAATACTGTGTAGCAAGAGCTCGTCGAAGAAGGGAGGAGTTCCTCTCGCTCTGCTCTAGGGAGAGGAACAGGGACCCCTCCGCACTTCACGCAATCCAGCAGTATCTTGATAAAAAACTACACGGGGCCCGCGTTCGTGCTCGCGTGCATTGCGTGGAGGCGGAGGAAAAACCAACCATCAAGTTCTACCGGGACGTCACAAAGTATGCCATCGATCGCCGCATAAAAAGAGTCCGTGACGTCCACGGTGTGGTACATAAGGACCCTCTCGACATCGTAGAAGTATTTAAAAGCTTCTGTGAGCAGCTATATACTCAGGCAGATGTCGATGAAGGCTTTCAAAAGTCCCTGTTAGATAATATTGATAAGACCCCATCTAGAGATCAGAACGATGAACTTGGTTCCCCGTTGACTGTTGACGAGCTCTGGAAGGCAGTGGCGAAGATGAAAGGCGGAAAGGCGCCTGGGTCCGACGGTATTCCGGTAGAATTCTATAAACGCTTCTGGGGTACCGTTGGACAAGATCTCCGCGATGTATTCGTCTCTGCTTTCCTTGCTGGCACATTGAGCCCCTCGCAGCGCACAGGCGTGATAACTTTGTTGCCCAAGTCAGGAGACCCCCTAGAACCGAAAAATAAACGGCCAATCACCCTGTTAAATGTAGACTACAAGATTCTGGCGAAAGCCCTTTGTAACAGGCTAGGCACAGTTATGCCGGATCTTGTAGGGTCCTTTCAGACATGTGCGGTGCGGGGACACAGTATTCAGCAGAACCTCTGGTTGGTGCGGGACTTAGTTGATTACGTGATGGACCGTGATCTTCCATGTGCGCTTGTCTCCCTCGATCAGGAGAAGGCCTTCGACATGGTTGATCACGGATTCCTCTTTAAAATTTTGCAGAAGTTTAGTTTGAATCCAGTTTTTGTTAAATGGACCTCCCTATTGTATAATAGCGTATACAGTCGGGTTATCGTCAATGGCCTACCGTCGGACCCCTTCAGAGTCCATCGTGGGGTACGGCAGGGGTGTCCCCTGTCACCTCTACTCTATGTATTGTTTAGTGAATCCCTTGCAAGAGCCTTCCAAGTTGAGCCTTTGTTTCGACCATTTCACATACCTGGTGGTGCTGAAGTTAAGTGCCTTCAGTATGCTGACGATGTCACATGCGTAATCTCCGACCTAGCTTCCTTCAGGGCCCTTACTGGCACGTTGTCCAACTTTCAAAGAGCCACAGGTGCCAGACTGAACCCCGCTAAGACCAAAGGACTCCGTCTAGGTAAGTGGCGGTCAAAAAAACTGCCCTTCGCGGCATCTTGGGTAGACGACGCCATAAAGATCAATGGCATATGGTTTGGTTATGGTTCACCCGAGTTACTTACCTGGAATGAGAAAGTGGACCTAGTGGAGGCTAGGTTGAAGGACTTCGGCGATCGCCACATCAGCCTGTTGGGAAAGGTAACAGTGATCAATCGTTTTATTTACCCTCTCTTGTGGTATCCGGGCACTGTTCTTGCTGCTCCTGAGGGTGTCTTGGCACGACTCGAGAGGGCTGTGTTTAGTTTTTTATGGTCAAGGGGGACAGAGCTGGTTAGAAGAGGGGTGGTATACCAGGATCTTAGGCGCGGAGGGTTGGGCCTTGTGCATTTTCCTTCCAAGCTCCGTTTTCTCCTGACCAAGTGTGTTTACAGTGCTGTGGACAGCAGAATGCCTTTTGCCTATTTTGTCCGTTATTGGGGGGGGGGGGATTATCATTCCGTCGTTTCTTTGCCTCCCTGTTTAGTAACAGTGAACCCCACAGCTGGAGACCCACGGGGGCATACAGTCAAATGAGGGAAACGCTCCGTATTATGTCGACAGTGGGGGATGTTTCGCAGTCAAGTGCAAGGGACCTATACCGGGCTGTTTTTGATGAATTGGTTGGCCAGGTCCAATCCAACCACTTTGCTTCAGGGCCGGAAGTGTGGCGTGTAGTCCACAGCAGATCATTAGATTACCGCAGGCGAGACCTGTTGTGGCGAATCGCACATGACGCCATTGTAACTAATCTCAAGCGCCTTCGGTGGCGTCTTGGAGATGGCATTTGCCCCCGCACTAGATGCACAAAGTGGGAGAGTGTGTCACATGTGTTTTGGCAGTGTGACTATGTGGCCCTATTCTGGGAATGGTTTCAAGTCCTGACTGACCGCCTAACGTTGTGTAACACCTGGGCGGTCAGCCAGGACTATGCTTTGTATGGTCTTTCACCTCCGCCATGCAATACAAGTGTTCAGGACATACTTACCTTTGTTTCGGCCTCCATAAAGCTGGCCTTATGGAGAGACCGATGTAACATTGTATTTAGGGGGGTGGGGAGGCCTGCTGATGTCGTCCTGGCGTTGGTGAGGGCGGAGGTTAAGCTGAGGGTGGAGTCGGACTTCGTTCGTTTGCCAAGGTCGGCGTTCGGTAGGCGATGGGGTCCACTTGTTTCAGTGAGGGCGGACCGGGTGGTTGTTAACTTGTAAATACTGACTTTGTTTGTAAATATGGAACTACTGTAATTTGTAAATAGGACTTTGTTTGTACATATGTGGCTTGTGAGGTACTTAGTTGTAAATATGTTGTAAATATGTATATATGTGTATATGTATGTATGTGTATGTAAATATCTGTACATATAGTTCTATTACTGTAATGAACATAATTTTCTGTTTGATTTAGTTGTTTGTAAATAGTTTGCATTTATGTTTCTGCCCGATCCGGTTTGAGTTTTTGTTTCTATGTGCCGTTTCGTTGCACTTAAAAAGCACAATTAATGAGACCGATGACAAACCTGAAGATGAGAACATAGAAGATGTTGACTGATGATAATGATGAGAAAAGTGGCACATCAGACGAGAACACAGCGTATGGGGAGACTGGTGAAAGTGATGAGTTAGATGAGGTTTACCGACGCACCAACACGAATGTGTTATACAGTGTCAGCTAGACTGGGGAGTAAAATTCAAATGAAAAAAGTAAAGAAGGGGTAAAATTCAACAAAAAATCTAGGTAAATGCATATGCGGGAGTCATGTCAAAATTTCTATACAGGCTACTTTCCTTCAGAAAGCCCAGAACGAGAGAAGGGTCTGTGTGCTCATATAATGTCTTCAGGTATGGTGCAGTGTAGTACTTCTGACGAAAATTATACCAGGTCAAACCAACGGTCGGGACTGTGGGTAATGCGGCCCCCAGAGAACGGAGGGATGATTTGGTATTGACTAGAGCACGAATCGGTCATACTTACCTAACCCATGCTTGCTTGCTCTACGGGGAAGAGAGACCATATTGTATCCCCTGTGATTGCGATGTCACCGTCAGTCACATTCTCGTCGACTGCTATGAATACGCCCATATTGGCCAGAAGTATTACACTGTGCCAGACCTGAAGACATTGTTTGAGCACGTAGATCCCTTTCTCATTTTGGACTTTCTCAAAGAAAGTAACCTTTACAGGAAGTTTTGACATGACTCCCGCATTTGCTTTTGTATAGACATTTTTGGATTTTACCAAATGTTCTATTCAGCCAGTCTAGAACGGGACCACTGTCAGGTGGTGTCAGTTAAGTCAAAGTTTGTCCCTTGGGGACGTTGTTACTCCTTCGGGGAGCAGAGAACTCCTTCGGGAGTATTGTTTGGTTTTCGCCCCTGGCTCTTCGCCAGAGAGTCAGGGGACTTTTGGAAAAAAAAAACCAAATGTTTTTCCTTTTTAGTTTTACCTTTTTCATCTAGCTGACACTACATAACACATTTGTGTTGATGTGTCGTTAAATCCAATCTAACTAACTAACTGACGAATATGGGAGTATTCATAACAGTCAACGAGAATGTGAGTGACGGTGACAACACAATCACAGGGGGTGCAATATGGTCTCTCATCCCCATGGAGTAAATAGGCATGGGTAAGGTTATTGTGGCCAATACGAGCTCTAGTCAGGACTAAATCATCTCTCCGCTTACTGGGGACTGCATTACCCACAGTCCCGGCCGTTGGTTTTATTTGGTACAATTTGTTCTAGGGGAAGGAATCCCACAGTTCTTGCTATTTCGATTTCACATAGCAAGTGATCTCGGGATGATAATCAGTGTGCGGCAAGTACATGTTAGTGACGTCCATCTGTACAGCTTCTTTAGCAAGTATTCTTTGAGAGGGATGGCAAATTAAAAGAGGAAAGTACTGGAAGATGGTGACTGATGATAGTTCAGACAACGAGTCCTCAGCAGACAAAAGTTCTGATGAAACCCTGATAGTCAAAATGTCTAGGAAGAAGCATTGACAAACACACTGCAAGGCGCATCTTACTTGGTCCACAAGGAAGAGAAAGTGGATAAAGTTTTAATGCTTCCAAAAGGCAACAGGAGTAGCCAGAGTCAGTTAACACTTATAGTGAACAAAGGTGACAGAGTCCACAACTACACTGCCATAGAAGGGAAAGGAAATTTAATCTCTCGTAGCAGGGTTTGCGTTTTTCGCCGAAACGGGCGTTTTTTACGCCGACGGAAATTTTACTTACGACCAAAAATACATATCAGACGTAAATATAAATGTTGACTTTCGCATCTTTACGACAGGAAATTCAGCTCACTAGGGTAAATTGGGGCAAGTGGGACACTTAATGACATTTCGATAAAAAGCACAAAAAGGGTGGGGTAAGTGAGACAAGATTTTTAAGCAAGAAGATGAATTGATAACCAATTAAATTACCTGGTACACTTCTGTTAGGCCTCCATATGGGACTAAACATGGTTAAGTTTACGTATCAAATTAGGGTGAGCAAGTACCTCATGCATAAAATTTAACTGTCATATTTCTCATAAAATTTTACATCATGCAGAGTCAGTCCGCAACATTGGTTCAGGCCTTACAATGCTCACATACGTAAACAAATAACTGTTGCCACAAAAAACTGTTGCCCTCAAACCCCTGTACGTTTCATGAAACCACCAATCTTCTCCATCATCATCATCACCATAGAAACCCTCGCACAGTGCACAATAGTCATCTGTTTTATCACGATCATACCCTTTTGGTTGTCTGAAGAAAAGTCTTTTCTTCTGTGCTTTTTCTGCAGTTGAATTTTGTTTCTTTTTTTGTTTTTGCTTTTGAACTTATTTTTGTGGCTGCTGTTCCTTTTTCCTACCTTTCACACTCTTTCTAGCTTTGTAACTTCTTTGGCAGTAGCTTCATTGCTTTTCTTATGTTGCTTTTTCACTTTTATATTGAAAATCTCATCATCAGTGAGGCACCGAGCCTGAGTCACACAGCGTTTCTTTTCATCTCGTTTCACAACTTTCTTCACTACACGCAACTAAGCACTGCAGAGAAATCCACTACTAAGGCATCTGCGGTTGAATGGACTGGCCTGGCTCTGCAGCTTGGAACTGGACTGCTTTCATCATTTGCTGGGTCTGGTAATAGCCTGGCGGTGTTCCCAGTGCAGCTGGGACCTGGGTTACTTTTACCAGTTGGGGCCCCTGCGGGCACGGGGATGTAGAAAAGGCCGGATGCTTTCTCAGCTTGTCGTAAGCGGCGACTAACTTGTTTCCCATGAGTCGCGACTCGTGGTCGATGGAGGAGAGGGCCCTGGTGGTTGAGTGAAGGCTATAACTGTGGTTTGGTCCTAGTAACACAGCACCTTGGCCTCAAATTTACCTGGACGGGAGATTGGATAGGGCTGGTTCAACCAATTGGCTGGTGGCATCTTTACCCTGAGATTCCACTCTTTTAACTTTTTGCTTATTAACAGTAGTAGTAACTTTTCATGTTCTCGGCACCAAGCGGACTTTGCTTGTGTGCACCAGAGAAGTGGTTTTCTAGGAAGGCGGCTGCTCAATCAGCTCAATCGGGGTTGTTTCATACACGGCCTTGAATATAACACTGGCGTCAGTTTGTGATGTTTTTTTCACTTACGTTTGATGTCCTTTTGTTGGGCTCCATGGTTGGTCGAGAGCACCGGTGATGAAACTCATCTTTTCTAATATGGATTCTTCAAACTCAGAAAAACTTTGAAACAAACGTTTCAGGAGCGACTCTGGGTCCAGCTCTGACCCGGAGGCCCCTCCTATCTGGCCTAGGTCTCTTGTCTTCAATAGTGGTGACAAGACCCTTACAAACCTGTCACCTTTTGCCGTAAACAAGCGATAAAGAGTGTTACTGGCACCCCAAAATCAATTAAAAGGCTTCGTTCTGGGGAGATCTCCTTATCGAGGAACAACTTGTTGAAAACAAAGGCACTTGTTGATGTCCCGGTTCAGTTAACAACTCACAGGTCACTTAACAGCTCAAAAGGGCTCATGTGATGTCCAGATTTCAAGAACTGCTCTGATGAGGAGATTCTTAATAAGCTGGCATCTCAATATGTTAACCACGTCCATCGTATTTCAGTGCAAAGGGAGGGTGTCAGGAAGGCCACTGGCACCTTTATCCTAACTTCACTTGAAAAACACTGCAGATTGGCTACTTGCAGGTCATTATTTGAGCACATAGACGCTTCTCTCATTCTGGGCTTGCTGAAGAAAAGTGGCCTGTATAGAAATATTTGACATGACATGACTCCCGTATTTGCTGACACTATATAACACATTCGTGTTGGTGTGCGGTTAAACCCCGTCTAACTAACTAACCCGTATTTGCATTTACCTCGATTTTTTTTTTTTTAATTTTACCTCCTCTTTACTTTTTTTATTTGAACTTTACTCCCCATTCTAGCTGACACTACCATTCTAGCTGCATTATATAACACATTCGTGTTGGTGTGTCGTTAAACCTCAGCTAACTACTTGCAGGTCAGGGTTGAGGTCTAAATCCCGAACCCTGCCCGCTGCTTCAATTGCTATCGTTACGGACACTTTAAATCGAACTGCAGCAGGCCAGCAGTCTGCGAGAAATGTGACCAGGAGGGACAGCCATTAAAACCTGTGAGGAGCACTGACTGAGATGTTGTAATTACCAAGGTTGTCATCCTGAAAATAGCAAAGCATGTCCAAAATGGATGGAAGAAAAGCAGATCCAGAAAATAAAAGCCTCAAGCAACATTACTTACACAGAGGCAAGAGAAACTTTCCTTTCGCAAGATTCACGGCTCAACTATGCTGGGGCCGTGAAAACTGAATTCTCTACTGCAACCCAAACAGATGTCACCTGGCCAAGGGACAGCAGCTTCCCAAAACCCGTCACCAGCTTCCCAAAACCCGTCACCACCTTCCCAAAACCCGAAGCGGACAAGTGTCGTAAACCATCAAATCAGCCTTCAAACTCAGACAATACAGACGATGACAGCACCGACAAACAAAACACAAAGATCTAATCCTCCACAACAGAAACTAGAACTAGCAGCTATAAAACAACAGAAACAAGTAGAATATACAACAGTCCTGGGTAGGACTTTAAACTGCATCCGAATGTGCAGCTTGTTTAAGCGTGGGGATAATGAGGTTACCCTTTACCACAACTGCCTCCGGGGGCACCCTTGGGCAAGGTGCGCCTGTATTTGCCCAGTTCAGTTTGGGTTCCCGAAGAGAGTGGACGTTCCCGATCCCCTGCCGGGGTCGTTCGATCTCTTTGGGAAGTTTTGTTTTATATATGATACAATATGGTCTTTCATCCCCGTGGAGCAAATAAGCATGGGTAAGGTAAGCGTGACCGATGCGAGCCCTAGTCAGTACCAAATCTCTCCGTTTTCTGGGGGCTGCACCACCTACAGTCCCGACCCTTGGTTTGACTCTGTACAATTTGTTCTCAGGGAAAGAATCCCACAGTTCCTGCCATTTTGATTTTATGTGACCGTTGATCTTAGGATGATAATCAGTGTGGGGCAAGTGGAGGTTTGTAACGTCCATTTGTAGGGCTTCCGTCCATCGGTCGGAACTGGAGGACTTGGAGCCCCCAGTAAACGGAGAGATGATGTAGTTCTGACTAGGGCTCGCATCGGTCACACTCACCTCTCCCATGCCTATTTACTTCACGGGGATGAGAGACCATATTGTATACGCTGTGATTGTGCTGTCACCGTCAGTCACATTCTCGTTGACTGTTATGAATACTCCCATATTCGCCGCAAGTACTACGCTGTACCAGACCTGAAAACTTTATTTGAACAGAAATTTTTGACATTACTCCCGCATTTGCCTGGACTCTTTTAAGTGGAGCTTGATCCCGCCTCTTTAGTTAATTGTACCCCAACATTGCATGTTTTTCTTTTGTAGTAAAGGTGTGCGTCGGTCTGGCTTTTGATGTCGGGACCACCCGATCGTCGATTTGGACTTGACCAAGACCACCCGAAACCGACAACCCTTCGTTCTCAGACCACCCGGGACCAAACCGAAAAAAACCCGAAGCAATGTTTTACTACAAAAACGTAGAACTAGCATGATGTTCTTTATTACTGTGCTACTGAAAGATCACACAATTTGCGGACCATCACATTTGGCATCACGTTAAAATCAAGAGAGTTATAAAGCTAAGGAAGTAAACTTGAGATCAAAGAATAATCAGCCGGATAATACTTTACAAGATAAAGATTAAACTTGAGTTTAATTGATTTTCAAGTAAGACAATAGTGTTACCTTGCATTAAACCTAAGATCAAAGTGCAATCAATATGAGGGAGGGTTAGAAAATATAAAACTTACAATAAAATGACTTTCAGATAAAGCAAAAGTTGAAGGATAAAACCTGATATCAAAGTATAATAAAAAAAGAGCCAAAATGCTGATTTAATAAAGATCAGTATACAATATTAACTAACCACACCACACAACTATGCATCAAACCACAAAAATGTCAAAACCAAAAAATGTATTAGGTCTAATTAGACAAGTTTTGTTGCAGAACTAAAGTAATGACACTTTAAAGAGCCTCTTCCAATCCTATGTTTTCATTGTAAGTACTTGTTCGGATATCATTGGATACATTTCATCAGTTAATCACATTCTCATTGGCTGCTAGGAATACTCCGTCAGAAGTACTACACTGTGCCAAACTTGAAGACGTTGTTTGAGCACACAGATCCTTCGCTCATTCTGGACTTTCTCAAAGAAAGTAACCGTAACATGAAATTTTGACATGACTCCCACATTGGCTTTTGTTTAGATGTCTTAGTTTTTTGCCCAATCCTTTTTCCTTTTAGGTGATTTCACCTCACCATTACTTTTTTATCTAGCTGACACTATATAACACATTCGTGTTGGTGTGCCGTTAAACCCCATCTAACCTACCAAACCAAACCCAAACCCAACCCAACCCCACCCCAACCCAACCCAACCCAACCCAACCCAACCCAACCCACCAACCAACCAACCAACCAACCAACCAACCAACCAACCAACCAACCAACCAACCAACATATTTCAATCGGTCTTCTAGGCATGTCCAATGGACTTGAATCTGTCCTAATTCCGTCCAATAATTAAGGTAGTCACGTTTTCTTTTTCCCATCGACCATTACATGAGATATGAATGAGAAAAATCTGGTAGTCATCCCACAATTGTAATCCCACATGCTTATTTGCTCCACGGGGAAAAGAGACCATTTTGTATCCCTTGTGATTGCGATGTCACCGTCAGTCACATTCCCGTCGACTGCTATAAATACTCCCATATTCGTCAGAAATATTACAGTGTACCAGACTTGAAGACATTGTTTGAACACACGGACCCCTCTCTCATCTTGAATTTTCTCAAAGAAAGTGGCCTTTACAGGAAATTTTGACATGACTCCCCATTTGCTTTTGTCAAGACTTTAGGATTTTGCTCAATTTAATTCTTTTTTGAGATTTAGTTTACCCTACCTTTGCACTGTTCAATCTAGCTGACACTACATAACACATTCGTGTTGATGTGTCGTAAAATTCAAACTAACTAACCCACAATTGTAATCATGTCTCCATCCCAGCAAAATCACTTCATGAGCGACTTCGGTTTCGGGCGGTCTCGGTTTTGGGTCTGTGTACACCTTTATTTTGTGGGACCTGTTCTATTCAGCCAGTCTAGAACGGGACCACTGTCAGGTGGTGTCAGTTAAGTCAAAGTTTGTCCCTTGGGGACGTTGTTACTCCGTCGGGGAGCAGAACTCCTTCGGGAGTATTGTTTGGTTTTCGCCCCTGGCTCTTCGCCAGAGAGTCAGGGGACTTTTGGAAAAAAAGCCTTTATTTTGTAGATGACACTATATAGCACAATCGTGTTGGTGTGTCGTAAAATCTCATCTAAATTTTTTGTAGCAACGCTGAATTCCCATTCTGTATGCTGCATGATGATCTTGACTTCCCGTCCAGTCTTTCCTTTGTTACTGTACCCTTGCTTGTATCCACCCCCCCCCCCCCCACCTCCCTTCCCCCGTCACAATTTCTACTCAACATCTCTCCCGAAAACTTGCAGAGATAATGCAAAATATCCTTCGTAATATGTTTATCAACAGTCACTTCTGTTTCATCGTCAATGTTAAGAGTAACATTTTGTCCGTTTAAGCACCCGTAGCCTATTAGTGAGATGAGGTTTGACACCAGTTCTGGAGAAGGGGATATTTGTTGAGCGTTCTTCGTTGTGTCCTCTTCTTTACTGCTGATACGTCTCTCGATTAAGTTTCTCAATGAACTTGAGAAATGCGTTGCTCGTTTCTCATCTCCGCCTTTCCGTGTAGTTTAATACCCCAGCGAGCGGTCTATCTTATTTTCAGTTTCCGAAGCTCTGTAAACGCAGTCATGAAGTCGGCACTGAAACTTGATGACGCGGGATCTTTTTTCTTGGGGGGGGGGAGTCGAATTTTGATGCCGGCGGGATTCTTGCAAACGAGTACATAACTTGTGGAGAGGCTTCACAATTCGATGGTAGCGTTTGGAGTGTCACTATGTAATAAGTCTGCACCGCATGTTTTTGACGAGTGAGGGCAACTGATGTGTGGTGACGTTGGGCGCTTCTTCAGGTGGTCTGTAACCTTGTATGGTAATTTGTTCCATGGTCGCAGATGGTGAGCCAGTAAAAAATCGTCATTTGGGCTAACATGATCAAAACCTGACAAGGAAAAAAACATGCATATCAGTGCTCGAATGTACAAGCAACATTTTTTAGTCCGTAAAGGTAAAACATGCATGATGGTGATTAAGACCACGGACAGGGGGTTTAGGAGGGCAATGCCAAAGATATCAGAAGCATAGGTTCCAAACTTAAAGTGGACTCTCCGCGGATCGAAAATATCGGGGCGGAAGTGCGGATCGTTGTTCAGTCGTTTTCAAAACAAACGGGCACATGAATGTGTGATAAAAATATTAATACTTGTAAATTTCGGAGCATTGTTAAATCTAAGAAGCATCACTTCTAAATCAAAGTTACAAGGTTATTTCTTCCTCGCGGCATTCCAAATGGATACACATGAACATGAAATAAAAATGACAGGTTTGAGTTACAGGTCAGTTTATATGACATTCTCAAACAACGTACTTTTATATGGGCGTTTCATTTCTTAAGCGCTTACAACACAAAAGCAACCGGCACGTACGTGCGGTCAAGTTCCAGATAACTTACACAGAGAAATGTATTCTTCACGTATACACGGGAATGAGAGACCATATTGCATACCCTGTGATTGTGCTGTCACCGTCAGTCACACTCTCGTTGACTCTTATGAATACTCCCATATTCGCCAGAAGTACTACGCTGTGCCAGACCTGAAAACTTTATTTGAACAGACAGACCCGTCCCTTATTTTGGAACTTTTTCAAGGAAAGTAAACTATAGAAATTTTTGACATGACTCCCGCATTTGCCTGGACCCCTTAGTGGAATTTGAACCCGCCTTTTTAAGTTTTTTTTTACGTTTTTTTTTTACCCCAACATTGCACCTTTTTCTTCTTTTCTAGATGGCACTATATAACACAATCGTGTTGGTGTGTCGTAAAATCCCATCTAACTCACCAAATCTTCACGTATACATTGCGCACGTAAATCACGCTATTCTAGCAATAGTATTTCCTGTAAAGCACGCTTATTACTGTACGCATATCACCGACTAAAAGAGCACGCAAGCCAAACCTCACACTTTTGCAGAATATTATGCGTCTTCCCCCCTGCGGGTACGGGGTTATAGAATAGGCCCGGTGCTTTCTCAGCATATCGTAAGAGGCGACTAACAGGGACGACTTGTTTGCCGTGAGTCGCGACCCGTGTCGGTGGAGAAAGAGGGTCCTGGTGGTTGAGTGAAAGCTATAACTGCGGTTTGGTCCTAGCAACACACCACTTTGGCCTCAAATTCACCTAGTCGGGAGGTTGAATTGGCCTGGTTCAACCAATCGGTTGGTGGCGTCATGCTCCGACATCTCCACCTTACTGCTTTTCAACTTTGCTTTTAACATAGCGCTAACTTTTTATGTACTCGTCACCAAGTGGACTTTACTTGTGTGTTTCAGAAGAGTGGTTGTCTCAGAAGGCGGCTGCTTAATCCGGTCAATCGGGGTTATTGATTCATTTAATGGCCTTGAGTATATCACTAGTGTATCCCTGGCATCGGTTTGTGATGTACTTTTCCACTTACCTTTGATATCCCCTTGTTGGGCTCCACGGTGGGTGGGGAGCACCGGTGATGAAATTTCATTTTTTTTACTATGGATCCCCTTAAATTCTCTTAAATTAACTGGCAAACGTTTCAGGAGCGACTCTGGGTCTAGCTCTGACACAGAGGCCGCTCCCATCTGGCCTAGGTTCCTTGTGATAACAAGTTGTGGTGATGGAAAGAGTCTTAGTACTCTGTCACCTTTTGCCATTAATAAAGGTATTGAGGGTGTTGTAGGCACCCCTAAATCGATCAAAGGCTGCGATCTGGAGATATCCTTGTTGAAGTCAGTCGCAGTACACAAACAACTTGTTGAAAACAAAGTCTCTGGTAGATGTCCCCGTTCAGGTAACCCCTCACAGGTCCCTGAACAGCTCCAAAGGAGTCATAAGATGCCCGGTTATCAAGAACTGCTCTGATGAGGAGATTCTTGATAACCTGGCATCTCAGCATGTCAGCCACCTGTATCTCATTTCAGTGTTAACCTTAACACTGTTAAGGGAGGGTGTCAGGAAAGCCACTGGCACCTTCATCCTAACATTTAGCACCCCCAAACCACCGACAACACTGAAGATTGGCTACTTACAGGTAAGGGTTGAGATCTTTATTCCCAGCCCTGTCCGCTGTTTCAATTGCCAAAGGTACGGCCATTTCAAAACTCACTGTAGCAGGGCAGCGACCTTCGAGAAATGTGGCCAGGAGGGACATGCTGGTGATACCTGTGAGGAGTCGCCTCGTTGTGTAAATTGCCAGGGTTGTCACTCTGCCAACGACAAAACCTGTCCAAAATGGGTGGAGAAGAAGCAGATTCAAAAAGTGAAAGCTTCCAGCAACATAACATACAAAGAGGCTAGAAAACATTGTTGTCGCAGGACTCAGTGCTGAAGAGCTATGCTGGAGCTGTGAGGACTGCGAAAGTGTCTGCTGCAACCCAAACCGATATGACCTGGCCCAGGGACAGTCACTTTCCAAAGCCCATTACACATACGTTCCCAAAACCATCAGAGCTGTCTACAACATCCACGACAATACAGACGATGACAGCACCGACAAATATATCACAAAAATCTACACCCCTACAAAAGAAACCTAAACCACCACCAAAACCAACAACTACAAAACAGAGACAAAAGACGGAACCAACAAATGCAAGAGACACACCTAGAATTAAAATACAGACAAAGCAAAGCAAAGGGTCGGATGACCCTATCCAACTGTACAACAGATTTGGAGCATTAGAGGGGAACAGAGGAACTGACCTGCGCTTTTTAAGTACATCGAAAAGGCACATACAAACAAAAAACAAAACTCAAACCGGATCGGACAGGAACATAAAGGCAAAACTATCCACACACCACCAAATCAAACAGAAAATTATGTTCATTAGAAGAATAGAACCACACACACACACTGACAACCCAAACACCCCACAGACCAACCTCCCCCCGGCCACACTAAAAACAAAGACCACACACCCAAAGACAACACCACGCCGGACGGCAACACCAAGCCCGAAGGCAACACCACGCCCGAAGGCAACACCAAGCCCGAAGGCAACACCACGCCCGAAGGCAACACCACGCCCGAAGGCAACACTAAGCCCGAAGGCAACACCACGCCCGAAGGCAACACCACGCCCGAAGGCACCACTAAGCCCGAAGGCAACACTAAGCCCGAAGGCAACACCAAGCCCGAAGGCAACACCACGCCCGAAGGCAACACAACGCCCGAAGGCAACACTACGCCCGAAGGCAACAGCACTTAAAAAGCACCGGGGCAAATACAGGTGCACCTTGCCCAAGGGCGCCCCGGAGGCAGTTGTGGCAAAGGGTAACCTCATTACTCCCACGTTAAAACAAACTCCACAACCGGATGCAGTTTAAAGTCCTACCCAGGACTGACCTGCTTTTTTTTTTCTTTTTCTTTTAGTCCCCTGACTCTCTGGCGAAGAGCCAGGGGCGAAAACCAAACAACACTCCCGAAGGAGCCCCGCTCCCCGAAGGAGCAACAACGTCCCCAAGGGACAAACCCCGACCCAACTGACACCATCTGACAGTGGTCCCGTCTCAGACTGGCTGAATAGAACAGGTCCCACCCTGGGAGCTCCGCCGTCGTAATCTGGGATACTCCTGTGCCAGGTAAGTACTGACCTGCTTTCCACTGATTTTCCTAACCATAACCTATGCTTTTTTGACAGGAGCATTTGAATTTCGTTAGATATGTACTGTTTCCATGACTCTCGTTTGCTTGATTTAATAATGCGGTGCCAAGTGAACACAGACAAACCGGGATGTTGCACTCTTCAAACATCAACCATGTCGTGTTTCTTTGTGAACATGGTCCAATTCCGCCATGCCCACGCCACAGCCCGAAGACGTACATGAGGCCATTCGGTCGAGCTTTGTGTCGGGGACAGTTAAAAGTTTCCAGCTAGGATACAAGGGGCACAGCCAGGAAGGAAGGACGGTAGGTTTCGGACGGTTCCTGTCCGATCCGGTTTGAGTTTGTTTTTTGTTTGTATGTGCCGTTTCGATGCACTTAGGAAGGACGGTAGGTTAGCGTAAAAGTCCCTTCTGTTCAGTTTAGGTCTTCGACGAGAGCAGACGTGTTTTCGTTTCGCTCGTTTCGTGTCCTGGGTAGGACGTTAAACTGCATCCGGTTGTGGAGCTTGTTAAAGCGTGGGGATAATGAGGTTACCCTTTGCCACAACTGCCTCCGGGACACCCTTGGGCAAGGTGCGCCTGTATTTTTGGCCCAGTTTTGTTCAGTTTTTTGGTTTTGTGTAAATAGTGTAAATAGTGTATATAGTGTACATACTGTAAATATAGCAAGTTGACTCCACCCCGGACCCCTCGTGGCAGGTGGACCCCGCCCCGGACCCCTCGTGGCCCCTTGGGGCAGTTTGTGATGATTGCTTGGTCTGGTGTTTTGGTTTTTTGGTTGTTGTTGGGTGGTGGTTTGGTCTGGTGTTGTCTTTCGTTGGTGGTATGTAGTAATATTGGTTTAGGGTGGCCGGGGGGAGGTTGGTTTGTGGGGTATTGGGTTGCCAGTGTGTGTGTGGTTTTATTGTTGTAATGAACATAACTTTCTGTTTGATTTGGTGGTGTGTGGATAGTTTTGCCTTTATGTTCCTGTCCGATCCGGTTTGAGTTTTTGTTTTTTGTTTGTATGTGCCGTTTCGATGCACTTAAAAAGCCGTTTTCGTTTCGCTCTCGTCGTTTTACCGTGCTCAACTTGTATCACTGTGTGATAGCGATACCATTTATTGCAATTGTGCTTAAAACCTTATAGTGTGCTTCATCCTAAATTTTGTCCTTTGTAAACCCTGGTCAGAGTTTTTTCTTTTCATTCCGTGGCCTCGAGCCACACAAACGGGTGGTATGTGGTTGTGGGGAGTTGTTTTGGGGTTGGCTGCAGTGGCAGTTACTGGAGTTCAGTAGTAACAAAGACTCTTTTGTTCCCTGTTGCACGGTATGTGTGGTTTGTTTGGCATTTGTGTTTGGGACCCGTCATGGTTTTGTTTGGGTTTGGGATTTTTCTTTGGTTTGTCAGTGCCTGTTTCTACGTACTTAAAAAGCTATCGAGCCACACAAACTGCTGCTATGCCCGGAGGTCGGGATAGCACAATTGTTAAGTTGGAGTTTTCGTCTGGGGTGAGTGTCCCTCCCCCACAGGCGTTTACTGTGTTAAAAGACAATGGTGTCGAAATTGGAGAAATTGAGATGTTGCAGGCGCTTGAGGCCCGCAACACGTATGACCTTAAGTTTAAGTCTGATGCTGCCCGTGTTAAGGGTGTGTCATGCCTGAAGGGGGTAGAGGGGCTCACTGTCACCCCATATGATGGCTCTGTGGCGGTGACGGTGCTTTACCTTCCCTTCGAGGTCGATCAGCGCCTGGTTGCGAGGGTTCTTAGTCAATACGGAACTGTCTCTGAAATGCGGTGGTGTAAATATACTGCGGGTGAGTTGAAAGGTATATTTAATGGCAAGAGACAGTTCCGTATGGAACTGGTGAGGGACATTCCATCGTTCCTCTTCATAGGGGGTTCCAAGGCCCACATTAGGTACTTTTGCCAGCCCCGTACCTGTTTTAGATGTGGAGAGGAGGGGCACGAAGCCAAGTCGTGTCCCAACAGACGTTGTGGGAAATGTTTGCAGTTGGGGCACGGCAAGGCAGAGTGTCCCAACGAGGTACGGTGCAACCTCTGTGGGGAGGAGGGACATGTGTTTGGTTCCTGCCCCACATCGTACTCTGCTCATGTCAGTGCCGATGTGGGGTCGGCACCTGAACCCTCGCAAACAGGCCCACAATATTCAACCCAGGAATTAGAGGAGGCGGCAATTGAGGTGGAGCAGGACTTCCTTGCCTCTAAGCAGTGTGAGGGGGGTACTGGGACTCCTGAGGCAGACTGTCCGCCATCGTTGGCAGCGGCACCCGGACAGGTTGAAATAATAACATTAGAGGAGGACCTCGATCTGTCCTCAGACTCGGCGATGTCGGATGGCGGGGAGCGTGCCTCAGAGCCTCCTCCAAAGGATCCACCTTCGGGGGAGGGTTGGTTTGATTTGTGTGCGGGGGAGGGGCCAGAGTCTGCACTAAAGAGGTCGGTTTCGGGCGAAGTATCAGACAGGGGAACCCATCACTCTGGGACGCCCGTACAGAGCCCACGGATTAAAAAGATAAGGTCCCAGTCAGAGTAGTTAGTGTGAATGGTTTTGCCTTTGTGTCCCCGTTTTCTTTTGGGGTTTCTGTTCTGTTTGTTTCTGTGCCCATGCATGCCACAAAGGTTATTTGGTAGTTCAGTGTAAATAGGTTTGCTTTGTTCCACATTAGGTCCGCCCGGCTACAAGCATGTAAAGAGCACATCACATTGTTAATATTGTAAATAGTGGGGGTTGGCCACATGAATGCTGGCCTGGTGTATATAGTTGTCCTTGTGTTTCATGTCACGTCCGGTGTTTTGTTCCGGAGCACGTAAGGAGCACCCATAGTTACAAAAAAGCATTGAACAGACTCAACCTGAACACTCTTCTGTTGATGTAAATGGGTATGTAAATAGTTTTGCCTAGTGAGATTGTGAATGGTCCTATGTAACTGGTTTGGGTTCGGGCGGTTTTGTACATAGTTATCGCAGAAATTTTGTTTGCTAGCGCAATGTACAGAATTCTGTAAATCGTTCACCTTTGTATTTTTGTCCGGTCATGTTTAAGTTCTCCTTTGTTTCATCGTGCCCGTTTCTACGTACGTAAAAAGCTCCCTTCTGTCTGAAGGCCGATTGGGCGCGTTCACATTACATAAGAAGTTCCCGCAAGGATGATTTATGGTGATGCAAACCAACCGGCCCTCGTGATCAGAATCAGAATCAACTTTTCCGACCAGGGGAGTCCATCTTGGTGACACTAACCGTAGGAAGCGTGCAAACCCCCACCCCATTCATAGGAACAGGTGTTGACATCGTCCTCGTTCACAATGTTGGTTCCTGGAGGAAAACGAAGTCCACACCCAGGATTTGCAAAACTGGAATATTCTGGACCGCTTCCGACTGTCACTCATGCCGTTTACGTTCAGGGTCATGAGGGACAGGGGGTCAGTCATGGTGGAATATGTAACTACACATCTGTCTCTGACCTCGCCTTTTTATTCTTACATGGACGTGGTACTGGTGGCCCAGAAGGATGTATCCCCTTCGACTGACTCCTCGCGTGAGGCCGACCTTTTTAATTTAGACTCTGGTTCTACACCCTCACACAAATCAAACCAGCCCTCCCCGGATGGTGGGTCCCTTTGGTGGAGGCTCTGAGGCAGGTCCCCAGCATCTGACATGGCAGTCAGTCTCCGAGTCCGATGAGAGTTGAAGGTCATTCTCCACTGTTAATCCAGCCTCCCCTGGTGTCGAAGAGGATACCCCAGAGACCCCTTCACATTGTTTAGAGGCGAGGAAATCCTGCTCAACCTGATGTGCCACCTGATTAGGTGAAGGGGACCTAGGTTCCTCCACCATAGGTTCTGGGCCTGACTGCGAGGGTTCATGTTCCGGCCCCACATCTGCACTGCTGGCACGGGCTGAGTACGAAGAGGGGCAGGAACCAGAGACGTCCCTCCCCCCCCCCCCCACAGAGGTTACACCGCACCTCGTTGGGACACTCGGCATTTTCGTGCCCAGCCTGCAGGCACTTGCCACAACGTCTGTTGGGACACGACTTGGCTTCGTGCCCCTCCTCTGAACAATTAAAACAGGTGCGGAGCTGCCCAAAGTATCTTATATGAGCTTTGGAACCCCCTATGAAGAGGAAGGACGGTATTTCCCTCTTCAGTACCATACGGAACTCTCTTTCCGTTCAAGATGCCCTTCAGCTCACCTTCCTGGTAGGTGACCCACCGCATATCGGAGACAGTCCCGTACTGACTGAGAACCCTCGCCACCAGGCCCTGATCGACCTCAAAGTTCAGGTACAGAACTGTCACCACCACATAGCGATCATATGGGGTGACAGTGAGCCATTCCAGCCCTTTAAGGCGAGACGTACCCTGAATTCGGGCAGCATCTGACCTGAACTTTAGGTCGTACGTGTTGCGGGCCGCAAGCGGCTGCAACATCTCTATTTCTTTTACCTCCACACCATTGTTCTTTAACACAGTAAACGCCTGCGAGGGGAGAAACGCTCGCCCTGGACGAAAACTCTTTACTTAAGAATTGTGCTATCCCGACTTCCGGGCATAGCAGCAGTTTGTGTGGCTCGAGGCCCCGAAATGAAAGGAGAAAAAACCTCAGAACTAGTTTTTTACAAAGGTCAAAAACAGGATGAAGTAAGAAAAACACAAGCTACACAGAAACAAGACGCAGTGCTTTTTAAGTGCATAGAAACGGACACTCTCAAACAGGAAGAACCAAATCCGGACCAGCATGAACACAACCATGAACTACTTACAATCATTTACCTTACACCAAGCTAGCAAAACAACATTTCTGTGGCCAATATATACGACACCCCCAGACCACCACACATGACCATTTACAAATAGGAAAACAACACCCGCCAGAAGGCAGCAACACACACCCGAAGGCAACACAACACGCCCGAAGGCAACACCACGCCCGAAGGCAACTTCACGCCCGAAGGCAAGACCACGCCCGAAGGCGACCCAACGCCCGAAGGCGACCCAACGCCCGAAGGCGACCCAACGCCCGAAGGCGACCCAACGCCCGAAGGCGACCCAACGCCCGAAGGCAACTTCACGCCCGAAGGCAACAACACGCCCGAAGGCAACACGTAAAAAGCACAGGGCAAATACAGGTGCACCTTGCCCAAGGGTGCCCCGGAGGCAGTTGTGGTAAAGGGTAACCTCATTATCCCCACGCTTAAACAAGCTCCACAACCGGATGCAGTCCTACCCAGGCGCGGTCACAAGTAAATGTACACGACCATTATCAACTGCAACACAAGGACGCTATAAGGTTTTATGCACAATTGCCATAAGACAGCTTGAGCAGACAACTGTGCTCTACCCAACAACACCGTTGCCAGTGAAACTTCAGAGCTGATACTGAAGGAAGCCACACCGATTCATCTGAAATTCTGTGGAAATGCCCCTCTCATATGACATCTAGAAATGAAATGTGATTTGATAAAGGGTCATTTGACAGTGCTTTGACGTTATTAAATAATTTCTGAGGACTCTCTTCTGTAAAAGCACTGCAATATTTCCTGAAGTAAATTGAATCTATAAGTGTAAAAAGTGCCAAGAGTCCATTTCCCCAGTTACTCTTCATACTCATCAAGTTTGCCGTTAATTTCCATGCCTGCTATAAATTCACAGTCTCGATAAAATACATTCAGAAAAACTGTCTTTGAATGGCCTTTGAAAAATAAGGTGAAATCACATCCACTGCGTTTATATAGCATTTGCAAATATGGAATCGCAGGAAGGTTGTTTATCCCTATTTTCTGAAGCTGGAGATCTTTTCTAAGGCCTGTAACAAAAAAAAAAAAAAAAAAATCATGTTTAATGAATAAATCATCTCCTTTTGCTGACCTTAATTGTACCAAAATTTCTTTGTCACTCAGCCGTGACATGAGAGGTAGGCCAACGTGGAGAGTGTCTCTATCTGGAGAATATGTAACAATTTCTTGCATGTGGTGACTTGCATGCTTTTTAAGTGCATCGAAACGGCACATACAAACAAAAACAAAAACTCAAACCGGATCGGGCAGAAACATAAATGCAAACTATTTACAAACAACTAAATCAAACAGAAAATTATGTTCATTACAGTAATTGAACTATATGTACAGATACATACACATATATACATATTTACAACATATTTACAACCAAGCACCTCACAAGCCACCCACATACAATCACAGCCCCATTTACAAATTACAGTAGTTCCATATTTACAAACAAAATCAATATTTACAAGTTGACTACCACCCGGCCCGCCCTCACCGAAACAAGCGGACCCCACCGCCTACCGAATGCCGATCTTGGCAAACGGACGAAGTCCGACTCCACCCTCAGCTTAACCTCCGCCCTCACCGACGCCAGGACGACATCAGCAGGCCTCCCCACCCCCCTAAAAACAATGTTACATCGGTCTCTCCATAAGGCTAGCTTTATGGAGGCCGAAACAAAGGTAAGTATGTCCTGAACACTTGTATTGCATGGCGGAGGTGAAAGACCATACAAAGCATAGCCCTGGCTGACAGCCCAGGTGTTACACAACGTTAGGCGGTCAGTCAGGACTTGAAACCATTCCCAGAATAGAGCCACATAGTCACACTGCCAAAACACATGTGACACACTCTCCCACTTTGTGCATCTTGTGCGGGGGCAAATACCATCTCCAAGACGCCACCGAAGGCGCTTGAGATTAGTTACAATGGCGTCATGTGCGATTCGCCACAACAGGTCTCGCCTGCGGTAATCTAATGATCTGCTGTGGACTACACGCCACACTTCCGGCCCAGAAGCAAAGTGGTTGGGTTGGACCTGGCCAACCAATTCATCAAAAACAGCCCGGTATAGGTCCCTTGCACTTGACTGTGAAACATCCCCCACTGTTGACATAATACGGAGCGTTTCCCTCATTTGACTGTATGCCCCCGTGGGTCTCCAGCTGTGGGGTTCACTGTTACTAAACAGGGAGGGAAAGAACCGACGGAATGATAATCCCCCCCAATAACGGACAAAATAGACAAAAGGCATTCTGCTGTCCACAGCACTGTAAACACACTTGGTCAGGAGAAAACGGAGCTTGGAAGGAAAATGCACAAGGCCCAACCCTCCGCGCCTAAGATCCTGGTATACCACCCCTCTTCTAACCAGCTCCGTCCCCCCTGACCATAAAAAACTAAACACAGCCCTCTCGAGTCGCACCAAGACACGCTCTGGAGCAGCCAGAACAGTGCCCGGATACCACAAGAGAGGGTAAATAAAACGATTGATAACTGTTACCTTTCCCAACAGGCTAATGTGGCGATCGCCGAAGTCCTTCAACCTAGCCACCACTAGGTCCACTTTCTCATTCCAGGTAAGTAACTCGGGTGAACCATAACCAAACCATATACCATTGATCTTTATGGCGTCGTCTACCCATGATGCCGCAAAGGGCAGTTTTTTCGACCGCCACTTACCTAGACGGAGTCCTTTGGTCTTAGTGGGGTTCAGTCTGGCACCTGTGGCTCTTTGAAACTTAGACAACGTGCCAGTAAGGGCCCTGAAGGAAGCCAGGTCGGAGACTACGCAAGTGACATCGTCAGCATACTGAAGGCACTTAACTTCAGCACCACCGGGTATGCGAAATGGTCGAAACAAAGGCTCAACTGGGAAGGCTCTAGCAAGGGATTCACTAAACAACACATAAAGTAGAGGTGATAGGGGGCACCCCTGCCGTACCCCACGTTGGACTCTGAAGGGGTCCGAGGGTAACGATAACCCGACTGTATACGCTATTATACAGTAAGGAGATCCATTTAACAAAAACTGGATTCAAGCTAAATTTCTTCAAAATTTTAAAGAGGAATCCGTGATCAACCATGTCGAAGGCCTTCTCCTGATCGAGGGAGACTAGCGAACATGGAAGATCACGGTCCATCACGTATTCTACTAAGTCCCGCACCAACAGAGGTTCTGCTGAATACTGTGTCCCCGCACCGCACATGTCTGAAAGGACCCAACAAGATCCGGCATAACTGTTCCTAGCCTGTTACAAAGGGCTTTCGCCAGAATCTTGTAGTCTACATTTAACAGGGTGATTGGCCGTTTATTTTTCGGTAAAAAAGGTAATGGTGAGGTGAAATCACCTAAAAGGACAAAGGATTGGGCAAAATACTAAGATATCTGAAGAAAAGCCAATGTGGAAGTCATGTCAAAATTTCATGTAAAGGTTACTTTCTTTGAGAAAGTGTAGAATGAGCGAAGGATCTGTGTGCTCAAACAACGTCTTCAGGTTTGGCACAGTGTAATACTTCTGAGGAATATGGGAGTATTCATAGCAGTTAATGAGAATGTGACTGACGGTGACAGCACAGTCACAGGGGACACAATATGGTCTCTCATCCCCATGGAGCAAATAAGCGGTGGACTACACTATCAAGGGAATTTGTAGCTTAGGTACGCTTTGTCGACATTGTTACCATCAAATCCACCTGCAATGATCATTAACTGATCCTGGGGGGAAACATTTTGTGAATGCAACTTTAATAGCTGTGAGGACAGAAAGTTTACAAGGAGGCGTTTTTGACTTCGAACAGCCAAGAACTTCTTCCAGTTGTCACTTGGTGGGCATGGAGTATCAGGAAGATTTTTGTGTACTCAACTTTCTCACTTTGAACATGCCTACGGTCTTTTTCAATGTCCTTTGCACTTGAGCAGTGCCTCTGGGGATGATCAAACACAATGTGTGTTTCCCTTGCCTTGAACTGGTGGACTGACTTTTGGACCCAACGCCTGTATAAAAAAAAATTGCATACTTTACTCCTGAAAGGTTGTATGGACTCGAAGTGAGGGACAATGAATTAAGAACATACCCTCTACAATGTAACAAAATGTCAGATCATTGGTTTCATAATTAATACTTAAATAAAAGAGTAGGGATATCTTTTCCGATATTCAGAGGCAGAGCTTTCCTTAGAGGCCTTAACCGACAACTGATCTGCAGTACATATGGCTTTTGGAAGACACAAAAATTGCATAAGGGACTACTGAACAGGTTGATTTGAAGATTAAGAATAGTTAGATGGGACTTTACGACACACCAATACGATTGTGTTATATAGTGTCATCTAGAAAAGGAAAAGGTGCAATGTTGGGGTAAAAAAGAAACTTAAAAAGGCGGGGTCAAATTCCACTAAAGGGTCCAGGCAAATGCGGGAGTCATGTCATAAATTTCTATATAGTTTACTTTCCCCGAGAAAGTCCAAAATAAGGGAAGGTTCTGTCTGTTCAAATAAAGTTTTCAGGTCTGGCACAGCGTAGTACGGAGAGCTGTTACTGAAGGGTGTTTTAGGTCATGGCCTTTAAGTTCTAAAAGGCTGGATAGTGAATCTGTGAACACGATGAACTAGTGAATTTCCGAGGTTTCAATCAGATGGAATGCCATCTTAAGTGAAGACTAAGAATAAGCAATCTGTCTTCGAAGAGAGGCAATCTGCATCTTGTGGTCTTTAAGTTCTTTCGTTTCAGAGCATTTCTCTTCTTTGTGGTAGGTCTTTAAGTTCCTCCTACACCTTTTTGGTGGTTTTTGTCCAGCGGTGCTGAGGACAACACACTTTATGTATGCATTAAGGTCAGCTTCCCCCTTTTCATAAAAAGGTTTTCAATCATCTGAAACCTGTGGGGATGCAATTTCACCGGTAAAAAGTTGGGTAATATTGTCTGGCTGACTATTTGGGGTGAAAAGGCTATGAGCTTCATCAAGTTTCTCTATGTAACATTTGACATTGTCTTCATTTACTTTATATACATCAGAAAGTTTAGACGAAGCCACTTCAGAGTTGAAAAACCTTCATAAACTGAGCCCCTAAAAGGGAGGTAATGAACAGGCCGAGATAAGCCCCATTAAGCTCGTCATTGCCATCTTAACTTCTCCATTCGCAACAAAAGAGGAAAATAATGACAGCTGATGTGGATACACTGCTTCCCATGACTAAGTAAGAAAAACACGTGTCTTTCTGAAACCAGAAGCAGATGCCACTGCTGTATGTGTTGCACCTTTGTGGAGAATACCTAGCAACTGCCTGAGACCTGCATCGTTGTAAATTTTCATAAGGGGGGGGGGGGGGGGGTTTGTACATTTTTGAGGAGATGCCACTCCCCAAGACAGGGTAGCAACGAATCTAGATCTTCTCCATACACTCTTTGCCTCAATATGTTCATAAGTTTTGGCATTTCCAGCAACAACTAGATGGCTGGTAGTTTTTCCCACACCATGTTTGTCGTGTATGTCAAGAACATGCCTAGTTGTATCTGCATTATCAGCAGGCTCAGCTAGTATACTTGTAAAGTGAACTACTGATTGACCCGTATGAGCCGGAAAAAAGGGTGCCACAGACGATTTGAAATCTGGAAGACAAATCTCTAGGTTTTCAGTAAAATAAATCTGGCAAACATACATAAATATCTTTCGTATCAAATGGCTCAAAGCTTATTCTTTACCATCTGACAGAGAAAAATGAGTCAATTGTTGAAGTTTCTTAATGATGAGAATGCTTGGCAACTGCTGGAGGATGTGGTGGAAGGCAAGATGATCCCTTGTGGAACAAGTTTTTAGTACCAAAGGATCAACTTCCCTGGAACTGGAAGGGATTGCTTTTTGTGGTGTAGCTGTTGTAAAGTCATCATTAGTCATGTTCGAAAATGGCTCCACTGCTTGAATTGAAGTGCCATGCAATGCCCTGTCTGCATTTCCAGCAGACACTGCAGCAAAATTAGAACTTCTATCAATGATATCTACTGATGCAAATGCAAATCTATTTGACAAAATGGAGGGTTTCTTTTCCATTTCCTCCAAAGCTATCGCAGTTTGGAAACGTTGAAATGTTGATTTGCTTAGTTATGCCGAATGCTGGCATTGACTGAAAGCATATAGATGATGACAGTGAATACCTTACCACCATATCAGGAAGAGCTATGTGAAAAGAATAAAAGGCCCACCTTTACAGAATTCTTTTTAGACTTTGGCAACAATGTTATAACACCTGTGCGCTGCGAGGGAGTCAATGAGCCAACAAGGAAGGCAGAGGCGAATACGTCACGGAGATCGTGTCCGACGGTTCCCCAGAAGCGTTTGTAAATTCCACATGCTTATAACATGTATGAGCTGATGTGATAATTCCATTTGAGTGTGGAGTCTCCTACTAGCTGAAAGTGGGGTAGCCTGTATCAGTGCTGTCTTTCTGTACTTTTTTAAAAGCACGGTACTTTTTTTTTTGGTCATCCTTACTTTTTTTACTTTTGCATTTTGTAGCCTACTTTTTTTTTCTTTTAGCACTTCTTTTATTCTCTTTTTTCAAATCATTGGGAAAAGTGGAAGAGGGTGTTGAAAATTCCTCACTCCCTACTGATGAGTTAGAATCTAAAAGTTTCTTTTCAGACTGCTGTTGGGGGTAATGCAGCCCCCAGAAAACGGAGAGATGATTTGGTACTGACTAGAGCACGAATCGGTCATACTTACCTAACCCATGGAAGAGAGAGACCATATTGTATCCCCTGTGATTGCGATGTCACTGTCAGTCACATTCTCGTCGACTGCTATGAATACTCCCATATTCGTCAGAAGTATTACACTGTGCCAGACCTGAAGACATTGTTTGAGCACGTAGATCCCTTTCTCATTTTGGACTTTCTAAAAGAAAGTAACCTTTACAGGAAGTTTTGACATGACTCTCGCATTTGCTTTTGTCTAGACTTTTAGGATTTTTCCCGATGATTTTTCCTTTTTAGTTTTACCTTTCTTATCTAGCTGACACTACATAACACATTTGTGTTGATGTGGGGGCTTTTACGTGTTAAAAACGGACACGGCCAGACCGGCCGTGTTGATGTGTCGTTAAATCCCATCTGACTGACTGCTGTTGGGTGTGACCATATATTGAGTGCCAGTGCATGCCAAACAAGTGAGCTTTTTAAGTACGTAGAAACAGGCACTGGCAAACTTAAGAAAAATCCCAAACCCAAACAAAACCATGACGGGTCACAAACACAAATGCTAAACAAACTATACATACCGTGCAACAGGGAACAAAAGAGTCTTTGTTACTACTGAACTCCAGTAACTGCCACTGCAGCCAACCCCAAAACAACTCCCACAACCACATACCACCCAAACAAATTCCGCCCACACGCCCAAAGAAAACACCACGCCCGAAGGCAACTCTACACCCCACTGCAACAACACGCCCGAAGGCAACACTACGCCCCAAAGGCAACACTATGCCTGAAGGCAACACTACAAGTGCTTTTAAGTGCATCGAAACGGCACATACAAACAAAAAACAAAAATTCAAACCGAATCGGACAGGAACATAAGGCAAAACCATCCACACACCACCAAATCGGTCGGTCGGTCGGCCTCAGGCGGGGTGTTAGACCAGGGGGTTCACCATTCGGAAGACCCCACACCGAGTTCACAAAGTAAAAAGGTCAGGTCCCAGGTAGATACGTAGCCACTCATTACACCATGGCTAATCCCCTGTCCCTCTTGACTCTAAATGTTAACGGTATGAGGGACAGTCGGAAGCGGTCAAGAATATTCCAATTTTGCAGAACACTGGGTGTGGACTTCGTTTTCCTCCAGGAGACCCATATTGTGAATGAGGACGATGTCCACACCTGGTCCTTTGAGTGGGGTGGGGGTTTACATGCTTCCTTTGGTTCAACAACATCTTGTGGTTCAGTTATTTTAGTTTCGCCTAGGTGGACTCCCCTGGTGGGAAAAGTTGATTCTGATCATGAGGGCCGGTTGGTATGCATTACCATAAGACACCCTAGTGGGAAATTTTTCCTGTGTAACGTGTATGCGCCCAATCGGCCTTCAGACAGAAGGGACTTTTTCATGACCCTGCCATCCTTCGTTCCTGGCAGTGCTCTGTGTATCCTGGCAGGAGAGCTTTTTAAGTGCATCGAAACGGCACGTACAAACAAAAAACGAAAAAACTCAAACCGGATCGGACAGGAACATAAACGCAAAACTATCCACACACCACCAAATCAAACGGAAAAGTATGTTCATTACAACAATAGAACCACACACACACTGATAACCCAATACCCCACAAACCAACCTTCCCCCGGCCACCCTAAACCAATATTACTACATACCGCCAACGAAAGACAACACCAGAACAAACTACCACCACCCAACAACAACCAAAAAAACCAAAACACCAGACCAAACAATCATCACAAACTGCCCCAAGGGGCCACGAGGGGTCCGGGGCGGGGTCCTGGCAGGAGACTTTAACTGCGTCCCCGACACACAGCTTGACCGAATGTCCACATGTACGTCTTCGGGCTGTGGTGTTGGCACGTCGGAATTGGACATGTTCGTAAAGAATCACGACATGGTTGATGTCTGGAGAGCACAACATCCCGGCTTGTCCGTGTTCACTTGGCACCGCCCTGATGGCACGGACGCCTCAAGGTTGGACCGGGTGTACTCTCCACCTGCACTGTCACCGAGTGACTGTGAAGTTGTGTCATGTCCAATTTCGGATCATGATGCAGTTACTGTCTCCTTTCAGCCTCCAGACTCATGGCCAACAGGGAGGGGGTTCTGGAAAATGAACACAGATATTCTAACGGAGGCTGACTATAGCGAACAGTTTGAAGCCAGGTACGAAGGGTGGCGAACATTGAGGCCGGCCTTCTCAACAGATTTAGAGTGGTGGGACGACGTAAAGTCCCGCATCAAACAGTTTACAGTTGAGTACTGTGTAGCAAGAGCTCGTCGAAAAAGGGAGGAGTTCCTCTCACTCTGCTCTAGGGAGAGGAACGGGGACACCTCCGCACTTCACGCAATCCAGCAGTACCTTGATCAAAAATTGTGCGGGGCCCGCGTTCGTGCTCGCGTGCATTGCGTGGAGGCGGAGGAAAAACCAACTATCAAATTCTACCGGGATGTCACAAAGTATGCCATCGATCGCCGCATAAAAAGAGTCCGTGACGTCCACGGTGTCGTACAATAAGGACCCTCTCGACATCGTAGAAGTATTTAAAAGCTTCTATGGGCAGCTATATACTCAGGCAGATGTCGATGAAGACCTTCAAAAGTCCCTGTTAGATAATATTGATAAGAGATCAGATCTAGAGATCAGAACGATGAACTTGGTTCCCCGTTGACTGTTGACGAGCTCTGGAAGGCAGTGGCGAAGATGAAAGGCGGAAAGGCGCCTGGGTCCGACGGTATTCCTTTCCTTCAGGGAGCAGAACTCCTTCGGGAGTATTGTTTGGTTTTCATCCCTGACTCTTCGCCAGAGTCAGAGCAGTCCGTGACGTCCACGGTACAGTACAGAAGGACCCTCTCGACATCTTGGAAGTATTTAAGACCTTCTATGATCAGCTTTATACGCGGGCAGATGTCGATGAAGGCCTTCAAGACTCCCTTTTAGATAATATTGACAAGACCCCCTCTAAGGAGCAGAATGATGGACTTGGTTCTCCCCTGACTGTCGACGAGCTCTGGAAGGCGGTGGCGAAGATGAAAGGCGGAAAGGCGCCTGGGTCCGACGGTATCCCAGTGGAATTCTACAAACGCTTCTGGGGTACCGTCGGACACGATCTCCGTGATGTATTCGCCTCTGCCTTCCTTGCTGGCTCATTGAGTCCCTCGCAGCGCACAGGCGTTATAACATTGTTACCAAAGTCTGGAGACCCACTAGAACCGAAAAACAAGCGACCAATTACCTTGTTAAATGTAGACTACAAGATTCTGGCGAAAGCCCTTTGTAAAAGGCTAGGCACGGTCATGCCGGATCTTGTAGATTCTTTCCAGACATGTGCGGTGCGGGGACACAGTATTCAGCAGAACCTCTGGTTGATGCGGGACTTAGTTGAATATGTGATGGACCGTGATCTTCCATGCGCACTTGTCTCCCTCGATCAGGAGAAGGCCTTCGACATGGTTGATCAAGGGTTCCTCTTTAAAATCTTGAAGAAGTTTTGTTTGAATCCAGTTTTTGTTAAATGGACCTCTTTACTGTATAATAGTGTATATAGTCGGGTTATCGTTAATGGCCTACCGTCGGACCCCTTCAGAGTCCAACGTGGGGTACGGCAGGGGTGTCCCCTGTCACCTCTACTCTATGTATTGTTTAGTGAATCCCTTGCAAGAGCCTTCCAAGTTGAACCTTTGTTTCGACCATTTCACATACCTGGTGGAGCTAAAGTCAAGTGCCTCCAGTATGCTGACGACGTCACATGCGTAGTCTCCGACCTAGCTTCCTTCAGAGCCCTTACTGGCACGCTGTCTACTTTTCAGAGAGCGACAGGTGCCAGACTGAACCCCACCAAGACCAAAGGACTCCGTCTAGGTAAGTGGCGGTCGAAAAAACTACCCTTCGCGGCATCATGGGTATACGACGCCGTAAAAATCAATGGCATATGGTTTGGTTACGGTTCACCCGAGTCACTTACCTGGAATGAGAAAGTGGACCTGGTGGAAGCTAGGTTGAAGGACTTTGGCGATCGCTACATTAGTCTGTTGGGGAAGGTAACAGTTATAAATCGTTTCGTTTACCCTCTCTTGTGGTATCCGGGCACTGTTCTGGCCGCTCCAGAGGGTGTCCTGGTGCGACTCGAGAGGGCTGTGTTTAGGTTTCTTTGGTCAGGGAAAACGGAGCTGGTCAGAAGAAAAGTGGTGTACCAGGTTCCTAGGCAGGGGAGATTGGGCCTTGTGCACTTTTCTTCAAAGCTCCGTTTTCTCCTGACCAAATGTGTTTTTAGTGCTGTCGAAAGTCAGATGCCGTTTGCCTACTTTGTCCGTTATTGGGGTGGATTATCATTCCGTTGGTTCTTTCCTACCCTGTTTAGCAACAGTGTACCTCACAGTTGGAGACCAACGAAGGCATACTGTCAGATGAGGGAGACACTACGTATTATGTCAACTGTAGGGGACGTTTTGCAGTCCAGTGCGGGGGACCAATACCGGGCCATTTTTGATGACTTGGTTGGTCAGGTCCAACCCAACGACTATGTGTCAGGGCCGGAAGTGTGGCGTGTCGTCCACAGCGGGACACTCGATCACCGCCGGCGTGACCTGCTGTGGCGCATCGCACACGACGCCATCGTAACGAATCTCAAGCGCCTTCGGTGGCGTCTTGGAGATGGCATTTGCCCCCGCACTGGATGCACCGGGTGGGAGACTGTGCCCCATGTGTTTTGGCAGTGTGGCTTTGTGGCCCTCCTCTGGGAGTGGTTTCAAGCTCTGGCTGATCGCCTCACGTTTTGTAACACCTGGGCGGTCAGCCAGGACTACGCTTTGTATGGTCTGTCACCCCCGCCATGCAATACAAGTGTTCGCGGGATACTTACCTTTGTTTCGGCCTCCATAAAGCTGGCCTTGTGGAGAGACCGGTGTAATATTGTGTTTAGGGGAGAGGGGAAGCCTGCGGACGTCGTCCTGGCGTCGGTGAGGACGGAGATTAAGCTGAGGGTGGAGGCCGACTTCGTCCGTTTGCCAAGGTCGACGTTCGGCAGGTGTTGGGGTCCACTTGTTTCAGTGCGGGCGGGCCGGGTGATAGTTAATTTGTAAATATTATAAATATTGAAATTGCAAATAGTCCTACGTGATTGGCTTGGGTTTGGGGTGGTTTTGTACATAGCACAGACATTTTGTTTGCTAGCGCAATGTACAGATTTCTGTAAATAGTTCAGAGTTATGTTTTTGTCCGGTCAGGTTTAAGTTCTACTTTGTTTCTTCGTGCCCGTTTCTACGTACGTAAAAAGCTCCTCACCACCAAATCAAACAGAAAATTATGTCCATTACAATAATATTAACCACACACACACACTGACAACCCAAATACCCCCTCTGGGGGCTGCATTACCCCCAAATGCCAAACAAGTGCTTCTGCCTTCAGGATCTGCTGAGGAAGTGATAGTGGTGCGTTCAGTCTAATGCTTTATGCAAAATAGTAGATGGCCCATCTTTTTTACTGTTCTAAACAAAATGCATGTTTTTCCAACTTCATAAAAAGTAATGATAAATGTTTATTCTCAAGGAATTAAGAAGTCAGCCTAGTTTGCAAATCAGTGTGCTCTTATTTATCAGAAATAGTCCAACTCGGTGGCTATTTCTTATATGGAAGGAGCTATAAAGATAATTATCTGTTGATAGCAGTGCAGTGATTGACCTTCCCTATGGGACTGTTTCCAATCCAAAAAATGCAGAAAATGGATTGTTTTGATTAATTTTAGCTGTAAAATTAATTTCCAGTAAAATGCTGGGTTGTTTTAAAGTTGTTCTGGAAATTTCAGTCTGCACTGTGCACTCTTTTGGCTTTAGTGAAACAAGGGTCATTTGATTCTGTAACTTTAAATCAGAGATCAAAAAGCAATTGCAAAATACAGTAAAGGTCAACCTGAACTCTAGCATGACATGCTAAACTCAAATCTCGATTAAGATTCTATTGAAGGGATATTTCCATAGATCTTCATTTTACATAAAATAAAGGAAAAACTTAGGAGGACAATCAATTTTATATCTCATTTGCTTTCTCATTATCTCATTTGGATGTTACAAATTTTTAAATATTTCTCATTTTCTACGAAATCATTTTTTTTTTCAGCTATTTTTTATTTTCTATAAAAATGCTTTGCAATAATATGAAATGTTCTTCTCAGTTACATAAATCTCCTGTGAGCAATTAATCACAAACATATCATTAAAATATATACAAAGGCCTTTGCCCTTAATCTGCCAGGTATGGTGTCATATCAAAGCTCAATCTACCAATAGAAAAAGATGTTTTGATACTGTCCTCATACTCAAATGGATATTCCTTTTGAATAAACAAGCTATATACATAACTTTTTTCACCATTCTGTTCAGAAACATTTTTTGTATACTAAATATTCTTACTTTAAAAATTGTTTGAGGGGCACACTGCAGTGACGGATCCAGGATTTGGCAAAATGGGGGCTGAGGTCATAGTGGTTTGTATTAAAGTCCGATCTGTGGGAGGGGGTACCTCCTCCCCTTTGAGAAAGTGTTAATTTAAGGTTCCTCAGATGCAAAATGGTGATGTCTGTGATGTATTTTTTGAACTGATTATATATGGCTGGAAAGCGTTCATAATTCAGTGAATTTTATTTTTTGGTTGGGTGAATTTGTTAGATGGGACTTTACGACACATTAACACGAATGTGTTATATAGTGTCACCAAGGTAAAGAAAGGTACAATGTTGGGGTAAAATGTTGGAGTCAAGACTCAATTTTCACACAAATGTACAGGCAAAGCGGGAGTATGTCAAAAACTTTTATACAGTTTACTTTCCTTCAGAAAGCCCAGAATAAGGGAGGGATCTGTCTGCTCAAACAATGTTTTTAGGTCTGGAACAGCATAGTATTTCTGGCGAACATGGGAGTATTCATAACAGTCAACGAGAATGTGACTGACGGTGACAGCACAATCACAGGGTATACAATATGGTCTCTCATCTCCGTGAAGCAAATAGGCATGGGTGAGGTAAGTGTGACCGATGCGAGCCCTAGTCAGGACTATATCATCTCTCCGTTTACTGGGGGCTCCATGGCCCCCGGATCCGACCGTTGGTATAATTTGGTACAATTTGTTTTCGGGAGAGGAATCCCACAGTTCTTGCCACCTTGATTTCACAAAGCCGTTGATCTTAGGGCGGTAATCTGTGTAAGGCAGGTAGATATTGGTGACATCCATCTGTAGAGCTTCTTTAGCAAGTGTATCGACTTTTTCATTTCCTTGAATGCCCACGTGACTAGGGACCCATGCTAGCACAACTGATTTTTGTAGTTGAACCAATTTGGAGTAAGCTTCACGGAGAGCTGTTACTAAAGGGTGTTTTAGCTCATGACCCTTTAGTGCTAAAAGACTTGATAGTGAGTCTGTGAACACAATGAACTGGTGCCTGTCTGAGCTTTCAATCAGATGGAATGCCATCTCCAGTGCCCGGAGTTCGGCCGTGAATATTGATGCATCATCTGGCAGTCTGGCTTGCAAGGATGCATCACGGCCCGACGCCGCAGCCGCAACCCTGTTAGTGGCTTTAGAGCCATCAGTATAGATTGCATGATACTGATGATATGTCTCAGCTCATTAAAGCTAGCCCGGAACACTAGTTCATTTGTTGAGTTCTTTAGATATTTCCTTAGACTAAGGTCAACAGCTGGTTCGTCCAACTTCCAGGGAGGAGTGGTGGGGAAGGTAAACTGTGCCACAAAATCATGGTTATTGCACACCTGTGATAGAGCTTGCCTAACGCGAACAGCAAATGGAGGGATAGCTGATGGTTTTCTCATATATATGTCACCAAACCTATGGTGGAAGGCAGTCTCAAAGGTGGGGTTGTGTCTATGGCTCCTCAGTTTGAGGGCAAACTGAAGTGACAACTTCTTCCATCTTAAATGGAGGGGTGGTTCATTCGCTTCGATGTAAAGACTCTGCATTGGGGAGGTACGGAAAACTCCCAGACAGATCCTAAGACCTTGGTTATGTATGGGTAGGAGTCTCCTGAGGTATGACTCACGTGCAGAGCTGTAAACAACACAACCATAATCAAGTTTTGACCTCACTAGGGATCTGTAAAGTCGAAGCAAAACAGGGCGATCCGCGCCCCAGTCCATCTTTGAGACAACCTTCAACAGGTTTAGTGCTCCCTGGCACTTCCGCCTGAGATAATCGATGTGGGTTTTGAAGTTAAGCTTATTGTCAAGTATTAGGCCAAGGAACTTAGTCTGGGGAACAACTGGGATGTGGACACCGTTCAAACTCAAGTCTGGGTCGCTATGGGCACCTCGCTGGTTGCAAAAGTGCATGCAAACGGTTTTGGTCCGAGAAAAACGGAATCCGTTTTGGTCAGCCCAACGCTGGATGTTATTCAGGCAGTTTTGCATCAGTCTCTCTATAGACCTCATGTTCCGTGAGGAACAGGTAATAGAAAAGTCATCCACAAACAAGGACTTTTCAATCCCAGTGTTCACCACACTGGCGATGCTATTTATTTTCATGATAAACAGAGTTACTGACAAGATGCTGCCTTGGGGGACACCCATTTCCTGACTATGTAACCCTGACAACACGCTCCCCACACGTACACGAAACACACGATCTTTCAGGAAATTTTGAATGAGAAGCGGCATTCTGCCTCTCAGACCCGCACTGTGCAAGTCCTTCAGAACGCCGTATTTCCAAGTGGTATCGTATGCTTTCTCCAGATCAAAAAATACCGAAACAACATGGTGTCCACGGACAAATCCGTCCCGAACTGTGGACTCTAGGCGGACAAGTTGATCAGTGGTGCTATGGCCCCGCCGAAACCCACTTTGATAGCTAGTTATCAGACCTTTGGTTTCAAGGAACCAAACCAGACGGGCATTTATCATTCGTTCAAAAGTCTTGCACAGGCAACTAGTGAGGGAGATGGGGCGGTAATTTGTAGCTTTTGTCGGGTCCTTGCCCGACTTAGCGATGGGAATGATAGTGGCTTCCCGCCAAACAGCTGGGAAGTTGCCATTTTGCCATATACCGTTGAAAATATCTAATAGGACAAGTAGAGAGCTATCGGGGAAGTGTTTGAGGAACTGATAGTGAACTTCATCAGGACCAGTGGCAGTGTCATTGCTTCTTTCGAGGGCAACGCGCAGTTCCTTGATGTTAAAGAGGCTGTTGTAGTCCTCAGAGTTGTCCGAAGTGAAGTTCAGTTTCTGTTTCTCAACGGTATGTTTGAATAATTGAAAGGTTTGGGAATAGTGGTCGCTTGAAGAATTGCATTCGAACTCATCAGCAAGCAAATTGGCAAGGTCTGCTGTTTCTGTGCATTTGCTACCGTCTGGTTTGGTCACGTGTAAAACAGAGGAATTAAACTGCTTTCCACTGATTTTTCTAACCATGTCCCAGGCTTTTTTGACTGGGGTAGAGGAATTAAGTTTGGAAATGTACTGTCTCCATGATTCCCGCTTGCTACTTTTGATTATGCGCCTTGCTTTGGCGCGGGCATTAAGATAATTTCTGAGATTAACGTTACTAGGGGATTTCTTAAAAGTATTAAGGGCTTTTTTGCGATCTTTGATCGCTTCTGCACAATCCGTGTTGAACCACGGCTTGTGTTTGCTACGTGGATTTGCAGAGGACTTCGGAATTGTTTTGGTAGCAATGGTCACCAATAATTCTGTGAAACGAGAGATCGGGTCTTCTAAATTGGCAAAGGCGTCCTTGACTATAGTGTTGCTGCAAAGATCGCCAAATTCAGACCAGTCAGCCCTCCGAAGCTGCCACTTGGGGACTCTCTCTCTTCAGGCATTGGGCAGACAGTATCAATTGAAATGGGATAATGATCACTTCCACATTGGTCATCGTAGACCCTCCACTGAAGGTCCATCAGAATTGCAGGTGAGCAGATTGAAAGGTCAATTGCTGAACGAGATCCAGAGGCTGGGTGAATGTAGGTACTGGACCCATCATTCAAAACGCATAGATGTGACGTAGCAACAAGAGATTCAATCAATCCACCCGACTGATTAGTGTTTGTACAGCCCCACATGTCACTGTGTGCATTGAAATCCCCAAGAAGTAGGAACGGGGCAGGCAGCTGATTGACTAGCATGTCTAAATCATCTCGTTTGAGATTATATCTTGGTGGGATGTATACAGAACACACAGTGACAGTGCGGTGTAATGTAGCTTGAATAGCGACAGCTTGCAAGTTAGTGTTCAGATGGACAGTGGAGTGTGGCACTGTTTGTTTGACCAATATTGTTGATCCCCCAATTGCTCTATTGTCAATGGGGGATGCGGACGTTTTATTATACATGTCATACCCTTTGAAGGTGAGGTGGTCTGTGTCCCGAAGGAAAGTCTCCTGCAGGCAGATTGCAAAAGGAGACCAGTCTGCTATGAAACACTTGATCTCCTCGTAATTTGATCTAAGTCCTCTGCAACTCCATTGAATTAAAGCCGCAGTTCTCCCAAGTGTCATCCTTTGGAAATCTGCGTCTTGTTAACTGAGCCGGTGGAGCTCCCTGACTTAGCCCGAAGGGTCTTGGCACTGAGCTCCATCGGCTCCTCTCCATCTTCTCTCTCCTCTAAAATTCCATACTTATTAAAAAGTTGAACAGGGTCGTCCGACCCTTTGCTCTTTTTCATTTGTATTTTCAACCTAGGTCTGTCTCTTGCTGTTGTAGATTGTACTTGTTTCTGTTGTGTTAAAGTTGCTGGTTTCTGTGGTGGTTGTGGTTTCTGTTGTGGGGGATTAGATCTTTGCGTTTTGTTTGCAGTTGTTTTCGTTGTCTGTATTGTCTTGGATGTTGTAGACTGCCTTGATGGTTTGGGAAGCGTGTCCTTTGCGGATTTTGGAAAGGTGGTGATGGGTTTTGGGAAATCGCTGTTTTTTGGCCAGGTGACATCCGTTTGGGTGGCAGTAGAGACTTTTGTAGTCTTCACGGCCCCAGCATAGCTCTTGAGCTGTGAGTCCTGGGATTTGAATGTGTCTCTAGCCTCTTTGTAAGTGATGTTGTTAGAGGCTTTAATTTTTTGGATTTGTTTCTCCTCTACCCATTTTGGACATGTTTTGCTGTTGGCCTGATGACCACCCTGGCAGTTAATGCAATGAGGGGCCCCCTCACAGGTGTCACCAGAATGCCCCTCCTGGCCACATTTCTTGCAGGTTGCTGGTCTACTGCAGTTGGTCTTGAAGTGGCCATAGCGTTGGCAGTTAAAGCAACGGACAGGGTTGGGGATGTAAATCTGAACCCTGACTTGCATATAGCCAATCTTCAGTGTTTTCGGGGGGGTTGGGGGTGTTGAAGGTAAGGATGAAGGTGCCGGTAAGCTTCCTTACACCCTCCCTTACTACTGAAATCCGATGGAGGTGGCTTACATTCTGAGATGCCAGGCCATCAAGAATCTCTTCATCTGAACAGTCCTTGATGTCCGGGCATCTAATAACACCTTTGGAGGAGTTAAGTGACCTGTGAGGGGTCACCTGTACTGGCACGTTAACAAACAATTTGGTCTTGAGTAAGTTGTCTGCTTGGCTGCTGCGGTTGACCCCAACAAGGAGATCCCCAGACCGAAGCCTCTTGATAGATTTTGGGGTGCCCACAATACCCTCAATTCCTTTTTGTACAGCAAAAGGAGACAGCTTTGAAAGGGGCTTGTCGTCACTAGTACTGGTAACGACAAGGAACCTAGGCCAGTTAGGAGTGGTTTCTGGGTCAGAGCTGGACCCAGAGTCGCTCCTGAAACGTTTGCTTGCTAGTTTACTTGAGTTTGAGGTATCCATAGTAGAGAAATATAGATTTCATCACCGGTGCTCCCCACCCACCATGGAGCCCAACAAGGGGACATCGAAACGTAAGTGGAACAATACATCACAAACTGATGCCAGGGATACACCAGTGAGATACTCGCGGCCATTAATAAAACAATAACCCCGATTGACCTGATTAAGCAGCCGCCTTCTGGGAAAACCACTTTCCTGAGACACAAAGCAGAATCCACTTGGTGCCGACATGAAAGGTTCGTGCTAAGTTAATAATAATAATAAGCAAAGAATTTAAAAAAAGCAGTTAAGTGGAATCCCAGGGCAAGACGCCACCAGCCGATTGGTTGAAGCAGGCCTGTCCAACCTCCCGACTAGGTGAATTTGAGGCCAAAGTGGTGTGTTGCTGGGACCAGGCCGCAGTCATAGCCTTCACTCAACCACCAGGACCCTCTCCTCCACCGACACGGGTCGCAACTCACGGCAAACGAGTTGTCCCTGTTAGTCGCCTCTTACGACATGCTGAGAAAGCAGCGGGCCAATTCTACATCCCCGGACCCTCAGGGGGGTTTGGTTGGGTGAAAGATGCTTTGAGAAATTTTTGTTAATTTAAGATCGCTCAGATTGTTCGGGATCGTGGGCATTGGAAGCATCGTACTGGCATTTGTTGTATGTAACTTTAAATACTGTACTTCTCCAGGGCGCCTTCTGTTAAAGAAAATTAATCTTGCCAAGGTAACTTTGCATAAAGTTTCCCATGTTTTCCTGTCCATTCCTTCCTCCAAAAGTTTACTTTTAATTGACTATTTTTAAGTAAATAACTGTTCAGCAGCATTGCATCTTTTGTTAAAGGAAGCTGCTTGGGGTTTTCCCATTCTGAATGACACTTTGCCGAAGAGCATGGCTTGACACTTGCCTGGGAAGCCTTATCACAGGTGTGTACCGACCCCGATTCCGTGGTACAGTCTACCTTCTCCACTCCACCATGGAAGTTAGTTGAGCCAGTGGTTAACCTTAGTTTGAGGAAGTTCTCTGAAGAACTCAACAGATGAACTGGTGTTTCGTGCCAACTTTAATGAGCTACGACATATGTACCGTCGCTATCATGCCATCTATACCGAAGGCTCCTAAGCCACGAATAGGACTGCGGCCTTGGCGGCAAGCTGGGGCACATATCTTAGACTGAATCTGTACAGGTATCTGTTTGAAAGTGCTTTATTGTTTTTTCTTGCATCATAGCATAGTGCTGCCGAAGGAGTACGGCGCTCCCGTAAGCACTTAGCCGGACCTGAATGTTTTACATCAGTATTAGTTTCAGCTGAAGACCAAGGAGTTCTTTTTGCACTTTTTTTTTTTGTTATTTAGGACCTTTGTATTTCTTTGTTGTAGACTCGTATGCTTCAAATCAATTTTGGGATCATCAATATCAAAGCTGGCATCAGAATCCTTACCAGTATTATCATCATCATTGATATCATCATCTGTGGAAGATGTCAACTCTGCAGTGTCTCCAGGGTCAATGTTAATTTCAACGAAGGATTTTCCTTGGTACAAATGCAGCTTACCAGCTTCACTAGCTAAGAGGTGCTTGCTTACTTTCGCTAGAAGTAGAACCTCCTAAGGTAATCTATAATTCTGCCTATGTACTGAGATATCATGACCCATGTGGTTGGCCAGTTGTTCCAACTCAATTTTCCTGAAAATTTAGGAGTTGGGATATTGTAGCCAGATGTTTTCGCAAGCTGGTTGCAGTCAAGTTCTCTGGATTTTTTGCTCCACAAACTTTGCTAAAAGTTCAACACGGTCTGAGCCTCAGGCTCGAGAGAGTCAGGACTGCATCTAGCAAACACATAAGGGTTATTGGGATTGATATCTGCTTGTTTGCTGGATAAAATGAGGGAATCAACAGCCTCCTTTAGGTCAATATCAAAAAGAATAGGACCCCTCCCCCTGTTTCTTTTGCCCCTTGTGTAGACCATGGTAACTTTTTTTCCGAAATTGTTAGGGATTGAACAATTTCATCATGGACATTGGAAGCATCGTACTGGCATTTGTTGTATGTAACTTTAAATACTGTACTTCTCCAGGGCGCCTTCTGTTAAACAAAATTAATCTTGCCAAGGTAACTTTGCATGAAGTTTCCCATGTTTTCCTGTCCATTTCTTCCTCCAGAATTTTACTTTTAATTGACTATTTTTAAGTAAATAACTGTTCAGCAGCATTGCATCTTTTGTTAAAGGAAGCTGCTTGGGGTTTTCCCATTTTGAAATGGCACTTTGCCGAAGAGCATGGCTTGACACTTGCCTGGGAAGCCTTATCACAGGTGTGTACCGACCCCGATTCCGTGGTACAGTCTACCTTCTCCACTCCACCATGGGAGTTAGTTGAGCCAGTGTTCAACCTTAGTTTGAGGAAGTTCTCTGAAGAACTCAACAGATGAACTGGTGTTTCGTGCCAACTTTAATGAGCTACGACATATGTACCGTCGGTATCATGCCATCTATACCGAAGGTCCTAAGCCACGAATAGGACTGCGGCCTCGGCGGCAAGCTGGGGCACATATCTTAGACTGAATCTGTACAGGTATCTGTTTGAAAGTGCTTTATTGTTTTTTCTTGCATCATAGCAAAGTGCTGCCGGAGTACGGCGCTCCCGTAAGCACTTAGCCGGGCCTGAATGTTTTACATCAGTATTAGTTTCAGCTGAAGACCAAGGAGTTCTTTTTGCACTTTTTTTTTTGTTATTTAGGACCTTTGTATTTCTTTGTTGTAGACTCGTATGCTTCAAATCAATTTTGGGATCATCAATATCAAAGCTGGCATCAGAATCCTTACCAGTATTATCATCATCATTGATATCATCTTCTGTGGAAGATGTCAACTCTGCAGTGTCTCCAGGGTCAATGTTAATTTCATCGAAGGATTTTCCTTGGTACAAATGCAGCTTACCAGCTTCACTAGCTAAGAGGTGCTTGCTTACTTTCGCTAGAAGTAGAACCTCCTGAGGTAATCTATAATATTGCCTATGTACTGAGATATCATGACCCATGTGGTTGGCCAGCTGTTCCAACTCAATTTTCCTGAAAATTTAGGAGTTGGGATATTGTAGCCAGATGTTTTCGCAAGTTGGTTGCAGTCACGTTCTCTGGATTTTTTGCTCCACAAGCTTTGCTAAAAGTTCAAAACGGTCTGAGCCTCTGGCTCGAGAGAGTCAGGACTGCATCTAGCAAACACATAAGGGTTATTGGGATTGATATCTACTTGTTTGCTGGATATAATGAGGGAATCAACAGCCTCCTTTAGGTCAATATCAAAAAGAATAGGACCCCTCCCTCTGTTTCTTTTGCCCCTTGTGTAGACCATGGTAACTTTTTTCCGAAATTGTTAGGGATTGAACAATTTCATCATGGACATTGGAAGCATCGTACTGGCATTTGTACTTATCCGTTCACTGTCTTAACCTACTGGAAGTCTTTAGTTGCAAAGAAAAGAAAACGTAACTCTAGTTTGTCGTTCTTTTTCGAAGTATATTTGACCTATTGTAAGGAGAGTTCACTGGTACAATTTGTTGCCCACAATAACACATAAACTTTTACTTCAACAGATAGCTCAAACGTTTCAAAATATGAGCAGATAAGGGTGTGCGTCCATTTGTAAAATAACAGCTGTTGACAAAAACCATAGAAAAGGCCGTTTAAGAACGTGATACAGTCCTTCCAGGAACCGTACAATTAAAATATCTGTCACGGAAAATGCCTCAACGTGTAGTTAACCTAGAGACACCCTAAATAAATTAACTCTATTGATTACTGACATCTACTAATCTAGAAACACTTATAGATTAACAAAACCAACAAGACACCGAATGAAAACACTGTGACAAGTCCATAAAGCGACTGCTATACTTCGCATTCGCTCGTAAAAACAAACCATATTTAAGCTAAATGATCAATCTAACGTTATTATAGACTTATCAAAAGAAATTGCGTCACGCCACAAAGTCCCACCCATTTACTTGTATTTTGCCTTGATTGGGGCGTAGTTAGGTGTATTTCGTTTTGTGGGACTAGCAAATGGTTAGGCTGGGAAGCTCGTTGAGTCGTTAGGCTGCCTATGTTGTACTATAGGCTTTTCATAACGATTAGTAGTACACCATGTTGCAGTGCTTTGTTGTTCGGTAAGAAGGAGATTACTGAGGTAAAACCAAACGTCAGTTTACCTAGATATTATAATGTATCTGTAAAGGACAAATTGAACTGTTGCAGAAAGAAAGTACTAAACGAAGATTCCAATTTGGTTGAACAGCCTAGGTTTGCAATTACGAATTGTTGTGCTAGGTATCGATGACTGGCCCCTAGAGTGGGAGCCCCGCTGCCCAAACTTTGAATATACATGCATACGTATATGATTAGGATGTGAAAGATAGGAGAATTTTCAGTCTTTTCGGGCAGGATAATTAAATTCACGTTATATCACCATTCCGCCATGTTGTGTCAGGCTTTTGCAGTCTGTAAAATTACTTAGGCCTAGCCTGCGAGTGAATTGTATAATAACTAGTGATTCGAGTTGCGTAATCACGAGGTTCACTAATTAGTGAGAAGTTTTACTCGTGAGAAGGTTACTCACGGGAAGGATTACTCATGAGAAGTTTACTCGTGAGAAGTTTTGCTCACGAGACAGTTTACTCGTGAGAGGACTTACTCACGAGGGGGTTTACTCGTGAGGTGTCTACCACAAGGCTTACTCAACGAGGTTTGCTAAAGAGTTGCAAGTACACGAGCCAACCGCGAGAAGGACGGTTGCTCACGAGGACCAACTGACTAGTCTGCAACGAGAGGGAAGGTTTCTCACAGGCATCAACCCACTGGACGTCTGCGAGGAGGCGCTACCCAGAGGTTCTACCCACGAGTCATCGCCGAGAGTGAGACTACTCGTCGGAACCTGCTCTCCGGTTGGCTACCTGAGGGAATGCGAAACCACCTAAGGGAGCCGATGTATTACTCGGGAGGCGCGTGCGGACTCGTGGACATGTCTGTTAAACCTTCTCGTGAGAGCATACTGGTAAGAGGGGTATCCATGGCAATTTGTTAGGCTAAGACACTGTACTCAATCGCATGTTATTGCCTACATTAGGTATATCTCGTAACGTTTTGAGTACTTACGACTGGTTAGTTAATTATTACTGTTCTAGGTGGGTGGTATTGAGAAGTTGCTCAGAGAAAGCTCTTGAGAATCTAACAGTAAGTTGCGTAAGAGTAAACTTGAGTATGATGTAAACCCGTGCCGTCTTGATTCGGCTCATCAATTAAACTATAATTATCTGTACAAACTTCGAGCAATAAAGTGACTTGGAGAATCTACACGAAAACCTGTCGCCCTCTATCAGGTCAGCTGTGTTTGTGTTGTAACTTTGGACAAGGCCGACGTTACAATACGTTTGCGCCAGAGAAGTTAACATAGTTGCTTTTTAAATTTCAGATACCCTCGACCAGACCAAAGAAAACGAGCCACCCCCAAAAGCAAAGGTTCAGAACTCTGAAGACGTACATGCATTCAACGAGGGGAAAGAAGAGCGTTACACGCGCCATCTGAAGTTGTTCAAATACTACTGTCAGTTCTGACCAACCATGCGCTAGGGTACCTCTACGAGAACGTCGCAATTGTGCCTTTCTTATCGACTTATGAATTATACACCCATTCATGTCTGATTTGACATCTTCTGGTCTAAGTTCACCAGAAGATGTCAAATCAGACATGAATGGGTGTATAACGTTATGTTACGAGCTGGAACATGGACAATATCTGTGGAGGATGGGGTCGAAGATGTGAAAATTATTCACAAGAAGAAAGTCGCTTTGTCGCCATATTCAACATATCACTATCTATCAGTCAATTCCAAGAAACACTTTGCTGGCTTGTGCCGTTCGATTTTCATCCTTTTTGACGCCGGTGGCAATCTTGTCCGTAAACTGTGTTTGCTACAGAGCAACAAGCAAGTTTTACAAGAGCAATTGCCTCTTCAGAAGTCAGCTTTGAGATTCGCCCTCATGGCAATCGAAAACGTCGCAAAAATCCGTACTTTCCAGCCCAAAGAAGCACAATGGAAAGGATGAAGCTGGACCTAAGTGAAGAGAAAAGTTCTGCTTTAGTTTACAAAGAGCTTTCCATGGCCAGCGGTGGAATAATGGCAGCCGAACACCGAGGCCAGATGCCATGATCCCGCCAACTAGTATACCAGTGTAAGGCACGAAATGATTCTTTCGATGACTAATGTTATATACCAGAACCAAGGAGGAAGAAATCGTTCTCGACCATCAAGACCTTCCAGATGACCTGTAGGTGCTCGACACTAGTCAGATGTGCAGAAATTTTCAGACGTTTTGTATTTCAACCCCTGCCACATATCCAATGAGAGTCGACCCCGCATTCGAATTTAAGAAGTTCGAGGCTACCCCTTTCACATACAGGCATGCGATTTCTGGTGCATCAAAGAAGTAAAGTTCCACCAGTATTTATGGGACCGACTGCCATATATCACGGTAAAGACACAGCTACCTACAGCAGAATGTCATCCGTCACTCGAAGCTGCCCAAATCTAAAAACGGGAACTCTAGGTTAGATGGTTAGATGGAATTTTACGACACACCAACAGGATTGTGTTATATAGTGTGTCATCTAGAAAAGAAAAAGGTGCAGTGTTGGGGTACAATTAACAAAAAAAAAAGTGCGGTCAGATTCCACTTAAAGGTCCCGGCAAATGCGGGAGTCATGTCACAAATTTCTATACAGTTTACTTTCCTTGAGAAAGCCCAAAATAAGGGAAGGATCTGTCTGCTCAAATAAAGTTTTTAGGTCTGGCACAGCGTAGTACTTCTGCATGAGAGGTTGACTGTACAGAACTCACTGCATTTGGGATTGTTTACTCAAGCCCTCCCTATGCTATTCAAGGTGTGAAGATTGACCGCACTTATCTCGCCTGAGTTCAGACCAGGCTGATCTAAATGTGTGCTGCCTCCCTACAGATAACTGTTCTATTGATGTATGTGTAGTAACTGAACAGTAGTCGGATGTTGGCTATACAATCCGCTCACTCGCAGCTTTATTGAAAAGGCCTGTGCGATTTGAGATCATTCATAACACTGGTAGAAGCCTCCTCTAAATGCAGTTTGCCTTTCCGTTTAGAGTAAAACCGATTGTTCTTGTTGAATGAATGAACTTCCCCACTTTTCGTGGCACTCAAAAGAAAAGAACATTGCGGTTACCCAACAAAGGGCCGTTTATCGTCGGTCTGGCTAGTTTTAAAACCTTTCAACTTGTTGTCCATAACATGAAAGAGTTGTCAAGTCTTAACAGAACCGTCAGTTTGCACCACAGGGGCATCGCTGCCAAGAAATTTCGTAGCAAAAGACGAAGGTGGGAGTGCGGTGCCTTTAAAAGATTTCGCCTCAAGCCTGAAAGCTCAAAATTACTTTTGTAATAATGCATGAATTTATCTCACCTCTTCCCGGAAAAAAATTGTCCATGGAAGCTCTCTCACAACCCCGCCGGTACTTTGAATACGTGCCCATTGCAAGAAACTGTGGCAGACACGCATCTACAGGCAGTGGCGTAGCTAGAGGGGGCAGGGGGCGGTCGCCCCCCCCCCCCCCACAAAGCCTCCGAAGGCCTCTATCGGAAATTTTTATCACCTTAATTAAAAATTCTTACAACGGAAATTAGTAGCTAAAATTATATTCCTAGGGGTTTACTTACACACTTATGTTTTTAAGCAGAATTACACATCGAAATGGTTACTGACAAGGCCTAGAAGTGTCATTTAAGGCAATCTCGGGGATTTTCCGCGCGCTACACGCCAGATGATGGTGGCGCTACGGTTAGATAGTACATTATTACTTCAAGATAACTATATTCTGTCGGAATTTTTTTGCTCCCCGCCCCCCCAACAAAAAATATCTAGCTACGCCACTGTCTACGGGGGGGGGGGGCTGCAGGGGACACGTTCCTCCACCAATGAGTAGTTTATTGAAAAAAAAAATAGAGAAAAGAATACCATTCAATTCGGAAAAAGAGATGTAGCCTAAATCAGCACGATTTGGCCACCGTGGCCGTATCTACCATAAGTAAAAACACCCTTTCCTTAATTGACTCCACTCCCAGGACGACGATCCTTCTGTGTCTATGTGGTTCCCCCTTCCCCGGCTTCCCCAAGCTTGTTGCCCGGCACAAGAGGGGCAAAAATATTCTGGGGCGAAATATTTTTAGGGGGACAAGCATACTCAAATACATTAGGGCAACAATGGCTCAGCCCCCGAAACATCCTCAAGCCTTTGTCTGCTTGCTCTTTACATGAAGATCTTATTTATACAAAGCTAAACCCTAAAACGGACAAATCAGATTTTTTAAAGAAATATTTAGTTGAACATTTCCTAGGTCCTCCACTATGGTACTACGTGGATCGCAACGATCAGTTGACCTATACTGCAAGGGGCCGGAAGTTTTCTAGGGAAGTTTCAGACATTTCAGATAGACTGCCGATGCCCGATTTCAGGTTTTTACCGTTGATTTTTACATCGGCTATTATTGATATCGTTTTCAATTGACATGCTTTAATTGCACCATTTTTGTGGTCTAGATAATACGACACATGAAATGTACACTTGTCTTACAAATCAGGTCGAGTTATACCAAAAACTCTAAAAATGGAACTTACTGCCGTTGTGCGTGATGCTCCGCATAAGCAATGGAGTAGGGAAAACAAGCCAGTGAGCCACAACTGGAAAAAAGGCCGTGGCCGGCTCGACTTGAACCAATAGGTTGGAAACTGGGCCGTAAAACTCCATCTAACTAACTAACTTATAAATGGGGTGTAGCATTGACACAGGGCTGTTAGCTTTACTAAGCAATATTAAATTCGACATCGCATTGATCTTTGGTTAATCATATGTAATCGCACGCGATATTTTTTACTGAAGGCGAGTCAGTTTTCCGAGGAAGTCCTGCATTTTCCAGATACAGTCTAAAATCGAGAGTGAAAACCCACTTTAATGCAGGAGTGAATTTTCACACTTTCCAAGTGTGTGCTGTAGCGAGGGACAACTCCGTAAAAAAGTGAATTTCACTTTCAAAATAGTGAAACTGTTTCACCCCTGCAAATTTGTGAATTTTCACTCCACCAAAGAATGAAATTAACTGTGTTTAAGAGTGAAACTTACTTTAAAAGAGCGATGCTGTGAGATATTACAAGGTATATGGCTGAAAATCTTGAGCATGTGACATATTTCCCTATTTGAACACTTTAAGGACAATGTTGACTAGTTACAAAGGCATTTACGTGCACACCAGAGACTGAAAGAAAGTTAGTTTCAAGTTTGGTTTTGATATATTTCTTCAAATGGTTTAAATTCAAACATTTCTTCAAATGGTGAAATTCAAGAGTTGTTTGAAACGAAGAAAACTTAGTTGCTTAAGGCAAGAATGAAAAGCCATAAGTGTAGAGAAACGACAAATCAATGGACGTAATGTAATGAAGCAAAGGCAAGGTTACCGTACTAAAATGGATCTTACAAATTAAGCTAACCGTAGCTCAAACTTTGCTTCAGTGACTGTAAATTATACAAGGTGTTACATGCTTTAGTGAAGAATAACACCAAGAAGTTTTCAAGGGCTTTTCAATGACCACAAGAATAATTCAAGTGCATCTTAAATTCGTTAATTAAGTTTGCAGAAAATAATCATACAGAAGTCACTCAAAACAGTGTAATTCTAGTTATAGTTTAAAAAATGAGTTTTTTTTTCAACAGTATCCCCTGTTCCCTCCCACACATGCCCCTCGACTTATTACTCCCAGCTTCCATTAAAGGAAGGTCCCTTCTTGGCATATAAATAAACTGATAAAACAAACCTGACAGTAAATCATCACATGAGCTCCCTATACTGTATAACACACACTTTGGGCCAGCTCATCTGAATTACTGACCAGGAACAATGGATCTGTTGCAGAATGTTTTACTCATAATTTCTAAAACATGTAATCATAGGGATGTCAAAGAATGTGTACTGTAGTTTAGATGCAACTAACAAGGTCTGGGATGAGTCATAGCCTCCAGTCTAGGAGATATTTTTAGTATTTTAGTTTTTTGACGTTTTTGAGACCTTAAGGTAACTATCTTAATATACCATACTACACCTTCAGAACAGGCTAATTAAAACAATTTTGATGACACGGTGCGAGTGTAAAATATTTGCACGGAATCTTAGGACAAAAACTGCATGAATCCTTGACTCAAATACTGTTCACTATAAGTACAACATATCCATTAGGTCAGAGAAGAATGATAGGTCATGGCTAACTTAATAATGCCCTTTGCAAATTTTATCGTAATAAAACTACAGGCTTATAGACACCCAAGGCTAATAAAGCTGTTTCTGCCCCACCCCATAGGTTTGCTGTAGCCCTGTCTTCATCCCCCCAATAATCCTGTTTTCATCTGCCCCCCCCCCCCACACACAACTGTGTTATTGTAATATTTGCATTTTTAATGTGACAGTACATAGACAATCCTAATCAAAGGCAGACCTGCAGAACACAATTATATTACCCCTGCCCACAATACATCATCCCAGAGACAATCTCTCAACTTAACTATAGGGATGCACTGGATATTTAGTATGGCTGGATTGTCTGGCTGGATAGTGAAAAAAAAAAAAAACATCTGGTTCTGGCCATTCAGTTAAATCTGTTATTTATAGATAATTCTACCTTCATCAGTTTGTTTAATATCTTCCTTAAGGTTTTCCTTTCTATCTGTATATTTCACTTTACAAGTTCTTTGTGGTACTGGCAGGAATACACAAATGGCATTTTGTGATACTACTATAGCCTTCATGCACATGTATGCACAAGTCCAAAATAAAGAGAAGCTGACAGGAAAAACAATTCCAAAGTTAACCTATTCATCATTTATCCAGCATACTGTTTATAATGTTCAAGATTGTAAAATTTCTCCCAATGAAGCCTTGAGAATATGAACAGTAAGAATCATATTCTCATCACTAAAAGCCACAGATTAGAACATGTTTAGATACAATTACTCCCAAGCTTGAGTACACAATCATGCCTTTGTCAATAAACATCATCATACAAAGAAATTGTTCCACAGATTTCCAGTTGGGGTATGCAGCACCATGTACTTTATGCCCTATAATTTAGTCCCAAACCTCTGGGAATTAAAGTGTCCTTACAGTAACTGTTGATTTTAGCTAAATATCCCTACATGTATGGTATTACAGTATAATCGAGTAATATGCAAGTTTAGACTACAGTTTCTCTTACAGTACAACGACCATACATTATGAGCTACAGTAATGATAAGAATAGACCTAAATGTTTTCAAATGTTTTGAACATTTGTAAGAAAGATGAAACAAGCAACTAAAAATTCGAACAGCCTCATGCATGCTGCACGCTGTTCAACTTTGTGGAAAGCCTGCATACACAAATACATTTGTTCATAAACATTTTTATGCAAATGTACTGTACGATGACCTTTTGAACGAATCATATTGACAGGCCTTTACAATCGATTACTTCTAATACTTCTCTATGTTCCAACATCTCTTGGTTCTTTAACACTTTCACCCTTACCTAACCCTTATCCTTGCACTGACTTTCATGTAGACTTGTCAGAGTATAGACAAGTAGTCAGAACTCAAAACAAAGAGACGTGGAAACAGAGAGCAGCCCATCCTACAAACTAATGGATTCAACATTTTCAAGACTCCAAAAGTTAGTTTGAGTAATGTCACTCTTTCAATTTATCTTCTGCATCATTCTAAACCCTACAAATCACACCAGAACGTACAGTACTTTAGTGATATCACGAAGACAACCACTACAGCTGTAGCTCCTGCTGCCTTTCCCCCACCCCCACCCCCCCCCCCTATTATTGCCCATGTCATTTTCTGTCTCTTTTCAAAATAAAAAAGTCTAGTTCTAGCCGGACTTTATCCAGCCAGATTTTGAATAACATCCGGCAAAATCTGGTTCCGGCCAGATGATAACATTTGGATCTGGTGCATCCCTAACTTACAGTACTCATTTAAACCCCCGAGTGGAGAAAGGCTATGAGACACAGCATCCTGCCTAAAGACACAACGGATAGACTCAGGCAGTCCTGGGTAGGACTTAAAACTGCATCCGGTTGTGGAGTTTGTTTGAACGTGGGAGTACATGAGGTTACCCTTTGCCACAACTGCCTCTGGGGCACCCTTGGGCAAGGTGCACCTGTATTTGCCCCGGTGCTTTTTAAGTGCTGTTGCCTTTGGGCGTAGTGTTGCCTTCGGGCGTGGTGTTTGCCTTTGGGCGTAGTGTTGCCTTCGGGCGTGGCGTTGCCTTCGGGCGTGGCGTTGCCTTCGGGCTTAGTGTTGCCTTCGGGCGTGGTGTTGCCTTCGGGCGTGGTGTTGCCTTCGGGCGTAGTGTTGCCTTCGGGCGTGGTGTTGCCGTCGGGCGTGGTGATGCCTTCGGGCGTGGTGTTGCCTTCAGGCTTGGTGTTGTCTTTGGGTGTGTGGTGGATTTGGGTGTGTGGTCTTTGTAGGGCTTTGTTTTTAGTGTGACCGGGGGGAGGTTGGTCTGTGGGGTCTTTGGGTTGTTGTCAGTGTGTGTGTGGTTCTATTGTTGTAATGAACATAATTTTCTGTTTGATTTGGTGGTGTGTGGATAGTTTTGCCTTTATGTTCCTGTCCGATCCGGTTTGAGTTTTGTTTTTTGTTTGTATGTGCCGTTTCGATGCACTTAAAAAGCCCCCCCCCCCCTCAGGCAGGAGTCAAACCAGAGATCGTTGGATCACAAGCTTCACACCTTCACCAGTATTCCATGGTGCTCTCAATTAGCTACAACACTGTCTACTGTACTATCATATCAAAATCATGATCAAATGCATAAAGTATGATTATTTAACTGATTTTGAAGAACTTAAAAATTAAAATAATTTCTTGCATATTTTGATGGTGTTCAAGCTAACCTGAGGACCATACAGTCAATACAAGTCCTATTTGTGTCAGCCAGATAAACGGACAAAATAGCATCAATCTGACTCTGTGGGGTTTCCACAAGTCAACCAGAATACTTAGTGGGCATTTGGAAAAAATTGCAAGGCTAACATACTGCAACAACTTACAACACATACGTAGCTTTAAAACAGATCAATCGAGATCACATGTAAATGTACTTTCTGCTTGTCCCTTGTCCAGATGCATTGCCCTTGGCTACCTTGTTTAATATCATTAGTTCTCCACATTTGTGAAAACTTTCTCCTCAAAAGCAAGCCAACAACCTGTTTGTCATAATTACAGTATGCTGCAACACAGCGATGGGGTCACGATGCTCCTCAACAACACAGCAGTGCCTAACTAAGCGAGTCTTCAGTCCCATTTTCTTAACTTTACAATTTGCACCACTCATAGTGGCACGTAGGCATGCGTCCTGACAGTAAGTTCACACAGGCTAGGATCCTCTTAAGTCTGGATTCCCAAGTAGTGATCTGCCACTGCCGGTCCTACCAACCAACTGATTAAACATATATAATTGCTTTTCAGAATAAGTTAAATGTAATACTGGACCATACGTAGGTACAGAAAGAGGTACAGTACCAGCACTCCAGCAATCCTAGATAGGATAGATAGGAACCTGTCCTACACATTCAGTATGGGTTGACAGAATAAAACTGCAGAAACTGTCAGCTCATATACAGTATGTATAGTCCTTATTTGTCCTGTTGATGACTGCAGTTTATTTACACATGCAGGCAGCATCCCCAAATAAATCGACTGGAAAATGCAAATATTTAGAAACACTGCATAAACAAACTGAAGGAGTTTGTATTCCAATTTGCTCAGCCTTCTTTGCTTGACATATCATCCTTTGTATAGTTATTCCGTTGAATAATTATTGCCCATTGTTGTAGTACAGTGCACTATGCTTGGGGTACTGTAGATATCTGTAGACAAAGAAATAAGGAGGATGAAGAAATATTACTAACAGTCTGTGCCTGTAAGGGTGTACCAAGTGGTGATACATGGGTTCTCAGATCAACTGAAAAAAAATACCGTGACACTGTACCCTATTACACCAATGTAATGAAGCACAAATTTTAGGTTAACTGCACTTTCCATATTGTCACAAGAAAATCGTGAAATTTAATGTTAAATAAATCATTGAAATGATTAGTCGATTTCCCATTTAGATGCACTGTATTTTTTCAAAGTTGATCTGAGGACCAAGTATCATAACACCCCCCCCCCCAAAAAAAAATAGTACATTTTTATAGGAACAGACTCTTAAAAATATCCAATTTTTTATCACTAGCCCAGTTCAACAAATACTATGCTCACACATTGTTACTGGTTCACAAAATGGAATGTACTGTATTAAGGGAAAAAGCAGTCACCAGTGTTCTCCACTAGCTGTTTTGTTAGGGTGCTGCGCCCTGACAAAATCTGCAGAGGGTGCTCAGCACCGGACAAAAATGTACCACCAGGACAGAAAATTGAGCCACCCTGACAGGAATTATCAATTCAAAACAGAGCAAACAGCAATAATTTCAGTGTAAACATTTTTTCAAAGAGAGCATCCCATCTCTTTATAGACAGCGAAATCTATTAACCTTTAAACCCGGACAAAAATAAATCAGGGGAACACCACTGAGTCACCCCAACTGAATTATGCTATTTCATGAATGGCTCTTTTAAATCATGAAACAAAATTTTTGTTACCTAATTGTAAAATTCTTCCAGAATAAGTCCTTATTTTGCCTTAATGCACTCGTCAGACCCAAGTAATGTAAGGAATCATCTTATTGACCCTTCAAATCTTAATCGACGGACTACCCGTCGTACTAGTGGAAGGTATCTATACCATTATCCCTCCACTAACAAGCTTTGCTATCAGAAATCTCTCTATCCAAGAACTATCCCTAGCTGGAACCTATTACCGGAACAGGCTCGCTGTGCCCCATCATTGGACAGCTTTAAAAACCAGCTCTTAGCCCTTGATCAAAATCGTTATAGCTAGTTTTTCTATTCATCCAACTCCCTTAGCCCTAGTTCAACAGCACGGGATAGCCTTGTCTGGCGTTTGTGCTGCATTTGAAAGAAGAAGATCCTTCGACCCCCCCCCCCCCCCCCACCTCAAGCAAAGTCTTCATTCGACAGATACTGTCGAATCATTGACGTACAAAAACAAAAACAAAATGCCAACAAATAAAAATAAGGCTGTGAATCTGCGACAAACAATTGCAGCTAAAGAGTGAATCAACGTCGAAAAATAATCAGCAGAAAATCACAACATGTGCAAGGCTAAGAAATGCTGCAAAATGTATAAAGTCCACACTTTTTCCCTGAAGTGACTATACTGGCTCCACCCTACGCCATGAAGCACACTATGTGTGATGGTGACGGCTGCACTGAGGACTTACTTCATGGGAGGATATTCTTCAATTGTATCCATTTTACTACCCATTTTGTACATTTTTACCATCACAATGTTGGCTAAGTGATTCACTGATCGCCATCACACCCACAGTTATCATGTAGAGGAAAGGAACCTAATAAGGCTGCTGTATATTCAAATTCTGTGTATCGATCTAACCAACAATGCACGTAAGTAACTGCTGTCACAATCAGTGCCTCAATTTCTGATGCGGCACGCTCACCTCAAGCTCCCAGGCAAATGCTCATGGACTCGTCACATTTTTTGAGCACGCAATAGCTAAGACATGCAGCCTCAAGTTCAATGTGTAAAGCCTACACAGAGCCGTATGCACACGGCTCTGTACTGAAATTACAAACAGTGCCCACTGGCCTTACATGGCGCCTGGATCTTTGCTTAGGCTGAATAATCTGAACTTTTTTGTTATACTGTACCGCTCGGTAGGAAAATTCCATAGTAAAGATTTGTAGCTTGCAAATTAGATCTAGTCCGCCGAAAACTTTGCTAGGTACAGTATAAATAGGCCTAACGTTAGATTGATCTTCTTTTGTCGTTTTAGAAAAATGCAAACTTTCTTAGGGTGGCCTTATTAATATTAGGCCTAGATTAGGTTCCACCATCATTTATGATTTACTATAAGTTAGGCCTATAGGCCTACTAAGTATATGTAGGCTAGAGTATGCACAGGCGCTCAGTACTACTATAGGTTTGGCTAGGACTATGCATAGTCTTGCCAAACTAGTCTAGGCCTAGAACCGAGGGCCTGTGGAGTATGTATGGACATACTGCCCTGGGCCCAGGCCGAAATAATTAGCACTGAAGGCTTGTAAAACCTAGGTTGTAACGTTTACGTGAGGGCAATGCTACCTGTATGTTAGGCTTAACGTTAAGTAATAGGCCTTCGTCGAATTGTAATACGAATAATTATCAAAAATGCACGCATTGGCCAACTAAGTGAAATTGAAAATACTCAAAACATCTCAATCAATCCACACTTATGAGTGAATAAACGGAATGTTTTGTTTTAGGTCAGAATTTTACCTTCTCAGTGTAAATGTATTCATTCTGGCGGTGCTACTATTTCAGGTATTTGTAAACAACATACCTCCGCAGTTTAAGCTGCCAGATACTGAAAATACACTTGTAATAATTTTCGATTATGAATTTTCTTCTCTTGACAAAGAAAAAGGTATGTCACCAAAACTTTGGATTTTCTTTAATTAAATTTGTTTAATGATATTTTCTGTAGAATGCAAAAAATAAGTAGAGTTTTAGAAGAGAAAATCACCATTTGCTTCCAAAGTTTAAGACAATCACGCATACCACAGTTGCCCCCACCGTATCTTCCGAAAAAGTTTCTGTACAGTGATCAGGTGCCAAAGTAAGGTTTATGTATGTATGTGTTAAAAAATATCTTTTCAACGATTATTCAGTTACAGATTCTCTCTAAAAAAATTTTTGTGTCATTTTCAACTATAAAATAGACTTTTAATGTAAACAAGTACATATTTAGAGATACTCACAGTTGAATTCCAAGCGATTGTCCTAATTTGAGCGTTGTATTCGAAGTGCACAGTTACTCCCACCTTCGTACAGAAAAGGACGAGGAAGAAGTCTCACGTGATTTCCGGCTTATCACCAGCGGCTTCAAAATCAGGGAGTGAGACACACGAAAAGGAACAGCGATTACGTAACAGTTAATGAACTTCATATTCGTTTTTAATAGAATTGTACGACCATTTAGAGAGATTGAGGTATCGTTTTGCAGGTAAATTTTCCAAAGGAAACGTTTATGTCACATTTGAGGGTGTTTGATTGAGTATTAAGGAAAATATGACGGTTCAAACGAAGTCCCAGTTGGCCGACGGAAGTTTATCTGTGCAGAGCGTAACTAATGTGTTACTGCAGTTACCCCTAGTGTTACTTGAGTTACACCCACCTCAAATGCAGTGTGTTCTGTGTGATCGTCTTGGCATGTGGCGAATATGGGAGTATTCATAACAGTCAACGAGAATGTGCCTGGCGGTGACAGCACAATCACAGGGTATACAATATGGTTGAAGTAAATAGGCATGGGTAAGGTACGTGTGACCGATGCGAGCCCTAGTCAGAACTAAATCATCTCTCCGTTTACTGGGGGCTCCATGTCCCCCAGTTCCGACCGTTGGTTTAACTCTGTACAATTTGTTTTCGGGAAAGGAATCCCACAGTTCTTGCCATTTCGATTTTACAAAGCCATTGATCTTAGGGAGGTAATCAGTGTGAGGCAAGTAGAGATTGGTGACGTTCATCTCTAGGGCTTCTTTAGCAAGTGCATCTACTTTTTCATTTCATTGTATGCCCACGTGACTAGGGACCCATGCTAGCACAACCGATTTTTGTAGTTGAACCAAATTGGGGTAGGCCTCACGGAGAGCTGTTACTGAAGGGTGTTTTAGCTTATGGCATTTTAGTGCTAAAAGGCTTGATAGGGAGTCTGTGAACACAATGAACTGGTGACTGTCTGAGGTTTCAATCAGATGGAATGCCATTTTTAGTGCCTGGAGTTCGGCAGTAAATATTGATGCATCATCCGGTAGTCTGACTTGCAAGGATGCATCAGGGCCTGACGCCGCGGCCGCAACCCTGTTCGTGGATTTGGAGCCGTCAGTATAGATTGCATGATACTGATATTTATTTCTCAGCTCATTAAAGCTGGCACGGAACACAAGTTCATTTATTGAGTTTTTGGTTCCTTGCGTTAGCAAAAGGAACCTATGTAGTCAGCTTGGCGTGTGTGTATATGTGTGTGACACTTGCTTCGGTACGCTGTATCTCAACAAGGGAAAGTTGGACTAAACTGAAATTTGGTATGTGGATCTGTCATAGTGTAAAGGTGTGCCCTATTGTTTTTGATGGAGGTCAAAGGTCATGTGGGGTCACCAGGGGTCAAAGACCGAAAACCTTGTTTGCACGATATCTCAAGGTAGGAAGCTTGGGTAAATTTCATACTTAGTTTGTGGATGCATTATGGTGAGAAGATGAATGCTGTAGCTTTTGGTGGAGGTCAAAGGTCATCTGGGGTCACCGGGGGTCAAACACTGAAAACTTGTTGTTAACACAGTATCTCAAGGTAGGAAGCTTAGATAGATTTCATACTTGGTATGTGGATGACTTATGGTGAGAAGATGAATCCTGTCATTTTTGGTGGCGGTCAAAGCTACATCAGGTAGTTTAGACCTCGTTTATCCTTCAAGTTCTTAGAAGGTGGTTTATCACGTCAAGGTATCACGGGGCTGGGTTGGTTGTCTTCCTGGCTCTAAGGTTGGCTGCTTGTATAGGTTCAAGAATAATGAAGGACTCACGGTTCCCCGTCTGGCAATTACAAGACCTAGTCCACGTCTCCAGGGTAGCCGTACGTCATACTTCCGGTGCCGTCTCAAAATTAAGTTGGCTGCCACGTATACAAACTTTTACACCTCCGTCCTTAGTAACGTGTTGTCCACTTAATGGGAAGGGGAAATAATTGCAGTTCTAAATTGGCGGGTGCTCCGCTCTCTACAGATGTAACATGATTTTACTAAAATATTGATAGTTTAGAGAAAATTACCCGCTCTGTTGCAATACAAAGGTTCCTGCAGCGTCGGTTTAAGTTCCAATTGTTCAAATTTGCCGAAAATTACAAAGAATAACGGGCGGCAATTAAAGTCCTCGACGGTTCGTCTCACAGCATTACAATGTATAGCCTACCCTTCTCAGTAGCTAAATATCCCATTGCTGTCACCAGAATGTAGCGTGGTCGGCGTGGGCATAGATGTGAGGAAACGAGTTTGTAAAAAAACTGGCAGGACAGCAGGTTTATCTTGATGCAACACGGTTTATTAAACGAAAAAAAAAAAAACCAAACACTAAACACTGAGTATAAAGGCAGACAGGCTAGGAAGGCAAGACAGCACTAACTGCCTCGCCCTACACTTATATATCAAATGCAAAAACTAACACCTATTGTTGTAATGAACATAATTTTCTGTTTGATTTGGTGGTGTGTGGATAGTTTTGCCTTTATGTTCCTGTCCGATCCGGTTTGAGTTTTGTTTTTTGTTTGTATGTGCCGTTTCGATGCACTTAAAAAGCCCCCCCCCCCGCAAAAACTAACACCACCAAATCAAACAGAAAAGTATGTTCCTGTCCGATCCGGTTTGAGTTATTCGTTTTTTGTTTGTACGTGCCGTTTCGATGCACTTAAAAAGCCCCACACTTATATATCAAATAACTAACAAAAGACTATTACGTAACAACTATGTCAAGACTTCAGTTGGCCTGAACCACTACTAAACATAAACAAAACACAAATAGAACTTGCTACACTAGTTTTGAGTTTCTTTTTTCCTTCATCCCGTGGCCTCGAGCCACACAACTGCTGCTATGCCCGGAGGTCGGGATAGCACAATTGTTAAGTTGGAGTTTTCGTCTGGGGTGAGTGTCCCTCCCCCACAGGCGTTTACTGTGTTAAAAGAGCAATGGTGTCGAAATTGGAGAAATTGAGATGTTGCAGGCGCTTGAGGCCCGCAACACTTATGACCTTAAGTTTAAGTCTGATGCTGCCCGGGTTAAGGGTGTGTCATGCCTGAAGGGGGTAGAGGGGCTAACTGTCACCCCATATGATGGCTCTGTGGCGGTGACGGTGCTTTACCTTCCCTTCGAGGTCGATCAGCGCCTGGTTGCAAGGGTTCTTAGTCAATACGGAACTGTCTCTGAAATGCAGTGGTGTAAATATACTGTGGGTGACTTGAAAGGTATATTTAATGGCAAGAGACAGTTCCGTATGGAACTGGTGAGGGACATTCCATCCTTCCTCTTCATAGGGTTCCAAGGCCCACATTAGGTACTTTTGCCAGCCCCGTACCTGTTTTAGATGTGGAGAGGAGGGGCACGAAGCCAAGTCGTGTCCCAACAGACGTTGTGGGAAATGTTTGCAGTTGGGGCACGGCAAGGCAGAGTGTCCTAACGAGGTACGGTGTAACCTCTGTGGGAGGAGGGACGTGTGTTTGATGCCTGTCCCGCATCGTACTCTGCTCATGTCAGTGCCGATGTGGGGTCGGAACCTGAACCCTCGCAAACAGGCCAACAGTATTCGACCCAGGAATTAGAGGAGGCGGCACTTGAGGTGGAACAGGACTTCCTCGCCTCCAAGCAGGTTGAGGGGGGGGGGGGGTACTGCGACTCCTGAGGCAGACTCTCCGCCATCCTTGGCAGCGGCACCCGGTCAGGTTGAAATAATGACAGTAGAGGAGGACCTCGATCTGTCCTCAGACTCGGCGATGTCGGATGGCGGGGAGCGTGCCTCAGAGCCTCCTCCAGAGGACCCACCTTCGGGGGAGGGTTGGTTTGATTTGTGCGAGGGTGAGGGGCCAGAGTCTGCACTAAAGAGGTCGGCCTCGGGCGAGGTGTCAGACCAGGGAAAGCGTCACTCTGGGACGCCCGTACCGAGCCCAAGGTTTAAAAAGATTAACGTCCTGGGTAGGACGTTAAACTGCATCCGGCTGTGGAGCTTATTACAGCGTGGGGATAATGAGGTTGCCCTTTGCCACAACTGCCTCCGGGACACCCTTGGGCAAGGTGCGCCTGTACTTTTGGCCCAGTTTTGTTCAGTTTTTGTTTTTGTGTAAATAGTGTATATAGTGTACATACTGTAAATATAGCAAGTTGACTCCACCCCGGACCCCTCGTGGCAGGTGGACCCCGCCCCGGACCCCTCGTGGCCCCTTGGGGCAGTTTGTGATGATTGTTTGGTCTGGTGTTTTGGTTTTTTTTGGTTGTTGGGTGGTGGTGGTTTGTTCTGGTGTTGTCTTTCGTTGGCGGTATGTAGTAATATTGGTTTAGGGTGGCCGGGGGGAGGTTGGTTTGTGGGGTATTGGGTTGTCAGTGTGTGTGTGTGGTTCTATTGTTGTAATGAACATACTTTTCTGTTTGATTTGGTGGTGTGTGGATAGTTTTGCGTTTATGTTCCTGTCCGATCTGGTTTGAGTTTTTTTTTGTTTTTTGTTTGTATGTGCAGTTTCGATGCACTTAAAGAGCCCAAGGTTTAAAAAGATTAGATCCCAGCAGTATTTAGTTTGATTGGTTTTGCCTTTTGTTCACGCTGGTCCCAGTTTTCTTTTGGAGTTTCTGTTCTGTTCGTGTCAGTGCCCATGCTTGCACAGTTTTGTTTGAAAGCTCAGTGTATGTGGGTTTCTTTTCCTTTGGTAGGGGGTTGGCCACATGGAAATTTTATGTTACTAGTTTTTTTTTTTCTTAGTTTTGCTTTTGTGAGATTGTAAATGTGGTGCTTTTTAAGTGCATAGAAACGGACACTGTCAAAACAGAAAAACCCCAACCGGACCGGCAAAAACACAACAATGAACTATTTACAATTATCTTACATCAAGCTAGCAAAACAAAATTTTCTGTGGCTAATGTATACGACACTCCCAGCCCACCCACCACACAGGACTATTTACAGATAGGAAAGCAACATCTACACTGCAGCCCCGACCAACGGTCGAGCGGCACAAGACTACAGTGTGCTTTTCACGTACGTAGAAACAAAGGAGAACCCACCCCCGGACAAAAACACAACCCTGAACCATCCACAGAACCCCGTACACCGAGCTAGCAAACAAAGGTTCCGCGACAACCACGCACAAAAACACCAAACCCACGCCAATTACGTAGGACTATTTACAATATCAGTATTTACAATATTTACAAATTAACTATCGCCCGGCCCGCCCGCACTGAAACAAGAGGACCCCAACACCTCCCGAACGTCGACCTTGGCAAACGGACGAAGTCGGCCTCCACCCTCAGCTTAATCTCCGTCCTCACCAACGCCAGGACGACGTCCGCAGGCTTCCCCTCTCCCCTAAACACAATATCACATCGGTCTCTCCACAAGGCCAGCTTTATGGAGGCCGAAACAAAGGTAAGTATCCCGCGAACACTTGTATTGCATGGCGGGGGTGACAAAGCGTAGTCCTGGCTGACCGCCCAGGTGTTACAAAACGTGAGGCGATCAGCCAGGGCTTGAAACCACTCCCAGAGGGGGGCCACAAAGCCACACTGCCAAAACACATGGGGCACACTCTCCCACCTTGTGCATCCAGTGCGGGGGCAAATGCCATCTCCAAGACACCACCGAAGGCGCTTGAGATTCGTAACGATGGCGTCGTGTGCGATCCGCCACAGCATGTCACGCCGGCGGTGATCGAGTGACCTGCTGTGGACTACACGCCACACTTTCGGCCCTGACGCATAGCCGTTGGGTAGGACCTGACCAACCAAGTCATCAAAAATCGCCCGGTACTGGTCCCCCGCACTGGACTGCAAAACGTCTCCTACAGTTGACATAATACGGAGTGTTTCCCTCATCTGACAGTATGCCTTCGTTGGCCTCCAACTGTGAGGTACACTGTTGCTAAACAGGGTAGGAAAGAACCAACGGAATGATAATCCACCCCAATAACGGACAAAGTAGGCAAACGGCATCTGGCTGTCGACGGCACAAAAAGTACATTTGGTCAGGAGAAAACGGAGCTTTGAAGGAAAGTGCACGAGGCCCAATCCCCCCTGCCTAGGAACCTGGTACACCACTTTACTTTTGACCAGCTCCGTTTTCCCTGACCAAAGAAACCTAAACACAGCCCTCTCGAGTCGCACCAGGACACCCTCTGGAGCGGCCAGAACAGTGCCCGGATACCACAAGAGAGGGTAAACGAAACGATTGATAACTGTTACCTTCCCCAACAGACTATTGTAGCGATCGCCGAAGTCCTTCAACCTAGCTTCCACCAGGTCTACTTTCTCATTCCAGGTAAGTGACTCGGGTGAACCGTAACCAAACCATATGCCATTGATTTTTATGGCGTCGTCTACCCATGATGCCGCGAAAGGCAGTTGTTTCGACCGCCACTTACCTAGACGGAGTCCTTTGGTCTTGGTGGGGTTCAGTCTGGCACCTGTCGCTCTCTGAAAGGTAGACAGCGTGCCAGTAAGGGCTCTGAAGGAAGCTAGGTCGGAGACTACGCATGTGACGTCGTCAGCATACTGGAGGCACTTGACTTCGGCTCCACCGGGTATGTGAAAGGGTCGAAACAATGGTTCTGGGTAGGACTTAAAACTGCATCCGGTTGTGGAGTTTGTTTAAACGTGGGAGTAATGAGGTTACCCTTTGCCACAACTGCCTCCGGGGCACCCTTGGGCAAGGTGCACCTGTATTTGCCCCGGTGCTTTTTAAGTGCTGTTGCCTTTGGGCATAGTGTTGCCTTCGGGCGTGGTGTTTGCCTTCGGGCTTAGTGTTGCCTTCGGGCTTAGTGTTGCCTTCGGGCGTGGTTTTGCCTTCGGGCGTAGTGTTGCCTTCGGGCTTAGTGTTGCCTTCGGGCGTGGTGTTGCCTTCGGGCGTGGTGTTGCCTTCGGGCTTGGTGTTGCCTTCGGGCGTGGTGTTGCCTTCGGGCTTGGTGTTGCCGTGGGGCGTGGTGTTGTCTTTGGGTGTGTGTGGTCTTTGTGGGGCTTTGTTTTTAGTGTGACCGGGGGGAGGTTGGTCTGTGGGGTCTTTGGGTTGTGAGTGTGTGTGTGTGTGTGTGGTTCTATTGTTGTAATGAACATAATTTTCTGTTTGATTTGGTGGTGTGTGGATAGTTTTGCCTTTATGTTCCTGTCCGATCCGGTTTGAGTTTTGTTTTTTGTTTGTGTGTGCCGTTTCGATGCACTTAAAAAGCCTATGTGAAAGGGTCGAAACAATGGTTCAACTTGGAAGGCTCTTGCAAGGGACTCACTAAACAATACATAGAGTAGAGGTGACAGGGGACACCCCTGCCGTACCCCACGTTGAACTCTGAAGGCGTCCGACGGTAGGCCATTAACGATAACCCGACTATATACACTATTATACAGTAAAGAGGTCCATTTAACAAAAACTGGATTCAAATTAAACTTCTTCAAGATTTTAAAGAGGAATCCGTGATCAACCATGTCGAAGGAGATTGTAAATAGCCCTATGTGATAAGCTTGGGTTCCGGATGTTGTTTTATATTGCTGACACAGAAATGTTATTTAGTAGAATTCTGTAAATAGTTCGCGGTTATGTTTTTGTCCGGCCGGTTTGAGTTCGCCTTTGTTTCGCCGTGCCAGTTTCTATGTACGTAAAAATGAAAACTAACTACTTGAGGAAAATAGCCTAGTTAATGTTTTTCCCGGAATCTAAACTGTGGAGTTGCAAAGCGCGCGAAAATTTTGGGGGTAAGTCTACACTACAAAGAGTCTTTACTTATTTAAAGCTTATACAGGTCAATTGTCGGTGCAGTTCGGCCCTATCGAGCATATCTTGTGCGCTTTTTAAGTGCATCGAAACGGCACATACAAACAAAAACAAAAACTCGAGCATATCTTACATTGTACTTCCCTCCTCGAGTCACCAGCCATACTGCACGACAGACACAAGAGAACATCAGCGAAATGGATGAAATTCCCGACATTTACATGAATCTATGGATGATTCTACTTGAAAAGATTACTTGGAATTTCTTGAAAAGATGAAAAAGGTTTGTACTATATTTAGCTACAAGTAACGGAACTGAGGAAGATTGGGTAAAGCGTACCGAAAATTTTGGGGTTGTCGCAGAAATGATCCTTTTGAAAGCCAAAATAAGTAAATCGACCATGGGTGGCAACAGACTTTTCCCGACAGGGTGCCGGGCTATGCCAGCGACCCCAAGTTCCGACTGCCCCTATGTCGAGGAGGTGGTGAGAAGGGTGAAGGAGCCTATCCCAGCCCATATCATTAAAGGGCATATTTTGCATAATGTCACTTAATACTTCAAGAGCCGAGATGCGCACTGATACCTTTCTTGTGAATCTGAATCGTGAAATTGCAAAGCGCGAAACGCGCGAAAATTTTTCATATGCTTTCACAAAAAAACATGTCATCATCAAGAAAAAAGAAAATCTGTAGGGGTTGTAGACCGTATCGGGGATAACATACATAATATCGAAACCACCTGGACACGTGATGAAATAACCAATTCTTGAGTCGCTCACCAACTGACCGTACCGCATGAAACGAGCAAGGGAACAGCAACTAGAGGCTCTGCGATACGGGATGAAATTTACAACTTCTACACAAACAGGGTACTCTGCGTACAAGTTACTTGGTAAGATGGACAGGACTTGTACTATATAGCTATTTGGAATGGAACTATTGAAGAAACTGGAGTGACTCTACAGCGCACGTACCGCGCCGAAAATTTTGGGTTGTTATTAGGGAAGTTTTCCCTTTGAGAGCGAAAAACAGGTAAACTGTCGGGGCGAGTAGTCTCCCCGACGGCACTATAAAAATTCCCTGATGAGGGGGCAGCCTTCCCTGGGGGGGGGACGTGGCCTCCCTGCCCCCACCTAACTGGCGCCACCCCTGCAACACATGCAGGCTTATTAAGTTGGTGAAATCTGACAAATTTGTAATACAATATTTTGGTACCTCAATTTTCAGTTGTCCCTCAAATATTTTCCAGATCCTGAAGAAGACTTTCACAGCCTTGTTCATTTCTCCTCTAATTGCCCTTTCACATGACCAAGTGGTCAATTTGAGAGTAAAGGGAATCAAAGCCTCCATGATCAGAGAACCTGTGGAGAAGAACGACGCTTAAGGTATAAACATGAATGATGTTCACAATTTGGTGTTCCCAAATGGGAATGGGCACCTAGGCCTACTCCCCTTATAACCCTCCCCCAGGACGGCGGTCCGTAACAAGTTACCCCCTCCCCCAGACCCCCATCTGCGAAGCTTCCAACGCCCATGCTCTGTACATGATACAGACATGTCTGAAACAAACTAATTTTACCTTGTTTTACAGAATTAAACTTGGGAATGCTGAAATCATTTTTACATCTCCGGAAGGTGGAGGAAGGTATTGAAAAACATTTACGAAACTCGTATGTGTGCCGTGTTGTTTGGAGAGGCTCACTGTGTGTCGGAGTGGTAAGCATTCACAACTTTTACAGTAAATTGTCAAAAACTAATTTTTAACTTTCTTAAAATTCTGTCCCTCGATTACCCGTTGCGGCATGACACAATATCATCACCAACCTGCGTGCATGGTTAACATGGGTAACTATGCATGTTCTCGCTTTTTAAGAAATGAAACAATTTCACTTTTTATTTAGTATTCTCACAGAACTTAATTACTCGTCCACCTCGGGCCGTTCTATTATCTTTTGAGTAGCGTACTGGCAACTGTTCCATCGCCTTCAATATCAATTGTTCACTAATTTCGATGGCTATTTACCATTTTTAGAGCGATTTTACTGAGCCAGCCATTGGTAGCTATAGAAGGTAGCATAATCGTAGAGCCTATGCATTAACAACAGACGCACGTCCCAGTGGCATATATTTGTAAGGTACGACAAACCATGTAAACCATGTGGTGGACGGTATACAAGACTGGAGACAAGTTTTTGTATGTGGGGGGGGGGGGGGGTAAGATGTCGACACGAACAGACCCTGGCTGTATAAGTCTCAATACATACTTCCATTAAACTTTCACTCCATCGCTACTCGCTATATATTTTCTTCCCAAATAGAACTTTTCGACTGCTTATATTTATACAGGGATAATGATTTTAGACCGGAATATTGAATGGTTGCAGAACTGCGGAGACTTTTTACCTGTCCAGTATTGACATTGACGGCCACAATGAACAGACGTATTTATCGGGACTTACAGAATGTGCTCTGCCTTGAACAGTCTGTTGCGGTCACTGTTTCACAAGACAGGTAAATATATGACAATCCTCAAACCATCGTGTTCACGTGAACGCTTGCCATACGTATGTTTGTGCAAATATTACGTTAAATAGCACACGTATACAGGATATAAAAGTAGAAATTTATTTTCCCAACTCCACCTCCGCCCCATAGAACTACATATGAATTCCTTTGTTGATTCCTATCCAAACAGTACAGAAGTGGCAAAGATTTTGCTGGAAAATATCCCCATTTCGATGTTCAAATGCTCATAAGTCTGTCATTTTTCACCCGATACACTGTCTCGATGACATTTTAAAGAGAAAGGAGTATTCTTTCCAACAGTTATATTTTTGTACAGATTTACCAATGTTTAGGCACGTATACTTTAGGATAAAAATATTAAAAATTACCCAAATCTCGTGCACGAAGCACTTTTTATGGCTGTTCTGCTGCCCTCCACTTGAGATTGTGCTTACTAGTGTGGCGTCACACATTTCGTCCCATTTGTATTGTAAACAAGACAGTTTTCTCTATTGTTTCATATAAGATTCTTTTCAATCGGTTCAGATTTTGCCCCGTAATCCAAGCAAACCAATCACAGTTACAGTAACGAAAATTCAATCGAGCTGGACGCCGAAGCCGGATTTCCGTACCTTCACTGTGGAGAAGCCGTCTAACGAGAAGCGCTCAACACAATATGTAGTAAGTAACCAGAATGCAAAAATGCATTGAGGTTTCGATGATATATGTTCTATTCCAAATAATGCCATGATGTCCCATGTCTTTCAGTCACTGGTCAAGTGCTACGTTAACATGTTGGAAAAATAATTTTGGGTTCATATTTGATCTTGGGAATTCCTGGGAAATTTTGCATTTTGACATCTGATGACTCAAGATGATGATCTTTGGAATTCTTGGGAAATTTTGCTTTTTGACCCCAGATGACCTTTGACCTCCATCAAAAACGACAGGGTTCTTCCTCTTACCATAATGCATGTACATACTAAGTATGAAATTTATTCAAGCTTCTTATCTTGAGATATCATGTTAAAAACATTTTCAGTGTTTGACCCTACATGACCTTTGACCTCCACCAAACATGATAGCATTCATCTTCCCACCATAACACATCCGCATACTACCTATGAAATCTATCCAAGCTTCCTATCTTGAGATATCGTGTTAACAAGGTTTTCAGAGTTTGACCTCCGGTGACCCCAGATGACCTTTGACCTCCACCAAAAACAATAGAGTTCTTCCTCTTACCATAACACATCTAAATACTACATATGAAATTTATCAAAGCTTCCTAACTTGCGATATCATGTTAATAAGGTTTTCAGCATTTGACCCCCGGTGACCCCAGATGATCTTTGACCTCCACCAAAAATGATAGGGTTCTTTCTCTTACCATAATGCATCTACATACTAAGTATGAAATTTATCCAAGCTTCCTATCTCGAGATATCGTGTTAACAAGGTTTTCAGAGTTTGACCTCTGGTGACCCCAGATGACCTTTGACCTCCACCACAAACGATAGGGTTCTTCCTCTTACCATAACGCATCTACATACTAAGTATGAAATTTATCCTAGCTTCCTAACTTGAGATATCGTGTTAACAAGGTTTTCAGCATTCGACCCCCGGTGACCCCAGATGACCTTTGACCTCAACTAAAAATGATAGGGTTATTTTGTCTTAGCATAACGCATCTACATACTTAGTATGAAAATCATCCAAGCTTCCTATCTTGAGATATCGTGTTCACAAGGTTTTCAGAGTTTCACCTCCGGTGACCCCAGATGACCTTTGACCTCCACCACAAACGATAGGGTTCTTCCTCTTACCATAACGCATCTACATACTAAGTATGAAATTTATCCAAGCTTCCTAACTTGAGATATCATGTTAATAAGGTTTTCAGCATTCCACCCCCGGTGACCCCAGATAACCTTTGACCTCCACCAAAAATGATAGGGTATTTTCTCTTAGCATAACGCATCTACATACTAAGTATGAAATTTATCCAAGCTTCCTATCTCGAGATATCGTGTTAACAAGGTTTTCAGAGTTTGACCTCTGGTGACCCCAGATGACCTTTGACCTCCACCACAAACGATAGGGTTCTTCCTCTTACCATAACGCATCTACATACTAAGTATGAAATTTATCCTAGCTTCCTAACTTGAGATATCGTGTTAACAAGGTTTTCAGCATTCGACCCCCGGTGACCCCAGATGACCTTTGACCTCAACTAAAAATGATAGGGTTATTTTGTCTTAGCATAACGCATCTACATACTTAGTATGAAAATCATCCAAGCTTCCTATCTTGAGATATCGTGTTCACAAGGTTTTCAGAGTTTCACCTCCGGTGACCCCAGATGACCTTTGACCTCCACCACAAACGATAGGGTTCTTCCTCTTACCATAACGCATCTACATACTAAGTATGAAATTTATCCAAGCTTCCTAACTTGAGATATCATGTTAATAAGGTTTTCAGCATTCCACCCCCGGTGACCCCAGATAACCTTTGACCTCCACCAAAAATGATAGGGTATTTTCTCTTAGCATAACGCATCTACATACTTAGTATGAAATTCATCCAAGCTTCCTATCTTGAGATATCGTGTTAACAAGGTTTTCAGAGTTTGACCTCTGGTGACCCCAGATGACCTTTGACCTCCACCACAAACGATAGGGTTCTTCCTCTTACCATAACGCATCTACATACTAAGTATGAAATTTATCCTAGCTTCCTAACTTGAGATATCGTGTTAACAAGGTTTTCAGCATTCGACCCCCGGTGACCCCAGATGACCTTTGACCTCAACTAAAAATGATAGGGTTATTTTGTCTTAGCATAACGCATCTACATACTTAGTATGAAAATCATCCAAGCTTCCTATCTTGAGATATCGTGTTAACAAGGTTTTCAGAGTTTCACCTCCGGTGACCCCAGATGACCTTTGACCTCCACCACAAACGATAGGGTTCTTCCTCTTACCATAACGCATCTACATACTAAGTATGAAATTTATCCAAGCTTCCTAACTTGAGATATCATGTTAATAAGGTTTTCAGCATTCCACCCCCGGTGACCCCAGATAACCTTTGACCTCCACCAAAAATGATAGGGTATTTTCTCTTAGCATAACGCATCTACATACTTAGTATGAAATTCATCCAAGCTTCCTATCTTGAGATATCGTGTTAACAAGGTTTCAGAATTTGACCTCTGGTGACCCCAGATGACCTTTGACCTCCACCACAAACGATAGGGTTCTTCCTCTTACCATAATGCATCTACATACTAAGTATGAAATTTATCCAAGATTCCTAACTTGAGATAACGTGTTAACAAGGTTTTCAGCATTCGACCCCTGGTGACCCCAGATGACCTTTGACCTCCACCCAAGACAATAAGGCTCTTCCTCTTACCATAACGCATCTACATACTAAGTATGAAATTTATCCAAGCTTCCTATCTTGAGATATTGTGTTAACAAGGTTTTCAGAGTTTGACCTCCGGTGACCCCAGATGACCTTTGACCTCCACCAAAAACAATAGGGTTCTTCCTCTCAATATGGGGCATCTACATACTAAGTATGAAATTTATCCAAGCTTCATACCTTGAGATATCGTGTTCACAAGGTTTTCAGAGTTTGACCTCCAGTGACCCCAGATGACCTTTGACCTCCACCACAAACGATAGGGTTCTTCCTCTTACCATAATGCATCTACATACTAAGTATGAAATTTATCCAAGCTTCCTAACTTGAGATAACGTGTTAACAAGGTTTTCAGCATTCGACCCCCGGTGACCCTTGACCTCCATCAAAAACAATAGGGTTCTTCCTCTTACCATAACGCATCTACATACTAAGTATGAAACTTATCCAAGCTTCTTACCTCGAGATATCGTGTTAACAAGGTTTTTGGAGTTTGACCCCCGGTGACCCCAGATGACCTTTGACCCCCACCAAAAACAATAGGGTTCTTCCTCTCAATATGGGGCATCTATGTACTAAGTTTGAGAACTGTCAGAGTTTCCCTTCTTGAGATATCGTCTTAACGAGCAAAGTGTCACAAACATACACACACACACACACACGCACACCCACACACGCACATACACACATACATACACACATACGCCATCACAAATGCATTGGTTTCTCTTATCATCGAAACCAAAAACGCCCTTATTTCGTTCATTTTACCTCCAGACATGAGAATTACCTCCAACTAAAGAATGTGCACATCACTTTTCTGGACATGATTGTTATATGTCAATATCGAAAGTGGAAACAGTAGTTGTAAGGAACTCCGCCATATTTGATACATGTCTGATTAAGTAGTTACCGAATAAACAAGTGTGTAATAGCCGACGGTGTCTTTCATTTATTCCGAATCAAGGAGAAACACAACATGGTGACCCAAGACGTGATCAACTATCATTCTTTGTAAACAAGAACCGTCTGAAACGCGAAATTAACTGACATTTTGTAATCGCTAGTCTGCAGCATGCTGCAACCTGCAACGTAAGCCTGTGGTAACGTAAACAAGTTCTACAGCATACAGGTAGTGTACAACGCAGATAGCAACGAAGACAACGGTAACGTACAGAACATATTAACTGTTGTAGCCTGATCAGTACGTGAGTATCATACTTACCTTCATAATAATGGCGTATGCAAGTCCAGCGCCGTCACCGATGGTGTGTACGGGTAACATTGAAACAAACTGGCAAATATTTAAGGAAGCTTGGCTAGACTATCGTATCGCGGTAGGCCTAGACAAGAAAGACCAACCTATCCAGGTGGCTACCCTTAAAACAATCATGGGCATTGACTGTAGAAAAAGGCTCAAGTCTACACCGTTGACAGAAGCCGAGAGCAAAGATCATGACTGCATCATAACAAAGCTTGATGATCACTTAAAGCCGCCCAGGAATGCGTTGTATGAGAGGCACAATTTCTTTAGGTTAGAACAAAAGCAAGGTGAATCAGTTGATCAGTATTTTGTGCGCCTAAAGCATTTAGCCGAGCAGTGTAAATTTGGGAACATGGAAGATGAAATGTTAAGAGACAAGTTGGTCATTGGGTGTTCTGATTCCGCTGCTAAAGCTCGTATTTTTCGACTCAAAGAAACGGATGCGACATTACGTAAAACATTAGAAAACCTTCGGATTAGCGAAGCAACGATTCAGCAGCTAAAATCAATGAGCTCCCCACAAGGTAGCCCAGCCTTCCACACAGATACTGTTAGCGCTAAATCATACAAAACGAAAAAAAAAAAAAAAAACGCAGGAAAAACTGAGTAGTAAGCAAAAGCACAATTATCAGAGTAGGCCCAAACAAAATCATGAATGCCGTAACTGTGCGCTATTACATAAACCCAAAGAACGCCCGGCATTCGGAAAAATATGTCGGAACTGTGGAAAGAGTAACCATTGGGCAAAAGTGTGCAGGTCGAAGCCGAGGGACAAACATGTTTCAAAAGAAGAACATGAGATTCAGGCAGATGCCCAAGAAATTTCAGATGATCCTGAATATTACGGTTTTGACCTAGACGTAGTTGAAACTCCACACCGGCACAAAAATGGTGTCAAGTTTGCGGTTGCCAGGGTATGCACACATCAACACAAAGGAATCAGACTCAAGGCAAAGGTTGATACCGGGGCACGAGCAAACATATTAAACTTTAATACGTACAGAACATATTTGGGCCAAACCACAACCCAAAAGCATCGAGAGTACGCCTAACAGGGTATGGTAACCGACGGATTAGAAACATGGGCAGTGTCACAGCGCCCAGCATTGAGCACGGAAACATTAAAGTGCGAGATGTTAAATTCTTTGTTACAGAGTCGGGTAAAAATCTCTTTGGACTTGATTTATGTACCAAGCTTGGGATTGTTCATTTTTCATGCGACGAGGATCACGAATGTTGCGCCACATATGATATTGAGGAAACAAACCTATCCAGCCCTAACACTAAAGCTCAAATTATCAAGAACAATGAGGATATTTTCACAGGGATTGGCAAAATCGCTCATGAATACCGCATAGAGCTTACAAGCGACGCAGAGCCAGTAATTAAGCCAGCAAGTAGAATCGCAGATTCTCTCAAACAGCCACTGCGTCAAGAGCTAAACCGCTTACTTAAGTTGGGTATAATTCGCGAAGTGCGCGAGCCAACAGAGTGGGTTAATGGCTTTGTCGCAATAACCAAAACAGATGGGACACTAAGATTGTGTCTTGACCCTCGCGAATTGAACAAGTATTTCAAACGCCCTCATTATTACGCTAAAACACTTGAGGATATCTTTCTTACCAGAGATAAGAAACGCTAAATTTCTCTCAACGTTCGATTTGCGTAGTGGATATTGGAACATTCCGTTGGACAAAGACTCCCAACCACTCACCCCGTTTAATACAATCTACGGTCGTTTTTGTTTTACAACACTACCGTTTGGTCTTATTCCATCTCAGGATATTTCCAAGCATGTTTATGTTTCAAGCATGTAGACAGCATAATGTTAAGCTAAATACTAACAAATGCCACTTAAATCAAGCGAAAGTCAAAATGTTTGGACATATTCTTAGCGCAGAGGGAGTAGCGCCAAACCCGGCAAAAGTTTCAGCAGTCAAAAACCTAGTAGCGCCAACGAATAAGCAAGAGCTACAATCTCTCCTCGGACTAGTTCAGTACCTGTCAAAATTTGTAATGCTAAGCCCGCTTACTGAGCCACTCAGAAAGCTTCTACAAAAAGACGCTGTTTTTGAATGGACGCCAAGCCAAGAAGAAGCGTTAAACTAAATCAAAAGCGTTGTCACAAAAGCGCCAACACTAGCATATTACGACAGTAGCAAAGACATCGAAATACAGTGTGATGCTTCAATGAAAGGGTTAGGAGCAGTTTTGTTACAGGATGGGAAACCTGTACATTTCGCGTCAAAAGCCCTCACAAAAGCTGACGCGAACTACAGCAATATTGAAAGAGAAACGCTAGCTGCTGTATGGGCTGCAAAGCATTTTGATTACACTGTTTTTGGTCGGTAACTTTACAATATGCTCTGACCACAAACCCCTTAAGGAAATTGCTAAGAAAGACATTAGCAAAATGCCAAGCCGTCTTCAAAGACTTATGCTCCAATTGCAAGGGTACAAGTACACCATTAAATATGTACCAGGTCAGAATGTGCCAATCGCAGATTGTTTATCACGCTGCATAGCTACAGACTGCAAAACAACCCAAATCCCAAACATTGATGTCCAAGTTCATGAAATCACTAATATGAAACCATTTGTCATAGATAGAATCTGAGCAGCCACTGCAAGCGATACCATACTGCAAACTCTCAAAACATACATTATTAAAGGTTGGCCTTTAGGAATGAATCAATGCAACGAAATATCTCATGCCTATTGGCAACACAGACACGAACTAGCAATACACAATGGTCTGATATTAAAGGGATCTAGAATAATAATTCCCACATCAATGAGACCTAAAATTCTAAGCATCCTACACCAGCAGCACCAAGGAATTGAGAAAACTAGATTAAGAGCTAGACAATCGGTGTTCTGGCCAGGTCTCAATGCTGAAATTGAACGTATGATTCAAGAGTGTGTTGCATGCCAAACACACCAGAGAAACCAATCTAAGCTTCCAGTGAAACCTATACATTCAACAAGAGCCATGGAAACCATTGGGAGTTGATCTGTTCGAGTACAAAAACAAGCAGTATCTTTTAGCAGTTGATTACTTCACAGGATTTGTTTGGGCAGATTACCTACCAAACACACGAAGTGATACAGTTGTGGACAAGCTGGACTCAATTTTCACTGATTTTGGACGCCCTACGAAATTAATCTCAGACAACGGTCCTCAGCTTACCAGCCAGGTCATGCAAGAGTTTTGTGAGAAACACGAGATAATCCATGAAACCAGCGCTCCACATCACCAACAAGCCAATGGACGTGCAGAGAGGAACATTCAAACTATTAAAAAAGGCTGATAGTGAAGACACAAAAGCTTCACTCAGAGAAATTTTATCATTGTTAAGGGATACACCCATATCTTCAGATATTCCATCCCCATATACTCTTATGTTCAAAAGGAAAATCAAAACTTACTTACCTGTTGTTCATTTTTCCACAGAAGGGGAAGAAAGTATTGTGGAAACCAAGGAACGCCATACTGCTTCCTATGCCACCCATCAGCAGGAACCACCCCCCATTGACCCTGAAACAAATGTTTGGTTTCAAAAAACCCCCAACTCCAGGTGGCAAAAAGCTAAAGTTGTAGGCACTGAATTAGATAGGAAGTATACCATACAAACTTCCGATGGTGCACAATATCAGCGTGATCGTATTCATGTTAGACCCTCCCCAGAACCTACTTCCAAAGATCCTGCCCCAAGCGAACTCCCCACATCCCAGTCAAACTCCTCACCCCAACGGAAAGTATGGAAGGGAAAACCTCACTGCCGACCAGGGGTAACCCATACATCCGCCTAGTTAGAGATCGTAAACCTCCTGAAAGGTACAAAGACTATATCTTGACTTGATGTTTTATCGTATTATCTTGTTTTACTCTACCTTTCAGAGAAGAGGATTAATGTTGTTTTCATCTTACTGTTTGACAATCATTTTAGTCATACAAGGAAAAGACAAGAGACAGAGTGTATATAGTCTTCAAGTTTTTATTCGTAAAGAGAAGAGAACAAATCCAATACATGTAGAACAATTGGTCAGTGCTTATCAAAACCTACATTCCATCAGTACTGTAGTACATTTTCCATGAAATTTTGTTTAGATCATTCTTAAGGAGAGGGATGTTATGATATGTCAATATCGAAAGTGGAAACAGTAGTTGTAACGAACTCCGCCATATTTGATACATGTTTGATTAAGTAGTTACCGAACAAACAAGTGTCTAATAGCCGACGGTGTCTTTCATTTATTCCGAATCAAGGAGAAACACAACAATGATAATGTAATATGAAGGCAAAAAGTGAGATGGGGGAAAACGAGAGCCCACGTTAAAGAGGTCGGCCTCGGGCGAGGTGTGTGACGGAGGCATGCACACCCACACCGAGCCCAACATACAAAAAGTGTAAGCCCCAGTTAGATGTCAATACTTGTAGAGCTTTTTAAGTACGTAGAAACAGGCACTGGCAAACTAAAAAAAAACCCAACCCCAAACAAAACCATGACGGGTCACAAACACGAATGCTAAACAAACTATACATACCGTGCAACAGGGAACAAAAGAGTCTTTGTTACTACTGAACTCCAGTAACTGCCATTGCAGCCAACCCCAAAACAACTCCCCACAACTACATACCACCCAAACAAATTCCGCCCACACGCCCAAAGGAAACACCAGGCCCGAAGGCAACTCTACACCCCACGGCAACAACACGCCCGAAGGCAACACTACGCCCGAAGGCAACACTACGCCCCAAAGGCAACACTACGCCCGAAGGCAACACTACGCCCGAAGGCAACACTACGCCCGAAGGCAACATACGCCCGAAGGCAACACTACGCCCGAAGGCAACAGCACTTAAAAAGCACCGGGGCAAATACAGGTGCACCTTGCCCAAGGGTGCCCCGGAGGCAGTTGTGGCAAAGGGTAACCTCATTGTCCCCACGCTTTAACAAGCTCCACAACCGGATGTCAATACTTGTAGTGAAGAGTTGGGTGTGTGAGTGCTTGTGTGAATGTGGGGTTGCCTGTAAATAATCTTATGTTGTAAATATTTTTTTTTTTGTTGTAAATAATCATATGTTAGTAGCTTGGCTTCGGGTTGGTACAGAAGTGTTGTTTGCTAGCCCGTGTGGGTTGGTCTGGGAATGTTTCAGTTATGTTTGTTTGGGCCGGTCTGGGTTCTGCCTGTGTTGCCGTGCCCGTTTCTATGTAAACGGTTAACCTGTAAATATTGTTTGTTCCAATAGTTTTCCCTTTGTAAATAGTCCTGTGTGGTGGGTGGCCTGGAGTTCAGGTCTTCGACGGGAGCAGACGTGTTTTCGTTTCGCTCTCGTCGTTTTACCGTGCTCAACTTATATCACTGTGTGATAGCTGTACTATATATTGCAATTGTGTATAAAACCTTATAGCGTGCTTGTGTTGTAGTTGATAAGTAGGTCTGGTTGTGTCCATTTGTTTGCGACCGCGCCTTTGCATTTATGTTCCTGTCCGATCCGGTTTGAGTTTGTTTCTTGTTTGTATGTGCCGTTTCCATGCGCTTAAAAAGCCCCCCCCCCCCCCCCGCGCCTTGTTTCTGTGTTGCTTGTGTTTTTCTTACTTCATCCTATTTTTGTCTTTTGTAAACTAGTTCTGAGGTTTTTTTGTCCTTTAACCCGTGGCCTCGACCCACACAAACTGCTGCTATGCCCGGAGGTCGGGATAGCACAATTGTTAGGTTAGAGTTTTCGTCGGGGGCGAGCGTCTCTCCCCCGCAGGCGTTTACTGTGTTGAAGAATAACGGAATACAGGTTAAAGAAATAGAGATGTTGCAGGCGCTTGCCGCCCGCAACACGTATGACCTAAAGTTCACGTCTGATGCTGCTCGTGTTAAAGGTTTGTCTTGCCTGAAGGGAGTAGAGGGGCTCACTGTCACCCCATATGATCGCTCTGTGGCGGTGACAGTGTTATACCTGAACTTTGAGGTCGACCAGCGCCTGGTTGCGAGGGGTCTGAGCCAATACGGAACTGTCTCTGACATGCGATGGTGCAAATATAGTTCGGGCGAGTTGGCCGGCATATTTAATGGAAAGAGGCAGTGCCGTATGGAATTGGATAGGGACACCCCATCCTTCCTCTTCATAGGGGGTTCGAAGGCCCACATAAGGTACTTCGGACAGCCCCGCACCTGTTTCAAGTGTGGACAAGAGGGACACGAAGCCAGGTCTTGTCCCAACAGACGTTGTGGCAAGTGCCTGCAGGTGGGGCACGACAAGGCAGAGTGCCCCAACGAGGTGCAGTGCAACCTTTGTGGAGAGGAGGGACATGTCTCTGGTGCGTGCCCCACATCGTACTCTGCCCATGCCAGTGCTGATGTGGAGCAGGCACCTGAACCCTCGCAAGCAGGCCCAGAATATTCCACTCAGGAATTGGAGGAGGCAGCACAAGAAGTGGAACAAGATTTCCTCGCCTCAAAACAGTGTGAGGGGGGTACTGCGGCACCCAAGGCGAACTCCTCACCATCCTCCCCACCAACACCAGTGGAAGCGGATAGGATGGCAGTGGAGGAGGACCTTCAGCTCTCCTCAGACTCTGAGTCTGCTATGTCAGATGGTGGGGAGCCTGCCTCAGAGCCTCCCCCAAAGGATCCACCTTCAGGGGAGGGCTGGTTTGATTTGTGTGAGGGAGAGGAGCCTTCATTGAAGAGGTCGGCCTCAGGCGGGGTGTTAGACCAGGGGGTTCACCATTCTGAAGACCCCACACCGAGTTCACAAAGTAAAAAGGTCAGGTCCGAGGTAGATACGTAGCCACTCATTACACCATGACTGATCCCCTGTCCCTCATGACCCTGAACGTTAACGGCATGAGGGACAGTCGGAAGCGGTCCAGAATATTCCAATTTTGCAAATCACTGGGTGTGGACTTCGTTTTCCTCCAAGAGACCCACATTACGAATGAGGACGATGTCCACACCTGGTCCTTTGAGTGGGGTGGGGGTTTACATGCTTCCTTTGGTTCAACAACATCGTGTGGTTCAGTTATTTTAGTTTCGCCAAGGTGGACTCCCCTGGTCGGAAAAGTTGATTCTGATCATGAGGGCCGGTTGGTATGCATTACAATAAGACACCCTAGCGGGAAATTTTTCCTGTGTAACGTGTATGCGCCCAATCGGCCTTCAGACAGAAGGGACTTTTTCATGGGGCTTTTTAAGTGCATCGAAACGGCACATACAAACAAAAAAAACAAAAACTCAAACCGGATCGGACAGGAACATAAAGGCAAAACTATCCACACACAACCAAATCAAACAGAAAATTATGTTCATTACAACAATAGAACCACACACACTGACAACCCAAAAACCCCACAAACCAACCTCCCCCGGCCATCCCAAACCAACATTACTACACACCGCCAAGGAAAGACAACACCAGACCAAACCACCACCACCCAACAACAACCAAAACACCAGACCAAACAATCATCACAAACTGCCCCAAGGGGCCACGAGGGGTCCGGGGCGGGGTCCACCTGCCACGAGGGGTCCGAGCGTAGTCAACCTGCTATATTTACAATATGTACACTATATACACTATTTACAGTATGTACACTATATACACTATTTACACAAGAACAAAACCAGTCCCGAAGAGATCGAACGAGCCCGCCGAAGGTTCGGGAACGTCCACTCTCCCCGGGACTCCAAACTGAATTAAACGGCCAAAAATACAGGCGCACCTTGCCCAAGGGTGTCCCGGAGGCAGTTGTGGCAAAGGGTAACCTCATTATCCCCACGCTTTAACAAGCTCCACAACCGGATGCAGTTTAACGTCCTACCCAGGACTTTTTCATGACCCTGTCATCCTTCGTTCCTGGCAGTGCTCCGTGTATCCTGGCCGGAGACTTTAACTGCGTCCCCGACACACAGCTTGACCGAATGTCCACATGTACGTCTTCGGGCTGTGGTGTCGGCATGTCGGAATTGGACATGTTCGTAAAGAATCATGACATGGTTGATGTCTGGAGAGCACAACATCCCGGCTTGTCCGTGTTCACTTGGCACCGCCCTGATGGCACGGTGCCTCAAGGTTGGACCGGGTGTACTCTCCACCTGCACTGTCACCGAGTGACTGTGAAGTTGTGACATGTCCAATTTCGGATCATGATGCAGTTACTGTCTCCTTTCAGCCTCCAGAGTCATGGCCAACAGGGAGGGGGTTCTGGAAAATGATCACAGATATTCTAACGGAGACTGACTATAGCGAACAGTTTAAAGCCAGGTTCGAAGGGTGGCGAACATTGAGGCCGGCCTTCTCAACAGATTTAGAGTGGTGGGACGACGTAAAGTCCCGCATCAAACAGTTTACAGTTGAGTACTGTGTAGCAAGAGCTCGTCGAAAAAGGGAGGAGTTCCTCTCACTCTGCTCTAGGGAAAGGAACGGGGACACCTCCGCACTTTACGCAATCCAGCAGTACCTTGATCAAAAATTGCACGGGGCCCGCGTTCGTGCTCGCGTGCATTGCGTGGAGGCGGAGGAAAAACCAACTATCAAATTCTACCGGGATGTCACAAAGTATGCCATCGATCGCCGCATGAGAGCAGTCCGTGACGTTCACGGTACAGTACAGAAGGACCCTCTCGACATCGTGGAAGTATTTAAGACCTATGAACAGCTTTATACGCGGGCAGATGTCGATGAAGGCCTACAAGAGTCCCTTTTAGATAATATTGACAAGACCCCCTCTAAGGAGCAGAATGATGTGCGGTGCAGGGACACAGTATTCAGCAGAACCTCTGGTTGATGCGGGACTTAGTTGAATATGTGATGGACCGTGATCTTCCATGTGCGCTTGTCTCCCTCGATCAGGAGAAGGCCTTCGACATGGTTGATCACGGATTCCTCTTTAAAATCTTGAAGAAGTTTAATTTGAATCCAGTTTTTGTAAAATGGACCTCTTTACTGTATAATAGTGTATATAGTCGGGTTATCGTTAATGGCCTACCGTCGGATGCCTTCAGAGTTCAACGTGGGGTACGGCAGAGGTGTCCCCTGTCACCTCTACTCTATGTATTGTTTAGTGAATCCCTTGCAAGAGCCTCCCAAGTTGAACCTTTGTTTCGACCATTTCATATACCTGGTGGAGCTAAAGTCAAGTGCCTCCAGTATGCTGACGACGTCACATGCGTAGTCTCCGACCTAGCTTCCTTCAGAGCCCTTACTGGCACGCTGTCTACTTTTCAAAGAGCGACAGGTGCCAGACTGAACCCCACCAAGACCAAAGGACTCCGTCTAGGTAAGTGGCGGTCGAAACAACTGCCCTTCGCGGCATCATGGGTAGACGACGCCATAAAAATCAATGGCATATGGTTTGGTTACGGTTTACCCGAGTCACTTACCTGGAATGAGAAAGTGGACCTGGTGGAAGCTAGGTTGAAGGACTTTGGCGATCGCTACATTAGTCTGTTGGGGAAGGTAACAGTTGTAAATCGTTTCGTTTACCCTCTCTTGTGGTATCCGGGCACTGTTCTCGCCGCGCCAGAGGGTGTCCTGGTGCGACTCGAGAGGGCTGTGTTTAGGTTTCTTTGGTCAGGGAAAACGGAGCTGGTCAGAAGAAAAGTGGTGTACCAGGTTCCTAGGCAGGGGGGATTGGGCCTTGTGCACTTTCCTTCAAAGCTCCGTTTTCTTTTGACCAAATGTGTTTTTAGTGCTGTCGAAAGTCAGATGCCGTTTGCCTACTTTGTCCGTTACTGGGGCGGATTATCATTCCGTTGGTTCTTTCCTACCCTGTTTAGCAACAGTGTACCTCACAGTTGGAGGCCAACGAAGGCATACTGTCAGATGAGGGAAACACTACGTATTATGTCAACTGTAGGGGACGTTTTGCAGTCCAGTGCGGGGGACCAGTACCGGGCTATTTTTGATGACTTGGTTGGTCAGGTCCAACCCAACGACTATGCGTCAGGGCCGGAAGTGTGGCGTGTCGTCCACAGCAGGAAACTCGATCACCGCCGGCGTGACCTGCTGTGGCGCATCGCATACGACGCCATCGTAACGAATCTCAAGCGCCTTCGGTGGCGTCTTGGAGATGGCATTTGCCCCCGCACTGGATGCACAGGTTGGGAGAGTGTGCCCCATGTGTTTTGGCAGTGTGGCTTTGTGGCCCTCCTCTGGGAGTGGTTTCAAGCTCTGGCTGACCGCCTCACGTTTTGTAACACCTGGGCGGTCAGCCAGGACTACGCTTTGTATGGTCTGTCACCCCCGCCATGCAATACAAGTGTTCGCGGGATACTTACCTTTGTTTCGGCCTCCATAAAGCTGGCCTTGTGGAGAGACCGGTGTAATATTGTGTTTAGGGGAGAGGGGAAGCCTGCAGACGTCCTGGCGTCGGTGAGGACGGAGATTATTAAGCTGAGGGTGGAGGCCGACTTCGTCCGTTTGCCAAGGTCGACGTTCGGCAGGTGTTGGGGTCCACTTGTTTCAGTGCGGGCGGGCCGGGTGATAGTTAATTTGTAAATATTGAAATTGCAAATAGTCCCACGTGATTGGCTTGGGTTTGGGGTGGTTTTGTACATAGCACAGACATTTTGTTTGCTAGCGCAATGTACAGATTTCTGTAAATAGTTCAGAGTTGTGTTTTTGTCCGGTCAGGTTTAAGTTCTACTTTGTTTCTTCGTGCCCTTTTCTACGTACGTAAAAAGCAAGGGCTGGTGGCGTTTGTACATATTCTTATTTTTAATTGCTTTTTAGTGCATCGAAACGGCACATACAAACAAAAAACAAAACTTTGTACATATTATCCACAGAAATTTTCCTTTGTCAGCTTCATGTAAAATAGTTTGTAATTAGTTGTAAATAGTTCATAGTTGCGTTTTTGCCGGTCCGGTTTTGGGTCTTTCAGCTTGACAAGTGTCCGTTTCACAGACGATACCATTATGAAACAGGCCTCGGTTTCGTTTTGTTTTTTGTTTGTATGTGCCGTTTCGATGCACTTAAAAAGCTAACAGGCCTCGGTTTCGTTGATTTGCAGGCCTGAGCTTGAGTTGTTGTGTGTGCTGCGTACGAGCTAAAACTTTGGGGCCGACTTGATCAAGATAACATTATATTTGTCCCTAGGAATGTAGAAATAGGATTGTTTCTACTATTTTTTTGGTGTATGGTTAGCTTCATGAGAATAATACGTAGCCTAAGGCCTACGGGTAACCAAGTAAAAAAGGGGTCATTATGCACAGGTATTATGGTATGGTAGCTGGTACTGTGGGCAGGCCTAACATGTTGGCCTAGACAAAGTTTTCATTCTGGAAATGTTCTTTGAGCACCCATTGATGCTGTTTGTACCGCTGTTTTTTTTTTTTTTTTTTTGGCTATGGTCGAGGTAGAGCGAACTTGCTAGGTTACCGTTGAAAAGGCAGAAAAGCATAATTTTGTCATATCAGGCTTCAACAAACTCATTTTTCATTGCTTGACCACCGGGCTAGATGTTCTATGTTTACTTGACCTTATGAATATCTAATTGTTACTTACCTACATCTAACCTGACTTGTAGTAGCCACAGAAATTTGAAGTGAATCAGACTTGTCCTGCGGGCTACTATGATATTGAGCAGCGCACTTTGTCCAAGTAATTTTTACTTGCCCCGGATTGTCTGGGCAAGTAATTTTGGTTAAACTTTAAGTTAAAATTACTTCATTGATTTATATGTAAAATATGGATCCTTCATATATTTGGGCAGTTTAGACAACACTCACTTATATTACCTATAAAGGACATCGTTAACTTATTGTGATTTCATCTTTTTACAATAGGATAAAGTGGTAACTGTTCTTATCAGTTCGGGAGATTCCCCCATTTGGGAGAATGTACTTTCCTCATGATTGGGAGAAAACTTGGTCATGGGCGCCGCCATTTTGTCTATTTTACCCACAATCCCACACGTTCTTTGTGTACATTTTTAGTGGGAAATGGGTTTTGGAACACCCCTTGCAAAAATTGTCGGTCTAATGTAATGCAATTAAATGTATATTTGGAAGGTTTATTGTCATAGCTACAGAAAAGCTACTTCCTAATCGGTGGTTCACCACGCTGTTTTTGAGTTTTTGAATGGTTTTCATTCTTGCTTAACCTTGTCTTCGTTAGGCTGGCAAGCCTACACAACGTGTTGCATAAGTTTTCCCCCGTTCGGGCGAATTTTGGTTTTCCCCCAAACGGGGGAATCTCCCGGACTGTCTATGGGAAAGAAATGTTTGAGGCACAAGAAGCCAATTGATTACCGCAGACTTCACAATGGAGGGCCTCCAGTTAGGGAAGTTCGCAAGGTGACATGGTCAACAAATCAGCTCTATAGGTTTGTACTGCAGTTACTTTAGACCTAAATTAGCGTATTTTCTCTAATAAACGCCCTGAGTGCATGAAATTTTCGTCAAGGGGGTGTTTATTAGAGTCAAATTTACCGGCAAGAAATCTTGCCTTGATGTTGGCCCGGTGCTTTTTAAGTGCTGTTGCCTTTGGGCGTGGTGTTGCCTTCGGGCGTGGTGTTGCCTTCGGGCGTGGTGTTGCCTTCGGGCGTGGTTTTGCCTTCGGGCGTGGTGTTGACTTCGGGCGTGGTGTTGACTTCGGGCGTGGTGTTGACTTCGGGCGTGGTGTTGACTTCGGGCGTGGTGTTGACTTCGGGCGTGGTGTTGCCTTCGGGCGTGGTGTTGCCGTTGGGCGTGGTGTTGCCTTTGGGTGTGGTGGTGGTTTTGGGTGTGTGGGCTTTGTTTTTAGTGTGGCTGGGGGGAGGTTGGTCTGTGGGGTATTTGGGTTGTTGTCAGGGTGTGTGTGGTTTTATTGTTGTAATGAACATAATTTTCTGTTTTTTGATTTGGTGGTGTGTGGATAGTTTTGCCTTCACATTCTTCCCATACATGTTCGTGCCGAGTTCAAACTTTTAGTTCTCGTTTCCAAATGTCTCCATAACCTAGCACCCGATTATCTGTCGAATTTAATTCAGCGACGTAAATCCCATTATTCTACACGTTCCTCTAGTGGCTATCTACTTCACGTCCCCTTCACGAAAGCTTCAACTTTTCGTGACAGATCTTTTAGTGTCGCGGGTCCAAAATTATGGAACAGCCTCCCAGAGAATGTGAGGGATTGTCCATCAATCGACTCCTTCAAATCGAAACTTAAAACGCACCTGTTTACTAGAACTTTCAATTGACTGAACTTTCATTTGCTCGGTCGTGGTTTTGTTAATTTCGTTTTTCTTCTTTCTTTTGTTCTGGTTGTGAAGCGCCAGTGAATGCTTTAGTAGTACTGAGCGCTTTATTAAATTCAATTAACTTATGTTCCTGTCCGATCCGGTTTGAGTTTTGTTTTGTTTGTATGTGCCGTTTCGATGCACTTAAAAAGCCCCCCCCCCCCCCCGAAGCTTACAGTGCTCATACTCTATTTTAAAGATTGTGAGACAGAGATTGTGTTCATGTACGTATGTTTCAACACCATAAGACCGTTATTTCTCATCCCACGACGGGCGGGTTGTCGGCACCACAAAACCGAGTAAGCCCCTCCATGGTTGAGCCCCCTGTGGGCTTGGGGTTGTAGAATGTGCCCACGGTATTTCCCGCCAGTCGTAAGAGGCGACTAAAGGGAAGGAATTTGCACCGTATTTAAACTTTGCTTTACACTATATAATACATGTGTTGGGGTGTCGTTAAATTTCATCTAACTTCAACACCTAATCACTGCTGTACTCCACCCATACTTGGTGCAATGTTGGATAAGTAGAATTAATTGTGAGATAAATTTGTAGAAAATGATAAATTTTGAAAGTAATTGCAGTTTTTGTGCCAAGTTACTGCTGTTATGGTGAGTTTTCATTTTTCTTTCAGATTACATGTTGAAGAAGAGAGGTATTCGGCTACTGGTGAGAGAGAAGTGAGAGTTCATTACCCCGGGTGGCATCGGAAATTTGATGAGTGGAGGAAAATTGAGGAAATTGTTGACATTGGTGAAAACTTTGTCAAAAGTGATGCTCATAATCTTTTAAAGAGCACAAATTGTATCCATCTGAAAGAAGATTTGAATGGGTCACGCTTGCAAGACCCTGAAGTAACCCATCATATTGCTGTTCAACTGGACACATTCAGGCACTTCATTCAAAATATCAAACCTGTAGAAAAAGTGCAGAGGACTGAAAAACATCTACAGACTGAAGTCTATGACCAGTGCAGCTGATTACTTTAGAGACGATTGGTGGTACAGGGTATTGAACATACATGGTGACTGTTGCCACAGTGCCTGGAACCTTTCAGGTTTTGTTGTCAGAGCGCCAACCTCTCATCGAATTTTCACTTCAAAACTCAAATCAAAAGCTATAGTACCGAGGCTACCTTTTGGTCATAAGGTTTGTAAGAGACACAAAAGTCAAACTGACATGTTCAAATAAATAAATGAAATCAACAAAGGTGGACTATAGTATTCATATCCGAAATCATTTATGACTGGTAATCATTAATTAATATATTGTTTCAAAAAGAAACACCGCCGTCATGAATAGACTGCTTAGGTTCTTGCTGTTTTGTGACATTTTTCTTCAGGGTCCATTCTTAGCTTTTTGCTTTATTGAAAAAGAAGATAATACCCAAATAATCCAAGGTATACGCAAAAGAAGTAACACGTCGGAGACGGTGTGTAAAGTGGTCTACGGCCAATTCTTGTCTGTTGCACTTTTCTTTTATTGTCGTTCTGCTGACATAAAAAATAGGTTTGCACACGGTGCTTTTCTTTGCACACGTGCCATATCATAACTCCAAATATACTACATTCCTCCCACGTAGCTTTGCAACCTTTATTCTACTGATACTATTTTTACAAGTTCAAAAACTTGGGCGTTTTTCAGTGGCGTAGCCAGGTTTTTTGTCAGGGGGTGGGGGGGGGGCGAGAGCACCAAGATTCGCCCCAATTAGTGATCTGCTTCCTAATAATCAGTGTTCTCCGCAGGTCCAGATTTTGTCCGGGTGCTTTCCTCTGACCTGGCTGATGTGACTGATCACTGTCCTAGGGGAGGGGGTGCCCCCCTCCCCAGTTTTGCTCACATAAGGTGGGCTAGATGCAAAATGGTGCCACATTTGGTGCTAAATGTAAACTGAATACATCACCAAGAATTCCTATTTTTTTAAAAAGCTTTTTTATCTTGCTTGTCTTCAGATCTTGGTGAATTTTTCTTTAGTCCTACTGGTAGATCAGAATCACTATGGGTGAAGTACAGTAATTAAGTGAACCATGGTACACCTTTCCCTGTATCAGTTCCCCACATTCACCACAATCAGTCCAAATTTTACGAGGACCTGCCCTTGTAGCAGAGTATAGCACTTGACCACTGACCCATTCTAACAAACTGCATATACCACAATGCTGCTGCTTTAATTAGTATTCCACCATGACTGATCCCCTGTCCCTCATGACCCTGAACGTTAACGGCATGAGGGACAGTCGGAAGCGGTCCAGAATATTCCAATTTTGCAAATCACTGGGTGTGGACTTCGTTTTCCTCCAAGAGACCCACATTACGAATGAGGACGATGTCCACACCTGGTCCTTTGAGTGGGGTGGGGGTTTACATGCTTCCTTTGGTTCAACAACATCGTGTGGTTCAGTTATTTTAGTTTCGCCAAGGTGGACTCCCCTGGTCGGAAAAGTTGATTCTGATCATGAGGGCCGGTTGGTATGCATTACAATAAGACACCCTAGCGGGAAATTTTTCCTGTGTAACGTGTATGCGCCCAATCGGCCTTCAGACAGAAGGGACTTTTTCATGACCCTGTCATCCTTGGTTCCTGGCAGTGCTCCATGTATCCTGGCCGGAGACTTTAACTGCGTCCCCGACACACAGCTTGATCGAATGTCCATACGTACTTCTTCGGGCTGTAGTGTCGGCATGTCGGAATTGGACATGTTCATAAAGAATCACGACATGGTTGACGTTTGGAGAGCGCAACATCCCGGCTTGCCCGTGTTTACTTGGCATCGCCCTGATGGCAGAGACGCCTCAAGGATGGACCGGGTGTACTCTCCAGCTGCACTGTCACCAAGTGACTGTGAAGTTGTGACATGTCCAATTTCGGACCATGATGCAGTTACTGTCTCCTTCCAGCCTCCAGAGTCATGGCCAACAGGGAGGGGGTTCTGGAAAATGAACACAGATATTCTAACGGAGGCAGACTACAGTGAACAGTTTAAAGCCAGGTACGAAGGATGGCGAACATTGAAGCCGGCCTTCTCATCAGATTTAGAGTGGTGGGATGACGTAAAGTCCCGCATCAAACAGTTTACAGTTGAATACTGTGTAGCAAGAGCTCGTCGAAGAAGGGAGGAGTTCCTCTCGCTATGCTCTAGGGAGAGGAACGGGGACTCCTCCGCACTTCACGCAATCCAGCAGTATCTGGATCAGAAATTGCACGGGGCCTGCGTTCGTGCTCGCGTGCATTGCGTGGAGGCGGAGGAAAAGCCAACTATCAAATTCTACCGGGACGTCACAAAGTATGCCATTAATCGCCGGATAAAGGCAGTCCGTGACGTCCACGGTACGGTACAGAAGGACCCTCTCGACATCGTGGAGGTATTTAAGACCTTCTATGAACAGCTTTATACGCAGGCAGATGTCGATGAGGGCCATCATCAGTCCCTGCTAGATAATATTGACAAGATCCCCTCTAAAGAGCAGAATGATGGACTTGGTTCTCCCCTGACTGTCGGCGAGCTCTGGAAGGCGGTAGCGAAGATGAAAGGCGGAAAGGCGCCTGGGTCCGACGGTATCCCAGTGGAATTTTACAAACGCTTCTGGGGTACCGTCGGACACGATCTCCGTGATGTATTCGCCTCTGCCTTCCTTGCTGGCTCATTGAGTCCCTCGCAGCGCACAGGCGTTATAACATTGTTACCAAAGTCTGGAGACCCCCTAGAACCGAAAAATAAGCGACCAATTACCTTGTTAAATGTAGACTACAAGATTCTGGCGAAAGCCCTTTGTAACAGGCTAGGCACGGTCATGCCGGATCTTGTAGGTGCGTTCCAGACATGTGCGGTGCGGGGACACAGTATTCAGCAGAACCTCTGGTTGATGCGGGACTTAGTTGAATATGTGATGGACCGTGATCTTCCATGTGCGCTTGTCTCCCTCGATCAGGAGAAGGCCTTCGACATGGTTGATCACGGATTCCTCTTTGAAATCCTGAAGAAGTTTAGTTTGAATCCAGTTTTTGTTAAATGGACCTCTTTACTGTATAATAGTGTATATAGTCGGGTTATCGTTAATGGCCTACCGTCGGATCCCTTCAGAGTTCAACGCGGGGTACGGCAGGGGTGTCCCCTGTCACCTCTACTCTATGTATTGTTTAGTGAATCCCTTGCAAGAGCCTTCCAAGTTGAACCTTTGTTTCGACCTTTTCACATACCCGGTGGAGCTGAAGTCAAGTGCCTCCAGTATGCTGACGACGTCACATGCGTAGTCTCCGACCTAGCTTCCTTCAGAGCCCTTACTGGCACGCTGTCTACCTTTCAAAGAGCGACAGGTGCCACACTGAACCCCACCAAGACCAAAGGACTCCGTCTAGGTAAGTGGCGGTCGAAACAACTGCCCTTCGCGGCATCATGGGTGGACGACGCCATAAAAATCAATGGCATATGGTTTGGTTACGGTTCACCCGAGTCACTTACCTAGAATGAGAAAGTGGACCTGGTGGAAGCTAGGTTGAAGGACTTCGGCGGTCGCTACATTAGTCTGTTGGGGAAGGTAACAATAATCAATTGTTTCGTTTACCCTCTCCTGTGGTATCCGGGCACTGTTCTGGCCGCTCCAGAGGGTGTCCTGGTGCGACTCGAGAGGGCCGTGTTTAGGTTTCTTTGGTCAGGGAAAACGGAGCTGGTCAGAAGAAAAGTGGTGTACCAGGTTCCTAGGCAGGGGGGATTGGGCCTCGTGCACTTTCCTTCAAAGCTCCGTTTTCTCCTGACCAAATGTGTTTTTAGTGCCGTCGACAGTCAGATGCCGTTTGCCTACTTTGTTCGTTATTGGGGTGGATTATCATTCCGTTGGTTCTTGCCTACCCTGTTTAGCAACAGTGTACCTCACAGCTGGGGACAATGAGGTTACCCTTTGCCACAACTACCTCCGGGGCACCCTTGGGCAAGGTGCACCTGTATTTGCCCCGGTGCTGTTGCCTTCGGGTGTAGTGTTGCCTTGGGGCGTAGTGTTGCCTTCGGGCGTATTGTTGTCTTCGGGCGTAGTGTTGCCGTGGGGTGTAGAGTTGCCATCGGGCGTGGTGTTTCCTTTGGGCGTGTGGGCGGAATTTGTTTGGGTGGTATGTGTTTGTGGGGAGTTGTTTTGGGGTTGGCTGCAGTGGCAGTTACTGGAGTTCAGTAGTAACAAAGACTCTTTTGTTCCCTGTTGCACGGTATGTATAGTTTGTTTAGCATTTGTGTTTGTGACCCGTCATGGTTTTGTTTGGGTTTGGGATTTTTCTTTAGTTTGCCAGTGCCTTTTTCTACGTACTTAAAAAGCTCACCTCACAGCTGGAGGCCCGCGAAGGCATACTGTCAGATGAGGGACTTTCCGTATTATGTCAACTGTTGGGGACATTTCGCAGTCCAGTGCGGGGGACCTGTACCGGTCCATTTTTGATGACTTGGTTGGTCAGGTCCAACCCAACGACTATGCGTCAGGGCCGGAAGTGTGGCGTGTAGTCCACAGCAGGTCACTCGATCACCGCCGGCGTGACCTGCTGTGGCGCATCGCACACGACGCCATCGTAACGAATCTCAAGCGCCTTCGGTGGCGTCTTGGAGATGGCATTTGCCACCGCACAGGATGCACAAGGTGGGAGAGTGTGCCCCATGTGTTTTGGCAGCGTGGCTTTGTGGCCCTCCTGTGGGAGTGGTTTCAAGTCCTGGCTGATCGCCTCACGTTTTGCAATACCTGGGCGGTCAGCCAGGACTACGCTTTGTATGGTCTGTCACCCCCGCCATGCAATACAAGTGTTCGCGGGATACTTACCTTTGTTTCGGCCTCCATAAAGCTGGCCTTATGGAGAGACCGGTGTAATATTGTATTTAGGGGAGAGGGGAGGCCCGCGGACGTCCTCCTGGCGTCGGTGTGGACAGAGATTAAGCTCAGGGTGGAGGCTGACTTCGTTCGTTTGCCAGGGACGACGTTCGGCAGGCGGTGGGGTCCACTTGTTTCGGTAAGGGCGGGCCGGGTGACGGTTAACCTGTAAATATTGTGTTGCTTCCATTAGTTTTTCCTTGTAAATAGTCCTGTGTGGTGGGTGGGCTGGGGGTGATTGTGCATGTTAGCCACAGAATTTTTCGTTTGCCAGCTTCATGTAAAATAGTTTTGTAAATAGTTGTAAATAGTTCACAGTTGCGTTTTTGCCGGTCCGGTTTTGGGTCTTTCTGTTTGACAAGTGTCCGTTTCTATGCACTTAAAAAGCACACCTGTAAATAGTTTTGCCTAGTGAGATTGTAAATAGTCCTCTGTAACTGGCTTGGGTTCGGGATGGATTTATACAAAGTTAACACAGAAATTTCGGTTTGGGTTTTGTTCCTCAGTGCCTGTTTCTATGTACTTAAAATCTGCTAACCTATAGTTTTGCGTGAATAAATTTGTAAATTGTCTTATGTAATTAACTTTTGTATATAGTCCCTTGTTCATAGTAACACAATTTTATGTTTGTAGGTGCATGTAAATAGTTTGCTGTTGCGTTTTTGCCCGGTCCGGTTTGGGTTTTAGCCCTTTGTTTCTAGTGCCCGTTTCTACGTACTTAAAAAGAACTAATTATCAAGAAACATTGGAAGTATACAGTAAAAGGACAGAGTCCCTTGTCAGAGGTCCAGAGATCCTATGCTGTATAAAACAGATAGTAAAACATAACTAGTACAACTATAAGCATGGTGTCATCGTTCCATCTCTGAAAACCTTAATTAGGACTGGTTGTGCATAAGTAAAGTGTACTGGTTGAGAAATTTAAAATTTTACCAGAGCATGCGCAAATTTAACCATATATTATTCACTTTCAAAATTTCCCCCAAGATTTTTCCAGAGGGGGCAACTCGCCCCCCCCCCCCGGCTACGCCACTGGGCGGTTTAACTTCTCTCCCTGATCCAGTCATTACCAATTTGGGTCTTTCAGTTACAGGTTCTTGGTTAGGGGTTGTTGTTGGTAGTGGTATTGGAGTCAGTTCCTTTTCCTTTCCAGACGGATCAGTTTTAGAAACCGAGTCGGAAATATAACTTGGAACCTGAGAAGGAATCTCCAGAGTTTCTTTTGGTGGGCCATGAGACATGAACTTGGGAATAACTATTGGTGGTGTATCCCCCGGTTCCCATCGCTTTCTGTGGGATTGGCCTTAGTGTCGCCATGCATAAGGCAGTCTGCATGTATGAACCGTCGGTTATTCCCGGGTGTCCTAACTAACTAACCCTCCCTTGATATCGTTCCCGGAATCCACCTTTCCTTTCCCCCTCTCATGTGTTTGACCTTTTACTGGCTGATAGAGGTCAAAGGACTTCATATTTGAATGGGGTCCATCGTGACAAGCCTTTGACTGTGCTTGCCACTGTTCGACCTTGCGTTGTAGGGATGGCTTTACTAAACTGAGCAAGGTCCGTGGATGTCGTTTTAGAAAAAGCTCCGCGGGTGTTTTCCCAGTAGTGGTATGGGGGGGGGGGGGCGTTACGATAACGGAATAACATATGGGAGATCTTATGTCGTACTTATGTTACAAAAGTAGTTGAACATTTTTTTGAATGTTTGGACGTGTCTTTTGGCCAGCCCGTACGAGGACGGGTGATATAGAGGGATTAAGGTATGCTTGAGTTATTTTTGAGAAAGGATTTGAACTCCTCTGCAATACACCACAAACCTGGATATCACAAAAGACATGAGGTAATAGCAAAGATCTGGCAGACATGAGGTAATAGCAAAGATCTGGCAGAGACAGAAAGTTTTTCATACATGTACCTGTGGGGATGTAATTTCACTCTAAATACAAGCTACATACCTTCCAAGTTTTAAAACAAATAAACACTTAAAAATTTTGAAAGTAAGATATATGAAACTGATTTGTATGGACTTAAATTAAGGCAGCGGATACAAGGCAATGTAAAATAACAAGCAATTGGTTGATTAAGGTATCTTAAAGATGTCACATTCGAAAGATATCTGAGAGAGTGGATTGAAAGGCTTCTTTGCGACCAGTCCCAGCACTAGTACCCACCAAACTGTAAAATATTAAACTTTACCACTCTAAATTTGGCAATACAAAATTACATTGTTGTGTGGAGGATATCTTGCTGAAAACATCACCCCTTCCCCTTAGACCACTTCCACAGGACAGCAATTAGTGTCTACTGCCATCTATTGAAATAAATGGCATTAATTTTACCCTAGCTGTGACCCTGATCCTTACAGGTAAACCAGTTGCCAAGCTCACTGTGTCTGTTCCTTCTCCGACTTTAAAGCACCTCTGCTGTTGTCCTGCCGCTTTTGGCATATATATTTATTAAATTTGGCAAATTCTTCTCCTTGTTTTGCTTCCTCAAGACCTCTCTTATTATGACCATTGTTTTTTACTACCACTATTATTGATCATTCCCACATCACTGTCACATTTGTAAGCTGCTGATCTATGTGATATACTGACCAATACAAGAGACGGGGTAGAAAAGGATAAGTTCTTGAATCCTTTAGTCAAAATTTGAAAGCATCTGACTTGGAGCAAGTACAAAGCTCCGGCCGGTTCCGGCTGGCACCGGAACTTGGAAAAAATTAGCTCCTGGCCGGAACCCAGTATTATAACCATGAGCCACTTACACATCAAGGGTATGGAAATTTTTACAAAGTAACTGTCTAATAGTAAGAGGGTCAACATAATCCCTGATGCTCTATCATTCATTGAACAACCGAACTGAACTTCACATCAACTTAAACACTTGCAAATTAAAGCAGTGATTTTGAATGTTGATTAGCAAAATTGAAGCAAGCTAATTTAATTCAGGTTGAGTGTACATTTTATTTATTCACTGACATCCTGGTAGACAAAAAAGTAGACAAAAAAGTACAAAACTGTCCACTGATCTTTTTTCTTTTTGAATAAAAAAGTCACATACCAAATTGAATGAAATTCTAATTTATCAAGTACCGGTACTTAACCGGAATAACAGTAAACTGCCCACCCCTCGTATGAGATCATGTCACCCCTGCTTGCTGAGTTTGTTTTTCAACAAATAAGCGCTATTTATAAATTCATTGGGAAACACAAATGGATTATTGCATGAAAATTTCACAAGGATGATCATTTATGCTGCTTCCTGTTTAACATATCAAATTGGTAAATTCAGAGTAGACATTTTGATTTACAAGGAGACAATCAGGCTATGCAAACTGTACAGAGGGTCATCGCAACAGACATAATGCTACTTAACATTTTTAGAATGAATTTACAATACATCTCAGCAAATAAATAGATGAGTAAGGCGCCAATGAGATTGTTTTCCAAAATGTTCCAAATTGTAAACTGGAAAATTAAGACCTTACTCACTACGCTTTTGTCCATTTTCAAAGCAAGTTGGGTGTACATCATGCTCACGAACAGCAGGGTTTAAAATGTTTTTTTTTTTTTTGTTTTTGTTTTTTATATGAACGTCATTTTGAAGTCAATTGTGACATAGCCGTAGCTGTTAGACCGCTAGATTTGATTTTGAAAACATGTATACACCATTTTAAGACTAGATTGAGAAAACAGTGAAATGGCAAAATGCCTTACCTTTCATAACAGTAACCTTGGAAGGGGTCAGTGGTGGTTTTGCTGCACGATCACCCTTAAATCTAGGGCAGATTTTCCCTTCCAATGACTTCCCCTTCAGAGTATTGGTCCCCCAGATTGCCACCATCATATTTTTCACAAACATGGAATGTTTGGGCTCATTGCATATTGCAGACCATCTATTGCTGTCCATCCAAACATCACCGCCAATGTGAATCTGTAGAAAAAGCATCATTTCAGTATATTTCACTCAAAGAAAAGGACTATTAAATATTTAAATTGTTATATTTGAAGTCCACAGCTGAAATTGAAAGAAAAAAAAAACTGCTAAAAGTTTCTTTAAATGTTCATAGCAAATTAAGTTTTGCCCTACTTAATCAATAAGTAAAAAAAAATATGAAGAACAGGATTCTCTTTTTACAGAATTGAAAGAGTACTAAACTAACATTCCATGTACTCATTGCTTTTAATCAGGCAGACCCCTAATGGACTTCGAATCCTTTCACATACCTTTCTATTTCTTTCATTCAATGCTTGTCCAGTTGCGTCCTCCATTGCGTGTTCGGCTTGGTTAACCTTTCTTTTCTGTACACCCGAAAATAAAATTATTTTCCGGGTATCACGTGATCTACGAATTTACGAAGTACACCGCAATCTGACTTTTTATCTGGAAGTCTGCTTTTTAAGTACGTAGAAACGGGCACTGAGAAACAAAGGGCGAGAACCCAAACCGGACCGGGCAAAAACGCAACAGCAAACTATTTACATGCACCTACAAATAAAAAATTGTGTTGGGTAGGACTGTAAACTGCATCCGGTTGTGGAGCTTGTTAAAGCGTGGGAATAATGAGGTTATACTGTAAATATAGCAAGTTGACTCCACCCCGGACTCCTCGTGGCAGGTGGACCCCGCCCCGGACCCCTCGTGGCCCCTTTGGGGCAGTTTGTGATGATTGTTTGGTCTGGTGTTTTGGTTTTTTTGGTTGTTGTTGGGTGGTGGTGGTTTGTTCTGGTGTTGTCTTTCGTTGGCGGTATGTAGTAATATTGGTTTAGGGTGGCCGGGGGAGGTTGGTTTGTGGGGTATTGGGTTGTCAGTGTGTGTGTGGTTCTATTGTTGTAATGAACATACTTTTCCGTTTGATTTGGTGGTGTGTGGATAGTTTTGCGTTTATGTTCCTGTCCGATCCGGTTTGAGTATTTTCGTTTTTTGTTTGTACGTGCCGTTTCGATGCACTTAAAAAGCACCCAATAATGAGGTTACCCTTTGCCACAACTGCCTCCGGGACACCCTTGGGCAAGGTGCGCCTGTATTTTTGGCCCAGTTTTGTTCAGTTTTTTGTTTTTGTGTAAATAGTGTATATAGTGTACATACTGTAAATATAGCAAGTTGACTCCACCCCGGACCCCTTGTGGCAGGTGGACCCCGCCCCGGACCCCTCGTGGCCCCTTGGGGCAGTTTGTGATGATTGTTTGGTCTGGTGTTTTGGTTTTTTGGTTGTTGTTGGGTGGTGGTGGTTTGGTCTGGTGTTGTCTTTCGTTGGCGGTTTGTAGTAATATTGGTTTAGGGTGGCCGGGGGAGGTTGGTTTGTGGGGTATTTGGGTTGTCAGTGTGTGTGTGGTTCTATTGTTGTAATGAACATAATTTTCTGTTTGATTTGGTGGTGTGTGGATAGTTTTGCCTTTTATGTTCCTGTCCGATCCGGTTTGAGTTTTTGTTTTTTGTTTGTATGTGCCGTTTCGATGCACTTAAAAAGCTCCTCAAATAAAAAATTGTGTTGCTATGTACAAAGGACTATATACAAAGGTTAATTACATAGGACAGTTTACAAATTTATTCACGCAAAACTACAGGTTAACTATCACCCGCCCCGCCCGCACCGAAGCAATTGGCCCCCAGCGCCTGCCAAACGTCGACCTTGGCAGACGAGCAAAGTCGGCCTCGACCCTCAGTTTGATCTCCGTCCTCACCGACGCCAGGACGACGTCTGCTGGCCTCCCCCCTTCCCTAAAAACAATATTACATCGGTCTCTCCATATAGCTAGCTTAATGGAGGCCGAAACAAACGTAAGTATGGCCCGAACACCTGTATTGCCTGGTGGGGGCAGTAGACCATACAAAGCATAGTCCTGGCTGACCGCCCAGGTGTTACGAAACGTTAGCCGGTCAGCCAGGCCTTGAAACCACTCCCAGAGGAGGGCCACAAAGCCACAATGCCAAAACACATGTGGCACACTCTCCCACTTTGTGCACCCAGTGCGGGGGCAAATGCCATCTCCAAGACGCCACCGAAGGCGCTTGAGATTAGTTACGATGGCGTCATGTGCAATTCGCCACAGCAGGTCTCGCCGGCGGTGATCTAGTGACCTGCTGTGCACCACGCGCCACACCTCCGGCCCCAAGGCGTAGTGGCTTGGTTGGACCCGGCCAGCCAAGCCATCAAAGATGGCTTGGTACAGGTCCCCCGCACTGGACTGCAAAACGTCCCCTGCAGTTGACATCATACGGAGAGTGTCCCTCATAAGACAATATGTCCCTGAGGGTCTCCCGCTGTGGGGTACACTATTACTAAAAAGGGACGGAAAGAACCCACGGAGTGACAATCCCCCCCAATGGCGGACAAAGTAGGCAAACGGCATCTCACTGTCGACAGCGCTAAAAAGACACTTGGTCAGGAGAAAACGGAGCTTTGAGGGAAAGTGCACAAGGCCCAGTCCCCCATGATTAAGGTCCTGGTACATCACCTTTCTTCTGACCAGCTCCGTTTTCCCTGACCATAGGAATTTAAATACGGCCCTCTCAAGTCGCACACACTGGAAGTCAACACACTAAGTTTACACTTTCGCTTAAGTTAATGAAGCCTGCAACTGCATTGCTGGCAAGAACAAACTTCTCACGTCTAGAAGTAATATTCCTCCGCAGTGTTATCCGGCTCTGGCATTTTTCTAAAACTTTTTTACTCCACAGATTCGAACTATTTTTGACAAAAATTTTGCCACAGCTTTTAATTGCGGTAAAGAAAGAAACAATAGATGAAAAAAAAAACTGTTCCACATTTGTTATTTTGTGTGAATCTACTTATCGTAATGCGTACTATAAGCATTTTGTAAGTGAACCAATGCCAACACACCTGTGGTAAGCAATGGCTATAGTGCGATACAGTATGCACGTAAATAAAGACCGTGCTAGCAAGTTATGCCTGTTAGCGGAATTGGTTCAAACGTAAAACTTGACACTGTCAGTAAACCTGTCTTTACCGTTGATTTGCATGTCATAGTTAATATACACCACAAGCCCCATGCTGGCATTAGCAGCCCAGAGACCAAATTCACTTTTTTTTACCACTCCAGCTTAGGAAAATTGGGAGTGGAATATCTGTAACAGGTAGACTGAACAAAGTGTACCACTGGCGTATACGGTTATACGCTCTTTTTAAGAGCCATACCACTGCCAGTACCCAAGAAGAAGATGAATATAGTTTTGCTAGCATTCTCCTGACCAAATGTGTTTTTAGTGCTGTCGACAGTCAGATGCCATTTGCCTACTTCGTCCGTTATTGGGGTGGATTATCATTCCGTTGGTTCATTCCTACCCTGTTTAGCAACAGTGTACTGCTCACAGTTGGAAGCCAACGAAGGCATACTGTCAGATGAGGGAAACACTACGTATTATGTCAACTGTAGGGGACGTTTTGCAGTCCAGTGCGGGGGACCAGTACCGGGCCATTTTTAATGACTTGGTTGGTCAGGTCCAACCCAACGACTATGCGTCAGGGCCGGAAGTGTGGCGTGTAGTCCACGGCGGGACACTCGATCACCGCCGGCGTGACCTGCTGTGGCGCAACGCACACGACGCCATTGTAACGAATCTCAAGCGCCTTCGGTGGCGTCTTGGAGATGGCATTTGCCCCCGCACTGGATGCACAGGGTGGGAGAGTGTGCCCCATGTGTTTTGGCAGTGTGGCTTTGTGGCCCTCCTCTGGGAGTGGTTTCAAGCTCTGGCTGATCGCCTCACGTTTTGTAACACCTGGGCGGTCAGCCAGGACTACGATTTGTATGGTCTGTCACCCCCGCCATGCAATACAAGTGTTCGCGGGATACTTACCTTTGTTTCGGCCTCCATAAAGCTGGCCTTGTGGAGAGACCGGTGTAATATTGTGTTTAGGGGAGAGGGGAAGCCTGCGGACGTCGTCCTGGCGTCGGTGAGGACGGAGATTAAGCTGAGGGTGGAGGCCGACTTCGTCCGTTTGCCAAGGTCGACGTTCGGCAGGTGTTGGGGTCCACTTGTTTCAGTGCGGGAGGGCCGGGTGATAGTTAATTTGTAAATATTGTAAATATTGAAATTGCAAATAGTCCTACGTGATTGGCTTGGGTTTGGGGTGGTTTTGTGCATAGTTGGCAAAGAGATTGTGTTTGCTAGCGCAATGTACAGAATTCTGTAAATAGTTCAGAGTTATGTTTTTGTCCGGTCAGGTTTAAGTTCTACTTTGTTTCCTCGTGCCCGTTTTCTACGTGCGTAAAAAGCACACTATTTACAATACTGGGTGGTTTTGTACATAGCACAGACATTTGGGGGGGGGGGGTTTAAGTGCATCGAAAAGGCACATACAAACAAAAAACAAAACTCAAACCGGATCGGACAGGAACATAAAGGCAAAACTATCCACACACCACCAAATCAAACAGAAAATTATGTTCATTACAAGAATAGAACCACACACACACACACACTGACAACATTCCAAACACCCCACAGACCAACCTTCCCCCGGCCACACTAAAAACAAAGCCCCACAAAGACCACACACCCAAAGACAACACCACGCCCGAAGGCAACACTAAGCCCGAAGGCAACACCACGCCCGAAGGCAACACCAAGCCCGAAGGCAACACCACGCCCGAAGGCAACACCAAGCCCGAAGGCAACACCACGCCCGAAGGCAACACCAAGCCCGAAGGCAACACCACGCCCGAAGGCAACACTAAGCCCGAAGGCAACACTAAGCCCGAAGGCAACACTAAGCCCGAAGGCAACACCACGCTCGAAGGCAACACCACGCCCGAAGGCAACACCACTTAAAAAGCACCAGGGCAAATACAGGTGCACCTTGCCCAAGGGTGCCCTGGAGGCAGTTGTGGCAAAGGGTAACCTCATTACTCCCACGTTTAAACAAACTCCACAACCGGATGCAGTTTAAAGTCCTACCCAAAACACATTTTGTTTGCTAGCGCAATGTACAGATTTCTGTAAATAGTTCAGAGTTATGTTTTGTCTGGTCAGGTTTAAGTTCTACTGTTTCTTTGTGCCCGTTTCCACGTACGTAAAAAGCTCGCATTATGTTTTTGAATGGTTATAGCTACAGGGGTGCTAGGCTTGAAAGTGTAATATTGGTTTACAGTAACTGGTTTTCTTACTCAGTTATCATGGTTTATGTTGCTATTGTAACACATCTACAAAGCATAGTGCACAGTGCAGTGGTAACAGTGATATTCAATTCACCTTCGAAAAGTAATTCTCCTGACTGTCAAAGGCCAGTCGAGACTGGTCTCGAATGGTTTTCAGCCAATGAGAATGCAAGAAATCAATGAAGATGTTTATGAATTAATATTTATTTGCTCAAGTGCATGTAAATATTGACCAATCAGGGGACTGCAGTAAAGTTTCGGTAGTTTGAGAGTTTGCAAGCCCAGGCCGCAAGCTTGTTCACTCGTGCTGCAGACCTCTCAGAAGAAGCATGTAGTCGTTAACCTTGTACATAATTTTCTGTTTGATTTGGTGGTGTGTGGATAGTTTTGCCTTTATGTTCCTGTCCGATCCGGTTTGAGTTTTGTTTTTTGTTTGTATGTGCACTTAAAAAGCCCCCACCTTGTACATAAATAGTTTAATTATTTAATGACGGCTTTTGATCTACTGTAATCATCGTTTTGGGGGAAATGGAAATCATCGAATAAACCATGGAAATCAACGTGAACGCTCTTCTTAATTTTTGCCTGGATCGAATTTTGGTTTGGAGCTGCACCCAGGCTAGATCCCCTACCTAAGCCTTCGCTATGACGATTGGCCCATTATCTTACATGGTGAAGTGGACTTTCAGAATTAATGTCTCGCGGGTTTGGAACTTTGAAATGTTTAATCCTCCGTTCTCGTTTTCCTAATTTGAGCCCGACCCCTTTAACAACGCAGCAGGACAGCCTATGAACACCTTGGATTTTCCTGGAACGTTAATGTTATTGCGGTAGCTTATCCAGCAAGCCAGTTGCAATCCACCCGTCTTTCACCGTAACCCGTCACATGGTCTACTACGGACTTAAATGCATTTATCTGGTATTCCCGTTCACATCTACGGCAGAGCCTTTGATAGAATGCACTTTCCATCTTTGTAAACTTAACCAATACCAATATTGCTGGCCCTGCTAGTTTTCACCTGTATCCCGTTTTCATCCTACTTGTCACGAAGATCTTCCGACGCTGTTATGCTGAATTTCACCTTGGCCTATTTGGTACCAGATGAGCGGCTCCCATCGGCCATCTGTTCGTCAGTTATCGTCAACATGCGCCTACCAAAATCGTTTTCATGTCGCCAACGCCCGACGGTTTCAAACCTAGCCTTTGGCCTCCTTCAGCTTTTTAAGTACGTAGAAACAGGCACTGACAAACTAAAGAATCCCAAACCCAAAGAAAAACCCTGACGGATCACGAACACAATGTCAAACAGACCACACACACCATGCAACAAGGAACAAAAGAGTTTGTCACCACCAAGATCCAGCACTGCCACCGCAGCCAACCCAAAAACAACACCCCAGCCCAACCACCACAAACAACCCCCAAACAAAGTCCCACACACCCAAATCCACCACACACCCAAAGGCAACGCCACGCCCGAAGGCAACACCACGCCCGAGGGAAACCACGCCCCAAAGGCAACACCACGCCCCAAAGGCAACACTACGCCCGAAGGCAACACTACGCCCGAAGGCAACACCACGCCCGAAGGCAACACCAAGCCCGAAGGCAACAGCACTTACACACCGGGGCAAATACAGGTGCACCTTACCCAAGGGTGTCCTGGAGGCAGTTGTGGCAAAGGGTAACCTCATTACTCCCACGTTTAAACAAACTCCACAACCGGATGCAGTTTCCTCCGGGGCCTCCTTCAACCGTGACTACGTATCGCCACCGTCCCCGAGTCATACTTGTCTGGCCATCCTACCCATGTGAGGCCTTCGTCTGCTGTATTAATTTCGTCAACTGTATTTGGAAGCGACATACCCTATAGCAAGCCTATCCGTGTTGGTTTCGCGTCTATACCAAAGAACACCGCCCGTGATGTGAAACGGCTTTCGGTGAAACGGGGACAATGAGGTTACCCTTTGCCACAACTGCCTCCGGGGCACCCTTGGGCAAGGTGCACCTGTATTTGCCCCGGTGCTTTTTAAGTGCTGTTGCCTTTGGGCGTAGTGTTGCCTTCGGGTGTAGTGTTGCCTTCGGGTGTAGTGTTGCCTTCGGGTGTAGTGTTGCCTTCGGGTGTAGTGTTGCCTTCGGGCGTAGTGTTGCCTTTGGGGCGTAGTAAGAAAAGAAAGAAACGGCTTTCTTTGATACCTTAGTCAAGTTTTCGCGAGTAACGCCCAGAAGTTTTACCCTAACCACCCCGGAGAGTATGCTACTGATGTCGCTTAATCCGACTTTATAGACAGACGGTTTCAGACAAGATCAAGAATTTTAAGGGTGTGTGAGGCAACCCCCTCGGTCCCCCTCCCTGAGTTGAGAGTGCTCGTTCACAATGGTAGTTTTCAATTAGCCTAGGTCACTGCAAGTAATTGAAATTTAATCAAACTTGATGACAAGTTGTTTGCGCATATCGCTACTTATTTCTAGGTGTAACACTGAACGCATGTGACTTGCCTCACACTGATTACCGCCCTAAGAGCAATGGCTTTGTAAAATCGAAATGGCAAGAACTATGGGATTCCTTTCCCGAAAACAAATTGTACAGGGTTAAACCAACGGTCGGAACTGGGGGACATGGAACCCCCAGCAAACGGAGAGATGATTTAGTTTTGACTAGGGCTCTCATCGATCACACTTAACCTTACCCATGCCTATTTGCTTCACGGGGATGAGAGACCATATTGTATACCCTGCGATTGTGCTGTCACCGTCAGTCACACTCATTGACTGTTATGAATACGCCCATATTCGCCAGAAGTACTACGCTGTGCCAGACCTGAAAACTTTATTTGAACAGACAGACCCTTTCCTTATTTTGGACTTTGGTATGAGATCGGGAATAGAGGAGTTTCTCATTTCATATGCATGTGGTGTCAAGTTCAATGAATTTTGTAAGAATGGTGAATGTCTCGCAGAACATAATGGAAATTTTGAGTATCTTATGCAACATGGTACTTGATGGCAGAAAGCAAAAGGACAAATGTGTAACATAACATCATTGAGCGTTTTTTGAGAATTTGTATGGAAATGTTTTTATGAGTGCAATGGGTAGTGATGTACAATTTGTGGCACCACAACAAGTTTAATTGTATCTTCGTTCATACATCTGCACATACATATTTTCATGCCATATTGTTAGTGGACTTATTGTAATATGATGTATTGATATTGCCAGAATGTGTTACGATTAAATAACAGCAGTTGTTTAGAAAGTATTCCATATCTTCATTCATACTATGACAAGAAAAAAAAAAAAAACTAATCACCTTAAATTCTGTTTGGTACACTCATGCACAAAAGTTAATAAAATGGGTGAACCCGTTTTGTCTTCTGTAAAGGTGAATACACATCACAGTGAAGTACGAGACAGCACTAATGTTCATAAATTTCAAAAGGAGTATCAGTGGGTCAGTTTGCCAAGTCTTTGGTCCTATATACGTTGTATATTTTCAGTTTTATTGAAACAAAATGGTGTGTCAAGTGTTGAATGAAACACTGAACAAGTCTTTCTATCGGTCTAATATCAGTATTTAACTGAGCTTTTTTAACTTTCAAACATTTGTGTATCCTACTTTACAAATTAAAAGTTTTTATTGCAGTGCAGATATTGTAAATAATGACACATTCTGTGTATGTGTGTGGGGAAATGCATATAGTGTTAAGTTCACACTAGAGCTTTTTACGTACGTAGAAACGGGCACGAGGCTTTTTACGTGCTAAAAACGGACACGGCCAGACCGGCGAAAAGATAACCACATATGGCCAACAATCAAACAAACCAAACGCCAACAACACCGTCACAAACAAAACAAAACAAAACCAGTCCTGGGTAGGACTTTAAACTGCATCCGGTTGTGGAGTTTGTTTAAACGTGGGAGTAATGAGGTTACCCTTTGCCACAACTGCCTCCGGGGCACCCTTGGGCAAGGTGCACCTGTATTTGCCCCGGTGCTTTTTAAGTGATGTTGCCTTCGGGCGAAGTGTTGCCTTCGGGCGTAGTGTTGCCTTCGGGTGTAGTGTTGCCTTCGGGCGTGGTGTTGCCTTCGGGCTTAGTGTTGCCTTCGGGCTTGGCGTTGCCTTCGGGCGTGGTGTTGCCTTCCGGCGTAGTGTTGCCTTTGGGTGTGTGGTGGATTTGGGTGTGTGGTCATTGTGGGACTTTGTTTTGGGGTTGTTTGTGGTGGTTGGGCTGGAGTGTTGTTTTTGGGTTGGCTGCAGTGGCAGTTCTAAATCTCAATAGTAACAAAGACTCTTTTGTTCCTTGTTGCATGGTGTGTGTAGTCTGTTTGACATTGTGTTCGTGATCCGTCAGGGTTTTTCTTTGGGTTTGGGATTATCCTTTAGTTTGTCAGTGCCTGTTTCTACGTACTTGAAAAGCTCCAACAAAACCACTATCACTGCAAAGAATACCAGATGATCCCTTCGACCATCGAGGACATTCCAGCTCTTAAAACAAACGACCAATAACAAAAGCTCGAAACAACACACCCAAAGGCATGAAACACGCCCAACGGCACCTAACACGCCCGAAGGCAACACACACGCCCAAAGGCAACCACAAGCACAAGGGGAGACGGGGGCCAATCGTTACAATTAAATCCCTATTTACAGTCTATTTACACTATGCACAACTATTTACATGTAACGCAGACAAAACTTCCCGAAGAGATCGAACGGGCCCGGTTGGGGATCAGGAACGTCCACTCTCTTCGGGAACTCAAACTGAACCAAACTGGGCCAAAAAATACAGGCGCACCTTGCCCAAGGGTGCCCCGGAGGCAGCTGTGGCAAAGGGTAACCTCATTATCCCCACGCTTTAACAAGCTCCACAACCGGATGCAGTTTAACGTCCTACCCAGGACGAGGCACGAGGAAACAAAGTAGAACTTAAACCTGACCGGACAAAAACATAACTCTGAACTATTTACAGAATTCTGTACATTGCGCTAGCAAACAAAATGTCTGTGATAACTATGTACAGCTAGCTTTTACGTACGTAGAAACGGGCACGAAGAAACAAAGGAGAACTTAAACCTGACCGGACAAAAATACAAAGGTGAACTATTTACAGAATTCTATACATTGCGCTAGCAAACAAAATTTCTGCGACTGTTGGGGACGTTTCGCAGTCCAGTGCGGGGGACTTGTACCGGGCCATTTTTGATGACCTGGTTGGTCGGGTCCAACCCAACGACTATGTGTCAGGGTCGGAAGTGTGGCGTGTGGTTCACAGCAGGTCACTCGATCACCGCCGGCGAGACCTGCTGTGGCGGATCGCACACGACGCCATCGTAACGAATCTCAAGCGCCTTCGGTGGCGTCTTGGAGATGGCATTTGCCCCCGCACTGGATGCACAAGGTGGGAGAGTGTGCCCCATGTGTTTTGGCAGTGTGGCTTTGTGGCCCTCCTCTGGGAGTGGTTTCAAGTCCTGGCTGATCGCCTCACGTTTTGTAACACCTGGGGGGTCAGCCAGGACTACGCTTTGTATGGTCTGTCACCCCCGCCATGCAATACAAGTGTTCGCGGGATACTTACCTTTGTTTCGGCCTCCATAAAAGCTGGCCTTGTGGAGAGACCGGTGTAATATTGTGTTTAGGGGAGAGGGGAAAGCTTAGGGTGGAGGCCGACTTCGTCCGTTTGCCAAGGTCGACGTTCGGCAGGTGTTGGGGCCCACTTGTCTCGGTGCGGGCGGGCCGGGTGATAGTTAATTTGTAAATATTATGATTGTAGATGGCCTATAATTTGTAAATAGGACTGTTTGTACATAGGTGGCTTGTGAGGTACTTAAGTTGTAAATATGTAATATGTAAATATGTAAATATCTGTACATATAGTTCTATTACTGTAATGAACATAATTTTCCGTTTGATTTAGTTGTTTGTAAATAGTTTGCATTTGTGTTTCTGCCCGATCCGGTTTGAGTTTTTGTTTTTGTTTGTGTGTGCCGTTTCGATGCGCTTAAAAAGCACACGTTTCTGTGCACGTAAAAAAAAGCACTTGTAAATATTGATTTTGTTTGTAAATATGGAACTACTGTAATTTGTAAATAGGACTGTGTTGTACATAGGTGGCTTGTGAGGTACTTAAGTTGTAAATATGTTGTAAATATGTATATATGTGTATGTAAATATCTGTACATATAGTTCTATTACTGTAATGAATATAATTTTCTGTTTGATTTAGTTGTTTGTAAATAGTTTGCATTTATGTTTCTGCCCGATCCGGTTTGAGTTTTTGTTTTTGTTTGTATGTGCCGTTTCGATGCACTTAAAAAGCACACAAATTTCTGCGATAACTATGTACAAAACCACCCCGAACCCAAACTAGTTACATAGGACTATTTACAATCTACTAGGCAAAACTATTTACATACCAATTTACATCAACAGAAGAGTGTTCAGGTTGAGTCTGTTCAAAGCTTTTGTAACTATGGGTGCTCCATACGTGCTCCGGAACAAAACACCGGACGTGACATGAAACACAAGGACAACTATATACACCAGGCCAGCATTCATGTGGCCAACCCCCACTATTTACAGTATTAACAATGTGATGTGCTCTTTACATGCTTGTAGCCGGGCGGATCTAATGTGGAACAAAGCAAACCTATTTACACAGAACTACCCCAAAAACTTTGTGGCATGCATGGGCACAGACACAAACAGAACAGAATCCCCAAAAGAAAACGGGGACACAAAGGCAAAACCATTCACACTAAATACTCTGACTGGGACCTTATCTTTTTAATCCGTGGGCTCGGTACGGGCGTCCCAGAGTGGTGGGTTCCCCTGTCTGATACTTCGCCCGAAGCCGACCTCTTTAGTGCACTCTGGCCCCTCCCCCTCACACAAATCAAACCAACCCTCCCCCGAAGGTGGATCCTTTGGAGGAGGCTCTGAGGCAGGCTCCCCGCCATCCGACATTGCCGAGTCTGAGGACAGATCGAGGTCCTCCTTTACTGTCGTTATTTCAACTTGACTGGGTGTCGTTGCTAAGGGAGAGTCTACCTCAGGAGTTCCAGTACCTCCCTCACACTGCTTGGAGGCAAGGAAGTACTGTTCCACCTCAAGTGCCGCCTCCTCTAATTCCTGAGTTGAATACTGCGGGCCTGTTTGCGAGGGTTCAGGTGCCGACCCCACATCCGCACTGACATGAGCAGAGTACGATGTGGGGCAGGCACCAAACACATGTCCCTCCTCCCCACAGAGGTTGCACCGTACCTCGTTGGGACACTCTGCCTTGCCGTGCCCCAACTGCAAGCATTTCCCACATCGTCTGTTGGGACACGACTTGGCTTCGTGCCCCTGCTCTCCACATCTAAAACAGGTACGGGGCTGACAAAAGTACCTAATGTGGGCCTTGGAACGCCCTATGAAGAGGAAGGATGGAATGTCCCTCACCAGTTCCATACGGAACTGTCTCTTGCCGTTAAATATACCTTTCAACTCACCCCCAGTATACTTACACCACCACATTTCAGAGACAGTTCCGTACTGACTAAGAACCCTCGCAACCAGGCGCTGATCGACCTCGAAGGGAAGGTAAAGCACCGTCACCGTCACAGAGCCATCATATGGGGTGACAGTGAGCCCCTCTACCCCCTTCAGGCATGACACACCCTTAACACGGGCAGCATCAGACTTAAACTTAAGGTCATACGTGTTTCGGACCTCAAGCGCCTGCAACATCTCTATTTCTTTAATTTCGACACCATTGTCTTTTAACACAGTAAACGCCTGTGGGGGAGGGACACTCACCCCAGACGAAAACTCCAACTTAACAATTGTGCTATCCCGACTTCCGGGCATAGCACCAGTTTGTGTGGCTCCAGGCCACGAAAAGGAGAAAAAAAAAACCTCAACTAGTTTTACAAAGGACAAAAAAGAGGATGAAGTAAGAAAAACACAAGCTACACAGAAACAAAGCGCGGTCGCAAACAAATGGACACGACCAGACCTACTTATCAACTACAACACAAGCACGCTATAAGGTTTTATGCACAATTGCAATAAGTAGTACAGCTATCACACAGTGATAAGGTTGAGCACGGCAAAGCGACGAGAGCTCGACGAAACACGTCTGCTCTCGTCGAAGACCTGAACTGAACTCCTCACTCTTCAGAAGCCTGACGTAGAATCCGGTTTGAGTTTTTGTTCACACTATGAATGTCATTATCGTGATCAGTATATTGCAATTACTGTTTTAGAATTTGGGTCAATTACGTGCAGACTGCAGTCTTAGTTTGTCTCCTATAAAAAAGCGGGTCCTGGATATGACGTTAAACTGCATCCAGGTGGGGTGAGGAGGTCGTGTGTGGCGCGTAGTTTGTTCCCGACTATCGCCTATTAAATGCGCACATAAGACCGTTTTTACTCATCCCACGACTGGCGGGTTGTCGGCGTCACAAAACCGGGCACTTCCCTCCATGGTTGAGCCCCCTGTGGACTGGGGGTTGTAGAATATGCCCACGGTATTTCCCGCCTGTCGTAAGAGGCGACTAAAGGGAAGGACTTGAAACGTATTTAAACTTTTGGACACTATATAACACATCCGTGTTGGTGTGTCGTTAAATTTCAATTTCATCTAACTAACTAACCTATAAAAAAAGGGAATTCGGGTGAGCTGTTCATACGTAAACTCTGACTTAATTGTACTTCAAAGTTATGAAGGGAATATACAAATTTATTTGTTCATCCCTTTATAGTGTGCAGAAAAGAATCACATGTAGAATTATGTGTATTGAATCCCTTGTTTTAAGGTCACCATAGGTAAACCTCTGTTAAAGGAGTTGTGTGCAGCTAACATGGGTTGCAGTAATATCTTTCAAGCTTGTAAAGAAGCAGTTGTAGCTTCTGTTTGCCAGGAGAGTAGACTACAGAAATTTTTGACATGACTCCGGCATTTGCTTGGTTTTTTTTTAGTGAAACCTGAAAAGTTTCTCTAGTGGAATTTGACACTTTTGACCCCTTTTTTATTTTTTGTACCTAACATTGCCCCTTTTTCTTTCTAGGTGACACTATATAACACCTTCGTGTTGGTGTGTCGTTAAACCCCATCTAACTAACTAACTAACTAACTGTTTGCCAGGATGGTATGGTGTCTTGCCATATTTCATTAAAGCTGGTTTATTTAACCAGAGGCATAGCCAAGCAGTTTTCAGGGGGATACTTGTTATGGGGGCTCAGCCATTCATGCATTCATGGAGGTGCTGCAGCTACTGAATTTGTATGTTATTTAATAGGAATGAGACATTGAGGAGGGGATTGTTTTCCTTCCACCACCACCTCCCTAAGCTATGCCACCATGTTGAATGGATCTTTTTACTTGTTACGTTTGATGATACCATTGTGTGATACAGTGCAACTACGCAGAAAGTGATACTTTTTTATTTGGAAAATTACAATGCTCTTTCTCTCCACTGATATATTGTGCATATGGATAGAAACATTCCAATAAATGTGTGCTACTCATGCCATTAGCTGCCAATTATTCTTCACACCTTGCCATGTTCCATCCAGGGAGACGGGTATTTAATGTACAGTATGTTGAAGTCTTGTTTGTATTTCAGTTTGTCCTTGGGAAGAATAAAGTCTCGCCTCCAATTTATTGTCTACATTAATTTCAATGCTGGTATATTGTATAGAAATTCAAACTGAGTGGGCCTAATACTTCAAATCCAATTCTTTTAAATCTAGTTCTTGTCTTGCATACACCATTCCACACATGACAGTGTGAATGCAATGAGCCCCAAGTCAGCTGCATGCATCCAGACAGTATGGGTAGGCCAACATGAGTTTATTTTTTAATTTATGTTGGGCTGATACTGAGGCTACTGGCCCAGTGCCATAGTACAGCACTGCTATGATTGGGTAAGGAGTTTTGACTAGCCAGCTAAGCACATGCACAGAGATGCAGGTTATGGTGAGTGGTTCATCAAAAGGAGGATGGAGGACTGAGGGTGTATGGGCAACACATGAGATGCTGCCCGATCCACCCCCAAATGTATGTCATTCAAAATTTTGAAACTGTCCAAAATGCATTCAGTTTCTTGCATTCAGTCTACTACTTTTTTACTTTATGTAGAGGATAGCATCACTGCCATCTAGACGTTGCTGTAAGATCATTGTGCAATTTGCCCAGATCAGTCACAGTGGGGCTTCACTAGGGTGTTCCCAAAGTTTCAGTCTGGGCCCTACCTACCTGGCTATCTCAAATTTTCCCGTTCAGTTCAGTTCAGTTCTTCGACGAGAGCAGACGTGTTTTCGTTTCGCTCTCGTCCTTTTGCCGTGCTCAACTTGTATCACTGTGTGATAGCTGTACTATTTATTGCAATTGTGCATAAAACCTTATAGCGTGCTTGTGTTGTAGTTAATAAGTAGGTCTGGTCGTGTCCATTTGTTTGCGACCGCACCTTGTTTCTGTGTAGCTTGTGTTTCTTACTTTATCCTATTTTTTGTCTTTTTGTAAAACTAGTTCTGAGGTTTTTCCTCTTTTCATTCCGTGGCCTCGAGCCACACAACTGCTGCTATGCCCGGAAGTCGGGATAGCACAATTGTTAAGTTAGAGTTTTCGTCCGGGGCGAGCGTTTCTCCCTCGCAGGCGTTTGCTGTGTTGAAGAACAATGGTGTGGAGGTAAAAGAAATAGAGATGTTGCAGCCGCTTGCGGCTCGCAACACGTACGACCTAAAGTTCAGGTCAGATGCTGCCCGAATTCAGGGGGTGTCTCGCCTTAAAGGGCTGGAAGGGCTTACTGTCACCCCATATGATCGCTCTGTGGTGGTGACAGTTCTGTACCTGAACTTTGAGGTCGATCAGGGCCTGGTGGCGAGGGTTCTCAGTCAGTACGGAACTGTCTCCGATATGCGGTGGGTCACCTACCAGGAAGGTGAGCTGAAGGGCATCTTGAACGGAAAGAGACAGTTCCGTATGGTACTGAAGAGGGAAATACCATCCTTCCTCTTCATAGGGGGTTCCAAAGCCCATATAAGATACTTTGGGCAGCCCCGCACCTGTTTTAAGTGTTCAGAGGAGGGGCACGAAGCCAAGTCGTGTCCCAACAGACGTTGTGGCAAGTGCCTGCAGGTGGGGCACGAAAAGGCCGAGTGCCCCAACGAGGTGCGGTGTAACCTCTGTGGGGGGGAGGGACATGTTTCTGGTTCCTGCCCCACTTCGTACTCAGCCCGTGCCAAAGCGGATGTGGGGCCGGCACATGAACCCTCGCAGTCAGGCCCAGAACCTATGGTGGAGGAACCTAGGTCCCCTTCACCTGATGAGGTGGCACATCAGGTGGAGCAGGATTTCCTTGCTGCTAAACAATGTGAAGGGGTCTCTGGGACCCCTGAGGCAGGCCCTCCATCGTCGTCCTGTTCAACACCTGGGGAGGCTGGATTATTAACAGTGGAGAATGACCTTCAACTCTCATCAGACTCGGAGACTGACTCTGCCATGTCAGATGCTGGGGGACCTGCCTCAGAGCCTCCACCAAAGGACCCACCATCGGGGGAGGGCTGGTTTGATTTGTGTGAGGGTGCTGAGACAGAGTCCAAATTAAAAAGGTCGGCCTCAGGTGAGGAGTCAGTGGAGGGGATCCATCCTTCTGGTCCACCACTACCGAGTCCATGTAAGAATAAAAAGGCCAGGTCAGAGACAGATGTGTAGTTACCTATCCCACCATGACTGACCCCCTGTCCCTCATGACCCTAAACGTTAATGGCATGAGGGACAGTCGGAAGCGGTCAAGAATATTCCAATTTTGCAAATCACTAGGTGTGGACTTCGTTTTCCTCCAGGAGACTCACATTGTTAATGAGAACGACGTCTACACCTGGTCCTATGAATGGGGTGGGGGTTTGCACGCTTCCTTTGGTTCCGTGTCTTCCTGTGGATCTGTTATTTTAGTTTCATCCAGATGGACTTCCCTGGTAGGAAAAGTTGATCATGATCATGAGGGCCGGGTGATATGCATCACCATAAAACATCCTTGCGGGAGCTTCATCCTATGTAATGTTTACGCACCCAATCAGCCTACAGACAGAAGGAATTTTTTTACTACCCTTCCATCCTTCGTTCCTGGCTGTGCCCCTTGTATCCTAGCCGGAGACTTTAACTGCGTTCCCGACACACAGTTCGACAGAATGTCTACACGCACATCTTCGAGCTGTGGTGTCGGCATTGCGGAATTGGACATGTTCACAAAGAATCATGACATGGTTGACGTTTGGAGAGTGCAACATCCCGGCTTGGCCGTGTTCACTTGGCACCGCCCTGATGGCACGGATGCCTCAAGGTTGGACCGGGTGTACTCTCCACCTGCTCTGTCACCGAGTGATTGTGAAGTTGTGGAATGTCCAATTTCGGACCATGATGCAGTTACTGTCTCCTTCCAACCCCCAGAGTCATGGCCAGCAGGGAGGGGGTTCTGGAAAATGAACACAGATATTCTAACGGAGGCCGAATATTGCAAACAGTTTAAGGCCAGGTACGAAGGGTGGCGAACATTGAGGCCTGCCTTTTCAACAGATTTAGAGTGGTGGGACGACGTAAAGTCCCGCATCAAACATTTTACAGTTGAATACTGTGTAGCAAGAGCTCGTCGAAGAAGGGAGGAGTTCCTCTCGCTCTGCTCTAGGGAGAGGAACGGGGACCCCTCCGCACTTCACGCAATCCAGCAGTATCTTGATGAAAAACTACACGGAGCCCGCGTTCGTGCTCGCGTGCATTGCGTGGAGGCAGAGGAAAAACCAACCATCAAGTTCTACCGGGACGTCACAAAGTATGCCATCGATCGCCGCATAAAACGAGTCCGTGACGTCCACGGTGTGGTACATAAGGACCCTCTCGACATCGTAGAAGTATTTAAAAGCTTCTATGAGCAGCTATATACTCAGGCAGATGTCGATGAAGGCCTTCAAAAGTCCCTGTTAGATAATATTGATAAGACCCCATCTAGAGATCAGAACGATGAACTTGGTTCCCCGTTGACTGTTGACGAGCTCTGGAAGGCAGTGGCGAAGATGAAAGGCGGAAAGGCGCCTGGGTCCGACGGTATTCCGGTGGAATTCTATAAACGCTTCTGGGGTACCGTTGGACACGATCTCCGCGATGTATTCGTCTCTGCTTTCCTTGCTGGCTCATTGAGCCCCTCGCAGCGCACAGGCGTGATAACTTTGTTGCCCAAGTCAGGAGACCCCCTAGAACCGAAAAATAAACGGCCAATCACCCTGTTAAATGTAGACTACAAGATTCTGGCGAAAGCCCTTTGTAACAGGCTAGGCACAGTTATGCCAGATCTTGTAGGGTCCTTTCAGACATGTGCGGTGCGGGGACACAGTATTCAGCAGAACCTCTGGTTGGTGCGGGACTTAGTTGAATACGTGATGGACCGTGATCTCCCATGTGCGCTTGTCTCCCTCGATCAGGAGAAGGCCTTCGACATGGTTGATCACGGATTCCTCTTTAAAATTTTGCAGAAGTTTAGTTTGAATCCAGTTTTTGTTAAATGGACCTCCCTATTGTATAATAGCGTATACAGTCGGGTTATCGTCAATGGCCTACCGTCGGACCCCTTCAGAGTCCAACGTGGGGTACGGCAGGGGTGCCCCCTATCACCTCTACTCTATGTATTGTTTAGTGAATCCCTTGCAAGAGCCTTCCAAGTTGAGCCTTTGTTTCGACCATTTCACATACCTGGTGGTGCTGAAGTTAAGTGCCTTCAGTATGCTGACGATGTCACATGCGTAATCTCCGACCTAGCTTCCTTCAGGGCCCTTACTGGCACGTTGTCTAACTTTCAAAGAGCCACAGGTGCCAGACTGAACCCCACTAAGACCAAAGGACTCCGTCTAGGTAAGTGGCGGTCGAAAAAACTGCCCTTTGCGGCATCATGGGTAGACGACGCCATAAAGATCAATGGTATATGGTTTGGTTATGGTTCACCCGAGTTACTTACCTGGAATGAGAAAGTGGACCTAGTGGTGGCTAGGTTGAAGGACTTCGGCGATCGCCACATTAGCCTGTTGGGAAAGGTAACAGTTATCAATCGTTTTATTTACCCTCTCTTGTGGTATCCGGGCACTGTTCTGGCTGCTCCAGAGCGTGTCTTGGTGCGACTCGAGAGGGCTGTGTTTAGTTTTTTATGGTCAGGGGGGACGGAGCTGGTTAGAAGAGGGGTGGTATACCAGGATCTTAGGCGCGGAGGGTTGGGCCTTGTGCATTTTCCTTCCAAGCTCCGTTTTCTCCTGACCAAGTGTGTTTACAGTGCTGTGGACAGCAGAATGCCTTTTGTCTATTTTGTACGTTATTGGGGGGGATTATCATTCCGTCGGTTCTTTCCCTCCCTGTTTAGTAACAGTGAACCCCACAGCTGGAGACCCACGGGGGCATACAGTCAAATGAGGGAAACGCTCCGTATTATGTCAACAGTGGGGGATGTTTCACAGTCAAGTGCAAGGGACCTATACCGGGCTGTTTTTGATGAATTGGTTGGCCAGGTCCAACCCAACCACTTTGCTTCAGGGCCGGAAGTGTGGCGTGTAGTCCACAGCAGATCATTAGATTACCGCAGGCGAAACCTGTTGTGGCGAATCGCACATGACGCCATTGTAACTAATCTCAAGCGCCTTCGGTGGCGTCTTGGAGATGGTATTTGCCCCCGCACAAGATGCACAAAGTGGGAGAGTGTGTCACATGTGTTTTGGCAGTGTGACTATGTGGCTCTATTCTGGGAATGGTTTCAAGTCCTGACTGACCGCCTAACGTTGTGTAACACCTGGGCTGTCAGCCAGGACTATGCTTTGTATGGTCTTTCACCTCCGCCATGCAACACAAGTGTTCAGGACATACTTACCTTTGTTTCGGCCTCCATAAAGCTAGCCTTATGGAGAGACCGATGTAACATTGTTTTTAGGGGGGTGGGGAGGCCTGCTGATGTCGTCCTGGCGTCGGCGAGGGCGGAGGTTAAGCTGAGGGTGGAGTCGGACTTCGTGCGTTTGCCAAGATCGGCGTTCGGTAGGCGGTGGGGTCCGCTTGTTTCGGTGAGGGCGGGCCGGGTGGTAGTCAACTTGTGAATATTGATTTTGTTTGTAAATATGGAACTACTGTAATTTGTAAATAGGACTGTGTTTGTATGTAGGTGGCTTGTGAGGTACTTAGTTGTAAATATGTATATATGTGTATGTAAATATCTGTACATATAGTTCTATTACTGTAATGAACATAATTTTCTGTTTGATTTAGTTGTTTGTGAATAGTTTGCATTTATGTTTCTGCCCGATCCGGTTTGGGTTTTTGTTTTTGTTTGTATGTGCCGTTTCGATGCACTTAAAAAGCACACCTGGCTATCTCAAATTTTCCCGTGCCCACACACATATAGCCTACATATAGTATACACAGGTGCATTTAGTGTAGGCCATAATGGTCATAATCAGCAGGCAAATGTAACCTAGCCTACTTAGCAGAGGAAAGGTAGAGCCATATATGGCCCCATGCAGCACCTTTTCGGGCACTGTACCTAATATTACTGTGGCTTTCCATCATTTACAAACGTTCAATTACCTATACCTTGCACTTGCAATATATAGGCCTACACATATGTGCATAGAATCAGAAGAGCAGTGGGTGGCTACATGTATGCAGTTGCCCAAAGGGCTCCATGTGAACCCCACGACTGACTGAAACCATTTAATATATTGGGCATACTATCTATACTGAGTAACGAATCTATACAACTATATACAAAGTCTTTGTTTACATTGCATTCCCTATCCCATAGAAGCTCTCAATAAGCACCTGGGATCTTACAAGAGTACAAATGAGCATTGCTAAAAAAAGCTAGCTAGTTAGCTAGTTAGCTAACTTTCTCCCAAATTTTACTTTTACTTTTTTTTACTTGCTGACACTATATAACACATTCGTGTTGGTGTGTCGTTAAACCCTATCTAACTAACTAACTAACTGCTAAAAAAAGGGGTCACACACGCTGGGTCTTTTTAAATTAAAGGTTAGGGTACTGTATTGTTTTTTTTTACCCCATCTCGCTATGCCGTACAGCCTGCTACGTATGTAGGATGGGCCCAGGCTGGCTGGTCTCAGGCATCCTTGCCCTCATCGGAAAATTTTTACCCAGTTGCACAATAGTTGATAACTTGAGAAATTTCTGCTGGCTCCACACTTCTTTGGCTCTGGTTTATCTCCCCCCCCCCCCTCCCTCTAGGATAGCAAGTAATATGCCCAGTGCATACATATATGGGCACCTGCTGTACTGCACCTGTGCATCTCAGGATTGGTGTTGAAACTAATTAATGAAATTGTTTTAATTTCAGAAGAAGCAGAAAAGGGAAGAACAGTCTGCAATACAGAAGTCCCTACAAGCGATTCTGACGGAGTGTGCCGCAAAAAAGCAGCCCCACTTATGACAGGTACTAATACTATGAAAAGAAAGGCAGTTGAAGAGTGTGCAAAGTGCCCAAGATTATGTGAATATGGCATCATCCTACCAAATGTTAGAAGGCAGACTCAGAAGTGAGCTTTTTAAGTACGTAGAAACAGGCACAAGGAAACTAAAGAACCCCGAACCCAAACAAAAAACCCTGTCGGATCACAAACACAATGCCAAACAAACTACACACCATGCAACAGGGAACACAAGAGTCTTAGTTACTACTGAGGCTCAGAAACTGCCGCTGCAGCCAACTCCAAAACAACACCCCAGCCCACAAACCACCCCAAAACAAAGACCCACCCGTCAACCAACCGGCCCACAAAGGCCACCGCGCCCGAAGGCAACACCACACGCCCAAAGGCTACCACACGCCCGAGGAAAACACCACGCCCGAAGGCAACACCACGCCCAAAGGCAATATCATGCCCGACGGCAACACTACGCCCAAAGGCAACAACACTTAAAAAGCACTGGGCAAATACAGGTGCACCTTGCCCAAGGGTGCAGACTCAGACGTTGAAAGATGTAAAAGAGATGTATAAGTTATTGGAAGACGAATACAAGCAATGCGCAAACCTGCAGAAAGTGCTCATAGGTGCAGTTTCCTCTAAGTCCTCACACAAAGGTAAACAAAAAATAATCAGCAATGACAGTCAAGGCAAACTTCATATTACCCTTGCACCACCTTTTTTCCCCCAGAGGAAGACGAAACATGATCTTTCTGCTTTTGCATAGTTGCTTGATGTGCAGGTTTAACACATAAAGCAGTGTAGTCATTTCACAATTTCGTGTATTGTGTTTACTGTGTTTTGTCAGTAGAGCTTATACAGTAATCAGTATTTTCTCAAATGCCCCAGGGTTGCATTTTGTTTTTTAAAGAGGGGCATTTATTTGAGGGTGTAGCATCACTCGTCTAGGTAGCATCCCCCGTCTAGTAGCACTCCTCCGTCTAAGAAGCCGTCACCGATCCAAGCCCTCCTGGAAGCCTCTCCATACACTAGAAATAACTGCCAAAAATGCCAGAGTCCACTCCAATCCTCACGAGAGCTCAAATAAAGTACAGTCAGAGAAACACCACAGTTTGTTTTCGTCCAAATTAAAAACAGAAGTTACAGAACAGTGTCCAAAAAGATTATCCAGTACACCAGTCACAGTCACTTCGATGAAGGTAAATCTGTATGTTTTGGTGATCCCACCACGCTGCCACCATGTCAGGTTGTTCTGCTACTCTCGTTACAGGGCTGCCGGCTTCGTAAAGTTTCCAAAGTGTTGTTAAGTTTTTGACTTCAGAAAAGCACAAAACTCTTGGAAAAAACAATTCAAAGTCTGTCTTCTAGTTTTCCAGAATTTATTCACAGTGTCTCAAAACTAATATGTCAAGCAATGTACAGCAAGGATAAGTAGGTTTGCTAGGTAGGAAAGTTACCCATGCTCTCTCTCGTCTTCAGACCAGTTCTTTTAAACTAACCCTCATAATTACTGAAAGAGGACCCACCCAAACATTAACCAATAAAAAGACATATTAAATTGTAATCGAATATTCATTAATTTGAAGTAACCAAAACTTATTTGATAGGTTGAAAGTTATGAAGTGCCACCCCCAAGACTGCTGACCTCCAGCTCCCCACCATATTTTGACAAATGGCCATAAGCTAACAATTCATTATCTTTACACTGAAAAAAAAAACAGAATTCTGCTGACAGCCACTCGTTGGACCTGTCGGAGAGTTGCCCTCAAAGTTCAATGAAAGTAATGCTTTCCGAGAACACACAGATATGGTTAATTACACCAAAAGGGGTTATAATTGCGGGAGAGTGTAGTTTGGTAGCACATCTATTATTCCCCCAAATGGACAAAGTTACTGGGTAGGTATAAACAAAACTTTACCAAATTAGAGGGCGTTCTCAATGTAAGTTAGACAAAGGACAAGGAGTCATGAAATTTTTTTTTTTAATTGAAACAGGAAGAACTGCTTTACTCTGTTTCTGTGAATTTATATTTCATGCTCTTCTTTCACAAAAGTTGTTTCCTTCACATATGGCCAAAATAATGACTAGCATTCAAACAAAACAAGCGCTGCATACATCGACTGTTAGGCCTGGGGGCAATTCCCTAGTCTATGGAACTGAGGGAGATTCCCTACAAGCTTGCTTGTTCTCCATTCCTATTGAATTCACTTCTTATCAACAGAGAGTATTTTTTTTCAAGAATAAGCCAAGGGGAAAACAACGTGGCTGCTACATTAAATGAACCAAGAGAATTAGCTATACTGAAGATCTTGGTGAGAGAAACGTGATCCACTATGTTAACCAGTAGTGCCCACTTGCCTATTACTAGAGTAGGGTTGTGTGATGTGTGCAAAGCTGACTTGATACTGCAAAATACAAAGAAAATGGCCTATAAATCACTTTTCATACATGATATTCAAAAGTGCTCCCTACAAAAAATACCATTTTGGCAAAAAACTGACAAAATTCCAGCAGCATATCTCAGACTAAAAGTTGACGACAAAAACATACCATAACCTCATACACGTGTGTGAGCTAGTTATATACATAACAGAAAATGGGGCAGTAAATTTACGGAAGTGAAATTGAGCTTAACTTGCATTTAAAATTTTCTCCGTCAAAGAAACATGTTTTTGTGAACCAATTTCTTACTGGTCGAATATAAGTGTTTTGTTTTGATGAGAATGATTCCATTGTCCTACGTCTTGTTGGCAAGCCTATTACAAGATACGCTTGTATTGTCTGTCGCTTTATTACCTGTTTAATAAAAAAGATTTTTTACCCCATCAGAGCAAGGCCAAGCGAGTCTGAGGCCAATGAAAGAATGTGGAATGGATTCTTCGAAGAAAGTCAATAATGTTGACAGCCGTGAAAGAGACCTCATGGCACGTGATACAATTTCTACATTGTAGAATACTCTGCGTTTAACTGTCTAGGAAAGGCTTCAGATAAACGATATTTATCTTGAAATCTCCTGACATTGCAGAGATAAATTCAATCGCTCTTCCATCGTAAAAGTGCTTCGACGGCTCCAGCAGTGTAGGAGCATGGTCGGAGGGACTGTGGTTACAATGGAATAAGCAATGCAGCTTGCAAGTTTTAAGGCAAAATGTAGTATGAAGGAGTACTGCAAGTGAATGATGTAATATCTACTAGAACAGGGATGGCTAACCTCTGGCCCCCGGGCTATTTGCGGCCCGCAAGACTATTTGATCTGGCCCGCAAAGCAACTCAAAGTATAAATTCAGAATCACTTGAAAATTAATTCATGTTTTAGCTCACGGTGCCCACCGTTTATCCTGCTTTTACCACTTTCCGAGTATTTCACGTAGACCTGCGAAACACTAGTGAGCTTTTTAAGTACGTAGAAACAGGCACTGGCAAACTAAAGAAGAATCCCAAACCCAAACAAAACCATGACGGGTCACAAACACAAATGCGAAACACTAGTACATATCACTAAAAGCCTGTGTATGCGCACAATGTAAACACCCATGGTTTTGTAAGTAAAAACCCAGGTGCAGAATCCTTGTAGGCTACTTTTAGTGTTAACAGTAGCTTGCACTATCGCTTGTTTAGGTCTATCTGACCGCACAGTCATGCAATGAAGAAGTGATCAATGTGCTGACAAAACACCTGTTTCTGCTGGTGCAAATGAACAAGGGCGTTTGCCATAGAAGAGCATAAGACCTGTGCAACTGAGGTTACGCTCATCGCTGAAAATGAATTGAGTTCAATGCGTTCTACCCTTAGTTTTGGCAAAAGATGCAATTCATTGTTCAGATCATTGTAGAGCATCTTCCATCAATGGATCCATATGAGGTACAAACTATGTTCCATAAACATCTGGAATTTCTTCCGTCTGAGGTATATAAGCAGTTTCTAGAGAGCTTTTTACGTACGTAGAAACGGGCACGAAGAAACAAAGGAGAACTTAAACCTGACCGGACAAAACTGCAAAGGTGAACTATTTACAGAATGTAATTCCGTGGCCTCGAGCCACACAACTGCTGCTATGCCCGGAAGTCGGGATAGCACAATTGTTAAGTTAGAGTTTTCGTCCGGGGCGAGCGTTTCTCCCTCGCAGGCGTTTGCTGTGTTGAAGAACAATGGTGTGGAGGTAAAAGAAATAGAGATGTTGCAGCCGCTTGCGGCTCGCAACACGTACGACCTAAAGTTCAGGTCAGATGCTGCCCGAATTCAGGGGTTGTCTCGCCTTAAAGGGCTGGAAGGGCTTACTGTCACCCCATATGATCGCTCTGTGGTGGTGACAGTTCTGTACCTGAACTTTGAGGTCGATCAGGGCCTGGTCGCGAGGGTTCTCAGTCAGTATGGAACTGTCTCCGATATGCGGTGGGTCACCTACCAGGAAGGTGAGCTGAAGGGCATCTTGAACGGAAAGAGACAGTTCCGTATGGTACTGAAGAGGGAAATACCGTCCTTCCTCTTCATAGGGGGTTCCAAAGCCCATATAAGATACTTTGGGCAGCCCCGCACCTGTTTTAAGTGTTCAGAGGAGGGGCACGAAGCCAAGTCGTGTCCCAACAGACGTTGTGGCAAGTGCCTGCAGGTGGGGCACGAAAAGGCCGAGTGCCCCAACGAGGTGCGGTGTAACCTCTGTGGGGGGAGGGACATGTTTCTGGTTCCTGCCCCACTTCGTACTCTGCCCGTGCCAGTGCGGATGTGGGGCCGGCACATGAACCCTCGCAGTCAGGCCCAGAACCTATGGTGGAGGAACCTAGGTCCCCTTCACCTGATGAGGTGGCACATCAGGTGGAGCAGGATTTCCTTGCTGCTAAACAATGTGAAGGGGTCTCTGGGACCCCTGAGGCAGGCCCTCCATCGTCCTCCTCTTCAACACCTGGGGAGGCTGGATTATTAACAGTGGAGAATGACCTTCAACTCTCATCAGACTCGGAGACTGACTCTGCCATGTCAGACGCTGGGGGACCTGCCTCAGAGCCTCCACCAAAGGAACCACCATCGGGGGAGGGCTGGTTTGATTTGTGTGAGGGTGTTGAAACAGAGTCCAAATTAAAAAGGTCGGCCTCAGGTGAGGAGTCAGTGGAGGGGATCCATCCTTCTGGTCCACCACTACCGAGTCCATGTAAGAATAAAAAGGCCAGGTCAGAGACAGATGTGTAGTTACCTATCCCACCATGACTGACCCCCTGTCCCTCATGACCCTAAACGTCAATGGCATGAGGGACAGTCGGAAGCGGTCAAGAATATTCCAATTTTGCAAATCACTAGGTGTGGACTTCGTTTTCCTCCAGGAGACTCACATTGTTAACGAGAACGACGTCTACACCTGGTCCTATGAATGGGGTGGGGGTTTGCACGCTTCCTTTGGTTCCGTGTCTTCCTGTGGATCTGTTATTTTAGTTTCATCCAGATGGACTTCCCTGGTAGGAAAAGTTGATCATGATCATGAGGGCCGGGTGATATGCATCACCATAAAACATCCTTGCGGGAGCTTCATCCTATGTAATGTTTACGCACCCAATCAGCCTACAGACAGAAGGAATTTTTTACTACCCTTCCATCCTTCGTTCCTGGCTGTGCCCCTTGTATCCTAGCCGGAGACTTTAACTGCGTTCCCGACACACAGTTCGACAGAATGTCTACACACACATCTTCGAGCTGTGGTGTCGGCATTGCGGAATTGGACATGTTCACAAAGAATCATGACATGGTTGACGTTTGGAGAGTGCAACATCCCGGCTTGGCCGTGTTCACTTGGCACCGCCCTGATGGCACGGACGCCTCAAGGTTGGACCGGGTGTACTCTCCACCTGCTCTGTCACCGAGTGATTGTGAAGTTGTGGCATGTCCAATTTCGGACCATGATGCAGTTACTGTCTCCTTCCAACCCCCAGAGTCATGGCCAGCAGGGAGGGGGTTCTGGAAAATGAACACAGATATTCTAACGGAGGCTGAATATTGCAAACAGTTTAAGGCCAGGTACGAAGGGTGGCGAACATTGAGGCCTGCCTTTTCAACAGATTTAGAGTGGTGGGACGACGTAAAGTCCCGCATCAAACATTTTACAGTTGAATACTGTGTAGCAAGAGCTCGTCGAAGAAGGGAGGAGTTCCTCTCGCTCTGCTCTAGGGAGAGGAACGGGGACCCCTCCGCACTTCACGCAATCCAGCAGTATCTTGATGAAAAACTACACGGAGCCCGCGTTCGTGCTCGCGTGCATTGCGTGGAGGCAGAGGAAAAACCAACCATCAAGTTCTACCGGGACGTCACAAAGTATGCCATCGATCGCCGCATAAAAAGAGTCCGTGACGTCCACGGTGTGGTACATAAGGACCCTCTCGACATCGTAGAAGTATTTAAAAGCTTCTATGAGCAGCTATATACTCAGGCAGATGTCGATGAAGGCCTTCAAAAGTCCCTGTTAGATAATATTGATAAGACCCCATCTAGAGATCAGAACGATGAACTTGGTTCCCCGTTGACTGTTGACGAGCTCTGGAAGGCAGTGGCGAAGATGAAAGGCGGAAAGGCGCCTGGGTCCGACGGTATTCCGGTGGAATTCTATAAACGCTTCTGGGGTACCGTTGGACACGATCTCCGCGATGTATTCGTCTCTGCTTTCCTTGCTGGCTCATTGAGCCCCTCGCAGCGCACAGGCGTGATAACTTTGTTGCCCAAGTCAGGAGACCCCCTAGAACCTAAAAATAAACGGCCAATCACCCTGTTAAATGTAGACTACAAGATTCTGGCGAAAGCCCTTTGTAACAGGCTAGGCACAGTTATGCCAGATCTTGTAGGGTCCTTTCAGACATGTGCGGTGCGGGGACACAGTGAGCTTTTTAAGTGCATCGAAACGGCACATACAAACAAGAAACAAAACTCAAACCGGACCGGACAGGAACACAAAGGCGAAACCATCCACACACCACCAAATCAAACAGAAAATTATGTTCATCACAACAATAGTACCACACACACACCGACAACCCAAATACCCCAGAGACCAACCTCCCCCCGGCCACACTGAAAACAAAGCCCCACAAAGCCCACACACCCAAAGACAACACCACGCCCGAGGGCAACACCACGCCCGAAGGCAACACCACGCCCGACGGCAACACCACGCCCGACGGCAACACCAAGCCCGAAGGCAACACCACGCCCGAAGGCAACACTAAGCCCGAAGGCAACACTAAGCCCGAAGGCAACACCACGCCCGAAGGCAACACCACGCCCGAAGGCAACACCACGCCCGAAGGCAACACCACGCCCGAAGGCAACACTAAGCCCGAAGGCAACACCACGCCCGAAGGCAACACCACGCCCGAAGGCAACACTACGCCCGAAGGCAACAGCACTTAAAAAGCACCGGGGCAAATACAGGTGCACCTTGCCCAAGGGTGCCACGGAGGCAGTTGTGGCAAAGGGTAACCTCATTACTCCCACGTTTAAAGAAACTCCACAACCGGATGCAGTTTAAAGTCCTACCCAGGACTGTGCGGGGACACAGTATTCAGCAGAACCTCTGGTTGGTGCGGGACTTAGTTGAATACGTGATGGACCGTGATCTCCCATGTGCGCTTGTCTCCCTCGATCAGGAAAAGGCCTTCGACATGGTTGATCACGGATTCCTCTTTAAAATTTTGCAGAAGTTTAGTTTGAATCCAGTTTTTGTTAAATGGACCTCCCTATTGTATAATAGCGTATACAGTCGGGTTATCGTCAATGGCCTACCGTCGGACCCCTTCAGAGTCCAACGTGGGGTACGGCAGGGGTGCCCCCTGTCACCTCTACTCTATGTATTGTTTAGTGAATCCCTTGCAAGAGCCTTCCAAGTTGAGCCTTTGTTTCGACCATTTCACATACCTGGTGGTGCTGAAGTTAAGTGCCTTCAGTATGCTGACGATGTCACATGCGTAATCTCCGACCTAGCTTCCTTCAGGGCCCTTACTGGCACGTTGTCTAACTTTCAAAGAGCCACAGGTGCCAGACTGAACCCCACTAAGACCAAAGGACTCCGTCTAGGTAAGTGGCGGTCGAAAAAACTGCCCTTTGCGGCATCATGGGTAGACGACGCCATAAAGATCAATGGTATATGGTTTGGTTATGGTTCACCCGAGTTACTTACCTGGAATGAGAAAGTGGACCTAGTGGTGGCTAGGTTGAAGGATTTCGGCGATCGCCACATTAGCCTGTTGGGAAAGGTAACAGTTATCAATCGTTTTATTTACCCTCTCTTGTGGTATCCGGGCACTGTTCTGGCTGCTCCAGAGCGTGTCTTGGTGCGACTCGAGAGGGCTGTGTTTAGTTTTTTATGGTCAGGGGGGACGGAGCTGGTTAGAAGAGGGGTGGTATACCAGGATCTTAGGCGCGGAGGGTTGGGCCTTGTGCATTTTCCTTCCAAGCTCCGTTTTCTCCTGACCAAGTGTGTGTACAGTGCTGTGGACAGCAGAATGCCTTTTGTCTATTTTGTCCGTTATTGGGGGGGGGGGGGGGATTATCATTCCGTCGGTTCTTTCCCTCCCTGTTTAGTAACAGTGAACCCCACAGCTGGAGACCCACGGGGGCATACAGTCAAATGAGGGAAACGCTCCGTATTATGTCAACAGTGGGGGATGTTTCACAGTCAAGTGCAAGGGACCTATACCGGGCTGTTTTTGATGAATTGGTTGGCCAGGTCCAACCCAACCACTTTGCTTCAGGGCCGGAAGTGTGGCGTATAGTCCACAGCAGATCATTAGATTACCGCAGGCGAGACCTGTTGTGGCGAATCGCACATGACGCCATTGTAACTAATCTCAAGCACCTTCGGTGGCGTCTTGGAGATGGTATTTGCCCCCGCACAAGATGCACAAAGTGGGAGAGTGTGTCACATGTGTTTTGGCAGTGTGACTATGTGGGTCTATTCTGGGAATGGTTTCAAGTCCTGACTGACCGCCTAACGTTGTGTAACACCTGGGCTGTCAGCCAGGACTATGCTTTGTATGGTCTTTCACCTCCGCCATGCAATACAAGTGTTCAGGACATACTTACCTTTGTTTCGGCCTCCATAAAGCTAGCCTTATGGAGAGACCGATGTAACATTGTTTTTAGGGCGGTGGGGAGGCCTGCTGATGTCGTCCTGGCGTCGGTGAGGGCGGAGGTTAAGCTGAGGGTGGAGTCGGACTTCGTCCGTTTGCCAAGATCGGCATTCGGTAGGCGGTGGGGTCCGTTTGTTTCGGTGAGGGCGGGCCGGGTGGTAGTCAACTTGTAAATATTGATTTTGTTTGTAAATATGGAACTACTGTAATTTGTAAATGGGGCTGTGTTTGTATGTGGGTGGCTTGTGAGGTGCTTGGTTGTAAATATGTTGTAAATATGTATATATGTGTATGTAAGTATCTGTACATATAGTTCAATTACTGTAATGAACATAATTTTCTGTTTGATTTAGTTGTTTGTAAATAGTTTGCATTTATGTTTCTGCCCGATCCGGTTTGAGTTTTTGTTTTTGTTTGTATGTGCCGTTTCGATGCACTTAAAAAGCACACACTATTTACAGAATTCTGTACATTGCGCTAGCAAACAAAATTTCTGCGATAACTATGTACAAAACCACCCCGAACCCAAACTAGTTACATAGGACTATTTACAATCTCACTAGGCAAAACTATTTACATACCCATTTACATCAACAGAAGAGTGCTCAGGGTGAGTCTGCTCAATGCCCCTTGGAACTATGGGTGCATGTGGCCAACCCCCACTATTTACAGTAATAACAATGTGATGTGCTCCCTACATGCTTGTAGCCGGGCGGTCCTAATGTGGAACAAAGCAAACCTATTTACACTGAACTACCAAAAAAACTTTCTGGCATGCATGGGCACAGACACAAACAGAACAGAAACCCCAAAAGAAAACGGGGACACAAAGGCAAAACCATTCACACTAAAAACTCTGACTGGGACCTTATCTTTTTAATCCGTGGGCTCGGTACGGGCGTCCCAGAGTGATGGGTTCCCCTCTCTGATACTTCGCCTGAAGCCGACCTCTTTAGTGCAGACTCTGGCCCCTCCCCCTCACACAAATCAAACCAACCCTCCCCCGAAGGTGGATCCTTCGGAGGAGGCTCTGAGGCACGCTCCCCGCCATCCGACATCGCCGAGTCTGAGGACAAATCGAGGTCCTCCTCTGTCATTATTTCAACCTGACCGGGTGCCGCTGCCAACGATGGCGGAGAGTCTGCCTCAGGAGTCCCAGTACCCCCCTCACGCTGCTTGGAGGCAAGGAAGTCCTGCTCAACCTCAAGTGCTGCCTCCTCTAATTCCTGGGTTGAATATTGTGGGCCTGTTTGCGAGGGTTCGGGTGACGACCCCACATCGGCACTGACATGGGCAGAGTACGATGTGGGGCAGGCACCAAACACATGTCCCTCCTCCCCACAGAGGTTGCACCGTACCTCGTTGGGACACTCTGCCTTGCCGTGCCCCAACTGCAAACATTTTCCACAACGCCTGTTGGGACACGACTTGGCTTCGTGCCCCTCCTCGCCACATCTAAAACAGGTACGGGGCTGGCAAAAGTACCTAATGTGGGCCTTGGAACCCCCTATGAAGAGGAACGATGGAATGTCCCTCACCAGTTCCATACGGAACTGTCTCTTGCCATTAAATATACCTTTCAAGTCACCCACAGTATATTTACACCACCGCATTTCAGAGACAGTTCCGTATTGACTAAGAACCCTCGCAACCAGGCGCTGATCGACCTCGAAGGGAAGGTAAAGCACCGTCACCGCCACAGAGCCATCATATGGGGTGACAGTGAGCCCCTCTACCCCCTTCAGGCATGACACACCCTTAACACGGGCAGCATCAGACTTAAACTTAAGGTCATACGTGTTGCGGGCCTCAAGCGCCTGCAACATCTCAATTTCTCCAATTTCGACACCATTGTCTTTTAACACAGTAAACGCCTGTGGGGGAGGGACACTCACCCCAGACGAAAACTCCAACTTAACAATTGTGCTTTCCCGACCTCCGGGCATAGCAGCAGTTTGTGTGGCTCGGGGCCACGGAATGAAAAGAAAAAACTCTGACCAGGTGTTACAGAAGACAAAATTTAGTATGAAGCACGCTATAAGGTTTTAAGCACAATTGCAGTTTCTATAAGCAGTTTCTTTCCCTAGCAAATAACTTTACTGTGGGGTAAGTTTAGCCAGCATTGCCTTTTCTACCTACGTCTTTGTGCATGTTGAAAAGGTTTCTACTGTGCTTTTTAAGTGCATAGAAACGGACACTATCAAACAGGAAGAACCAAATCCGGACCGGCAAGAACAAAACCATGAACTACTTACAATCATTTACAAAGTTACTTTACACCAAGCTAGCAAAACTAAATTTCTGTGGCCAACATATACGACACCCCCAGCCCACCCACCACACAAGACCATTTACAAACAGGAAAACAACACACGCCAGAAGGCAGCAACACACACCCGAAGGCAACAGACAACGCCCGAAGGCAACAGACAACGCCCGAAGGCAACACAACACGCCCGAGGCAACACCACGCCCGACGGCGACCCCACGCCCGAAGGCAACCTCACGGCCGAAGGCAACAACACGCCCAAAGCCAACACCACGCCCGAAGGCAACAACACGCCCAAAGGCAACACCACGCCCGACGGCAACAACACGCCCGAAAGCAACAACACGTAAAAAGCACAGGGCAAATACAGGTGCACCTTGCCCAGGTTTCTACTGTATTTGGTGATGCACTATCGCAAACTGGCAATTACTGGAAGCTTGCACATTTCCAAAAGACCCACTCTCTTATTTGCTCCACGGGGAAGAGAGACCATATTGTATCCCCTGTGATTGCGATGTCACCGTCAGTCACATACTTGTCGACTGCTATGAATACTCCCATATTCGTCAAACAATTCGACAAACTCTCGAAAAAATGGGAAAACGTTGGTAGCCTGCGGTTGCAAAGTATGTAAGTTCAAACTTCAAGGCGGTCTGAATGCTCCTTACCATTAAAGCGTGTATGTGTATGTGACTTCCTACTGCATCAGTTCCTGTAAGGAGGAATTATTTGTTTCTGGGATTCCAAGATCAACAAATCCAACAAGTTCGTCAGAATGTTTGTTTCAGACAAGGTTATTCTGAACCTTTAATTCATCTAGCAGCAATACCACATACCGCTGAAATCCTTCAAATTGTCTGCAGGCATCCATCAATTCTTGCATTACAAGTGGATTGAAGCCACAATGTGGGGTCATGGCATTGTGGTAGTTTCTCAGTGTTCTGCTTGGTACAGTTGTGTAATTGCCAAAAAATCCCTTCAAGATCAAGGTTAACTTGTTTCATGTAATTAGTTCCCTTTCCATCTCGATTTCTTTCTTCAAAGAAATATTCTGCACTCGTAAGCAAAGTGAGGCGAAGTTCGAAACCTTAATTGACTTTTCACGCATCTTCTTTACCAAGTAACATTTTTTGGGATATATCTAAGAGAACACGTAACAAAAGGAATTTCCAAGAGTGAAATTTGTCCACCCTAGCTTGAAGAAACGTAAGCACAAACTTCTTTTTCACATGTAGACGTGAAATATATGCTGTTGGCGAACAACAAACTAAAAAAGTCATCTATAACGCCAAAAGAGCAATAAATGACCTTTAATCAATGTTTTGCCTATTACGAGTCTTGAAAGCTCGAAAATGTTCTATTGTAAAAGTTATTTTCCAAATTTTGGACGACATCGGACGCAATCGCGAGCAGGCAAGTAGTCTTTAGTAATTTGTAAACTATCGTTTGCGCATGGTCTGGTTGTGCGTGTTCATGCGAGATGTCCCGAAAATCCCTCATTCATGTATATGCATTACTTCTGCGCAGGCGTATTCCTGATAAAAACATGACCAGTACCACAAACAAGTTCTGCAGGTCTAAGTATTACGTAAATCTCTTTGGCGGCTATTAGTTGGACTCCAAAAAGTTTTGGTCAGGTCTTCGACGAGAGCAAACGTGTTTTCGTCGAGCTCTCGTCGTTTTACCGTGCTCAACCTTACCTTTTATCACCGTGTGTTAGCTGTACTAGTTATTGCAATTGTGCATAAATCCTTATAGCGTGCTTGTGTTGTAGTTGATAAGTAGGTGTGGTCGTGCACATTTGTTTGCGACCGCGCCTTGTTTCTGTGTAGCTTGTGTTTTTCTTACTTCATCTTATTTTTTGTCCTTTGTAAAACCAGTTTGAGGTTTTTTTCTCCTTTCATTTCGTGGCCTCGAGCCACATAACTGGTGCTATGCCCGGAAGTCGGGATAGCACAATTGTTACGTTAGAGTTTACGTCCGGGGCGAGCGTTTCTCCCCCGTAGGCGTTTACTATGTTAAAGAGCAATGGTGTGGAGGTAAAAGAAATAGAGACGTTGCAGCCGCTTGCGGCCCGCAACACGTACGACCTAAAGTTCAAGTCAGATGCTGCCCGAATTCAGTGCTTTTTAAGTGCATCGAAACGGCACATACAAACAAAAACAAAAACTCAAACCGGATCGGGCAGAAACATAAACGCAAACTATTTACAAACAACTAAATCAAACAGAAAATTATGTTCATTACAGTAATAGAACTATATGTACAGATACTTACATACACATATATACATATTTACAACATATTTACAACCAAGCACCTCACAAGCCACCCACATACAAACACAGCCCCATTTACAAATTACAGTAGTTCCATATTTACAAACAAAATCAATATTTACAAGTTGACTACCACCCGGCCCGCCCTCACCGAAACAAGCGGACCCCACCGCCTACCGAATGCCGATCTTGGCAAACGGACGAAGTCCGACTCCACCCTCAGCTTAACCTCCGCCCTCACCGACGCCAGGTCGACATCAGCAGGCCTCCCCACCCCCCTAAAAACAATGTTACATCGGTCTCTCCATAAGGCTAGCTTTATGGAGGCCGAAACAAAGGTAAGTATGTCCTGAACACTTGTATTGCATGGCGGAGGTGAAAGACCATACAAAGCATAGTCCTGGCTGACAGCCCAGGTGTTACACAACGTTAGGCGGTCAGTCAGGACTTGAAACCATTCCCAGAATAGAGCCACATAGTCACACTGCCAAAACACATGTGACACACTCTCCCACTTTGTGCATCTTGTGCGGGGGCAAATACCATCTCCAAGACGCCACCGAAGGCGCTTGAGATTAGTTACAATGGCGTCATGTGCGATTCGCCACAACAGGTCTCGCCTGCGGTAATCTAATGATCTGCTGTGGACTACACGCCACACTTCCGGCCCTGAAGCAAAGTGGTTGGGTTGGACCTGGCCAACCAATTCATCAAAAACAGCCCGGTATAGGTCCCTTGCACTTGACTGTGAAACATCCCCCACTGTTGACATAATACGGAGCGTTTCCCTCATTTGACTGTATGCCCCCGTGGGTCTCCAGCTGTGGGGTTCACTGTTACTAAACAGGGAGGGAAAGAACCGACGGAATGATAATCCCCCCCCCCCCCCCCAATAACGGACAAAATAGACAAAAGGCATTCTGCTGTCCACAGCACTGTAAACACACTTGGTCAGGAGAAAACGGAGCTTGGAAGGAAAATGCACAAGGCCCAACCCGAATTCAGGGTGTTTCGCGCCTTAAAGGGCTCAACGGGCTCACTGTCACCCCATATGATCGCTCTGTGGTGGTGACAGTTCTGTACCTGAACTTTGAGGTCGATCAGGGCCTGGTGGCGAGGGTTCTCAGTCAGTACGGGACTGTCTCCGATAGGCGGTGGGTCACCTACAAGGAAGGTGAGCTGAAGGGCATCCTGAACGGAAAGAGACAGTTCCGTATGGTACTGAAGAGGGAAATACCGTCCTTCCTCTTCATAGGGGGTTCCAAGGCTCATATAAGATACTTTGGGCAGCCCCGCACCTGTTTTAAGTGTTCAGAGGAGGGGCACGAAGCCAAGTCGTGTCCCAACAGACGTTGTGGCAAGTGCCTGCAGGTGGGGCACGAAAAGGCCGAGTGTCCCAACGAGGTGCGGTGTAACCTATGTGGGGAGGAGGGACATGTCTCTGGTGCCTGCCCCACATCGTACTCTGCACGTGCTAGTGCAGATGTGGAGCAGGCAGGTGAGCCCTCGCAGTCAGGCCCAGAGTACTCCACTCAAGAGTTGGAGGAGGCTGCACAACAGGTAGAGCAGGATTTTCTCACCTCCTCCAAACAGTGTGAGGAGGGCCCCGGGTCCCCTGAGACAGGCTCTCCATCATCATCCTCACCGCCACCCGTGGAGGCTGACGCGATGACAGTGCAGGAGGACCTTCAGATCTCTTCGGAAAATGAATCTGTTTCTGCCATGTCAGATGATGGAGAGTCTGCCTCAGAGCCTCCTGCAAAGGATCCACCATCAGGGGAGGGCTGGTTTGATTTTTGTGAGGGGTTCGACTCGGAATCCCCACTGAAGAGGTCGGCCTCAGGCGAGGTGTCTGACCGACCCACCCCGAGTCCACGTAGTAATAAAAAGGCCAGGGCCCAGGTAGATGATACGTAGCCCCCTATTTTACAATGGCTGTTGATCCTCTGTCCCTCTTGACCCTCAGTGTTAACGGCATGAGGGACAGCCGGAAGCGGTCCAGAATATTTCAGTTTTGTAGATCACTAGGTGTGGACTTGGTTTTCCTCCAGGAGACCCACATTGTGAATGAGGACGATGTCCACACCTGGTCCTTTGAGTGGGGAGGGGGTTTGCACGCTTCCTTTGGTTCTTCGACATCATGTGGTTCAGTTATTTTAGTTTCGCCAAGGTGGACTCCCTTGGTCGGAAAAGTTGATTCTGATCATGAGGGCCGGTTGGTGTGCGTAACCATAAAGCACCCATGTGGGAACCTTTTCCTCTGTAACGTTTACGCTCCTAATCGGCTTTCTGACAGAAGGGACTTTTTCATGACCCTGCCATCCTTCGTTCCTGGCAGTGCCCCTTGTATCCTGGCTGGAGATTTTAACTGTGTCCCCGACACACAGCTTGACCGAATGGCCTCTTGTACGTCTTCGGGCTGTAGTGTGGGCATGACGGAATTGGACATGTTTACAAAGAATCACGACATGGTTGACGTTTGGAGAGTGAAACATCCCGGCTTGCCCGTGTTCACTTGGCACCGCCCTGATGGCACGGACGCCTCAAGGCTGGACCGGGTGTACTCTCCACTGGCTCTGTCGCCGAGTGATTGTGAAGTTGTGGCATGTCCAATTTCGGATCATGATGCAGTTACTGTCTCCTTTCAACCCCCAGATTCATGGCCAGCAAGAAGGGGGTTCTGGAAAATGAACACAGATATTCTAATGGAGGATGATTATTGTACCCAGTTTAAGGCCAGGTACGGGGGATGGCGGACTTTAAAGCCGGCATTCTCTACGGGTTTAGAATGGTGGGATGATGTCAAGTCTCGCATCAAACAGTTTACAGTTGAGTATTGTGTAGCAAGAGCTCGTCGAAAAAGGGAGCAGTTCCTCTCGCTCTGCTCTAGGGAGAGGGATGGGGACTCCTCTGCACTCCACGCAATCCAGCAGTATCTTCATGAAAAACTACATGGGGCCCGTGTTCGTGCTCGTGTTCATTGTGTGGAGGCGGAGGAAAAACCAACCATCAAATTCTACCGGGACGTCACAAAGTATGCTACTGACCGTCGAATAAAGGCAGTCCGTGACGTCCACGGTACAGTACAGAAGGACCCTCTGCACATCGTAGAAGTATTTAAAGTATACTATGAACAGCTTTACACCCGAGCAGATGTTGATGAGGGCCTTCAAAAGTCCCTATTAGATAACATTACCAAGACCCCCACTAAAGAGCAGAACGATGAACTTGGTTCCCCCTTGACTGTCGACGAGCTCTGGAAGGCAGTGGCGAAAATGAACGGTGGAAAATCACCTGGGTCCGACGGTATTCCGGTAGAATTCTACAAACGCTTTTGGGGTACCGTTGGGGTATTCGTCTCTGCCTTCCTTGCTGGCTCGTTGAGCCCCTCGCAGCGCACAGGAGTAATAACATTGTTACCCAAGCCTTATCTCATCCTGGACTTTCTCAAGGAAAGTGACCTTTATAGGACGTTTTGACATGACTACCGCGCTTGCTTTCGTGTTGACATTTCAAATAGGATTATGCCTTATCCTTGCCCTTTTTAGCTAACTTTCTCCCAAATTTACTTTTACTTTTTTACTTGCTGACACTATATAACACATTCGTGTTGGTGTGTCGTTAAACCCTATCTAACTAACTAACTAACTAACCCAAGCCTGGTGACCCCCTTGAACCTAAAAACAAGCGACCAATCACCCTGTTAAATGTGGACTACATTTATCCTCTCTTGTGGTACCAGGGCACTGTTCTGGCTGCTCCAGGTGTCCTTGTGCGACTTGAGAGGGCCGTATTTAAATTCCTATTGTCAGGGAAAACGGAGCTGGTCAGAAGAAAGGTGGTGTACCAGGACCTTAGGCATGGGGGACTGGGCCTTGTGCACTTCCCTCAAAGCTCCGTTTTCTCCTGACCAAGTGTCTTTTTAGCGCTGTCGACAGTGAGATGCCGTTTGCCTACTTTGTCCGCCATTGGGGGGGATTGTCACTCCGTGGGTTCTTTCCGTCCCTTTTTAGTAATAGTGTACCCCACAGCGGGAGACCCTCAGGGACATATTGTCTTATGAGGGACACTCTCCGTATGATGTCAACTGCAGGGGACGTTTTGCAGTCCAGTGCGGGGGACCTGTACCAAGCCATCTTTGATGGCTTGGCTGGCCGGGTCCAACCAAGCCACTACGCCTTGGGGCCGGAGGTGTGGCGCGTGGTGCACAGCAGGTCACTAGATCACCGACCAAGTGTCTTTTTAGCGCTGTCGACAGTGAGATGCCGTTTGCCTACTTTGTCCGCTATTGGGGGGGATTGTCACTCCGTGGGTTCTTTCCGTCCCTTTTTAGTAATAGTGTACCCCACAGCGGGAGACCCTCAAGGACATATTGTCATATGAGGGACACTCTCCGTATGATGTCAACTGCAGGGTACGTTTTGCAGTCCAGTGCGGGGGACCTGTACCAAGCCACTACGCCTTGGGGCCGGAGGTATGGCGCGTGGTGCACAGCAGGTCACTAGATCACCGCCGGCGAGACCTGCTGTGGCGAATTGCACATGACGCCATCGTAACTAATCTCAGGCGCCTTCGGTGGCGTCTTGGAGATGGCATTTGCCCCCGCACTGGGTGCACAAAGTGGGAGAGTGTGCCACATGTGTTTTGGCATTGTGGCTTTGTGGCCCTCCTCTGGGAGTGGTTTCAAGGCCTGGCTGACCGTGTAACGTTTCGTAACACCTGGGCGGTCAGCCAGGACTATGCTTTGTATGGTCTACTGCCCCCACCAGGCAATACAGGTGTTCGGGCCATACTTACGTTTGTTTCGGCCTCCATTAAGCTAGCTATATGGAGAGACCGATGTAATATTGTTTTTAGGGAAGGGGGGAGGCCAGCAGACGTCGTCCTGGCGTCGGTGCGAACGGAGATCAAACTGAGGGTCGAGGCCGACTTTGCTCGTCTGCCATTGTAGAGATGGGAAGGATTTATGTGCTTGTCAATGAAGTTCGTGAATACAAAGTAATTCGCACAGTCACTCTTTCTTTTAAATTCCCCATCTCAAATGGCGGATAAAAGCGGGGAATTACAGCCCCCATTGGTTCTCATGCATGTTTTAATGGGCTTCGAAATGTGTAAAATATAATACAAATTTGCATATAAACCATTTCCCAAAAATCAAAAATTATCCAAAGGTACACGCATCCCCATAGACACCCAGGACAGCGATCGATCAAACTTCGCACCTCATCTGTTTTAACCTCACGGATACGCTATTGCATCTCTATGGAGTTTAAAGGTCATTTGGGGTCTGCATGATGTACGGCGATGTGTCGCTCGAACAAACAAGGCAGGGGTGTCGATCATGGGGGCAGGGGTGCAATTGTGACAGCAGTGAAAATATCGGGGTGGCAAACATATCGGATCCCCACCAATAATTCAGGTAGAGTGAAAAAAAAAACAGTAAAAAAAAATATAATATTTTTTTATACAGATGAATTTAGGGCTTCGAGAAAACGCCAATTGTGAGCCTATTAAAGTATTAATGTGAATCTCCTATCTCACCTTTTGAACCGACTGCAGTGATCAAGTGGTTAGAGCATCCGACTTGCAGCCGGAAGGTCTAGAGTTCAAATCTTGGCCGGGTCATACCAAAGACTTTAAAACTGGAACCTACTGCCTTTGTGCTTGGTGCTCAGCATAAGCAATTGAGTAGGGAAAACAAGCCAGTGAGCCACAACTAGAAAAAAGGCGTGGTCGTCTCGACTTGAACCAATTGGTTGGAAACTGGGACGTTAAACCTCATATAACCTAACCTAAGCTATCTAACTTTTTCAACATAATGCATATCCCCATATCTCATATCATATTTTTCAACAATTAAGGTAATTATTCACACATTTCTCCCAAACAGGGTTACCAGACGTCCGGTTTTACCCGGACAATTCCTCTTTTTACTGGTTCGCACTGGAGTCCGGATTTCACGTACTTCTCGCAAGATCTATAATTTCGCTTTGCGGGCTAAATATTTTGAAAGCGTAACTGGTGAAATTATAGGCCTGACCACGTAGGCTAATATCGATGCCGTGAACAAATATTGCACCATTTTGCATCTAGACACCCTTGAAAACGGAAAAAAATTCCAAAGGGGACGGGTTTTCCTTAGACCCCTCCTCCAGGACGGTGATCCATGTCCTCCTTGCCAGTAAATAAATATGGGAACCCTAGTCCCAGATTCAGTAATATTTATGTCACATTGGCGTTCCTGAAAACGCGTTACATTCCGGTCATTTCGACCAACACAACTGCCCAACTGATATCGATGACCATTATTATATACTCAAACCTAACGATATTGTAGCTCTCATTATCTCGGATGTGTCTCCATGTTATCTATTACACTTCTTCACAGGTATTGATCGCAAAAGGAAGCACTCCGGAGGTAACAATGTCGAATGTTCACCAACAAAGACAAAGGTAGGACCAAATGATGATCCGCCGCAGGCCCGTAGTCAAGGGGGGGGGGAGGGCGAAGACCCTTGAAATTTTTTTCGCCCCCCTGGAGAGTTTGAATCTTGCCATTGAATTAATACATTTGTACACATTTGACTCCCCTGAAAAGTTTTCGCCCCCGGAAAAGTTTTGGCCCTCCTCCATAACCTTGTCTGGCTACGGGTATGATCCGCAGTGTTCTTGGGATCACAACACTTTACCACGGCAACGGTGTGATTTTCAGCTGACATTGCCGTTTATAGCTCAACTGGCAAGGTGATTACAATATCGCAAACTAATATGTGCTAGGTACGTTGCGCTCTAAGAAGCAGTTAAGTAGTACGCAATGTACAAGATTTAATTCCGGATTTGGATTTTTAAGGGGAAGTTTTGCCCTCTTTGCATGGGCGTCAATCCTGGGGGGACGGGGGGACAAGCCCTCCCACATTTCGATGGGTGGGGGACACAATATCAAATGTCCCCCCCCCCCACATTTGCGTAAAAGATAATTGTGGTGGCTCTATTTGACTGGCTTTTTGAGTGGCATGTAGGTTTGTTGGGCAATTGTTAAGTGTCTCGATGCAGATTCTGAATGAAGACTTCGTCAGGGAAATCTTATTTAATGGCAAAATTTCGGCGCGCTTCGCACGCATGCGTCATGGTTTCCACTCCTTCTCATGACCATTAAGAAGGTAATTATACATGGAACTATTCTGATCACACTTTCCGAAAACAGACATACATCTCCAAACATCTGAAGGGGCCTGGCGTCAATATGGTATCATTCAATCAGTGGCGTACGCAGAGTGGAGGGCCATTCGGCCATCCCCCCCCCCCCCCCATCACTGATTCCGATTTTTTTTTTAAGTTCCTAAAAATACATAACTTTTTTAACACAAATTTACTTCAAAAGGTAGCATATTTGGCACCAGATTGCATGTAAGGACACCATATTTTTCAAAGAGGAGGGGGACCCCCATTGGGCCATGCCCTACCCCCCTCACTGATGCCTATTTTTCAGTTCCTTGAAGTACGTAAATTTTTTTCAACACAAATTTTACTTCAGATGGTAGCATATTTGGCACCAGATTGCATGTAGGGACACTTAATTGTTTGTTCAAAAATTTTCAAAAGTGGAGTGTGACACCGAATGGGGCCATGGACCCCCTCATTGTGATTCCTATTTTTTAATTCCTAAAAAAAGGTAAACCTTTTAACACAAACTTTACTTCAAAAGGTAACATATGTGGCACCAGATTGCATATAAGGACACCTAATTAGGGAGAAATCCTGGGTACGCCACTGCATTCAGTCTAATTTCTAGCATGATGTGAAAGGTTGAAAGTACGTTGTTGCCGTCAACTTTTTCAAAAATTTTTACCGAGCGCTTCGCCGAAGCCATTGTCGGTACAGATGATGATTGTTAATACACTTACGACTAAAAAGCATTCTGAAAACACCCTTGCTAGTCCTTCACATCTTTGCAATACGTGTACTATGATATGCTCCAAAAATATCCCAAAGATAGCCCCATTTTGCATCGAAGCAACCTTGAATGAACAAAAATTTCTCAAAAGGGAGGGGGACGCCCCTCCCAATTAGGCCCCTTCCCCAGGATGATACCTTTATATAGTGACAAAGGAAGGATCCCCACTGCTGTATTCAAAGACGCAGGGTGCATAAACAAAGTGCAATTTACACGCCTCCAATCAGCTGGAAGAAACACCCAGCCAGTCGAAATTTGGGACCTTCACACCCCCAAACATATTACCCTAGCAACGGGCCTGGTCGGGTTCATGATCTCCGACAATGATCCATGCTGCGAAGCGTGGCTCCAGCTATTTTGGGACATGATGAAAATAACATCTTGAAAGTAATTCCATGGACTCCGTTAATTCCACCTGGCATATCATCTGTGATGGTCATGTCAACTTTGAAATGATAATTCTTATTAGAATAGGAGTCATCATGGGGGTGGGGTGGAAAGGGCCTATAGGAAGACACCCCCGCTTCAAAACCAAAGGGATTGGTTTGTGCTAAGTCATTTGTCCCCTCCCCAAACACTTGAATATGGATTGACGTCCCTGCCACTTTGGGACGGTGATGCAGTTATGTAGGGCTAATATTTTGATACTTTATCGCAGGTAAATTAATCCCTTCCTTTGCATGTAAGAGTTAAAACGGTTTCACAAATGCCTTGACTTAGTTACCACATATTATGAGACCTATTTCAATACAGAACGAGATCTTTAATTGCATATTATCAGCTGCACGTGCTCTCTTCATTGTAACCTTTTGAGGGAGGGTGTGCACACATCACATGATTTTATTTGCAACCGTGTCAAGGTTGCTGTTCTGTATTAGATTGCCAGCAAGTAACTCACGGAAGAAATGATAATAGTGATACTTTAGTCATTAGTATTTTCTCAAAAAGTTTAATTATTGATAACTATTTTCTTGATATTATATTTTTATTATTCAACAGCTCACAGAAATAGCTAGACAAATTCCATCTTTCCGTGCAGTTATGGGTGATTTTCACCAAGCGTCACCAGAAGTTTTCAGTCATGCGGCTGCCGGAGCACAGTGTACCACTATCAGCGTGATGGCCGTTATAGCAACATCCATTAAGCCACCGCTGCAGTGGACTTCCGAAGACGTGAATGCAATTGTGAGACAAGGTGACAGCGTACACCTGGAGTTACTACATGCAAAGGACTGGCCGAGCAAACGTCTTGATGCCAAGTTGGACGTAGACGAAATACCAGACATCATGACTTGTCGGTTGGGCAACAAGGTCTTGAACGCAAACATTGGCGTCCTGTCAGACACTTTCTACTGCTTTGTATCTGAACTTAGTCACACATTGCAGTCCGCGGTAGAGCAGAAGCAGGGCTATAATTTCCTACTGAGAATGCACGGTAGATGCACAGCCATACTCTACCAACAGACCTCCCCTATGTATAGCATTTTTGATCCACATGCCCGCAATTCATCGGGAGAAAGTGATGGTGAGGGAGCTGCCAGCATATTTCACTTTACATCCATGACGGATATGTTGCGTTATTTGAACAAGCAAAATGCCGGAAAGGGCCAAGAGCAAGTTGACATTACGCCCATAGACGTGGCTGCCTTGTCAAAAATTCCATCTCAGTTCCCCGAGTGTGCTCCAGCAATAAGTAAAGTTCAGACTGGACCGTTTGGTCCAGGCACTTCCATAGATGACGTGGACGGTGATCACCTGACACCAGATGAATCTTGTGTGGCAAATGGTTATGTTCACTCTTCCTCAACAACTGAAAGACCGTCCCGCTCTTTGGACGGTGAGTTAGGTTGTTAGAATGTACTACTGATTTTTTTTAACTCATGGGAGAAGGGCGGGTGATGGATTTATCATCGAAATGTATCGCTATGTCCGTCCGTTAACTGCTGCATCCTACAGTTCGTATACAAAACCCATTTTTCAAACGCAAAATGAATCATTTCCCGTTGTGCTCACGACGGGGCAACGACAGACCTTAACAAGGAACTTTTGCGTACATCTCTTCGTCGTGCAATTTTAGTCGTTGTAACATTGCGGATAGTGCAGCTCCTTGATCACATACAAAGAAAAAAAAATCACCCTTGATAATGATCATAAACAGAAAAAATACAAGGTATCTTGGATCATTATAGATTACCCTCTTGGTATAGTCTATGCGCGTTTTTCGAGAAACATGCCAGCCCCTTCTCAATGGACAAAATATCAGCTCACTCGTTTGACATTAGATGAAGTTGTTAAGATGTATACTGTGTGGTAAATGCATTAGACATGAGAAAATAGCCATAATACCCTCGGACTCCAGCAAATGTAAACCATTCTACATAAAACTTAGTATTTCTCATCTGTGACATGATCAAAGATCGGCTTCATACACAGATATATATATATATATATATATATATATATATTATATATATATATATATATATATATATATATATATATATATATATATATATATATATATATATATATATATATATTATATATATATATATATATATATATATATATATATATATATATATATATATATATTATATATATATATATATATCTTCAACGTGAAAGGGGGAGAGACTTGAATGACAAAGCAGTCGCCCCAGACGTATTTTAAAACAACGGCCAATCTCACAAAGTTCGTCCTGTCTCTCTTTCAAGTACCTTTCATAATATGCACATTCAAAGTGGATCAAGCAGTAGTTACTCCTCCTTAAATTTAACAATTAAGATAAGTATTGATACTCATGGGCCATTTATGAAATAAGATAGTCTACTACACTAATCCAAATTGGGATAACTGTATCTTTCCTTTAAGCCGGCTGCCCACCTATAGCGACCAACGCTTGCGAGCTCTTGCAAGTCCTTGCGACCTCATTCAACATCGAGAAGGTGGGAGAGCTTTTATTCGCAGCTGGTCACAAGAGATGTCATAGTTCGCAAGCTGTAGTCACAAGTTTTAAGCATATTAAAAACATTGCGACCTCTTGCGTGTTCTTCGACCACTTTGCCACTAGGTAGTCTTCTCGAGGTCATGATCGTTAAATGTGCAGATGGGTTTATAAGATGTTCCGCATGTTACTTCTGTTGGTTTTGTGTAACCTTCATTTCAAATGAGGCTGTTGTCGTTTTTGTTTCTACTTTATATTTGGGAATCTGTGCATGGATGAAGAAGCATTTTAAATGAAAGATATTTTGGAAAAATGTAAAATATTCAGTCGTGTAATATTTCCCAATATTCCCCGGTTTCCCACTTATTGATAATATTTCCCTAGATGGAAATACAGAGTATTGTGGAACAGTACTTCACGTCCGTAATCCAGGGCCAGTGGATTGTCTAATTTAGAAATGTCAACACCTCATACCAAACTGTAAGCTCTCGCAATTAATTAGTAGATAGTTCATACGGTTGGCAGAAATTCTGCCTATGAGCAACACGTAATTATTTAAAATGTAATGAGTTATTTCAGAAATTGCTATCACTCGGAGTCAGATATGTTGAATACATTATATCAAAACGGTTGTTGCAATTAAATATATCGTAAGGGGGGGGGGGGGGGGTTGGGGTGAGGTTGGCCATAGTTAATAGGTAAATATTACTCTCTCCTTTGCAAACATTTCATTCCGCCCTTCATTGACGAGCCCTTTTCAATTTTCAGGTGAGCAACGTTTGATATATTAGTAAATGGCACGGTAACAACTTATTATAAAATAAAAAAATTGTATATTGTATTTGTTTCCTCTCCTTAAACTCCCAGGGTTCCCAAACAAGATTGCAACCGCCCCAGTGCTTATTTCTCCAAGCAGCTCTTCAAATGAAAGGCACGTGAAACCAAATGAAGTAAATGTCGAAATGGCCAATGCCAGTCCTCCGCCAGACGTGGCAGCATCCTACTCTTCTGACGGTGAGTGACTCAGGTATTTTGTTTTATAAATGCGCCAATAATTTATGAGCGACTTAAGATTGTTCTACTATTATCTAGCGTATTGACGACATCCCTAACAATTTTGAACTCATAGTAACAAGTATTCATAAAGTCAAATTTTCTTCTGTTGAAATTTCAGAATCCCTCAACCAGACTCCAATTGTGATAGGAGTATGTGGTTCCAGCAGCCCTCCCCATCGTGAGGAGTACGTCCGCAACCCCACGTTGGACTCGAGAAATGGTCCGACGGTAAAGCCATTACACCAAAACAATAACACGAACTATTTTACCAGGGAGGAGAGGTGAACGAAGATGAGATATTATACAACGAGCTTAACCCAGTCAACAAGGCGCGGTGGGGGCTTTACGTGATAAACGTGCTAAAAACGAGCACACGGCCAGACCGGGCGAAAAGGATAACAACATATGGCAACAAACCAAACAAAACCAAAACGAGAGTTTCTAACAAACACCGGGTCACACAACAAAACACAAACATAACGCACATATCCGCAAAGAATACCAGAATGAACCCTTCGACCACCGCGAACACTCCAGCTTCCTTAAAACAAAATCGAACCAATAAACAAAAAGCTCGAAACAACACACTCAAAGGGCAAGAAACAACAAGCCCAAACGGCAAACAACACCGCCGAAATGCAACCACACCACGACCAACAGGCAACCACAAGCACCAAGGGGATGGAGGACGGGTGCCAAATCGTTACATTTAAATCCCTATTTACAGTATATTTACACTATGCACAACTGATGTACATGTAAACGCAGACAAAAAACTTCCCGAAGAGATCGAAACGAGCCCGGTGGGGGAAGCAGGAAACGTCCACTTCTCCTCGGAACTCAAACTGAACCAAACTGGGCCAAAAAATACAGGCGCACCTGCCCAAGGGTGCCCCGGAGGCAGCGTGCTGGAAAGGGTAACCTCATTATCCCCACGCTTTACACAATGCTACACATAACCGGATGCAGTTTAAACGTCCTGACCCTACAAGGCGGCGGGTCGCAAACAAACTGGACATCAGCAAACCTATTATCAACTACAACACAAGCACGACTGTGAGGTTTTTATACAAAATGCACAAAAAAAAATTTTTAAAATTTTGTATAGTAAAGCTATACACAGTGATACAATGTTGAGTACACGGTTTAAAACGAACGTTGTGTGGCTTTTTACGTACGTTAGCAACGGGCACGAAGAAAACAAAGTAGACACTTAAACCTCCGACCGAACAAAAACATAAACTCGGAAACTATTTACAGAATCTGTACCTTGTGCTAAGCAAACAAAATGTCTTGGCTTGGGTTGGGGCGTGGTTTTGTACATAGTTAGCACAGAACATTTGTTTGCTAGCGCAATGTTAACAATTTCTGTAAATAGTTCCAGAAGTTATGTTTTTGTCCGGTTTCAGTTAAGTAAGTTCTACTTGGTTTCTCGTGCCCGTTTTCTACGTTACGTTAAAAAGCATGTCTGTGATAACTAATGTACAAAAACCACCCCAAACCCAAGCCAATACGTAGAGCTTTTTTAAGTACTTCGAAAACAGGGCACTGGCAAACTAAAGAAAAATCCCAAACCCAAACAAACCAATGACCGTACAGGACTATTTGCAATCTCAATATTTACAATATTTACAAATAACTATCACCCGCCCCCCCCCCCCCCCCCCCCCCGCACTGAACCACAGTGGGACCCCAACACCTGCCGAAACGGTCGACCTTGGGCAAACGGACGAAGTCGGCCAGCAGCTTCACCCTTCCCCGTAATACACCACATATTAAACCGGTCTCTCCACAAGGCCAGCTTTTTATGGAGGCCGAAAACAACAGGTAAGTATCCCGCGAAATACGACGAGAGCGAAAAACGAGACACGGTCTGCTACTCACCGAAGACCCGAACTGGAAAACTGTGTCATTTTCGATTATTTTCTCGTTGTCTCCGCAATCTCCAATATCTTTGCTTAAGTACGCAACCATTCCGTAGTAACAAAGACTCTTTGTTTCCTTGTTACATGGTATGTGTAGTCTGTTTTGACATTGTGTTCGTGATCCGTCAGGGGGTTTTTCTTTGGGTTTGGGATTATTTTTAGTTTGTCAGTGCCTGTTTCTACGTACTTTAAAAGCTCCACGCAACAACATTCCGACCCCATTCATGAGGTATGATTACACACAAGCGCGGGCTGTGCTATAACACAAAGGTAACTAAGGACTTAAGGACCTATAAAAACTAAGACCCTACTAGCTATAAAACAAAGACCTATAACAAACACTAAGGACCCTGACTAGCTATAAACTAAGACATATAAAACTAAGACCCTACTAGCTATAAAACAAAGGACCTATAAATACTAAGCACCCTAATAGCTAAAAAAATCTAAGACCTATAAAAATAAGACCCTACTAAGCTAAAAAAACTAAGACCTATAAAACTAAGGACCCTACTAGCTATAAAAAAACTAAGACCTATAAAACTAAGACCCTAACTAGCTATAAAAGCTAAAGACTATAAAACTAAGACCTATAAAACTTAGACCCACATCTGACAAAACTTAAGACCTATAAAACTAAGACCCTACTAGCTATAAAACTAAGACCTAAAACTTAAGACCTAACCAGCTACAAAACTACGACATAAAAAACTAAGACCCTACCAGCTATAAACACTAAGAACTATAAAAAACTAAGACCCTACCAGCTATAAAACTTAAGACTCAGGAAGTTTATTTTTTTGGACATGAAGCGAGACTAAAAAGGACAAAATCTGCACTAAAATGATTACTTGCACCACGTCTGCGAGGACCTACTTAGTAGTGAAGCTTGAGCGAAGTTTTTAACCATAGTTTGTAAGTTTAATTCCTTTTTTTCAATTTGTGGGCTCATTATTTTATGAATATCCTTGCCCATCTGGCACAATCAGGACATACCACAAATCTTTAAATCGGTTAAAAGTAAAAGTTTGAAATCAAATTTTTCTCGAACTAAAATCTATACCTGACATTATACCTTTTAAGCTTGTTTTAACATATCTGATCATTTTGTTACTGTTTTCTTGTAAAGCGCTGGCCAAGTGTGAAATGTAGTTCGCCGCCTATTTCATTAGGTACCGTGTCAATGGAAAGATTTATGAAAAACTGAACCATGTCAACGCGTTTCCTCCGGGAACCATGGACAAGGAGCGGAGATTATGGAACAGGGCCACCGAGGAGGGGAGGTCGGGACAAGAGGGTACAAGATGTTTCCGGGGACCCCACGAAAATCTTCTCTGAAACGACGATATTCGGTACCAAATAAATTGGTTAGTTTTAACGAAACTTTTCACTACGTTCGAATTTTGGCTCCTTCAGAAACTCGCAAATCTAATAGCTTTACCGAACATAGCTTGAACTGTTAGGCATTTCCTCTAGCTCACCCCAATAATCTATCGGTGCAGTGGTTAACTGTTAGGCCTGACTTTACGTAGCCTTGATTTCCGTGATGCAATTGACAATTTCGCCTTGAAGAAAGCTCGTCAAGTAAGATTTTCATGAGTAAAATTATTGCAGAACACAAGGTGACCTCGACTCACTGCGAAAATCAGTTTCTGCTGATCACCGATTCAGTTTGACGATTGCACCCAATTTATTTATATAAACATAACAGTGGTGCACTCAAAAGGGCAGGGGGGAGGGTTAAGGAGCTCGAGGAACCCCCTCCCAAATGGTCGTCAGTGTCTTTTATGAGATGAAAATGTATTTATTTTCAACAAAGGTAAAGGGGTCGAGCGGATTGTTCTTTTGAATAATTGTTTTCTAAAAACCGCCGTACTGACTGTTAGTTATGCAGGTGTGTCCGAACAACTCTCAGTAGCGCAGCTAGAGGGGGTGGGGGGGGGCAAGGGAGGGCACGTGTCCGGGCGCTTTCCAGTCTCATTGATGTCGGTGATGTCTGAAATCTATTTACATTTAATCATCGATCTGATTAACATTACTGTTTTTGTGCAAAGATGTGGCTGTGCATGGGGGAACACAGCGTTCAAGGATGCACAGCATTTTCGGAAGCCATATTTAATGAAACAGACTCACACTGCAATTGAGAAACGCATACAGGGAACTGAAAATGTCTAATGGTTAAAGTGTGCGTGCAACCCTCGCCGTGGCACTAACTTATTATTAACGCCAAATCTTAAATTCTGCGTTGTTCATACTCCATATTGTATGACCACTATTATGGAAATTAAATGACCAGAAAGTTTTCTGGCCAAGACAATTATCCTCTAACTGCGAGGGGTATGGTTCGAACGAAAAATCGTTTTCTATCTTTGTTCAACGGTACCGAGTTTTACAACTGACAGTTCTTATGGAAATTTTCACGCAGTTTTGCTTGCAGATGCTACGGTTGTCTCTCCGTACCTTAGTGTCACCGACACGGGGGGAGGGCAAAAAGGGCACGCCTTCACCCCCTTCCCTATCGATTTCCGAAGAATTCTGAACTGATTTAATATGACCGCAAAAGCGTTTCAGATATAGATTCCTGTAGGGGTATGTTGTGTTTTCAATCGAGAGTTAGATCTATTTAAGTCATTGTCTATCACAAATGGTTCTCTAACTGTCCAGTTTTCGATCACAAATCATTCACGAACTATCAAATATTTCGCACCTTCCAAACTGTTGCCCGTATTGCTATTTGCTAATACTTACAACTCCCATAGAAGGAACAGAGCAAAAGTTGAAATTTTTTTTAACGAATAACCAGGTAGAATACTCGCCTTCTGATTAACAGATTCGTTCGGAAGTTGCTGAGCATGAAAAGTTAGTTTTGTCATTGGGATTTAGGCGCGCTTTGAGGAATTCGTCGCGGTTTGCATTCCATCTTATGAACATTATTAACTTTATAATATATTTCACTATTTTTCTTCATATATATCACCATTGGACATCACGCCATCTAAAATTAACAATTATTTTATCCTTTCCCCTTAAGTCTCTTCCTATGTCGGTAACTTCATGTTATGTCAGAGGGTTGGATCCACACTCGTGTAAACAATCGCAGGGATGAATTAGTTAGTTAGTTAGTTAGATGAGGTTTAACGTCCCAGTTTCCAACCAATTGGTTCAAGTCGAGACGACCACGGCCTTTTTTCCAGTTGTGGCTCACTAGTTTGTTTTCCCTACTCCATTGCTTATGCTGAGCACCAAGCACAAAGGCAGTAGGTTCCATTTTTAAAGTCTTTGGTATGACCTGGCCAGGATTTGAACCCTAGACCTTCCGGCTGCAAGTCGGATGCTCTAACCACTTGGCCACTGCAGTCGGCTGAACAAAAGGACAATATTTTGTAAGCCTTGGGGAGTTACTGTAACTGTGATTCCCCGACCACCTGTTTGCGTCGTCAGTGATCTCCTACCTCTACCAAGTCACCTCTCCTAACGGCCGTGGCCACAAAATGCCGCCACTGCCTTTGCTACACATCAATTAAATACATTGATTGTAAAGAGAGCAAAATAAGGATTGCGAGGATGCGAAAAAAATATACAACACAGTGTTGTACATGAGAGCTTATCTATTCAATTGGCAGACGAGAACTTAACAAATTTACGAAAGAACATATAATTGTAAGTACTTTCCATATACTGTACTCCTTTGATGGAACTAAAAAGAAAAATATCACCTCTGTATTTATGAAGTTTTTACATCAGAAACGATATAGTATCAAGAATAGACTGGAACACGCACATAGTGGCAAAGACAATGTAACCACACATAGCACACATAAAAAGTAAGCACTTCTGTAAAGATATATATCCCTCAAGAACATGAAAATGTTAAGGTTGGGCAACAGGCCCGTTCAACTTTATTTGCGACACGTTTCATGTTTATTTCTGTTCATCCGTCAGAATAATCTATACCACATAGGCGTTGGAACGGCTACGGCAGGTACGGCATCTGCCATACCACTTTTCATGGAACAATAAAAATAATAATAAAAACTGGAAAAGTGAAGGCTTGAAAAACAAAACAATTATTCACTCTCTCCGATACTTCTGAAAGTAGTGTCAAATATAGCATCAGAATGCATCTCATGACACAAAATCGTTAAAAAATTTCTCAGAGGGAGGGGACACACCACTTAGACCCCTCTCCCGTATTAGGCACCCCCATAGGCCAGTTTCGAGAGTACCACTTTAGGAGTCGTTCGGACGCTTCTCCCATAACATGTACATCATAACATGTACATAGCTGCAGGAAGCTAACACTTCAATATAACAGTTGCAAAAGAATAACTACGCCATCAATTGTTAGAAAAATGCTCATCAAATCTGCATGAATTTTACTGGCCAGAAGAATGATGATAATTTAGTATAGGAAATATTACAAGTTTGATTGAAGAGCGCCAAGAATACATCAAAGTCATTAATATTAGGTGACAATCAAAAGTCCGCATACAAAAGTACGGTACAAATACAAATGAAACGTCTGATCACCCGCCCTTGTATACGAGTACACATCTATGTCTCCGGCGTGACCCCATACTTTCCAACATGTTGAATAATTAATACGGTTGGCTACGCGCCACTGTCATAAGCTTACGTTCTTACACTGACCCAAAATGTTCAGCATGCAAGTCGTAGGAGTAAAGCATAATGAACAAAATTCGGAGCCCATGGATCCGAACAAGCGATGATATTAGTCATTTTGGTTTCAGAATGATATGAAAATATGAAAATATCTATGTATCTCATTTACTTATGTCCCAGACATAACGCTACTGATGCTATTCGACTACATCAACCAATGATAAACACCTCAATTGTATTGATTTTATTGTTCATGTAAACATTAAAAATGAGTACCAATTGCAATAGTGCAGAATCTCAAACCATGTGCAGTGGCGATACAAGTGGGTGTGCTGGGAAGACAATATCTGATGGCCACGAGGGTTATAAGGCCCCAAACTAACCTTGAACTGAAGCGTGCAAGGTCTCACTCTTACCCTGTATCTTCCCACGGAGATTAGATGATTCCTAGGACCAGAATGCAAAAACACACTGTGGTATCGATGATAAACATTTTGTTTTTTTATCATACAATGCGATGGTGCCTCATCTTTTTCGGCCACTGGCCAAATGCAGTCTAAACATGATGAAAAATACAGATTTGTGTTCATATGCAGTATTGGGAATCTTGAGAAGCTTTGCTTTTTCACCCGTGATGATACCAGATGACTTTGGACCGCCATTAAAACAATAAGGACCATCTTCTATCCACAGGGCATCTACATACCGAGAATGAAGTTTATCCAAGCTTTCTCACTAAAGAAATTGTGTTACCATGGTTCAGAAATGGACCCCTGGTGACCTCTGCTGACCTTTGACATCCGCCAAAAACTATGGGGATCTTTTCCTCATCAAAATGCATCCACATACCAAATATAAAGTTTATCTAAGTTTCCTATCTTTGGAAATCGTGTTAACGAGGTTTTCAGATTTTGACCCATGGCCGGGGACCTCAGATGGCATTTGTCCTCCTCCAAAAACGCATACCAAGTATAAAGTCTATTCAAGTTTCCTACCTTAATATACGTAAAACAAGGTTTTCAGATTTTGACCCCTGGTGACCCCAAATGACCTTTGACCTCCACAAAAACACAAAAACAACAGGAATCATCCTTTTACTATACTGCATCTACATACCAAGTATGATCTCTATCCAAGTTTGTTAACATGAGATATCGTGTTAACGAGATTTTCAGAGTCTGACCCCGGGTGACACCAGATGACCTTTGACACCATTAAAACAATAACCATAACACATCTTCATACCAAGTGTGAACTCTATCCACGTTTCCTAATTTGAGATATCGTGTTAACCAGGTTTTCACAGTTTGACCCCTGGTGACCCCAAATGACCTTTGACCTCTACCAAAAACAACAGGAATCATCCTTTTACTATACTGCATCTACATACCAAGTGTGATCTCTATCCAAGTTTGTTAAGATGAGATATCGTGTTAACGAGATTTTTAGAGTCTGACCCCGGGTGACCCAAGATGACCTTTGGCACCATTAAAACAATAACCATAGCACATCTTCATACCAAGTGTGAACTCTATCCACGTTTCCTAATTTGAGATATCGTGTTAACCAGGTTTTCACAGTTTGACCCCTGGTGACCCCAAATGACCTTTGACCTCCACAAAAACACAAAAACAACACAGGAATCATCCTTTTACTATACTGCATCTACATACCAAGTATGATCTCTATCCAAGTTTGTTAAGATGAGATATCGTGTTAACGAGATTTTCAGAGTCTGACCCGGGTGACCCAAGATGACCTTTGACACCATTAAAACAATAACCATAGCACATCTTCATACCAAGTGTGAACTCTATCCACGTTTCCTAATTTGAGATATCGTGTTCACCAGGTTTTCAGATTTTGACCCCTGGTGACCCCAAATGACTTTTGACCTCCACCAAAACAATAGGTTTCGTCATATTAATAAGGGGCGTGCATGTACTAAGTGAGAGAACAGTCGAAATTTCCCTTCTTGATATATCTTGTTAACGAGCAAAGTGTCACAAATACACACATACACACATACACATACACCCACGCACACGCCATCATGGAATGCATAGGTTTCTCTTATCGAAAATAAAAAAATGGGTTTTGAGCCCTTCTCTGTCTCTTGTCCATGTGCCCTCAAGGGTTTGCTACGCACCGACCATGTGCAGTAAGGTCCTGTCATATTAAAAACCCAATCAAGTGATCTTTTTGTGGTATAGAATAATGTTTCACCTATTGACATGCATAATCTTAGGTTTGTATTAAGAATTAATATAATCTTATAGAATTTATTTTACGGCAAGTGATGCTAGACGTCAACGTCGCAGGCTTTGACTGCTGGTAGCATTTTCGGGAACCCATTTTATTGATACTAGAAGCTACATTTGTATGTTGTGGCTATTATTTCCCTAAACAATTATATGCCTTTGCATGATTTCATCAAAAGGGCAATATGGCCTAGATGGGATCTTAGATCAAACATTCTCAGCCACCTTAAAGGTACCCATACAACGGTACTATTACTTTCACTCCTGGTTAATGTAATTTGTACAAGATAAACCTAGTGTGACCATGTAGGACCTTTGACCCTAAATTCCTGAGCATCCCAAACGTATCCCTACCACAGTACTCTTGTTACAAAGTTACAAAATTGTACCATGTAATCCATAAGTGAACACAAAATGGGCCAAAACAGGGCGATTATGTCCCACATGAGACATAGCTTTGACCTTAAACTTCGGACCTCATCTGATGCAGTGGCGTAGCTAGAGGGGAGGGGGAGGGGGCGGTCGCCCCCTACAAAGCCTCCGAAGGCCTCTGTCGGAAATAAATAAAAACACTTCATTTGAAACACTTACAACACTTCTTATGTTTTCTAAGCAGAATTACACATCGATATGTCGACGTGAAAATCAAAAGTCGTCCTCAAAACTCAAAATTACCCGGAAAGCAAAAAAAAAAAAAAAAAAAAAAAAGAAAAAAAAAAGGTCCTCAGAATTTCGAATCGTACAACTATCAAGATCAAGATAATAATCTGTCGGAATTTTTTTGCTTTTGACCCCCCACCTTGAACCCCCCACAAATAATATCTAGCTACGCCTCTGATCTGATGGCCCAGTCCAACGTAGGAAATGGTATATGTAGCGTGATTTCCTGGTATGGCCGTGTGATCCATGTAGGCCCATATGGGAACTCGGGCCTTGTTGTCGGACTTGTGAGATACTACCTCAGAATTTAGAAAAGTCATAATTCCCGGATAATTATTATGCGAACCTAAATAAAAAGTCCTTTAATACGACCATTTTCATGTATTGATTTGGTTGCCAATTTAAATCCCTGAAAGTCGAATCCCCGCTGCGGTGTATGTCGCATGTAGAATTACCATGACTTAGAATAATTTAGTTCAATCTTAAGCAAGTTAACGTGGGAATCACATAACCTATGTCTTATATTTTCTGGTACCTCAATCAAGTTGGCAGTAAAATAACTGAATCGCCTGAGGATACAACTGGCCTGTATGCAGTAATATTTCGTGGTGTACTTGATTGACACACGCCGTGTTGTCGGATCATCCTTTGTTGAGTATGTCCATTTCTCTTTATGAGACAACACGATATCGTATGGGCGGATAGGTTGTAACCGGGGAAACTCAACGCCACACTGCTTACACTCTACTGCCTTCGGATGGTCAGCAAGAAAGCAAACAGTAAGGGGATAGTTGTTATGGTGGATATCCGTGAACGGACGGTTTGGTATAGAGGACTCCGATGGTGTTGCAAGATCAGCCGTATCTGCTTTTGGTGGTACATGGTGTTGACGTGGCCGCCAGGGATTTTTGTGTTTCCCGCCCTTTTTACCGGCAGCATCACTAGGTGGATTAAGTAAGTTGCGTCTGTTGGTATGGTTCTGCTTCCTGGAGATGAAGCCTAAGTGGTCTTCTAATAAGGAATTTTGATGGAGTTCAGTTCAGTTCAGTTCAGTTCAGTTCAGTTCAGTTCTTCGACGAGAGCAGACGTGTTTTCGTTTCGCTCTCGTCTTTTTGCCGTGCTCAACTTGTATCACTGTGTGATAGCTGTACTATTTATTGCAATTGTGCATAAAACCTTATAGCGTGCTTGTGTTGTAGTTAATAAGTAGGTCTGGTCGTGTCCATTTGTTTGCGACCTCACCTTGTTTCTGTGTAGCTTGTGTTTCTTACTTTATCCTATTTTTTGTCCTTTTGTAAAACTAGTTCTGAGGTTTTTCCTCTTTTCATTCCGTGGCCTCGAGCCACACAACTGCTGCTATGCCCGGAAGTCGGGATAGCACAATTGTTAAGTTAGAGTTTTCGTCCGGGGCGAGCGTTTCTCCCTCGCAGGCGTTTGCTGTGTTGAAGAACAATGGTGTGGAGGTAAAAGAAATAGAGATGTTGCAGCCGCTTGCGGCCCGCAACACGTACGACCTAAAGTTCAGGTCAGATGCTGCCCGAATTCAGGGGGTGTCTCGCCTTAAAGGGCTGGAAGGGCTTACTGTCACCCCATATGATCGCTCTGTGGTGGTGACAGTTCTGTACCTGAACTTTGAGGTCGATCAGGGCCTGGTGGCGAGGGTTCTCAGTCAGTACGGAACTGTCTCCGATATGCGGTGGGTCACCTACCAGGAAGGTGAGCTGAAGGGCATCTTGAACGGAAAGAGACAGTTCCGTATGGTACTGAAGAGGGAAATACCGTCCTTCCTCTTCATAGGGGGTTCCAAAGCCCATATAAGATACTTTGGGCAGCCCCGCACCTGTTTTAAGTGTTCAGAGGAGGGGCACGAAGCCAAGTCCTGTCCCAACAGACGTGGCAAGTGCCTGCAGGTGGGGCACGAAAAGGCCGAGTGCCCCAGCGAGGTGCGGTGTAACCTCTGTGGGGGGGAGGGACATGTTTCTGGTTCCTGCCCCACTTCGTACTCTGCCCGTGCCAGTGCGGATGTGGGGCCGGCACATGAACCCTCGCAGTCAGGCCCAGAACCTATGGTGGAGGAACCTAGGTCCCCTTCACCTGATGAGGTGGCACATCAGGTGGAGCAGGATTTCCTTGCTGCTAAACAATGTGAAGGGGTCTCTGGGACCCCTGAGGCAGGCCCTCCATCGTCCTCCTCTTCAACACCTGGGGAGGCTGGATTATTAACAGTGGAGAATGACCTTCAACTCTCATCAGACTCGGAGACTGACTCTGCCATGTCAGATGCTGGGGGACCTGCCTCAGAGCCTCCACCAAAGGAACCACCATCGGGGGAGGGCTGGTTTGATTTGTGTGAGGGTGTTGAAACAGAGTCCAAATTAAAAAGGTCGGCCTCAGGTGAGGAGTCAGTGGAGGGGATCCATCCTTCTGGTCCACCACTACCGAGTCCATGTAAGAATATAAAGGCCAGGTCAGAGACAGATGTGTAGTTACCTATCCCACCATGACTGACCCCCTGTCCCTCATGACCCTAAACGTCAATGGCATGAGGGACAGTCGGAAGCGGTCAAGAATATTCCAATTTTGCAAATCACTAGGTGTGGACTTCGTTTTCCTCCAGGAGACTCACATTGTTAATGAGAACGACGTCTACACCTGGTCCTATGAATGGGGTGGGGGTTTGCACGCTTCCTTTGGTTCCGTGTCTTCCTGTGGATCTGTTATTTTAGTTTCATCCAGATGGACTTCCCTGGTAGGAAAAGTTGATCATGATCATGAGGGCCGGGTGATATGCATCACCATAAAACATCCTTGCGGGAGCTTCATCCTATGTAATGTTTACGCACCCAATCAGCCTACAGACAGAAGGAATTTTTTTACTACCCTTCCATCCTTCGTTCCTGGCTGTGCCCCTTGTATCCTAGCCGGAGACTTTAACTGCGTTCCCGACACACAGTTCGACAGAATGTCTACACACACATCTTCGAGCTGTGGTGTCGGCATTGCGGAATTGGACATGTTCACAAAGAATCATGACATGGTTGACGTTTGGAGAGTGCAACATCCCGGCTTGGCCGTGTTCACTTGGCACCGCCCTGATGGCACGGACGCCTCAAGGTTGGACCGGGTGTACTCTCCACCTGCTCTGTCACCGAGTGATTGTGAAGTTGTGGCATGTCCAATTTCGGACCATGATGCAGTTACTGTCTCCTTCCAACCCCCAGAGTCATGGCCAGCAGGGAGGGGGTTCTGGAAAATGAACACAGATATTCTAACGGAGGCTGAATATTGCAAACAGTTTAAGGCCAGGTACGAAGGGTGGCGAACATTGAGGCCTGCCTTTTCAACAGATTTAGAGTGGTAGGACGACGTAAAGTCCCGTATCAAACATTTTACAGTTGAATACTGTGTAGCAAGAGCTCGTCGAAGAAGGGAGGAGTTCCTCTCGCTCTGCTCTAGGGAGAGGAACGGGGACCCCTCCGCACTTCACGCAATCCAGCAGTATCTTGATGAAAAACTACACGGAGCCCGCGTTCGTGCTCGCGTGCATTGCGTGGAGGCAGAGGAAAAACCAACCATCAAGTTCTACCGGGACGTCACAAAGTATGCCATCGATCGCCGCATAAAAAGAGTCCGTGACGTCCACGGTGTGGTACATAAGGACCCTCTCGACATCGTAGAAGTATTTAAAAGCTTCTATGAGCAGCTATATACTCAGGCAGATGTCGATGAAGGCCTTCAAAAGTCCCTGTTAGATAATATTGATAAGACCCCATCTAGAGATCAGAACGATGAACTTGGTTCCCCGTTGACTGTTGACGAGCTCTGGAAGGCAGTGGCGAAGATGAAAGGCGGAAAGGCGCCTGGGTCCGACGGTATTCCGATGGAATTCTATAAACGCTTCTGGGGTACCGTTGGACACGATCTCCGCGATGTATTCGTCTCTGCTTTCCTTGCTGGCTCATTGAGCCCCTCGCAGCGCACAGGCGTGATAACTTTGTTGCCCAAGTCAGGAGACCCCCTAGAACCGAAAAATAAACGGCCAATCACCCTGTTAAATGTAGACTACAAGATTCTAGCGAAAGCCCTTTGTAACAGGCTAGGCACAGTTATGCCAGATCTTGTAGGGTCCTTTCAGACATGTGCGGTGCGGGGACACAGTATTCAGCAGAACCTCTGGTTGGTGCGGGACTTAGTTGAATACGTGAAAGACCTTGATCTCCCATGTGCGCTTGTCTCCCTCGATCAGGAAAAGGCCTTCGACATGGTTGATCACGGATTCCTCTTTAAAATTTTGCAGAAGTTTAGTTTGAATCCAGTTTTTGTTAAATGGACCTCCCTATTGTATAATAGCGTATACAGTCGGGTTATCGTCAATGGCCTACCGTCGGACCCCTTCAGAGTCCAACGTGGGGTACGGCAGGGGTGCCCCCTATCACCTCTACTCTATGTATTGTTTAGTGAATCCCTTGCAAGAGCCTTCCAAGTTGAGCCTTTTTTTCGACCATTTCACATACCTGGTGGTGCTGAAGTTAAGTGCCTTCAGTATGCTGACGATGTCACATGCGTAATCTCCGACCTAGCTTCCTTCAGGGCCCTTACTGGCACGTTGTCTAACTTTCAAAGAGCCACAGGTGCCAGACTGAACCCCACTAAGACCAAAGGACTCCGTCTAGGTAAGTGGCGGTCGAAAAAACTGCCCTTTGCGGCATCATGGGTAGACGACGCCATAAAGATCAATGGTATATGGTTTGGTTATGGTTCACCCGAGTTACTTACCTGGAATGAGAAAGTGGACCTAGTGGTGGCTAGGTTGAAGGACTTCGGCGATCGCCACATTAGCCTGTTGGGAAAGGTAACAGTTATCAATCGTTTTATTTACCCTCTCTTGTGGTATCCGGGCACTGTTCTGGCTGCTCCAGAGCGTGTCTTGGTGCGACTCGAGAGGGCTGTGTTTAGTTTTTTATGGTCAGGGGGGACGGAGCTGGTTAGAAGAGGGGTGGTATACCAGGATCTTAGGCGCGGAGGGTTGGGCCTTGTGCATTTTCCTTCCAAGCTCCGTTTTCTCCTGACCAAGTGTGTTTACAGTGCTGTGGACAGCAGAATGCCTTTTGTCTATTTTGTCCGTTATTGGGGGGATTATCATTCCGTCGGTTCTTTCCCTCCCTGTTTAGTAACAGTGAACCCCACAGCTGGAGACCCACGGGGGCATACAGTCAAATGAGGGAAACGCTCCGTATTATGTCAACAGTGGGGGATGTTTCACAGTCAAGTGCAAGGGACCTATACCGGGCTGTTTTTGATGAATTGGTTGGCCAGGTCCAACCCAACCACTTTGCTTCAGGGCCGGAAGTGTGGCGTGTAGTCCACAGCAGATCATTAGATTACCGCAGGCGAGACCTGTTGTGGCGAATCGCACATGACGCCATTGTAACTAATCTCAAGCGCCTTCGATGGCGTCTTGGAGATGGTATTTGCCCCCGCACAAGATGCACAAAGTGGGAGAGTGTGTCACATGTGTTTTGGCAGTGTGACTATGTGGCTCTATTCTGGGAATGGTTTCAAGTCCTGACTGACCGCCTAACGTTGTGTAACACCTGGGCTGTCAGCCAGGACTATGCTTTGTATGGTCTTTCACCTCCGCCATGCAATACAAGTGTTCAGGACATACTTACCTTTGTTTCGGCCTCCATAAAGCTAGCCTTATGGAGAGACCGATGTAACATTGTTTTTAGGGGGGTGGGGAGGCCTGCTGATGTCGTCCTGGCGTCGGTGAGGGCGGAGGTTAAGCTGAGGGTGGAGTCGGACTTCGTCCGTTTGCCAAGATCGGCATTCGGTAGGCGGTGGGGTCCGCTTGTTTCGGTGAGGGCGGGCCGGGTGGTAGTCAACTTGTAAATATTGATTTTGTTTGTAAATATGGAACTACTGTAATTTGTAAATGGGGCTGTGTTTGTATGTGGGTGGCTTGTGAGGTGCTTGGTTGTAAATATGTTGTAAATATGTATATATGTGTATGTAAGTATCTGTACATATCGTTCTATTACTGTAATGAACATAATTTTCTGTTTGATTTAGTTGTTTGTAAATAGTTTGCGTTTATGTTTCTGCCCGATCCGGTTTGAGTTTTTGTTTTTGTTTGTATGTGCCGTTTCGATGCACTTAAAAAGCACACAATTTTGATGTGCTACACATAACGTGTGCTTACATATTAGCCTAAACTTGTAGCAGGGACAATCACAAGAGACGTGATCCTTGAATACAGAGCATATGTAATAACCTCTCTTACATGCCTTAGACGCAACGAAATATTTGTTTGAATCAGGTGAGAATGATGGCATTTCTCTCACTGCTGAACTGGACCGTAGTAAGTGGTTAGCCTCTGCAATGATGCCGTCTGCAACATCTGATGAAATATTCACAGCATTTTGTAGATCAGCTTTGAGATCGTTGTCCAGCGAATGTGATGGAATCATTATCGGAACGTATTGGCGTTTTGGCAACCACCTGGTCCAATGTTAAGGAATTGAAGGCATTAAAGTATTCCGATCGCTGCCGCTTGCGCCACGAAAACCAAACAGTTGGATCAACGAATAGATAGGATGTTTCTTGGGTGAGTTCGTACTCTTGACTGAGTCCGCATAATGCTTTGCTCAATTCCTCCTCCTGACGGCGAACAACTTCTTCCCAAACATTCTTTACGAACGATAATTTATTTCGAGGAGCTTTCGACTTGCTGAGACCCGTCACAGCCTCTTGCTGTCGTGTGAGCATGTTATTCATGCTTTCCGACTGGTTGGTGAATGGTCTGCTTGGATTTCCATGGTGGTCAGTGGGCATTCCAGCCTTTCTTCGTTGACAAATGATCAGGTGGTCGGAAATCATTTTCTGATTTTTCTTTACATATTTCCAGAACTTTGACTGGTAGTTTTCACTGCCGCCGAAAAACAGTTTTTCTCTTTCATCTAAATCCTTCCTGCCAAATTCAATGTTTGCACAGAGTTCATCGGCATCCTCTGAGTCAACTATGCCACCGATCCCTCCTTCACCAAAAACAAATTTCAGGTAAGGCCCCTGGTCACTCGCTGTTCTGATGCCTATATCGTTGAGCTTACGCTTACAGTTAGCACTGAAATGGCGAAAGCATCTCAAGGCGGTGGCATTCGGCAGTCCTTCTCTCAAAGCATTACATAAGGCTTTCTCTCCGTCAGTTATGTAGGCTGTGGTATGCGTTTTTAGTATTGGGCAACTTCTGGATATGGACGAGATTATCCTGCTAAAAGTGGCAGTATCTTTGCTGTGGTGAATTGCCGTTGGTCCCAGAAAGATGGGAGAAACACCACTTCGTTTGTTTTGTACTAGACGATGGCGGTATATAAATGGTGTCACCTCAAAATTTCCAAATTCAAATGTGGGGTCAATGCTCATCGGGTAGCTCCCATTGACACAACAAAACCTCTCCATGTCTCTGCACATACGGGTCGTTCCGAGTATCCACAGGTCCTCGGGCAAGTCTTGGTGGTCCAGAACAATATTTTCCTCTTTACTCTGGGCGTACAAGGTAAGTTCCTCAATATCATCGTGCTGATTTACGTTTCGCTTCATCTGGTAAAGCTGCTGTCTTGATCGCGGGATCTGACCAGGATGACGAGCTGACATTATCCCTTCAGAAGCAGAGAACTTGTTATAGGCTACAGCCGGACTTTCTCCCTCTCGTAAAGCATTTTTCATTTTCGAAAGTGTGCTCTTTTGCGTAGGGAAGAAGGGTACATGACCGTGTTTCCTATTTCCGTGGGACAACACGTCGAAATCGACTTTGGACGGCCCATCCGTACCCTCGATGTGGTACTGTAGAAGACACACTTTATTGACTATGTCCCCGTTTTTATCCCGGAGTATGTACATGGATCGGCATAATCCGACATGATTTTTCTTACAATGCATGTTAAGATGGTACTGGCTGTTTGCATTCTGGGGAATCTTCACTTTCTTCTTATGGAGCACTGCGAACTCTCTCTTAGATGGGTATGAAATCGTCCATGTCCCAATACGTAAAATAGTAGGGAAAGTTCCATTCATATCAGCCTTTACATCATCTGGGCTCTCTAGCGAGTTGAGATCGATGAGAAACGAACAATTCTGTCGCACTCTCAACGGTACTTTTTTGCACTTGGGAAGGTTATTCGACAGGATGATATGTACTGCTTCTGCCGGAGTGAGACGTTCACTTTTTCCATAATGATTCATTGGTAACTCCTCATCATCGTCAAAGTAATGGTTGCTGTTTCGACTCGTCATGTCATCTTGAGACGTATTTGGTACTGAACCATCTGTGGAAGAAACAAAAATGATTACATACACCTCAGCAAATACTAGTACTAGTAAATAGTATTATAGCTCGGAAATTGGTGATTTCACATTAAGCACGTGACACAAAGTTGCTTTTTCTTTCATCGGATTAAAAACATAGCAAACATTCATTTCACCGTGTTGTCAAATTGCTGGGGCAAATTTACGTGCTGAATAGCATTGTCATAGTATGCGCTCAAAATTACGTATTAAACGATATTAAAATTATATTTTACTTGTCTGGGGTAGTAAACCTGTCACAGGTTTCAATTAAAGCAGCTGCAGAATATTTTTGTCATCACTTATGTATTGTTGTTAGGTACAAGTCATGTTATATTTAGAGTCATCGATACATTTCAGGCGGAACGTTTTTTTTTTTATTTCCTTGGGGCATACAATTAGCCCAGACATACTCTAAGGTAAGGTAATCTCAGTGAAACTGTGATGATAAGATTTTTAAATTCATGGGTGGATGTCAGCATATTACTGACTTCACTTAAACGCGCAATTTGCTCATTCTAGTGACTAAGTTAATGTTTTTGTCCAAAATGAAAAATATGCTGTAGTGTCGATGATGTTCTTTCCGAATAATCCATGATGTCCATCTCTTTCAAACACTGGTCAAAGCCTGTCTAAATGAATTGGAAAACAGCAGGTCGGGATGACACCAGTGGCGTGCGCAGGAATGGTGTGGGGCAGACTGTGAATTCCCCGATTGACATGGGGAAAAACCTATCTGGCTAGACGCAACAAGGGCGGATCCAGGGGGGGCAACTAGGGTCAACTGCCCCCCTATGACCAGTCTAGCGCCCCTCAATACAAGAAAAATGCGCCCCCTGCGTCCTAAAAGTTAAGTAAAAACTGCCCGAAAATTAAAAAAAAAAAAAAAAAAAAAAAGGTCCTCAGAATTTCGAACCGTATAGCTATATATAACTATGGCAATGGAAGTTGGTCTCCGAAATGTAGTCGGTCAAATTCAAGAGTATGCGGCCCCTGCATGATGTTGGCGCCCCCCTTTCCAAACTGCCCCCCCCCCCTTCAGCTAAGGGCTGGATCCGCCCTTGAGACGCAAAATGGTGCCTCTTAATGACAGGAGCCAGGAATTTGTCAAGGGGTAACAAAGCCCATAGACAGGCTGTCAGCGATCTGTGCCACCATGGATCGGGGCTGGGCGCAAGAAAATTTCGGCACAAAATGCTTGCCAGATCGCTCGAAATGGCACTTCCCAGACATATTTACGCCATATTAGTAGGGGAAAGACTAGCAATATTGTAAACCAGAAAGCCAGGAGGCTTAGCGATTCCTTGTCGCTGAAATGTAGGTCTCATTTTTTTTTTTCAAATTGGCAATGTTTCATAAATTATTGTCTTTACAATTTAAGCACAAAATGCCTTGGGTCCATTGGCACAGATCAATACACTTACACGGTCATGTTTATAACCTCACGACTTCCAATGACCCAAAATGACCTTTAAATTACAGCCAAAACAACAGGGATCATTTATTTAACATATATGTCATTCACATCTTAAGTAAGCATCAGTTTCCCTGCTTGACATATCCTATTTACAAAGCTTTATCTCTCTGAACTCTAATGATCCAAAATGATATTTGACCTCTACCAAAAATTATGAGAAATAATACATACCTACCTACCTGCCTGAATGCCTGCCTGCCTGCCTACATAGCTAACGCGGGTTTTTGGAACTCTCAGAAACTGCTCACTGGCAGATCTCAGTCCAGGTCTAGGTTTTTGTACCTGAACCAATTCTTCAATGTAGGGGGTGTAACCATTTATAGCTTTATATAATATCAATAAGACTTTGAACTGGACTCGAGATTCAACATGGAGCCAATGTAAAGATCTCAACAATGAGGTGACATGTGTAAGGTTGGGACACATAGAAACAATACTTGCAGTAATGTTGAGAACGCCTTGTATAGGTCTCAGAGTCGCTGCTGGAAGACCGACCAACAGCGAGTTACATGTGTAAATCTTGGACGTGGTCAATGCATGTGCAACCGATTTCGAAGCGCAATCTGATAAATAGGGGCAAATTTCCCGTAGATACCCGACACAAACCATAGCAGAGGAGCATATTTTTTTTTCACTTCGGGAACCATAGTCATATGCCTATCGAAAATCACACCAAGGTTGCAAATTTGCTCAGAGGGGGCAACACACACCTCACCAATATGAAGTAACATTTCATCAGCTACCTTAGTATGTTTACTGCTGAAATTAAGAAATTCAGTGTTACTATCGTTTAATTTAAGTCTATTAGAAACCATCCAATCACTGACTTTCCTTAGACACAGTTCAAGATCCATACAGGCATCAGAGGAAGCAGATGGGGAACATGGGGTATAAATTTGAGTATCATCAGCGCACACATGGTATTGTATTCCAGATGATCTAATGACTTCACCCAGGGGAGCAGTATACATAGAAAACAAAAGAGGTCCCAAGACTGACCCTGTGGAACCCCACAATCAAGACTAATAGGTGACCCCTTGACCACATTCAAATGAACACTTTGATACCTGTCATGTAAGTAAGATCGGAACCAGGCAATGGCTGACCCACTAACACCATACCTTTTAATCAACCTCTCTAAGAGAATACCATGGTGGATGGTATCGAAAGCGACGAGAGGATGTTATTCTGCACTCTAGTAATAGCTGTTTCGACGCTGCAACCATACCTGTAAGCAGATTGCAGCGGTTCAAACAATTGACTTTGGGCTAGATAAGTTTGAATCTGCACAGAAACAATTTTTCCAATAATTTCGCCAGGTAAGGGAGATTAGAGACGGGTCTATAATTTCCAAAACAATTTGATTTCATCAATATAGGCAGTCCCCATGCAAACTTTAAGAATCTGTTAAGTATGATCGAGATTCATCAAACTTCTAGCTAAAGCAAAGTGTTTAACAAAGTTTTAGCCTTCTTCCTCGGGTGAACCCAATGACCTTTGGCATCTGCAAAAACAACAGAGATCATCTACTCAATGTGGACCACCAACATGTCAAGTATGAGATCCCGGCTTAAATTTGTCTGCATGAGATATCACGTGTACACGTGTTTAACCTTGAAACCACTCACGACCTCCATTATTGGGAAACACTGCTTTTTGACCTCTGGTGACCCCTTAAAAAGGTCTTAGGAATTCTTGACAAATTTGCTTTTTGACCTCGGGTGACCCCATATGGACCATTTTTGACCTCTGGTGACCTCACATGACCTATGGTCTCTGCCAAAAACAATAAGGTTCTTATGTTGTTAACGAGCCATTTAAGAGGTTTTCGCACTTTTACCTCTAGTGACCTTAAATGACCTTTTACCTCCACCAAAAACAACTCAATCTTCCTCTCAACATTGTAAATATATAAACCCCAAATATGAAAAGTGTCCATCATTGCGATCTAGATATCGTGTTTACAAGACATTTAGTCATTTTTAACCTCCATTTGTGACATCAAATGACCTTCGATTTTCACCCAAAATATGAAGGTTCTTCAACCATATACGGGGCACTACCATGCCAAGTATGAGCTTCATCGGAGTTCAAGTTCCCCTTGGTGTGACATCGTGTAACTAGGGATTTCACTGTTTCATCTCTGATGACCGACTGCATGGTCATGTGGTTAGAGCATCCGACTCTCAGCCGGAAGGTCGGGGGTTCGATTCCTGGCCGGGTCATAACCAAAGACTTTAAAAATGGAAACTACTGCCGTTGTGCTTGGTGCTCAGTATAAGCAGTGGAGTAGGGAAAACAAGTGGGTGAGCCATAACTTGAAAAAGACCGTGGCCGGCCAGACTTAAACCAATTGGTTACAAACTGAGCCGGAAAACTCCAACCAACCAACCAACCAACCAACCAACCAACCAACCAACCAACCAACCAACCAACCAACCAACCAACCAACCAACCAACCAACCAACCAACCAACCAACCAACCAACCAACCAACCAACCAACCAACCAACCAACCAACCAACCAACCAACCAACCAACCAACCAACCAACCAACCAACCAACCAACCAACCAACCAACCAACCAACCAACCAACCAACCAACCAAACTGATGACCTCAAATGACCCTTAAACTCCATAGAGATGCAGGAGCGTATCCGTGAAGTTTGAACAGATGAGGCGCGAAGCTTGATCGATCGCTGTCCTGGGTGTCTATGGGGATGCGTGTACCTTTGGAGAATTTTTGTTTTTGTTTTTTTTTTTTGGAAAGGGTTGATATGCAAATTTGTGCTATATTTTACACATTTCGAAGCACATTTAAACATGCATGAGAGCCAATGGGGGCTGTAATTCCCCGCTTGTATCCGCCATTTGAGATGGGGAATTTAAAAGTAAAAGTTTGCGAATTACTTTGTATTCACGAACTTCATTGACAAGCACATAAATCCTTCCCGTCTCTACAATGATTTCGTTATTAGAGTAGTCAAAAGGATCGAAATCAGCTATAGAAGTCGACGAGCAACATTGGCGTACTGTGTACATAAACAGCGTGAATGTAGAACGATTGAGTGTGACAAACGGTCGGAACATGGGATGACTGGCAGAAGTAGCGGACTTCAGCTATTATCGTGGTATGTCGTAAGTTCGTAACGGTATTGTAAGGGTCTACATGTACCGTCATAGTATGTGAGAACGTCGCATTATTCAAACATGATGAATGCGAACCGGACGGAATAAATATTCAATGGCAAACGATTTTACCTGATGAAAGTAACATCGGATATTATTCTCGCTTGATTTTGTCGTAAAAATTAAACAAAGTTGACATAGGCTCCATCGGAAAAAAATGTGCCAGACTGAGATATACGAAATTCCAATTAAAATTTCAGGTTTGTCGCCGCTCGAACAAACTTTGGAAAGGGTAGAGGGGCGAGATATCCCACCCCGGTCGCGATGGTACTACGAGTAAAATGCATGTTGAAATCACTCACCGCCGGTGGAGTGGAATGATGTCTCATGAGAGGGGAAATGGCGGACAGATCCCGATGCAACATCAACGGGCTCTTTTGAGTTTGCATCTTCGTACTCCTCACGATGGGGAGGGCTGCTGGAACCACATACTCCTATCACAATTGGAGTCTGGTTGAGGGATTCTGAAATTTCAACAGAAGAAAATTTGACTTTATGAATACTTGTTACTATGAGTTCAAAATTGTTAGGGATGTCGTCAATACGCTAGATAATAGTAGAACAATCTTAAGTCGCTCATAAATTATTGGCGCATTTATAAAACAAAATACCTGAGTCACTCACCGTCAGAAGAGTAGGATGCTGCCACGTCTGGCGGAGGACTGGCATTGGCCATTTCGACATTTACTTCATTTGGTTTCACGTGCCTTTCATTTGAAGAGCTGCTTGGAGAAATAAGCACTGGGGCGGTTGCAATCTTGTTTGGGAACCCTGGGAGTTTAAGGAGAGGAAACAAATACAATATACAATTTTTTTATTTTATAATAAGTTGTTACCGTGCCATTTACTAATATATCAAACGTTGCTCACCTGAAAATTGAAAAGGGCTCGTCAATGAAGGGCGGAATGAAATGTTTGCAAAGGAGAGAGTAATATTTACCTATTAACTATGGCCAACCTCACCCCCCCCCCTTACGATATATTTAATTGCAACAACCGTTTTGATATAATGTATTCAACATATCTGACTCCGAGTGATAGCAATTTCTGAAATAACTCATTACATTTTAAATAATTACGTGTTGCTCATAGGCAGAATTTCTGCCAACCGTATGAACTATCTACTAATTAATTGCGAGAGCTTACAGTTTGGTATGAGGTGTTGACATTTCTAAATTAGACAATCCACTGGCCCTGGATTACGGACGTGAAGTACTGTTCCACAATACTCTGTATTTCCATCTAGGGAAATATTATCAATAAGTGGGAAACCGGGGAATATTGGGAAATATTACACGACTGAATATTTTACATTTTTCCAAAATATCTTTCATTTAAAATGCTTCTTCATCCATGCACAGATTCCCAAATATAAAGTAGAAACAAAAACGACAACAGCCTCATTTGAAATGAAGGTTACACAAAACCAACAGAAGTAACATGCGGAACATCTTATAAACCCATCTGCACATTTAACGATCATGACCTCGAGAAGACTACCTAGTGGCAAAGTGGTCGAAGAACACGCAAGAGGTCGCAATGTTTTTAATATGCTTAAAACTTGTGACTACAGCTTGCGAACTATGACATCTCTTGTGACCAGCTGCGAATAAAAGCTCTCCCACCTTCTCGATGTTGAATGAGGTCGCAAGGACTTGCAAGAGCTCGCAAGCGTTGGTCGCTATAGGTGGGCAGCCGGCTTAAAGGAAAGATACAGTTATCCCAATTTGGATTAGTGTAGTAGACTATCTTATTTCATAAATGGCCCATGAGTATCAATACTTATCTTAATTGTTAAATTTAAGGAGGAGTAACTACTGCTTGATCAACTTTGAATGTGCATATTATGAAAGGTACTTGAAAGAGAGACAGGACGAACTTTGTGAGATTGGCCGTTGTTTTAAAATACGTCTGGGGCGACTGCTTTGTCATTCAAGTCTCTCCCCCTTTCACGTTGAAGATATATATATATAATATATAATATATATATATATATATATATATATAATATATATATATATATATATATATATATAATATAATATATATATATATAATATATAATATATATATATATATATATAATATATATATATATATATATATATATATATATATATATATATATATATATATATAATATATATATATATATCTGTGTATGAAGCCGATCTTTGATCATGTCACAGATGAGAAATACTAAGTTTTATGTAGAATGGTTTACATTTGCTGGAGTCCGAGGGTATTATGGCTATTTTCTCATGTCTAATGCATTTACCACACAGTATACATCTTAACAACTTCATCTAATGTCAAACGAGTGAGCTGATATTTTGTCCATTGAGAAGGGGCTGGCATGTTTCTCGAAAAACGCGCATAGACTATACCAAGAGGGTAATCTATAATGATCCAAGATACCTTGTATTTTTTCTGTTTATGATCATTATCAAGGGTGATTTTTTTTCTTGTATGTGATCAAGGAGCTGCACTATCCGCAATGTTACAACGACTAAAATTGCACGACGAAGAGATGTACGCAAAAGTTCCTTGTTAAGGTCTGTCGTTGCCCCGTCGTGAGCACAACGGGAAATGATTCATTTTGCGTTTGAAAAATGGGTTTTGTATACGAACTGTAGGATGCAGCAGTTAACGGACGGACATAGCGATACATTTCGATGATAAATCCATCACCCGCCCTTCTCCCATGAGTTAAAAAAAATCAGTAGTACATTCTAACAACCTAACTCACCGTCCAAAGAGCGGGACGGTCTTTCAGTTGTTGAGGAAGAGTGAACATAACCATTTGCCACACAAGATTCATCTGGTGTCAGGTGATCACCGTCCACGTCATCTATGGAAGTGCCTGGACCAAACGGTCCAGTCTGAACTTTACTTATTGCTGGAGCACACTCGGGGAACTGAGATGGAATTTTTGACAAGGCAGCCACGTCTATGGGCGTAATGTCAACTTGCTCTTGGCCCTTTCCGGCATTTTGCTTTGTTCAAATAACGCAACATATCCGTCATGGATGTAAAGTGAAATATGCTGGCAGCTCCCTCACCATCACTTTCTCCCGATGAATGCGGGCATGTGGATCAAAAATGCTATACATAGGGGAGGTCTGTTGGTAGAGTATGGCTGTGCATCTACCGTGCATTCCTCAGTAGGAAATTATAGCCCTGCTTCTGCTCTACCGCGGACTGCAATGTGTGACTAAGTTCAGATACAAAGCAGTAGAAAGTGTCTGACAGGACGCCAATGTTTGCGTTCAAGACCTTGTTGCCCAACCGACAAGTCATGATGTCTGGTATTTCGTCTACGTCCAACTTGGCATCAAGACGTTTGCTCGGCCAGTCCTTTGCATGTAGTAACTCCAGGTGTACGCTGTCACCTTGTCTCACAATTGCATTCACGTCTTCGGAAGTCCACTGCAGCGGTGGCTTAATGGATGTTGCTATAACGGCCATCACGCTGATAGTGGTACACTGTGCTCCGGCAGCCGCATGACTGAAAACTTCTGGTGACGCTTGGTGAAAATCACCCATAACTGCACGGAAAGATGGAATTTGTCTAGCTATTTCTGTGAGCTGTTGAATAATAAAAATATAATATCAAGAAAATAGTTATCAATAATTAAACTTTTTGAGAAAATACTAATGACTAAAGTATCACTATTATCATTTCTTTCCGTGAGTTACTTGCTGGCAATCTAATACAGAACAGCAAACCTTGACACGGTTGCAAATAAAATCATGTGATGTGTGCACACCCTCCCTCAAAAGGTTACAATGAAGAGAGCACGTGCAGCTGATAATATGCAATTAAAGATCTCGTTCTGTATTGAAATAGGTCTCATAATATGTGGTAACTAAGTCAAGGCATTTGTGAAACCGTTTTAACTCTTCTGAAGGGATAATGTCAGCTCGTCATCCTGGTCAGATCCCGCGATCAAGACAGCAGCTATACCAGATGAAGCGAAACGTAAATCAGCACGATGATATTGAGGAACTTACCTTGTACGCCCAGAGTAAAGAGGAAAATATTGTTCTGGACCACCAAGACTTGCCCGAGGACCTGTGGATACTCGGAACGACCCGTATGTGCAGAGACATGGAGAGGTTTTGTTGTGTCAATGGGAGCTACCCGATGAGCATTGACCCCACATTTGAATTTGGAAATTTTGAGGTGACACCATTTACATACCGCCATCGTCTAGTACAAAACAAACGAAGTGGTGTTTCTCCCATCTTTCTGGGACCAACGGCAATTCACCACAGCAAAGATACTGCCACTTTTAGCAGGATAATCTCGTCCATATCCAGAAGTTGCCCAATACTAAAAACGCATACCACAGCCTACATAACTGACGGAGAGAAAGCCTTATGTAATGCTTTGAGAGAAGGACTGCCGAATGCCACCGCCTTGAGATGCTTTCGCCATTTCAGTGCTAACTGTAAGCGTAAGCTCAACGATATAGGCATCAGAACAGCGAGTGACCAGGGGCCTTACCTGAAATTTGTTTTTGGTGAAGGAGGGATCGGTGGCATAGTTGACTCAGAGGATGCCGATGAACTCTGTGCAAACATTGAATTTGGCAGGAAGGATTTAGATGAAAGAGAAAAACTGTTTTTCGGCGGCAGTGAAAACTACCAGTCAAAGTTCTGGAAATATGTAAAGAAAAATCAGAAAATGATTTCCGACCACCTGATCATTTGTCAACGAAGAAAGGCTGGAATGCCCACTGACCACCATGGAAATCCAAGCAGACCATTCACCAACCAGTCGGAAAGCATGAATAACATGCTCACACGACAGCAAGAGGCTGTGACGGGTCTCAGCAAGTCGAAAGCTCCTCGAAATAAATTATCGTTCGTAAAGAATGTTTGGGAAGAAGTTGTTCGCCGTCAGGAGGAGGAATTGAGCAAAGCATTATGCGGACTCAGTCAAGAGTACGAACTCACCCAAGAAACATCCTATCTATTCGTTGATCCAACTGTTTGGTTTTCGTGGCGCAAGCGGCAGCGATCGGAATACTTTAATGCCTTCAATTCCTTAACATTGGACCAGGTGGTTGCCAAAACGCCAATACGTTCCGATAATGATTCCATCACATTCGCTGGACAACGATCTCAAAGCTGATCTACAAAATGCTGTGAATATTTCATCAGATGTTGCAGACGGCATCATTGCAGAGGCTAACCACTTACTACGGTCCAGTTCAGCAGTGAGAGAAATGCCATCATTCTCACCTGATTCAAACAAATATTTCGTTGCGTCTAAGGCATGTAAGAGAGGTTATTACATATGCTCTGTATTCAAGGATCACGTCTCTTGTGATTGTCCCTGCTACAAGTTTAGGCTAATATGTAAGCACACGTTATGTGTAGCACATCAAAATTGTGTGCTTTTTAAGTGCATCGAAACGGCACATACAAACAAAAACAAAAACTCAAACCGGATCGGGCAGAAACATAAACGCAAACTATTTACAAACAACTAAATCAAACAGAAAATTATGTTCATTACAGTAATAGAACGATATGTACAGATACTTACATACACATATATACATATTTACAACATATTTACAACCAAGCACCTCACAAGCCACCCACATACAAACACAGCCCCATTTACAAATTACAGTAGTTCCATATTTACAAACAAAATCAATATTTACAAGTTGACTACCACCCGGCCCGCCCTCACCGAAACAAGCGGACCCCACCGCCTACCGAATGCCGATCTTGGCAAACGGACGAAGTCCGACTCCACCCTCAGCTTAACCTCCGCCCTCACCGACGCCAGGACGACATCAGCAGGCCTCCCCACCCCCCTAAAAACAATGTTACATCGGTCTCTCCATAAGGCTAGCTTTATGGAGGCCGAAACAAAGGTAAGTATGTCCTGAACACTTGTATTGCATGGCGGAGGTGAAAGACCATACAAAGCATAGTCCTGGCTGACAGCCCAGGTGTTACACAACGTTAGGCGGTCAGTCAGGACTTGAAACCATTCCCAGAATAGAGCCACATAGTCACACTGCCAAAACACATGTGACACACTCTCCCACTTTGTGCATCTTGTGCGGGGGCAAATACCATCTCCAAGACGCCATCGAATGCGCTTGAGATTATTTAAAATGGCGTCATGTGCGATTCGCCACAACTGGTCTCGCCTACGGTAATCTAATGATCTGCTGTGGACTACACGCCACACTTACGGCCCTGAAGCAAAGTGTTTGGGTTGGAACCTGGCCAACCAATTCATCAAAAACAGCCCGGTATAGGTCCCTTGCACTTGACTGTGAAACATCCCCCACTGTTGACATAATACGGAGCGTTTCCCTCATTTGACTGTATGCCCCCGTGGGTCTCCAGCTGTGGGGTTCACTGTTACTAAACAGGGAGGGAAAGAACCGACGGAATGATAATCCCCCCAATAACGGACAAAATAGACAAAAGGCATTCTGCTGTCCACAGCACTGTAAACACACTTGGTCAGGAGAAAACGGAGCTTGGAAGGAAAATGCACAAGGCCCAACCCTCCGCGCCTAAGATCCTGGTATACCACCCCTCTTCTAACCAGCTCCGTCCCCCCTGACCATAAAAAACTAAACACAGCCCTCTCGAGTCGCACCAAGACACGCTCTGGAGCAGCCAGAACAGTGCCCGGATACCACAAGAGAGGGTAAATAAAACGATTGATAACTGTTACCTTTCCCAACAGGCTAATGTGGCGATCGCCGAAGTCCTTCAACCTAGCCACCACTAGGTCCACTTTCTCATTCCAGGTAAGTAACTCGGGTGAACCATAACCAAACCATATACCATTGATCTTTATGGCGTCGTCTACCCATGATGCCGCAAAGGGCAGTTTTTTTTCGACCGCCACTTACCTAGACGGAGTCCTTTGGTCTTAGTGGGGTTCAGTCTGGCACCTGTGGCTCTTTGAAAGTTAGACAACGTGCCAGTAAGGGCCCTGAAGGAAGCTAGGTCGGAGATTACGCATGTGACATCGTCAGCATACTGAAGGCACTTAACTTCAGCACCACCAGGTATGTGAAATGGTCGAAAAAAAGGCTCAACTTGGAAGGCTCTTGCAAGGGATTCACTAAACAATACATAGAGTAGAGGTGATAGGGGGCACCCCTGCCGTACCCCACGTTGGACTCTGAAGGGGTCCGACGGTAGGCCATTGACGATAACCCGACTGTATACGCTATTATACAATAGGGAGGTCCATTTAACAAAAACTGGATTCAAACTAAACTTCTGCAAAATTTTAAAGAGGAATCCGTGATCAACCATGTCGAAGGCCTTTTCCTGATCGAGGGAGACAAGCGCACATGGGAGATCAAGGTCTTTCACGTATTCAACTAAGTCCCGCACCAACCAGAGGTTCTGCTGAATACTGTGTCCCCGCACCGCACATGTCTGAAAGGACCCTACAAGATCTGGCATAACTGTGCCTAGCCTGTTACAAAGGGCTTTCGCTAGAATCTTGTAGTCTACATTTTAACAGGGTGATTGGCCGTTTATTTTTCGGTTCTAGGGGGTCTCCTGACTTGGGCAACAAAGTTATCACGCCTGTGCGCTGCGAGGGGCTCAATGAGCCAGCAAGGAAAGCAGAGACGAATACATCGCGGAGATCGTGTCCAACGGTACCCCAGAAGCGTTTATAGAATTCCATCGGAATACCGTCGGACCCAGGCGCCTTTCCGCCTTTCATCTTCGCCACTGCCTTCCAGAGCTCGTCAACAGTCAACGGGGAACCAAGTTCATCGTTCTGATCTCTAGATGGGGTCTTATCAATATTATCTAACAGGGACTTTTGAAGGCCTTCATCGACATCTGCCTGAGTATATAGCTGCTCATAGAAGCTTTTAAATACTTCTACGATGTCGAGAGGGTCCTTATGTACCACACCGTGGACGTCACGGACTCTTTTTATGCGGCGATCGATGGCATACTTTGTGACGTCCCGGTAGAACTTGATGGTTGGTTTTTCCTCTGCCTCCACGCAATGCACGCGAGCACGAACGCGGGCTCCGTGTAATTTTTTCATCAAGATACTGCTGGATTGCGTGAAGTGCGGAGGGGTCCCCGTTCCTCTCCCTAGAGCAGAGCGAGAGGAACTCCTCCCTTCTTCGACGAGCTCTTGCTACACAGTATTCAACTGTAAAATGTTTGATACGGGACTTTACGTCGTCCTACCACTCTAAATCTGTTGAAAAGGCAGGCCTCAATGTTCGCCACCCTTCGTACCTGGCCTTAAACTGTTTGCAATATTCAGCCTCCGTTAGAATATCTGTGTTCATTTTCCAGAACCCCCTCCCTGCTGGCCATGACTCTGGGGGTTGGAAGGAGACAGTAACTGCATCATGGTCCGAAATTGGACATGCCACAACTTCACAATCACTCGGTGACAGAGCAGGTGGAGAGTACACCCGGTCCAACCTTGAGGCGTCCGTGCCATCAGGGCGGTGCCAAGTGAACACGGCCAAGCCGGGATGTTGCACTCTCCAAACGTCAACCATGTCATGATTCTTTGTGAACATGTCCAATTCCGCAATGCCGACACCACAGCTCGAAGATGTGTGTGTAGACATTCTGTCGAACTGTGTGTCGGGAACGCAGTTAAAGTCTCCGGCTAGGATACAAGGGGCACAGCCAGGAACGAAGGATGGAAGGGTAGTAAAAAAATTCCTTCTGTCTGTAGGCTGATTGGGTGCGTAAACATTACATAGGATGAAGCTCCCGCAAGGATGTTTTATGGTGATGCATATCACCCGGCCCTCATGAGCTTTTTAAGTGCATGGAAACGGCACATACAAACAAGAAACAAACTCAAACCGGATCGGACAGGAACATAAATGCAAAACTATCCACACACCACCAAATCAAACAGAAAAGTATGTTCATTACAACAATAGAACCACACACACACTGACAACAACCCAAATACCCAACAGACCAACCTCCCCCCGGCCACCCTAAACCAATAATACTACATACCGCCAACAATAAAAAAAAAACCAGACACCAACAACAGGGTCCACGAGGGGTCCGGGGCGGGGTCCACCTGCCACGAGGGGTCCGGGGTGGAGTCAACTTGCTATATTTACACTATGTACACTATATACACAAAAACAAAAAACTGAACAAAACTGGGCCAAAAATACAGGCGCACCTTGCCCAAGGGTGTCCCGGAGGCAGTTGTGGCAAAGGGTAACCTCATTATCCCCACGCTTTAACAAGCTCCACAACCGGATGCAGTTTAACGTCCTACCCAGGACCTCATGATCATGATCAACTTTTCCTACCAGGGAAGTCCATCTGGATGAAACTAAAATAACAGATCCACAGGAAGACACGGAACCAAAGGAAGCGTGCAAACCCCCACCCCATTCATAGGACCAGGTGTAGACGTCGTTCTCATTAACAATGTGAGTCTCCTGGAGGAAAACGAAGTCCACACCTAGTGATTTGCAAAATTGGAATATTCTTGACCGCTTCCGACTGTCCCTCATGCCATTGACGTTTAGGGTCATGAGGGACAGGGGGTCAGTCATGGTGGGATAGGTAACTACACATCTGTCTCTGACCTGGCCTTTATATTCTTACATGGACTCGGTAGTGGTGGACCAGAAGGATGGATCCCCTCCACTGACTCCTCACCTGAGGCCGACCTTTTTAATTTGGACTCTGTTTCAACACCCTCACACAAATCAAACCAGCCCTCCCCCGATGGTGGTTCCTTTGGTGGAGGCTCTGAGGCAGGTCCCCCAGCATCTGACATGGCAGAGTCAGTCTCCGAGTCTGATGAGAGTTGAAGGTCATTCTCCACTGTTAATAATCCAGCCTCCCCAGGTGTTGAAGAGGAGGACGATGGAGGGCCTGCCTCAGGGGTCCCAGAGACCCCTTCACATTGTTTAGCAGCAAGAAAATCCTGCTCCACCTGATGTGCCACCTCATCAGGTGAAGGGGACCTAGGTTCCTCCACCATAGGTTCTGGGCCTGACTGCGAGGGTTCATGTGCCGGCCCCACATCCGCACTGGCACGGGCAGAGTACGAAGTGGGGCAGGAACCAGAAACATGTCCCTCCCCCCCACAGAGGTTACACCGCACCTCGCTGGGGCACTCGGCCTTTTCGTGCCCCACCTGCAGGCACTTGCCACGTCTGTTGGGACAGGACTTGGCTTCGTGCCCCTCCTCTGAACACTTAAAACAGGTGCGGGGCTGCCCAAAGTATCTTATATGGGCTTTGGAACCCCCTATGAAGAGGAAGGACGGTATTTCCCTCTTCAGTACCATACGGAACTGTCTCTTTCCGTTCAAGATGCCCTTCAGCTCACCTTCCTGGTAGGTGACCCACCGCATATCGGAGACAGTTCCGTACTGACTGAGAACCCTCGCCACCAGGCCCTGATCGACCTCAAAGTTCAGGTACAGAACTGTCACCACCACAGAGCGATCATATGGGGTGACAGTAAGCCCTTCCAGCCCTTTAAGGCGAGACACCCCCTGAATTCGGGCAGCATCTGACCTGAACTTTAGGTCGTACGTGTTGCGGGCCGCAAGCGGCTGCAACATCTCTATTTCTTTTACCTCCACACCATTGTTCTTCAACACAGCAAACGCCTGCGAGGGAGAAACGCTCGCCCCGGACGAAAACTCTAACTTAACAATTGTGCTATCCCGACTTCCGGGCATAGCAGCAGTTGTGTGGCTCGAGGCCACGGAATGAAAAGAGGAAAAACCTCAGAACTAGTTTTACAAAAGGACAAAAAATAGGATAAAGTAAGAAACACAAGCTACACAGAAACAAGGTGAGGTCGCAAACAAATGGACACGACCAGACCTACTTATTAACTACAACACAAGCACGCTATAAGGTTTTATGCACAATTGCAATAAATAGTACAGCTATCACACAGTGATACAAGTTGAGCACGGCAAAAAGACGAGAGCGAAACGAAAACACGTCTGCTCTCGTCGAAGAACTGAACTGAACTGAACTGAACTGAACTGAACTGAACTGAACTGAACTGAACTGAACTCCATCAAAATTCCTTATTAGAAGACCACTTAGGCTTCATCTCCAGGAAGCAGAACCATACCAACAGACGCAACTTACTTAATCCACCTAGTGATGCTGCCGGTAAAAAGGGCGGGAAACACAAAAATCCCTGGCGGCCACGTCAACACCATGTACCACCAAAAGCAGATACGGCTGATCTTGCAACACCATCGGAGTCCTCTATACCAAACCGTCCGTTCACGGATATCCACCATAACAACTATCCCCTTACTGTTTGCTTTCTTGCTGACCATCCGAAGGCAGTAGAGTGTAAGCAGTGTGGCGTTGAGTTTCCCCGGTTACAACCTATCCGCCCATACGATATCGTGTTGTCTCATAAAGAGAAATGGACATACTCAACAAAGGATGATCCGACAACACGGCGTGTGTCAATCAAGTACACCACGAAATATTACTGCATACAGGCCAGTTGTATCCTCAGGCGATTCAGTTATTTTACTGCCAACTTGATTGAGGTACCAGAAAATATAAGACATAGGTTATGTGATTCCCACGTTAACTTGCTTAAGATTGAACTAAATTATTCTAAGTCATGGTAATTCTACATGCGACATACACCGCAGCGGGGATTCGACTTTCAGGGATTTAAATTGGCAACCAAATCAATACATGAAAATGGTCGTATTAAAGGACTTTTTATTTAGGTTCGCATAATAATTATCCGGGAATTATGACTTTTCTAAATTCTGAGGTAGTATCTCACAAGTCCGACAACAAGGCCCGAGTTCCCATATGGGCCTACATGGATCACACGGCCATACCAGGAAATCACGCTACATATACCATTTCCTACGTTGGACTGGGCCATCAGATCAGAGGCGTAGCTAGATATTATTTGTGGGGGGTTCAAGGTGGGGGGTCAAAAGCAAAAAAATTCCTACAGATTATTATCCTGATCTTGATAGTTGTACGATTCGAAATTCTGAGGACCTTTTTTTTTTTTTTTTCTTTTTTTTTTTTTTTGCTTTCCGGGTAATTTTGAGTTTTGAGGACGACTTTTGATTTTCACGTCGACATATCGATGTGTAATTCTGCTTAAAAAACATAAGAAGTGTTGTAAGTGTTTCAAATGAAGTGTTTTTATTTATTTCCGACAGAGGCCTTCGGAGGCTTTTTAGGGGGCCAGCGCCCCCCTCCCCCCTCTAGCTACGCCACTGCATCAGATGAGGTCTGAAGTTTAAGGTCAAAGCTATGTCTCATGTGGGACATAATCGCCCTGTTTTGGCCCATTTTGTGTTCACTTATGGATTACATGGTACAATTTTGTAACTTTGTAACAAGAGTACTGTGGTAGGGATACGTTTGGGATGCTCAGGAATTTAGGGTCAAAGGTCCTACATGGTCACACTAGGTTTATCTTGTACAAATTACATTAACCAGCAGTGAAAGTAATAGTACCGTTGTATGGGTACCTTTAAGGTGGCTGAGAATGTTTGATCTAAGATCCCATCTAGGCCATATTGCCCTTTTGATGAAATCATTCAAAGGCATATAATTGTTTAGGGAAATAATAGCCACAACATACAAATGTAGCTTCTAGTATCAATAAAATGGGTTCCCGAAAATGCTACCAGCAGTCAAAGCCTGCGACGTTGACGTCTAGCATCACTTGCCGTAAAATTAATTCTCTAAGATTATATTAATTCTTAATACAAACCTAAGATTATGCATGTCAATAGGTGAAACATTATTCTATACCACAAAAAGATCACTTGATTGGGTTTTAAATATGACAGGACCTTACTGCACATGGTCGGTGCGTAGCAAACCCTTCAGGGCACATGGACAAGAGAAGAGAAGGGCTCAAAACCCATTTTTTTTTCCTTTCGATGATAAGAGAAACCTATGCATCCATGATGGCGTGTGCGTGGGTGTATGTGTATGTGTGTGTGTGTGTATTTGTGACACTTTGCTCGTTAACAAGATATATCAAGAAGGGAAACTTCGACTGTTCTCTCACTTAGTACATGCACGCCCCTTATTAATATGACGAAACCTATTGTTTTGGTGGAGGTCAAAAGTCATTTGGGGTCACCTGGGGTCAAACTGTGAAAACCTGGTGAACACGATATCTCAAATTAGGAAACGTGGATAGAGTTCACACTTGGTATGAAGATGTGCTATGGTTATTGTTTTAATGGTGTCAAAGGTCATCTTGGGTCACCCGGGTCAGACTCTGAAAATCTCGTTAACACGATATCTCATCTTAACAAACTTGGATAGAGATCATACTTGGTATGTAGATGCAGTATAGTAAAAGGATGATTCCTGTTGTTTTTGTGTTTTTGTGGAGGTCAAAGGTCATTTGGGGTCACCAGGGGTCAAACTGTGAAAACCTGGTTAACACGATATCTCAAATTAGGAAACGTGGATAGAGTTCACACTTGGTATGAAGATGTGCTATGGTTATTGTTTTAATGGTGCCAAAGGTCATCTTGGGTCACCCGGGGTCAGACTCTAAAAATCTCGTTAACACGATATCTCATCTTAACAAACTTGGATAGAGATCACACTTGGTATGTAGATGCAGTATAGTAAAAGGATGATTCCTGTTGTTTTTGTGGAGGTCAAAGGTCATTTGGGGTCACCAGGGGTCAAACTGTGAAAACCTGGTTAACACGATATCTCAAATTAGGAAACGTGGATAGAGTTCACACTTGGTATGAAGATGTGTTATGGTTATTGTTTTAATGGTGTCAAAGGTCATCTGGTGTCACCCGGGGTCAGACTCTGAAAATCTCGTTAACACGATATCTCATGTTAACAAACTTGGATAGAGATCATACTTGGTATGTAGATGCAGTATAGTAAAAGGATGATTCCTGTTGTTTTTGTGTTTTTGTGGAGGTCAAAGGTCATTTGGGGTCACCAGGGGTCAAAATCTGAAAACCTTGTTTTACGTATATTAAGGTAGGAAACTTGAATAGACTTTATACTTGGTATGCGTTTTTGGAGGAGGACAAATGCCATCTGAGGTCCCCGGCCATGGGTCAAAATCTGAAAACCTCGTTAACACGATTTCCAAAGATAGGAAACTTAGATAAACTTTATATTTGGTATGTGGATGCATTTTGATGAGGAAAAGATCCCCATAGTTTTTGGCGGATGTCAAAGGTCAGCAGAGGTCACCAGGGGTCCATTTCTGAACCATGGTAACACAATTTCTTTAGTGAGAAAGCTTGGATAAACTTCATTCTCGGTATGTAGATGCCCTGTGGATAGAAGATGGTCCTTATTGTTTTAATGGCGGTCCAAAGTCATCTGGTATCATCACGGGTGAAAAAGCAAAGCTTCTCAAGATTCCCAATACTGCATATGAACACAAATCTGTATTTTTCATCATGTTTAGACTGCATTTGGCCAGTGACCAAAAAAGATGAGGCACCATCGCATTGTATGATAAAAAAAAACAAAATGTTTATCATCGAAACCACAGTGTGTTTTTGCATTCTGGTCCTAGGAATCCTCTAATCTCCGTGGGAAGAAACAGGGTAAGAGTGAGACCTTGCACGCTTCAGTTCAAGGTTAGTTTGGGGCCTTATAACCCTCGTGGCCATCAGATATTGTCTTCCCAGCACACCCACTTGTAACGCCACTGCACATGGCTTGAGATTCTGCACTATTGCAATTGGTACTCATTTTTAATGTTTACATGAACAATAAAATTAATACAATTGAGGTGTTTATCATTGGTTGATGTAGTCGAATAGCATCAGTAGCGTTATGTCTGGGACATAAGTAAATGAGATACATAGATATTCTCATATTTTCATATCATTCTGAAACCACCAAAATGACTAATATCATCGCTTGTTCGGATCCATGGGCTCCGAATTTTGTTCATTATGCTTTACTCCTACGACTTGCATGCTGAACATTTTGGGTCAGTGTAAGAACGTAAGCTTATGACAGTGGCGCGTAGCCAACCGTATTAATTATTCAACATGTTGGAAAGTATGGGGTCACGCCGGAGACATAGATGTGTACTCGTATACAAGGGCGGGTGATCAGACGTTTCATTTGTATTTGTACCGTACTTTTGTATGCAGACTTTTGATTGTCACCTAATATTAATGACTTTGATGTATTCTTGGCGCTCTTCAATCATACTTGTAATATTTCCTATACTAAATTATCATCATTCTTCTGGCCAGTAAATTTTATGCAGATTTGATGAGCATTTTTCTAACAATTCATGGCGTAGTTATTCTTTTGCAACTGTTATATTGAAGTGTTAGCTTCCTGCAGCTATGTACATGTTATGATGTACATGTTATGGGAGAAGCGTCCGAACGACTCCTAAAGTGGTACTCTCGAAACTGGCCTATGGGGGTGCCTAATACGGGAGAGGGGTCTAAGTGGTGTGTCCCCTCCCTCTGAGAAATTTTTTAACGATTTTGTGTCATGAGATGCATTCTGATGCTATATTTGACACTACTTTCAGAAGTATCGGAGAGAGTGAATAATTGTTTTGTTTTTCAAGCCTTCACTTTTCCAGTTTTTATTATTATTTTTATTGTTCCATGAAAAGTGGTATGGCAGATGCCGTACCTGCCGTAGCCGTTCCAACGCCTATGTGGTATAGATTATTCTGACGGATGAACAGAAATAAACATGAAACGTGTCGCAAATAAAGTTGAACGGGCCTGTTGCCCAACCTTAACATTTTCATGTTCTTGAGGGATATATATCTTTACAGAAGTGCTTACTTTTTATGTGTGCTATGTGTGGTTACATTGTCTTTGCCACTATGTGCGTGTTCCAGTCTATTCTTGATACTATATCGTTTCTGATGTAAAAACTTCATAAATACAGAGGTGATATTTTTCTTTTTAGTTCCATCAAAGGAGTACAGTATATGGAAAGTACTTACAATTATATGTTCTTTCGTAATTTGTTAAGTTCTCGTCTGCCAATTGAATAGATAAGCTCTCATGTACAACACTGTGTTGTATATTTTTTTCGCATCCTCGCAATCCTTATTTTGCTCTCTTTACAATCAATGTATTTAATTGATGTGTAGCAAAGGCAGTGGCGGCATTTTGTGGCCACGGCCGTTAGGAGAGGTGACTTGGTAGAGGTAGGAGATCACTGACGACGCAAACAGGTGGTCGGGGAATCACAGTTACAGTAACTCCCCAAGGCTTACAAAATATTGTCCTTTTGTTCAGCCGACTGCAGTGGCCAAGTGGTTAGAGCATCCGACTTGCAGCCGGAAGGTCTAGGGTTCAAATCCTGGCCAGGTCATACCAAAGACTTTAAAAATGGAACCTACTGCCTTTGTGCTTGGTGCTCAGCATAAGCAATGGAGTAGGGAAAACAAACTAGTGAGCCACAACTGGAAAAAAGGCCGTGGTCGTCTCGACTTGAACCAATTGGTTGGAAACTGGGACGTTAAACCTCATCTAACTAACTAACTAACTAATTCATCCCTGCGATTGTTTACACGAGTGTGGATCCAACCCTCTGACATAACATGAAGTTACCGACATAGGAAGAGACTTAAGGGGAAAGGATAAAATAATTGTTAATTTTAGATGGCGTGATGTCCAATGGTGATATATATGAAGAAAAATAGTGAAATATATTATAAAGTTAATAATGTTCATAAGATGGAATGCAAACCGCGACGAATTCCTCAAAGCGCGCCTAAATCCCAATGACAAAACTAACTTTTCATGCTCAGCAACTTCCGAACGAATCTGTTAATCAGAAGGCGAGTATTCTACCTGGTTATTCGTTAAAAAAAATTTCAACTTTTGCTCTGTTCCTTCTATGGGAGTTGTAAGTATTAGCAAATAGCAATACGGGCAACAGTTTGGAAGGTGCGAAATATTTGATAGTTCGTGAATGATTTGTGATCGAAAACTGGACAGTTAGAGAACCATTTGTGATAGACAATGACTTAAATAGATCTAACTCTCGATTGAAAACACAACATACCCCTACAGGAATCTATATCTGAAACGCTTTTGCGGTCATATTAAATCAGTTCAGAATTCTTCGGAAATCGATAGGGAAGGGGGTGAAGGCGTGCCCTTTTTGCCCTCCCCCCGTGTCGGTGACACTAAGGTACGGAGAGACAACCGTAGCATCTGCAAGCAAAACTGCGTGAAAATTTCCATAAGAACTGTCAGTTGTAAAACTCGGTACCGTTGAACAAAGATAGAAAACGATTTTTCGTTCGAACCATACCCCTCGCAGTTAGAGGATAATTGTCTTGGCCAGAAAACTTTCTGGTCATTTAATTTCCATAATAGTGGTCATACAATATGGAGTATGAACAACGCAGAATTTAAGATTTGGCGTTAATAATAAGTTATTTCCACGGCAAAGGTTGCACGCACACTTTACCATTAGACATTTTCAGTTCCCTGTATGCGTTTCTCAATTGCAGTGTGAGTCTGTTTCATTAAATATGGCTTCCGAAAATGCTGTGCATCCTTGAACGCTGTGTTCCCCCATGCACAGCCACAACTTTGCACAAAAACAGTAATGTTAATCAGATCGATGATTAATGTAAATAGATTTCAGACATCACCGACATCAATGAGACTGAAAGCGCCCGGGACACGTGCCCTCCCTTGCCCCCCCCCACCCCCTCTAGCTGCGCTACTGAGAGTTGTCGGACACCTGCATAACTAACAGTCAGTACGGCGGTTTTAGAAAACAATTATTCAAAAGAACAATCCGCTCGACCCCTTTACCTTTGTTGAAAATAAATACATTTTCATCTCATAAAAGACACTGACGACCATTTGGGAGGGGGTTCCTCGAGCTCCTTAACCCTCCCCCCTGCCCTTTTGAGTGCACCACTGTTATGTTTATATAAATAAATTGGTGCAATCGTCAAACTGAATCGGTGATCAGCAGAACTGATTTTCGCAGTGAGTCGAGGTCACCTTGTGTTCTGCAATAATTTTACTCATGAAAATCTTACTTGACGAGCTTTCTTCAAGGCGAAATTGTCAATTGCATCACGGAAATCAAGGCTACGTAAAGTCAGGCCTAACAGTTAACCACTGCACCGATAGATTAATTGGGTGAGCTAGAGGAAATGCCTAACAGTTCAAGCTATGTTCGGTAAAGCTATTAGATTTGCGAGTTTCTGAAGGAGCCAAAATCTAACGTAGTGAAAAGTTCGTAAAACTAACCAATATTTGGTACCGAATATCGTCGTTCGAGAAGATTTTCGTGGGTCCCCGGAACATTTGTACCCTCTGTCCGACCCCCTCTCGGTGGCCCTGTTCCATAATCTCCGCTCCTTGTCCATGTCCGGAGGAAACGCGTTGAATGGTCAGTTTCCATAAATCTTTCCATTGACACGGTACCTAATAAATAGCGCAGAATACATTCACACTTGCCGCGCTTTACAGAAACAGGTACAAAATGATCAATATGTAAAACAAGCTTAAAGGTATAATGTCAGGTATATTTAGTTCGAGAAAAATGAGTTCAACGTTTACTTTTAACCGAGTTAAAGTTTGTGGTATGTCTGATGTGCCAGATGGCAAGGAATTCATAAATAATGAGCCCACAAATTGAAAAAAAGAATTACACTTACAACTATGGTAAAAACTTCGCTAAGCTTCACACTAAGTAGTCTCGCAGACGTGTGCAAGTATCATTTAGTGCAGATTTTGTCTTTCGTCTCGCTTCATGTCCAAAAAAATAAACTTCCGAGTCTTAGTTTTATAGCTGGTAGGGTCTTAGTTTTATAGTTCTTAGTTTTATAGCTAGTAGGGTCTTAGTTTTATAGGTCTTAGTTTTGTAGCTGGTAGGGTCTTAGTTTTATAGGTCTTAGTTTTATAGGTCTTAGTTTTATAGCTAGTAGGGTCTTAGTTTTATAGGTCTTAGTTTTATAGCTAGTAGGGTCTTAGTTTTATAGGTCTTAGTTTTATAGCTAGTAGGGTCTTAGTTTTATAGGTCTTAGTTTTTTAGCTGGTAGGGTCTTAGTTTTATAGGTCTTAGTTTTTTAGCTAGTAGGGTCTTAGTTTTATAGGTCTTTGTTTTATAGCTAGTAGGGTCTTAGTTTTATATGTCTTAGTTTTATAGCTAGTAGGGTCTTAGTTTTATAGGTCTTTGTTTTATAGTTAGTAGGGTCTTAGTTTTATAGGTCTTAGGTCTTAGGTCTTTGTTTTATAGACACCCGCGCTTGTGTGTATATACTCATGAAGGGTCGGAATGTTGCGTGGAGCTTTTTAAGTACGTAGAAACAGGCACTGACAAACTAAAGAATAATCCCAAACCCAAAGAAAAACCCTGACGGATCACGAACACAATGTCAAACAGACTACACATACCATGTAACAAGGAACAAAAGAGTCTTTGTTACTACGGAATGTTGCGTACTTAAGCAAAATATTGGAGATTGCGGAGACAACGAGAAAATAATCGAAAATGACACAGTTCAGTTCGGGTCTTCGGTGAGAGCAGACGTGTCTCGTTTCGCTCTCGTCGTTTTCGCGGGATACTTACCTTTGTTTCGGCCTCCATAAAAGCTGGCCTTGTGGAGAGACCGGTGTAATATTGTGTTTAGGGGAGAGGGGAAGCCTGCGGCCGACTTCGTCCGTTTGCCAAGGTCGACGTTCGGCAGGTGTTGGGGTCCACTTGTTTCAGTGCGGGGGGGGGGGGGGGCGGGTGATAGTTAATTTGTAAATATTGTAAATATTGAGATTGCAAATAGTCCTACGTCATGGGTTTGTTTGGGTTTGGGATTTTTCTTTAGTTTGCCAGTGCCTGTTTCGACGTACTTAAAAAGCTCCTACGTAATTGGCTTGGGTTTGGGGTGGTTTTGTACATAGTTATCACAGACATTGCTTTTTACGTACGTAGAAACGGGCACGAAGAAACAAAGTAGAACTTAAACCTGACCGGACAAAAACATAACTCTGAACTATTTACAGAAATTTGTACATTGCGCTAGCAAACAAAATGTCTGTGCTAACTATGTACAAAACCACCCCAAACCCAAGCCAAGACATTTTGTTTGCTAGCACAAGGTACAGAATTCTGTAAATAGTTCAGAGTTATGTTTTTGTTCGGTCGGGTTTAAGTTCTACTTTGTTTCTTCGTGCCCGTTTCTACGTACGTAAAAAGCACACACGTCGTTTTACCGTGCTCAACTTGTATCACTGTGTGATAGCTGTACTATATATTGCAATTTTGTATAAAACCTCACAGTGTGCTTGTGTTGTAGTTGATAAGTAGGTTTGCTGATGTCCATTTGTTTGCGACCGCGCCTTGTAGGGTAGGACGTTAAACTGCATCCGGTTGTGGAGCTTGTTAAAGCGTGGGGATAATGAGGTTACCCTTTGCCACAGCTGCCTCCGGGGCACCCTTGGGCAAGGTGCGCCTGTATTTTTTGGCCCAGTTTGGTTCAGTTTGAGTTCCCGAGGAGAGTGGACGTTCCTGATCCCCAACCGGGCTCGTTCGATCTCTTCGGGAAGTTTTGTCTGCGTTACATGTAAATAGTTGTGCATAGTGTAAATAGACTGTAAATAGGGATTTAAATGTAACGATTGGCCCCCGTCTCCCCTTGTGCTTGTGGTTGCCTTTGGGCGTGTGTGTTGCCTTCGGGCGTGTTGGTTGCCGTTGGGCGTGTTTCTTGCCTTTGGGTGTGTTGTTTCGAGCTTTTGTTATTGGTCGTTTGTTTTAGGAGCTGGAGTGTTCTCGGTGGTCGAAGGGTTCATCTGGTATTCTTTGCGGTGATAGTGGTTATGTTTTGTTTTGTTTGTGACGGTGTTGTTGGCGTTTGGTTTGTTTGGTTGTTGGCCATATGTGGTTATCCTTTCGCCGGTCTGGCCGTGTCCGTTTTTAGCACGTAAAAAGCCCCCACCGCGCCTTGTTGACTGGGTTAAGCTGTTGTATAATAGTGTAAATAGTCGTGTTATTGTTATTGTTAATGGCTTACCGTCGGACCATTTCCGAGTCCAACGTGGGGTGCGGCAGGGGTGCCCCCTGTCACCTCTACTCTATGTATTGTTTAGTGAATCCCTCGCAAGAGCCCTGTTCAGACTGCATCCGGTTGTGGAGCTTGTTAAAGCGTGGGGATAATGAGGTTACCCTTTGCCACAACTGCCTCCGGTGCTTTTTAAGTGCTGTTGCCTTTGGGCGTGGTGTTGCCTTTGGGTGTGGTGTTGCCTTCGGGCGTAGTGTTGCCTTTGGGGCGTGGTGTTGCCTTCGGGCGTGGTGTTGCCTTCGGGCGTAGTGTTGCCCTTGGGGCTTAGTGTTGCCTTCGGGCGTGGTGTTGCCTTCGGGCATGTTGTTGCCGTGGGGTGTAGAGTTGCCTTCGGGCGTGGTGTTTCCTTTGGGCGTGTGGGCGGAATTTGTTTGGGTGGAATGTGGTTGTGGGGAGTTGTTTTGGGGTTGGCTGCAGTGGCAGTTACTGGAGTTCAGTAGTAACAAAGACTCTTTTGTTTCCTGTTGCACGGTATGTATAGTGTTGTTTAGTATTTGTGTTGGTGACCCGTCATGGTTTTGTTTGGGTTTGGGATTCTTTAGTTTGCCAGTGCCTGTTTCTACGTACTTAAAAAGCTCTGTTCAGACCATTTCACATACCCGGTGGAGCCGAGAAGTCAAGTGCCTCCAGTATGCAGATGACGTCACATGCGTAGTCTCTGACCTAGCCTCCTTCAGGGCCCTTAGTGGCATGCTGTCTACTTTTCAAAGAGCGACAGGTGCCAGACTGATCTCCAACAAGACCAAAGGACTGCGTCTAGGTAAGTGGCGGTCGAAACAACTGCCCTTCGCGGCATCATGGGTTGATGGCGCCATGAAAATCAACGGCATATGGTTTGGTTATGGCTCGCCTGAGTCACTTACTTGGAATGAGAAAGTGGACCTGGTGAAGGCTAGGTTGACGGACTTCGGCGATCGTTACATTAGTCTGTTGGGGAAGGTGACAGTAGTCAATCGTTTCGTTTACCCCCTCTTGTGGTATCCAGGCACTGTTCTGGCTGCTCCAGAGGGTGTCCTGGTGCGACTCGAGAGGGCCGTGTTTAGTTTTCTATGGTCAGGGAAGTCGGAGCTGGTCAGAAGAAAGGTGGTGTATCAGGACCCTAGGTGTGGGGGATTGGGCCTCATGCACTTTCCCTCGAAGCTCCGTTTTCTCCTGACCAAGTGTGTTTTTTGTGCCGTTGACAGTGAGCTGCCTTTTGCCTACTTTGTCCGTTATTGGGGGGATTAACGTTCCGCTGGTTCTTTCCTTCGATGTTTAGCAAGTGTACCTCACAGTTGGAGGCCCACGAAGGCATACTGTCAGATGAGGGACACTTTCCGTATCATGTCAACTGTTGGGGACGTTTCGCAGTCCAGTGCGGGGGACTTGTACCGGGCCATTTTTGATGACCTGGTTGGTCGGGTCCAACCCAACGACTATGCGTCAGGGCCGGAAGTGTGGCGTGTGGTTCACAGCAGGTCACTCGATCACCGCCGGCGAGACCTGCTGTGGCGGATCGCACACGACGCCATCGTAACGAATCTCAAGCGCCTTCGGTGGCGTCTTGGAGATGGCATTTGCCCCCGCACTGGATGCACAAGGTGGGAGAGTGTGCCCCATGTGTTTTGGCAGTGTGGCTCTGTGGCCCTCCTCTGGGAGTGGTTTCAAGTCCTGGCTGATCGCCTCACGTTTTGTAACACCTGGGCGGTCAGCCAGGACTACGCTTTGTATGGTCTGTCACCCCCGCCATGCAATACAAGTGTTCGCGGGATACTTACCTTTGTTTCGGCCTCCATAAAGCTGGCCTTGTGGAGAGACCGGTGTAATATTGTGTTTAGGGGAGAGGGGAAGCCTGCGGACGTCGTCCTGGCGTCGGTTAGGACGGAAATTAAGCTTAGGGTGGAGGCCGACTTCGTCCGTTTGCCAAGGTCGACGTTCGGCAGGTGTTGGGGCCCACTTGTTTTGGTGCGGGCGGGCCGGGTGATAGTTAATTTGTAAATATTATGATTGTAGGACGTTAAACTGCATCCGGTTGTGGAGTTTCTTTGTTTAAACGTGGGAGTAATGAGGTTACCCTTTGCCACAATTGCCTCCGGGGCACCCTTGGGCAAGGTGCACCTGTATTTGCCCCGGTGTTTTTTAAGTGCTGTTGCCTTAGGGCGTAGTGTTGCCTTAAGGTGTAGTGTTGCCTTCGGGCGTGGTGTTGCCTTCGGGCGTGGTGTTGCCTTCGGGCGTGGTGTTGCCTTCGGGCGTGGTGTTGCCTTCGGGCGTGGTGTTGCCTTCGGGCTTGGTGTTGCCTTCGGGCGTGGTGTTGCCTTCGGGCGTGGTGTTGCCCTCGGGCGTGGTGTTGCCTTCGGGCGTTGTGTTGCCTTCGGGCGTGGTGTTGCCTTCGGGCTTGGTGTTGCCTTCGGGCGTGGTGTTGCCTTTGGGTGTGTGGTGGATTTGGGTGTGTGGTCTTTGTGGGACTTTGGTTTGGGTTGTTTGTGGTGGTTGGGATGGGGTCTTCTTTTTGGGTTGGCTGCGGTGGCGGTGCTGGATCTCAGTAGTTCTATTACTGTAATGAACATAATTTTCTGTTTGATTTAATTGCTTGTAAATAGTTTGCATTTATGTTTCTGCCCGATCCGGTTTGAGTTTTTGTTTGTATTTGCCGTTTCGATGCACTTAAAAAGCATTTGTAAATATTATGATTGTAGATGGCCTGTAATTTGTAAATAGGACTGTGTTTGTACATAGGTGGCTTGTGAGGTACTTAAGTTGTAAATATGTTGTAAATATGTATATATGTGTATATATATATATATGTAAGGTCAAAGTACTGCGTAGCACTTATGAAGTAGGTAGGTAAAAATGAAGTAGTAAATAGTGCTAAAAGTTTGTGAAAAATTCCACGACGTTTCGGGTTTAAACCCTTCATCAGGTGGCAAAAATGCAACTGATCGTTGACACGGCCAAACGTACAATTTAAAAAAAATACACAATAAAATTGGGCACGGTAAACCTCGGCTAGGAAAACAGACAGTGTTAAGTGGTTACCACAAGTCAAAAAAATGCAGGAATTGCTGCGTTATAACAGTTCAAGTCTAACGTTCAGACCATGTGGGGACAGGGTTCCAAGTTTCATGATTAGGCGGTTTTCGGCAGCTAGGCGGTCATGATCGGAACCTCGACACGAGATAGCCGCCGAAACCATCAAGTCACGGATCGAGCATGTTGACGGGGGATTAACATGCTCGATCCGTGACTTGATGGTTTCGGCGGCTATCTCGTGTCGAGGTTCCGATCATGACCGCCTAGCTGCCGAAAACCGCCTAATCATGAAACTTGGAACCCTGTCCCCACATGGTCTGAACGTTAGACTTGAACTGTTATAACGCAGCAATTCCTGCATTTTTTTGACTTGTGGTAACCACTTAACACTGTCTGTTTTCCTAGCCGAGGTTTACCGTGCCCAATTTTATTGTGTATTTTTTTTAAATTGTACGTTTGGCCGTGTCAACGATCAGTTGCATTTTTGCCACCTGATGAAGGGTTTAAACCCGAAACGTCGTGGAATTTTTCACAAACTTTTAGCACTATTTACTACTTCATTTTTACCTATATATATATGTATATATATATATATAATATATATGTGTGTGTGTATGTAAATATCTGTACATATAGTTCTATTACTGTAATGGGCGTGGTTTTCTGTTTGATTTAGTTGTTTGTAAATAGTTTGCATTTGTGTTTCTGCCCGGTCCGGTTTGAGTTTTTGTTTTTGTTTGTATGTGCCGATTGTAGATGGCCTGTAATTTGTAAATTGGACTGTGTTTGTACATAGGTGGCTTGTGAGGTACTTAAGTTACATGTTGTAAATATGTATATATGTGTATGTAAATATCTGTACATATAGTTCTATTACTGTAATGAACATAATTTTCTGTTTGATTTAGTTGTTTGTAAATAGTTTGCATTTATGTTTCTGCCCGATCCGGTTTGAGTTTCTGTTTTTGTTTGTATGTGCCGTTTCGATGCACGTAAAAAGCACACCGCGCCTTGTTTCTGTGTTACTTGTGTGTTTCTTACTTCATCCTAATTTTTGTCCTTTGTAAACTAGTTCTGAGGTTTTTTTTTTTTCAGTTTTTGTTCGCGTGGCCTCGAGCCACACAAACTGCTGCTATGCCCGGAGGTCGGGATAGCACAATTGTTAAGTTGGAGTTTTCGTCTGGGGTGAGTGTCCCTCCCCCACAGGCGTTTACTGTGTTAAAAGACAATGGTGTCGAAATCGGAGAAATTGAGATGTAGTAGGCGCTTGAGGCCCGCAACACGTATGACCTTAAGTTTAAGTCTGATGCTGCCCGTGTTAAGGGTGTGTCATGCCTGAAGGGGGTAGAGGGGCTCACTGTCACCCCATATGATGGCTCTGTGGCGGTAACGGTGCTTTACCTTCCCTTCGAGGTCGATCAGCGCCTGGTTGCGAGGGTTCTTAGTCAGTACGGAACTGTCTCTGAAATGCGGTGGTGTAAATATACTGGGGGTGAGTTGAAAGGTATTTTTAATGGCAAGAGACAGTTCTGGACATTCCATCGTTACTCTTCATAGGGGGTTCCAAGGCCCACATTAGGTACTTTTGCCAGCCCCGTACCTGTTTTAGATGTGGAGAGGAGGGGCACGAAGCCAAGTCGTGTCCCAACAGACATTGTGGGAAATGTTTGCAGTTGGGGCACGGCAAGGCAGTGTGTCCTAACGAGGTACGGTGTAACCTCTGTGGGGAGGAGGGACGTGTTTGGTGCCTGCCCCGCATCGTACTCTGCTCATGTCAGTGCCGATGTGGGGTCGGAACCTGAACCCTCGCAAACAGGCCCACAGTATTCGACCCAGGAATTAGAGGAGGCGGCACTTGAGGTGGAGCAGGACTTCCTCGCCTCCAAGCAGGTTGAGGGGGGTACTGCGACTCCTGAGGCAGACTCTCCAGAGTCTCCGCCATCCTTGGCAGCGGCACCTGGTCAGGTTGAAATAATGACAGTAGAGGAGGACCTCGATCTGTCCTCAGACTCGGCGATGTCGGATGGCGGGGAGCGTGCCTCAGAGCCTCCTCCAAAGGATCCACCATCGGTTGGTTTGATTTGTGCGAGGGGGAGGGGCCAGAGTCTGCACTAAAGAGGTCGGCCTCGGGCGAGGTGTCAGACCAGGGAATGTGTCACTCTGGGACGCCCGTACCGAGACCAAGGTTAAAAAAGATTAGATCCCAGCAGGAGTATTTAGTTTGATTGGTTTTGCCTTTTGTTCACGCTGGTCCCAGTTTTCTTTTGGGGTTTCTGTTCTGTTCGTGTCAGTATACATGCTTGCACAGTTATGTTTGAAAGCTCAGTGTATGTGGGTTTGCCTTTGGTAGGGGGTTGGCCACATGGAAATTTTATGTAAACAGTTTTGCTTTTGTGAGATTGTAAATAGCCCTATGTGATAAGTTTGGGTTCCGGGTGTTGTTTTATATTGCTGACACAGAAATGTTGTTTAGTAGGAGAATTCTGTAAATAGTTTGCGGTTATGTTTTTGTCTGGCCCAGTTTGAGTTCGCCTTTGTTTCGCCGTGCCAGTTTCTATGTACGTAAAAATGAAAAGAAATGGTGAGATTTGTGATGCTTCTACTTTTTTGTGACTTCAACTTATGTTTGCAGTGAGTCCCTTCACACATATTTGGCCACCTTGTAGGCCTGCTGCTGCCCCATGCAGGTTTCGACACTTTTTTTTCGTTACTTGTCCATTGGGCTAGCTGTTGCCTTAGTCTACTTATCCGCATGAATATCTACTTGTCCACTTTTAATATGCCCTTCAAACTCATTTGTGATGGGGGGGGGGGGGACCGCAAGGGTACATGCCTTTCAAGCTATGATATTGAACAGTGTTCTCGCCCAAGTAACTTTTTACGTGTCCCAGACTGTCGGGTGGGGGATTTGTGAAAGCCTGCCCCATATACGAAAAAAATCATATACGGTACCTTTCATTATGAAATATGTGTCATCAGACAACCTTGATAATTGCATGTGTTGGCTGATAATGGTGATGACGTAGCAAGTGCTCATCTGACAGTGATATAGCCACTACAATTGATCTCTTCTTACATTGTCATTCAAACAACCATGGTGAATAAAAGTAATCTTCCTCTTTCCTCAACAAATTAAACCACAGATTTTCATTGGAATCACATTTACCTGTAAATATTGCTTTTAACTTCAAGCTACGTGGTCTCCAGAATTTCTTATAGTTTGAAATGATATTGCTAGCTTTACTGTTACAACAATAACTACAAGATGAAACTCACAAGATAACAAAGAGATGGGCATTATCTTGACATTCCACTTTTCATTCGTTATAGTATTAGCTTTTTAAGTACGTAGAAACAGGCACTGACAAACTAAAGGATAATCCCAAACCCAAAGTATTACCGTTATAGTATTACCGATGTATTCATAGGATGGTCAGGCAGCGTCCATGATGCAAGGATTCTTTCAAACTCAGATATATTCATGAGAGGACAAGAGGGCACACTTTTGCTGAATTTCTTCAGCTGTTCATCCAAGCATTCGGACACGACAGACAGTGTTTCTTACATACGGGTGTTCTTTGTCCTCTTACGACAATCTTTAAAAGATAAAAAGTGCAATAGCTTATCTTAGTTCTCTCAACTTGTGTTACAGATGCATTTGTTGACCTCTCCCAAAAGCAGAGTTGCCCTGGAAATACCAGGGTGGTATTTTCCACCCGCGAAATATTATCCACAAGTGGACAATATTGGGAAATATTATTAAAATAAAAATTGCACGTTGACTTTTATCATTTTACTTGAATTTATTATACACCAAGAACCTGATCTCTCCGGGGTGTTTTAATGATAATGTTTGAAAGCAACAAAAGACACATGAATTCATTCAAGCATGTGCCTGCACTTTCATGGCCAATTTTAACAGTTGTTAACAGATATGCTTGTCCAAAGACGGAAATAGATCACAGATATGCTTGTCCAAAGACGGAAATAGATCACTTGATTAGGGTGTGGAGAAGGGGTGGATTAGTACCACCATTGTGAGCTGAAAAATCCATGGGCTACACAAATCTGGAGCAACCACCCAGTGCAGTATTGGCATAATTGCACAGCCCTGTCTTCAACCATCACTTCAGGTGGTGTTCTTCAACTGAGAGCGGAGGAATTATTTCAGCACACAGATCCTTCTCTCATTCTGGGCTTTCTGAAGGAAAGTGACCTGTATAGAAATTTTTGACATGAATCCCGCATTTGCCTAGACTTTGTTGAATTTTACCCTCTCTTTACTTTTTTTTCAGTTGAATTTTAACTCCCTCTTCTAGCTGACACTATATAACACATTCGTGTTGGTGTTCGTTAAACACCATCTAACTGACTGACCGCGGAGGGTGTTTACAGTTGTAGAACTGCTAAATTCATTTTTCAATTTGTTGGACATACATTTTTTAAGGCACGAAGGTACATATCTTCTAAACCAATAGGTGCCGGAAACAAAATTCTACATGCATGATCTTTATTTTGTTTGGTGGGACATGGATTTCCCATTTTGTCAAGTGCTACGGAAACATTACCTTGCTTAACTCCTCTCTTGTTGATGTTTCACACCAAAGCTGATACCTTGTCGATATATGTTTACCTATCATGGGTACCAGATTCATGTACTTTGTTGGCTTCAGACAATAATGTCCTCAACTTCAAGAGAGGCCCGTTTTGAACAGACCGTTCAACACCATGCATAATACACAAGACTACATTATTGGTAGGAATACAGGGGAGCAGAGCTGTCATGATGTTGTGTTTACCACAAGTTTCAGGTCAGTACGCAACCCTGAGACTTGTGATATTAATCCCTTTTCATCAATAGATATGTTAACACGTATGTTCCATCCAAATTTGAATTTTGTCCAAGATTTCCACTACCATCAAGAACTGCTTCTAAAAACATCTCATCTCCACAAAGATAGAAAATATGTCCACCTCGTGTTTTGTCAGAGAGAAATTGTTAAAGCCACGGAATACAGTTTTCTCTTGAATCGTTTTCTTAGGGTATGGTTTCAGGAAATACTTCCTTTCCAGGAGAAATGTGGGCTGGGGTTGTAGAATATGCCCACGGTATTTCCCGCCTGTCGTAAGAGGCGACTAAAGGGAAGGACTTACACCGTATTTAAACTTTGTTTGACACAATATAACACATTTGTGTTGGTGTGTCGTTAAATTTCATCTAACTACCTAACCCAGGAGAAAATCCCTACTATAACCCAAAAGGCCCTATTGAATGGGATCCCATTGGATTCTTAGCTTACAATAGTTTGTAAGCTTATGCAGCCGTATTCACCTTTTGGACACCTGTGACGTCATCAAAAAGTAAAATACATAAGAAATCGCGGATTCTCGCTTTACACCCTTAGGATATAGTAACATTACGACAGTACGTAAAATAGTACCAAGTTTGTACTTATTTGTACATAATTATGCAACTCTTCATACAACTTTTCATAGCATATTAGTAACAAATCAGTACAATATGTGAATACAAATGCAAAAAAAGAACTTATAGCGGAGATCGCGACCAAAATCAAAACAAAATGTACCGTTCGGTAAACTGGCACTTCGTGGTTACCATAGAAATAAAAGTGAGAGAGAATGCTGAAGCAATGCATCCATGCATGTTTAACCGGTGAAGCCACGAAAATTGTGAGAGCGCTTTCGTTGTACGGCAAAAGACGGGTTGATTGGTGTGTCTCCGTACGTACAGTGTGCATTCTGCTGCAGAAGTTATAGCTTATTTTATCCGTTTTTCGAAAGATCAGGAGTAATTTTCACAACAGAAATCAGACATGGTGCCTTAAGTATTTTGTTTTATACTCCTAACTTTAAACTTGTAATTTCTTAGCCAATACTTGGGGTAAAAGAAATGACGTGATATTTGTATTACGCGCAGGTGCTGTTGCCTTCCAGCGTAGCCATTTCAATGGCTTCAGTCCAGATCGGCAGACGTCATTCTCCCTTACTTTTATTTCTATGGTAGTCACCTAATTTCGGTCGAAGGTTTTGCGTCGAACACCACACACTTGACTCGATTTTGTTACACATTTCTTCTCATAATCAGATTTTGGTTCCATAATCTGAAAATTCCTTTTGACACCTTCGACATCGACAACTCGTACATTATGTATGGCCGTAAAATCGAGCCCCATTTCCATAAAATTGCTAAAATAGTACTACGAATTAGCACACATTTGAATCAAATTCGGCAATTCGTACTGATCGCCAAATGATTATCCAATGAGAGCTCAGAATCTGGAGTATTCTCTGTCACGTCCGAATAGTAATATATATATTAGAATATAAAACGTGACCATAACATGTGCTATTGTAAGCCTAGCAGCCTATGGCTTTTGATATTAAATGCTGTTGAACGGGTTTCAACATGGATTTTGGAACAGTGTTAATATGACCTGATGGGTTGAAATAGGATGCAATTGGGATTGAAAGGGTTTAATGGGACATACTCATGCCGTGGGTCTTAAAAGGTTCCATCTAATAGGTCCACCTAAATGGCTCACAGCGGTCCCTACCAACGTGACCCAGCGGGTCGAATGGGACCTAACGGGTCACCTCCAACAGAATGCAATTGATCCCTTCCAATGGGTCGTCTCTTCCAATTGGTCGAACAGGTTCCTTACAGCGGGTCTCAGTCGGTCTCTTCCAGTGGGACATATTTCAATGGGTCCCAGCAGGGCCCTTTGAACAGTGGGTTCCTTCCAATGGGTTCCAATAGGTGCCCATCGAATCCTGTCCACTGGCTCAATGCAATCCAGTCGGTTCCCAACATTTGGTCACTAACCAGCTCCAATGAAACCAAGTCATTTTACAAATTATCTAGTGTGTATTTTTATTATCAAATTACACGAATGAATACAAAAGCTGGTTTGCAACAACATGAGGCAAGCAAGAACAGCAAAGGTACACAGTATTCAATAAGTCAAAGTTACTTGAAACAAAAAGTCTGAATGGTAACAATATTAAGTAAGGTGCACAGTAAATGTGCACAGTAAATGTGAGTAACAAATTGGAAAATGTTTTACTATTAACTACATACATGAATGTTATGTTTTGCATGAAGGAATGCCCATAACAAAGTAAGGGTTTGCTAACCCACAGTGAAGTCTGGATGGCAACGCTATAAAGGCATATAGCTCATAAGTGAACTACTCATAGACGTATATAAAAACAAGTAAATTGAAAGTTGGCCATAATTGAAAGTTGGCATATAAGTGAATGGTAAATTTTGTATGATTGTCCATGATAAGTTTTTCAACAACCCTCATTGGAAAGAAGTGATAGCACACTATTCAATAAATCAAAGTTACTTGAAAGAAAAAATCTGGATGGCAACAATATAAAGATGCACAACAAATGTGAGTAACAAATTGGAAAATTTTTCGCTATTCACTGCATCCATGGATGTTACGTTTTGTATGAAGGAATTTCCGTAACAAAGTAAGCTGTCGCTTACCCACAGTGAAGTCTGGATGGCAACACTATAAAAGCATATAGATCATAATTGAACTACTGATAAGAAGTATAAAAACAAACAAAACAGCCATAAACAGATGTTGTAAAATTCCACTATCAGCTGTAAATGAATGCTAAATTTTGTATGATTTCCCATGATAAAACTTTTTAAACAACCCCCAGTTAAGTCTGGAAGGCAACAATATCAAGGCAAAGAACATGTGTGATTTTTGATAAGATCTATAAAATTGAATTGGGCAATATAGTGAAAAGTTACTAATATTGTAAAAAAATTAGTAAAGCGATTAGTAAAACAAATCTTAGAAAACAAGCAAAAATAATCAGTGAGCAATAGAAAGATGTTGTAATGTTCCAATGTATGTCTCGTTTTATATGAAAGATTGGGCCTTAAAAGAAAAAACTGTGCATTAACAAGTAAGGTTTTGCAAACCAGCAGTGAAGTTTGGATGCCAAAAATATGAATTACATATGTTAGCAACTTGTAAAAGCATGATTGTAGCATTTTCCAGAAATTTCCAGTAAAAAATTAGGTTTTGAGATCACAATTAACATAATTATATTTGATTGTTACACACATTTTTCAATCAAATCACTTATTTTAAAGATTTTGATTCACTTTAAAAATCGCATTGGGCAATTTTTATTGTCCCGGTCGCTGAGTATTTTCGGTGGATGGTGGGTGCACTTGGGTACTTTGAAGCCAAACTCAAAATATATATTTTGCAGGCAATGAAAAACGATGACCATCCGTCTAACCCCCACTGTCATACGTTGTTCCATCGCAGAGATAAAAAAAAAATAATGAAGTCTATTCATTTAACCATGAAACACCTACTGGGTACTAAATCGTGATGTCATAGGTTCACCAGCACTGAGATTGCATAACGTGTTTCATTGTCTTTTCCTTCACGGAAAAGCCTGTTACTCGAGGTGGAAACGAAAACTACGATTGAATATTTATATGAAAGTAACTGATAGCCTAGCACAGTAAGTTGTTACTTTCACCTGTATATTTTTAGGTTAAAGTAATCAGTGTTACAATTTGAAAGTAAAACAAAAGGTATTCACAGTTGTGAAGGTTTGACATCACAGGTAATTGCACAACGACTGGTGTTTCATGAACAAAATGAGTAAACCTATAAAAGGGGGTTGGACCGATGATTATCATTTTTGATTCCTTGCCGAAGGCAGGCAAGGAATCTATGCGATGGTGATGTCGTGTGTGTGTGTGTGTGTGTGTGTGTGCGTATGTGACGGCTTAGCTTGTTTACACGATATCTCAAGAAGGGAAAGTTGGACAGTTCTCAAACTTGGTACATAGATGGCCCATATTGAGAGGAAGAACCCTATTGTTTTTGGTGGAGGTCAAAGGTCATCTGGGGTCACTGGGGGTCAAAATCTGAAAACCTTGTTTACACAATATCTCAAGTTAGAAAGCTTGGATAGATTCCATGCTTGGTATGTAGATGCGTTGTGGTGAGAGGAAGAACCCTATTGTTTTTGGTGGAGGTCAAAGGTCATCTGGGGTCACCGGGGGTCAAAATCTGAAAACCTTGTTTACACAATATCTCAAGTTAGAAAGCTTGGATAGATTTCATGCTTGGTATGTAGATGCGTTGTGGTGAGAGGAAGAACCCTATTGTTTTTGGTGGAGGTCAAAGGTCACCTTGGGTCACTGGGGGGCAAAATCTGAAAACCTTGTTTACACGATATCTCAAGTTAGAAAGCTTGGATAGATTTCATGCTTGGTATGTAGATACGTTGTGGTGAGAGGAAGAACCCTATCATTTTTGGTGGAGGTCAAAGGTCATCTGGGGTTACCAGGGGTCAAAATCTGAAAACCTTGTTTACACGATATCTCAAGTTAGAAAGCTTGGATAGATTTCATGCTTGGTATGTAGATGCATTGTGGTGAGAGGAAGAACCCTATTGTTTTTGGTGGAGGTCAAAGGTCATATGGGGTCACCGGGGGTCAAAATCTGAAAACCTTGTTTACACGATATCTCAAGTTAGAAAGCTTGGATAGATGTCATGCTTGGTATGTAGATGCGTTGTGGTGAGAGGAAGAACCCTATTGTTTTTGGTGGAGGTCAAAGGTCACTGGGGGTCAAAATCTGAAAACCTTGTTTACACGATATCTCAAGTTAGAAAGCTTGGATAGATTTCATGCTTGGTATGTAGATGTGTTATGGTGAGAGGAAGAACCCTATTGTTTTTGGTGGAGGTCAAAGGTCATATGGGGTCACCGGGGGTCAAAGTCTGAAAACCTGGTTTACATGATATTTCAAGGTAGGAAGCTTGGATAGATTTCATACCAAGTATGTGGATGTGGTATGGTGAGAGGAAGATTTCTGCCATTTTTGGTGGAGGTCAAAGGTCGTCTGGGATCACCAGGGGTCAAACTCTGAAAACCTTTTTTATACCATATCGCAAGGTAGGAAGCTTGGATTGATTTCATATTAAGTATGTGGATGCGTTATGGTGCGAGGAAGAAGCGTATAGTTTTTGGTGGAGGTCAAAGGTCATTTGGGGTCACCAGGGGTCAAAGTCTGAAAACCTTGTTTACACAGTCTCAAGGTAGGAAGCTTGGATAGATTTCATACTAAGTATGTGGATGTGTTATGGTGCGAGGAAAAACCCTATTGTTTTTTGTGGAGGTCACAAGCCATTTGAGGTCACCAGAGGTCAAAAACTGAAACTTTGTAAACATGTCATTACAAGGGAGGAAGCACAGATAAATCCCTTCTCATACGTTTTATTTATTTATTTTTTTCATTTTTTTGTGGTTGTTCAAGTTTCGGTTTAAAGGTCATGTGACATGAGCTGATGTGAGCAGGGGTCAAATTGTGACCACATCATAAAAAATGATGTAGAAGAGAAGTATAAATTTGATGGATGAACCTCAGTGTAACAAAGCACCCCCTTTCGGCAAGGAATCACCAAGCCATCACCAAGCCTTTTGGCTTTCTGGTTCATTCTGCTTTTGTGATCTGATCTGTAAACGATTAGTCAGGAACAATCTTGTTATGTTGCAGCAGATGGATCGGTTCAGATTGTGCCTGTCTTGACTGTATTTAGATGAGAAGTTTATCAAGATACTTATCAAGCTCTTGTCAGGAAGGAATGGTTACTAGCCTTTGATTGCATTCAGCTTATTAAGGCTCAGAGGAGACCGTGCTTCTCTTTGATCCTTGAAGCGAGGACAGACTTTTCCTTCGACAGACCTGTTCTTCAAAACATTAATTCACCCAAATACTCACTGACAAATTCTTCACAAATAAGGAATTGGTCTTCTGGGCCTCTGCAATATCCCATTGCAACTACGATATGAAGATGTCCGTACTAATGCACACCTACAAGAACACAGGGTGGGTAGGCTGGGGGTGAACAATATTGTATGGGAGGATAAGATTCTTGAATTATTTTGAAGTTACTGAACTCTCCAAGCAATCTTGCGGAGATAAAAAAAAATCCAACTTTGGAAGATTAAACATATTATGCGCCACTGAGTCCTACAGTTTTTCAAGAAAATATATAAACATGGTAAGAAGCGTAAAACAAAGGTACTAGAAAAGACGTATAAAAGTTAAGAAGATTAAGAAAAAGCAAATCTGAATGTGAAAATGATATAGGGACGACAGTAGAGGCCGGTTCATACTTCCAGATTTCTCGCGCGATAAAGCGATCAATAACCATACATGGTCAAAATATCTTTGCCGCCAGTTCGATTCGCGGTCATTGCTTAGAGTTGAACATTGTTCAACTTTTCTCGCAAGCCCTCGAGATATCGGAAAGGAAACGGCTTCTGATTGGTTGCTTGGTAGGTGAACAACCTTTTGAAACGAGCCCACGATCCTACGCGACAACAATGGTGGACCTTTCCAGACACCGGCTCATTACATGTATTCGGGTTCCGTGCGACTATCGGCGGCCTGATTGTGACAGTGAGAGTTGTCGGAATGGAGGGAAACAGTTATTGCTTTCCACGAATTAAGACATAAAGGTTAGTAAGGCAGGATTTTCTTGTAATCCCTAAAATTATCACGGTAATCAATAGTGTACTTTGTCGTAGAGCCGATCAAACCGTCAGGGTTTCCTTTGGGTTTGGGATTATCCTTTAGTTTGTCAGTGCCTGTTTCTACGTACTTAAAAAGCCGATCAAACCGCATACACATATGTACTCTACTTGGCCTTTGCATAGGCAGGTATTGGGAGACTTTGCATTGCATGGCAGTACTGCGAAAGTTGAGCTATGCGAGAAAACAGAAGTATGAATCAAATTTACATCGGCATATCGAGACCCAGCTTACATCCTTAACATAGCTTTATAGCGCGATACTGGAGTATGAACTGGCCTAAAAGGATCCAAAATGCCATTTTGTGCAAAAAGGTCTGTCCTGTAAGAGTTTTTGAACAAATATAATCTTAAGCATACAGTGATATTTGGATTTCTCAAGCAGTAACCGGCTTTATTGCTCAGAGAGTTAATCTCAAGGTGTATTGGATGTACTTTAGTGGTTTGAATGTTTTGGCAAGTCTTGCAAATTCATGTTTTACAGCTTTATTTTCCAGCACGTAAGCTTTTCATAATTCAATATAAAAATTTGAGCATAAAAAATTAGGAAACTTCTTATTCTGCTTTTGTCCTTAACTTGCAGGAAGTGGTTCCAAACTTGAACTGCATGTATTAGGGTGGACAGTATAATTAGGCGCTGTGCACACTGTGCTTTTTAAGTGCATCGAAACGGCACATATAAACAAACTCAAACCGGATCGGACAGGAACATAAAGGCAAAACTATCCACACACCACCAAATCAAACAGAAAATTATGTTCATTACAACAATGGAACCACACACACACACCCACACACTGAAAACAACTCAAATACCCCACAGACCAACCTCCCCCCCCCCCCGCCACCCTAAACCAATAATACTACATACCGCCAACAACCAAAAAAAACAGACACCAACAACTCCCCCCACAAACACCGCCCAGGACACCAAGACCAAATCCCTCGACCAGCGAGGGACACCAGCTCACGTACGGTCCGTCACATTATATGGCCAAAAACCAGAAACCCAACAACACCCTCAAACGAAACCAAAGCCACCAACACCGCCCCCAAGCAGCGACACAAACCCAAAACGAAAGACAACACCAGACCAAACCACCACCACCCAACAACAACCAAAACGCCAGACCAAACAATCATCACAAACTGCCCCAAGGGACCACGAGGGGTCCGGGGCGGGGTCCACCTGCCACGAGGGGTCCGGGGTGGAGTCAACTTACTATATTTACAGTATGTACACTATATACACTATTTACACTTATTTACACAAAAACAAAACCAGCCCCGAAGAGATCGAACGAGCCCGCTGAGGGTTCGGGAACGTCCACTCTCCCCGGGACTCCAAACTGAACAAAACTGGGCCAAAAATACAGGCGCACCTTGCCCAAGGGTGTCCCGGAGGCAGTTGTGGCAAAGGGTAACCTCATTATCTCCACGCTTTAACAAGCTTCACAACCGGATGCAGTTTAACGTCCTACCCAGGACTGTGCACACTAGTAGTCTGTTATCTCCTACCCGACTGCAGTGGCCAAGTGGTTAGAGCATCCGACTTGCAGCCGGAAGGTCTAGGGTTCAAATCGTGGCCGGGTCATACCAAAGACTTCAAAAATGGAACCTAATGCCTTTGTGCTTGGTGCTCTCAACATATAAGCAATGGAGTAGGGAAAACATAAGCCACAACTGGAAAAAAGGCCGTGGTCGTCTCGATATATATATATATATATATATATAATATATATATATATATATATATATATATATATATATATATATATATATATATATATATATATACACATATATATATATATATATATATTATATATATATATATATATATATATATACACATATATATATATATATATAAGGTCAAAGTACTGCGTAGCACTTATGAAGTAGGTAGGTAAAAATGAAGTAGTAAATAGTGCTAAAAGTTTGTGAAAAATTCCACGACGTTTCGGGTTTAAACCCTTCATCAGGTGGCAAAAATGCAACTGATCGTTGACACGGTTGCATTTTTGCCACCTGATGAAGGGTTTAAACCCGAAACGTCGTGGAATTTTTCACAAACTTTTAGCACTTTTTACTACATTTTTACCTATTATATATATATATATATATATATATATATATATATGTATATATATATGGCTGTGGTTGTTTTAACATGGCACATTTTAGAGAGAAAAATGAGAAAATTTAAAATTCAATGTAGGGATTGTATGTACATCAGTGTTTATTAACTTTAGACACAATGTAATTTGTTAAAATGAAAGGATTGGAGCTTAATCTTGCTCTGTTTTTACATTACATTTATGACTATTAGGGAAAAATATGCATTTCGAGTAAAATACAGTGAAATTTGAAACATTGCCTAGCTGGTGTTAGTCTACACAATCTGTATACAACATCCAGGTATTATTAAGCACGCAATATGGCTGAAATAAGCCAAGTTTCTTATACCAAATGTTACAACTTCAGTTTTTATAGCCAGATGAATGAGGAAAATGTACAATTTTTAGGTTTTTGACTTGCAAAAGTTCAACCAAAATCTTCAATAGAAGTTCTATCTATTTGATACTTCATGTGAGTATTCAAACAACTGTAATAACTAACCACACAGCATGATTTCAAAAATCACCTCTGCATGTTAAATTTGAGTATAGACCTTACACTTGTTGCGGACGTTACACATTGTCAACATTCATGTTGCAGAGCTAAAATGCATTGTATCCTTAAAACTTCTTGTGTGTCAGTAAAATTTTCCACTCAGATAGGTACTTTGTACATATTTTCTGGAGACTGACTGTTTACAGATGTAGCAATTTTACTTTATAATCATTTTCTACTCAATTTTCTTTTTGTAAACTTCAACAGCAACAAACTTAGAACAAAGAATTACACAGAAAAGCCTATTTAAAGATTACAGTGTAAAACCTTTCCATTTAAAATTCAACAAGGTGAGTCATGTTGCGGACGTTACATAATGTCAACATTAAGGTATGCTCCAAAGACCTGTAATGTTTGATAATAATTCAATTTATTTGGAAGTTTATTGTAGTTGTTTGAATCAGTGGCATTCTCTTCATAAGTTACAGACACTTCCTTGCTGTAATGTTATCTTTTTGGGTGGGGTATACACTCGTAGTGGTAGTAAACTTACAAAAATTGTAAACTGCAGTAATGGTAACGGTTTCAGAGTGAACGTTGCATAACTTCATAACAATTTTGTTGAGCTCTTTTACTTTACGTGGTGAAGCATTGTGTATGATGTAATCTACAGATGATGCATACTTTGATGGGGAATCATTTAGGTCTATGCGCTTTACTGATTTTTTCTGTTTGCTGGAGTGTGGTGTATTGTTACAAGAAATACTAGACTGGGCTTCCTTTCTTTTTCTGTCTTTGATTTTTTCTGCAGATTTCTTCTGTCTTGTCATAGCAGCCCTTTTCTTTTGTTTGTACAATCTGTGGTACTCCCGTCTGCTGTTTCCACTAGTCATTTGATTGTCTATGTTTGGCGCACTAGTAGATGGCTCTGCTGCATTTCTCTGTGATGTTTCCTGTAGTTTTTGTCTCTTTCGCTCTCTGTAGTGCCTAACTCTAATGGCTGTATCCTCCTTTTCCTTTTTACGTTTCATTCGTGCTTCTCTTGAAGAATCAAGCTTACTCCTTCTCCTACTTTCCTGTTTGCGCTCCCGGTCTTTTTTCTTATCCAGTTCATGTTTCGTTGGATTTAGTTCCTTTACTTTCCTTCTCCATGTTGTGGAGCGATTAACAGTCTGCGAATCTTTCAGCTTAACCCTCAGCTTCCAATTGTTTTGTCTTTTACCTGACCTCATACTGTTCTCCCTCTAAAACACTACAGAGAAAAAGACACACACACATACAAATTAGGACAATTCATTAAAATCTTGGTGCAATTCCAACACACCTAATTGCTTACAAGTGAGTTTTGAGTTATTTGTGGCATGAATCTTAAATTAGCACAGTCCAGAGCTATGATACATATAACTCATCCACTGTGGATAACTACTTAGAGGTCCCTTAGTATAGTTAAAGCTATACAGTGGTAGATTGATCTTGGTGTAACAAGGAACTTTCAGTAAAAATTCATTGTAAGTACAGTATTTCTCCTGATGGTGTGCACAATACTGTAGCTAAGGTACAATAGTAAATAGGATGTTCAAAATAGTCCATTATCTCAGTAAATAAGCTGTTCCAGTACTCTTGTAACGTGTTGTCAGTGTGTGTGTGGTTCTATTGTTGTAATGAACATAATTTTCTGTTTGATTTGGTGGTGTGTGTTTAGTTTTGCCTTTATGTTCCTGTCCGATCCGGTTTGAGTTTTTGTTTTTTGTTTGTATGTGCCGTTTCGATGCACTTAAAAAGCACTCTTGTAACGTAAGTTCATGAGTATCTGGGACACCCATGAACATACCTCAGGCCAATGATTTTCACAACATGTAACATACTGTACATAGGCCTACAGGTACTGTACTGCAGGCTTACAGCAGTCAATGCATTTTTGTCACTTATATTGGTGTCTGTATGTACCAACAACTATTAAATTTACAATTTCATATCAGCTATGAATACACAACAATAGTTTGTAGCAGACTGCTGTGAATTTACTTGTCCCACACATCAAATAAGTTCTTAGCTATGATTCTACAGTGCATAGGTTTAATGATATGTCAGTACATTTGCTGCTAGGCTACATTGTGAACATGTGGTGAAATTATTTGAGTTGAATACCTCGAGTTCTACATTGAATACTGACAAATAGGCCTGTGTAGTTTGGTTTTGAAGGCCTATACAGTTAATTCTTTGTAACTTGCCTTTATCATGCAGGTTTTTCACAGCTTCTGAGCACATGGTTGGTTACTGGACCAGCAGCCAAGAAATCAGCTACACAAGATATGCTTGCTATTGCCAGATCAAATTTTTGCATAAACACAATATTTCCAAATGAACTTTAAAAATATTCAAAAAGGTTTAACTGTATATTAATTTTTTTTTTTGTATTTTTTCTGCATGCAACTGCACACATAAGTCCTTTTTGTTATTTTCTTAGAGCAAAGAAATGCAAAGCAACGTTTAAGTGGGGGCAGTATCCACATGTAATTTTAGCTTGGTTCTTGATGTATAGCCTAATATACAAGAGGATCTTAGGATGGAAAAGTGAACTTTACAGCCTTCAAAAACTTTGTTTTCCATTCAAAATGTGTCATAAATATTTGTCAACAGTTTCATGTAACGTCCGCAACGAAATGACAATAGTGCTATAGATTATAGGGAATATGTTAAATCCACCTTACTGATGCAGGTATTGAGTAGTTTGGTTTGCCTATGTTTAGAGAACTATTGCTTCTTCAACAAAGATTTTACAATGATACAGCAGTCCAGATTGTTCATGCATGAAAGTGGTCACACTTCATCATGGACCATCTGAAAAATGCAAAACAGAAGGCTTCACCCATTAAATGTATATATCAAAGTCATTTGAATGACTTGAAAATTACATATTTACAAAAGGAGGACTGCATTTTCAAAAAAGGGGTGCAATGGAATCAATTCTACCATAAATCATGATGTTGCACTCTTATTTCCCAAATAATTTCCGTCAACAATTAGGAATGTAACGTCCGCAACATGTATTTCTAGATAATGATGTACCAAAAATGAATGCACAAAAAATCATATTTTTGTTAAACATTATTAACAATGTTTATAAATTTCATACACACAACATCTCACAACACTTCGAACCGACACACTTCGGTTCATTAAAAAGAAACGGTTCATTATCACGGACGAAACATTTACTCCTCCCGGCACTATTTGCAACATCCGTCCCCCTCCCCTGGATTGTGACACGCCTAATGTAGTATATTTATTATGCTGCAATTTGTGTGACAAAGGCAACTATGTCGGTCAGACCGGCACCAAATTTAGGCTGAGGTTTAATAACCACAAGAAAACTGTGCAGGATAAATCAATAAGCTATCCTGTATCAAAACATTTCAGTAGTGAACCTAACCACTCTTTATCTAATTTAAGATGTATTCTACTCGGTTGTAATTACCCGTCTGTCACTCAAAGACTCAAATCCGAAAGCAAGTGGGTAATAAAACTGTCCACACACACCCGTGGCCTAAACAAGGACCTGGGCATCCTAAGCGATTTCCCCTCTGTGATTTATCACCCTCGTCAAGGGGTTTAACCTCATTGCTGTGTCTGTTATTTGTAAATTAAACTTCACTTCACATTTTGCGCTGAAGAAGGACACAGGGGTGTCCGAAATATACGTTATTCTGTTACCGTATCTGTGCTCTCGTATTGTCATCTTTGTGGTGTGTTCTACTTATTATTATTTTTATGTTTCATGGAGCATACGTGGATTTTCTCTTATTATTATTATATATATATATATATATATATATATATATATATATATATATATATATATACACACACATATAATATATATTTATATATAAAACAAGTAGTCAATAGTGCTAAAACTTTGTGAAAATTCCTCGACGTTTCGGGTTTAAACTCTTCATCAGGTGGCAAAAATGCAACTAATTGTTGGCACGGCAAACGTACATTTTAAAAAATACACAATAAAGTTGGGCACGTAAAACCGGCTAGGAAAACGTATGAAGTGGTTACCACAGGTAAAAACAATGCAGGAATTGCTGAGTTATAACAGTTCAAGTCTAACGTTTAGACCCATGTGGGGACAGGGTTCCAAGTTTCATGATGAGACGGGTTTAACCTTGTTTTAGGTAAATTCCCCCATTGCCACCCCCCCCCCCCCCTCCGGCAGCGCTTCCTGTCAATTTCATCTGCCACCTGAAGACACCAGAACCCTCGACTTGGGCTGGCATCGGACGTCTCAAAGTCCTGAACGCCATGAACTCCGCTTCTCGTTCAGCACATCTTGCTTCGAGTGCTCTTTTTAGGTGGGATGAATACTTCCATATTCGTCAGAAATATTACAGTGTACCAGACCTGAAGACATTGTTTGAACACACGGACCCCACTCTCATCTTGGATTTTCTCAAAGAAAGTGGCCTTTACAGGAAATTCTGACATGACAGCCCATTTGCTTTTGTCAAGACTTTAGAATTTTGCCAAATGTTTTAATTCTTGTTTAGTTTTAATTTTACCCTACCTTTACCCTGTTCTATCTAGCTGACACTACATAACACATTCGTGTTGATGTGTCGTTAAATCCAATCTAACTAACTAACTAACTCTTTTTAGGTGGGCGTCGAGGGCTGGTTTTAGTGACGGTGACCTCCTCGGTGGGGGCTTGGCCACCCCTTTGGTCGCTACGTTGGTGGCGGCTGTTGGTGTTGTGGTTGCGGCTGTCGGTGTTGTGGTTGCGGCTGTCAGTGTTGTGGTTGCGGCTGTCTGTCGGTGTTGTGGTTGCGGCTGTCGGTGTTGTGGTTGCGGCTGTCGTGGTGGCTGCTGTGGATGAGGCTCTGCTAGCTCTTCAGGATCCTCATGTTCAGATTCCTGTTCAATGTAAAACAAAAATAGAAATACTTTGGGTTACTGTGAGAATGTTTGAATTGCTCCGTTGTTTTGCTTCTTCATGGGTAGGCAAGGAAAGAGGCCACGTGACATGCTCTCGCACTGTCTTGTAATCTTTTGTACTAGTAGTATGCAGCAAGAAAGGAGGGGGGGGGGGCAGGCTAGAATTTTCGAAGATTATATCGTTCATACACTTCACCAGATACTGCCACACATAAATAACATATACAGCCACACATAAATAACATAGCCTGGGCCCCAAGGAAAGGGTCCGCGTGACATGTTCAGCCACTCGTCTTGTAATATTTTGTATTAGTACTAGGCTGATGCAGCAAGAAGGGGGTGGGGGTCCTGAATTTTCAGAGCCTATACTGTTCATGCACAACTTCATCAGCTACGTAGGCCCTAGCTCCACAGCTACACATGACATGGCATGGGCCCCCGTTTCTTTTTATTTTCATTATTTTTTCTGACTAATCTTGCTTTGTTATAGTTTGATGCCAAAGCAGACTAAGACAAACTTTGTTATCCTAATTTTCCCAAGTTATCTTCCTAGAGTCTACTTTTTTTTGTACTAGGCATAGGTTTTCATACGAACCGACTCGGTATCTTCGAGAAAAGCAGTCCTGAAGGGCTGGCCCCGAGGGCCCCAATCTTCGAACACAAACTATATCTTCGTCACTGGTATCGGAGCCCTCGCCTCTCTGCCTCCGATGGTCATCTTGGTCCATACGAAAAAACAATGTGTGAGCCTTATCCACAGGAAAATTTGGCCTAGGTCTAGGTTCGGTGAAATTAGTGGTAGTCATTTTCTTGCTGTTTGCAGTGCAAGTTACAGAAAGCAAGTGACGCTACACGCACGTTTACAGCTGTACAAATATGCGTGAGATCAGAGGCACGAGGCGGAAACGAACAGAGGTGACACTCTATTTCTATATACCCTGCGCGTTTCAACTGGATTTGTATGTACGGAATCTTGTAACGATTATTTTGGTGTTTGAATGAAAAAAAACGGACCTTCCTTTGAGTTATTAGTTTCGAACATGGGAAGGGTTTTGGGGGGTAGAAGTGTAGATATTAGACATTTCTTGACCTTATTGTGGAAATTACATTTGAAATAGCTCTAAACCGCTTACCCCTGACATTTATTCATCTCTCATGGTGTTTGTTTAGGTTCTAATATATTCAGAAAAAATATGAGTCGGGTGACCCTTTTCTAGGTGCTCGAAAGAGAAAGAAGCCTCTATCCCCAACAATTGATTACCCTTAAAAGAGCCGTTTGTTAATTGGTCATAATGATTCACACTGGATATTCTTCTGCAATGTGCTCCATGATGGACTCGAATGGGTCTGCACCATATCGTTGACGCCACATCTGTTCGTCCAGGTACGCCGGTAACTGTTCTGATCTCATTCCCATACATTTCAACATTCCTGCCTTTGTCTTCGCCCAATAACTTTCGATTGCTTGAGTGTGAACCCCTGTCTGAGGGTCGAAGTGGAGTGAGTGGTTCACTGTATGGTGAGCGAGACCAAGCTGCTGTGAGATGCCGGCATAAGCCCTCCATTGGTCGGAATGAATGACACTTCCTGGACGAACATGTTGAATTATTGGTAAGAGAGTCGCAGCATCCCTGGAATCGACGACCTGCATAAATCCAGTACATTGTGATGTTGATGTATCCACCATTCCGAATACCCATCGCTCCCCGTTGTCTGGAAATCTGCCTCTGTTATACTCCCTCTTGTGTGCAAATAGACTCTCATCGACTTGCACTACGATGCCAGGGCCACCAAGCATGATGGGTGTCCTCATGAGTTTGGATGATGCCGCGTCCCGGATGTACTCGAACATCTGGGCGATTCGTTTTCGACTGAACCCGGTCAATTTCGATGCCTGTCCAACCTGGATGCAGTTGGCCCACAGAAACAGACCCCATACCGACTGCAGTGGCCAAGTGGTTAGGGCATGCGACTTGCAGCCGGAAGGTCTAGGGTTCAAATCCTGGCCGGGTCATACTAAAGACTAAAAAATGGAACCTACTGCCTTTGTGCTTGGTGCTCAGCATAAGCAATGGAGTAGGAAGAACAAGCCAGTGAGCCACAGCTGGAAAAAAGGCCGTGGTCGTCTCGACTTGAACCAATTGGTTGGAAACTGGGACGTTAAACCTCATCTAACTCAACTTAACCCATATCCAGTGGTCAAGCGCACAGTTTCGAGCCATCGAAGAAGCTGCCAGTCCTGATGGAATTGTTGGTGTCACATGAATGACATCGGAACCGCTCCCTGTCGGATGATGAGGAAAACGGTGACAACCTCATGTCTTTGCTACAAGAGCATCTGAGATGTCTTCGAAGCAGGTGTCGCTCTCGTAGAAATTCCCTGTGGTCGGCCATGTCGTTTAACCGATGGTTGCCAATCAGAGATACAATGTCCATTCTGTTTTGTTGCGATACTTGCAATGAGGGTCTCCCAGTTACCTGGTGTTTTATGTAACACTCAATAATAAACTGAACATAAGCAGTTTGTTTCATTATTTTTCCAGTTGCCGCTAATCAAGATTGACAGGTCATTGTTCGCATTAATCCTGTCAGAGGTGCCTCAGACAATGTGTGCCTAAGCCGTTGAGCAATCCGATTAGCGTAGCGTGGGCTCGACCAGTACTTATACCCGTGAAACCAATTGTCTGGCAAACACACAAAGGTCAGTTGATTTGACAGACATGTGAGATTAATGTGCCGATTTCTTAACCTAAAGAATAAAAATTTATCGGTTAAAACTTTATGTAACAGTGCCCATTTTTCTTTTTTTTTTTTTTTTTTTTTTTGCAAAGGGGAATTATGTATATTTCAGGGATATTGACATATATTCAATGTATTGAGAATGTTTGTAACAAGACTCCCAAATATATGCTCAAATATCCCTTTTGAATGTATATTCAGTCCCTCCATTTATTATAAGAGTTGTGGTACATATGGGCAATTCAGTTCGGCAGGGTTATTGAAAAATATTGAGTATGTCGGCAAACAGTAATTATGGATGTATGTAAGTATGTATCGTATGACTAAATATTCCGTCCCTCATATAATTACAAGAGTTTGGTACATATGGGCGTTTTGGCGAGTACGTCGGGAAACGGGAATTATGTATGAGAATGTAAATTTGTGGTTAAATACGACAGGAAATATGTATATTTCGAGGATATTAACAAATTTACATTATGCAGAGAATTTCAGTAAAAGAATCCTTTCCCTTTCGATTTAGTTTCACAATCACACCCTTTTATACATTGTAATTCCTTTTTAATATCATTGGCACACAAAAACATAATATTGGCATTGTCGAAGAAAGTGACTGGTTTTGAGAGACTGTACTTGTCATGACTACACAACTATCAAGCTTGGACATCCAGCACTTCAAATTGTCCATGGTTTTGCATATTCTTGGATGTTTACCTTCAAAATTTGACTGTAACCTGTTGGAAAGGATGTTCGCCGTCAAAATTTGCCTGTAACCTGTTGGAAAGAGAAGAGACTACACTACTTCATTAATTTTTGACAATTTATCGTGGGTTTTGTACTAAGAAGAATAATGTAAGTAGACATATACACGGCCACACAGTGTGTGCCACACAGTGTACGTACACCCATTATACATCCGGTTGTGGAGCTTGTTTAAGCGTGGGGATAATGAGGTTACCCTTTACCACAACTGCCTCCGGGGCACCCTTGGGCAAGGTGCACCTGTATTTGCCCTGTGCTTTTTACGTGTTGTTGCCTTCGGGCGTGAGGTGCCTTCCGGCGTGGTGTTGCCTTCGGGCGAGAAGTTGCCTTTGGCCGAGTTATGTTGCCTTCGAACGTTGTTGCTTTCGGACGTTTGTTGTTGCCTTCGGATGTGTGTTGCTGCCTTCTGGCGTGTGTTGTTTTCCTGTTTGTGAATAGTCTTGTGTGGTGGGTGGGCTAGGGGTGTCGTATATGTTGGCCTTAGAAATTTTGTTTTGCTAGCTTGGTGTAAGGTAACTTTGTAAAAGATTGTCAGTAGTTCATGGTTGTGTTCTTGCCGGTCCGGATTTGGTTCTTCCTGTTTGATGGTGTCCGTTTCTATGCACTTAAAAAGCACTTACCTGGCACAGGAGTATCCCTGATCACGACGGCGGAGCTCCCAGGTGGGACCTGTTCTATTCAGCCAGTCTAGAACGGAACCACTGTCAGGTGGTATCAGTTAAGTCAAAGTTTGTCCCTTGGGGACGTTGTTACTCCTGTCCTGGGTAGGACGTTAAACTGCATCCGGTTGTGGAGCTTATTACAGCGTGGGGAAAATGAGGTTACCCTTTGCCACAACTGCCTCCGGGACACCCTTGGGCAAGGTGCGCCTGTACTTTTGGCCCAGTTTTGTTCAGTTTTTTTGTTTTTGTGTAAATAGTGTATATAGTGTACATACTGTAAATATTGCAAGTTGACTCCACCCCGGACCCCTCGTGGCAGGTGGACCCCGCCCCGGGCCCCTCGTGGCCCCTTGGGGCAGTTTGTGTTGATTGTTTGGTCTGGTGTTTTGGTTTTTTTTTTGGTTGTTGTTGGGTGGTGGTTTGTTCTGGTGTTGTCTTTCGTTGGCGGTATGTAGTAATATTGGTTTAGGGTGGCCGGGGGGAGGTTGGTTTGTGGGGTATTGGGTTGTCAGTGTGTGTGTGGTTCTATTGTTGTAATGAACATACTTTTCTGTTTGATTTGGTGGTGTGTGGATAGTTTTGCGTTTATGTTCCTGTCCGATCCGGTTTGAGTTTTTTTGTTTTTTGTTTGTATGTGCCGTTTCGATGCACTTAAAAAGCTGTTACTCCTTCGGGGAGCAGAACTCCTTCGGGAGTATTGTTTGGTTTTCGCCCCTGGCTCTTCGCCAGAGAGTAAGGGGACTTTTGGAAAAAAGCACACCCATTATATAATAGAATAGTCCAATGTATACAAACCAGCAAGTTATGGGACAAGATCCAAATTATTTTCTGAAAATTATTACGTCATTTTTAGCATTTTTTGAGTATTTTTGAAAGGTGTAAAGAAATATTCAACGCCTTTTTGTGTGAAAAATTTCAATATACAACCCCCCAAAATAGTGGCCTTTGATAGATATTTGTTGGCTTCATTTTGGTAGTTAAATGAAGGCTGTTGGATGTTGCATGACCGAGTTGTTTTCTTTTAAATTGCTGCCTCGATTTGCGTGATTCAGTCGCGCAGCTTACGGGAATGGGATAATTATGCATGCTTGTACCATTAAAGATACACCAATTACATCATCAATTCGTTTTACTAGCATAATGAATCGTTCCCAAATATCCAATATTTTATTAGTGAACAAGAGGTCATGTACAACCAGTTGCTGAGAATTGTTTTTAACAAGCAGTGAACGACAGCCATACTTTTGTTGCTGAAACAGCACTCTTTTACTTACCGTTACATTAGAGTTGGCGCTGCATAATACCTTCACTGAGTAGACAGTTGGAAATAGAACAAAAACAGGGTCAACAAATTTGAACACAAAACCAGTTGAAAATTGGTTTGTGGATCACAATTGCATTTTCTGATTCCTTGACGAAGGCAGGAAAGGAATCTATGCGATAGTGATGTCGCGTGTGCGTGTGTATGTGACGCTTAGCTTGTCAACACGGTATTTCAAGATCGCAATGACTGACACATATCATATTTGTTATATAGATTTGCCATGTTGAGGGGAAGAACCCTATTGTTTTTGGTGCAGGTCAAAGGTCATTTGATAAACTGCGAAAACCTTGTAAACAATATCTCAAGACAGCAGTGACTGACACTTCATATTTTGTATATAGATTTGTCATGGTGACAGGAAGAACCCTATTGTTTTCGGTGAAGGGCAAAGGTCATTTAAGGTCACCAGAGGTAAAAATCGAAAAGCTCGTTAACATATATCGAGATAGCAGTGATAGTCACTTCATATTTGGTATATAGATTTGTCATGATGAAACGAAAACGCTGTATCTTTGGTGGAGGTCAAAGGTCATCTTATGTCACCAAAGGTTAAACGCCGAAAACCTTGTAAATGACTTGTAAACACGATATCTCAAGATAACAATGGCAGGCACTTTTCATATATGGTATGTAGCTTTTTCATGTTAAGAGGAAGAACCCTATTGATTTTGGTGGAGGTCAAAGTTATCTGGGGTCACCGGGAGTCAGAAACTGAAAACTTTGGTTAACACAATATCTCAAGGCAGGAAACTTGGACAGATTTCATAAGTAGTGTGTGATTGCGTTATGGTTAGGAGCCTATTGTTTTTGGGGGAAGCCAAAGGGCATCTGGGTCAGACACTGAAAACTTTGGTTTACACAATATCTCCAGATAGGAAGCTTGGATAGATTTCATACTTGGTACGTGGATGCTTTATAGTCCGAGGGAGAACCCTTTCGTTTTTGGTGGAGGTCAAGGTCGTCTGGTGTCACCAGAGGTCAAACACTGAAAACTTTGTTAACTCGATATCTCAACGTAGGAAGCTTGGATAGATTACATACTTGGTACATGCATGCCTTATGGTGAGAAGAATTATGTTTTTGGTTGACGCCAAAGGTCATCTGGGTCACCTAGACTTCTTAACACAATTTCTCAAGGTAGGAAGCTTGGATTGGTTTCATACTTGATACGTAGATGACTTATGGTGCGAGGAAGAACCTGTTTGGTGGTCAAAGGTCATCTGGGGTCACCAGAGGACAAAAAGCAAAATTTCCCAAGAAGTCCCAAAATCGTCATCTGGGGTCACCAAAGGTCAAAAAATAAAATATCCAAAGAATTCCCAACATTGTCATCTGGGGTCGCAAAAGGCAAAAATCCCAAGTTTCCAAGTTCGTCATCTGGGATCACCAGAGGTCATAATGCAATATTTTCCCTTAACCCTCACTGTGCCATCATGTAGCATGTTTTCAGATGTACTATCTCTGGAATGAAGAGCAGATAGCCGATGGCACAAAGTTTCCCCAAATGACTGCCAAACACCTATGTAGTTTCCACTTACATCATAAATATTAAACTTCGAATTGATTTCCCTCTTTCTAGCCATTATGCTGTACTCACTTGGAAGGGTAGAACTGCATATGGAAAGTTCATGATAGGCCCGGCGTGATATACTCTGAGTGTCTCGTATGTAAATTATCTCATCTCTGAGTAGCTGTTTGTGGTAACTACAATAACTACAATGAGGCTGTTGAATATCAATAACTAATTCTCTTTACCACTTAAATCAGATGTCCTTAATGGTTTGTTTTAAGAGTTATGTCCCTCCTTTTCATCTTTCTGTGGTGCGACTTACTGTGATGTAACTTCCCCTTCGTCATTTCCCACGAGTTTTCCTTTTTGACTCTGTGGGAATTGAATTTGGCTTTCTAGCTCTCGTTTTTCACAGAGCAGTTCATCAGACGAGGATGTCTTCAGGCTGGTGGTGCCTACTTCCAAATCAACCTTACTGTCGTGATATATGTCTCGTCGCTCTGCAAACAACTCATAGAAAGTAACAAAGACAAAATGAACTCTGAGACGCAACTTTGCTGATTTATTGTCTATCATCACTGAACTCACATCTACTTTCATCTACATCATACATGCTTCCTTCCTGGAGGTATGATATGTTTATGAGCAAAGGGCCTTATAGCCTGCCCCCCCGCCAAACAGCATAATTACAGATTCCTTCTCAGGTTTTTGCTTCCACAAACCAACCAGGCAGGTACTGTAGATTTCTACCCCCCTGAACTGAGGTTTTGGATTGTCTAAACGTTAGAGATTCTTCATCAGAATTCAAAGTCAATCACCATTTTGCATGTAAGCCATCTCTCAATAATAAAAAAAAAATTTACAATGAGGGGGCCCATCCATTCCATCCCCCTAGAACCCCAGGGCAATCTATCTGACCAAACCATGGAAATCCTGCTTCCGCTTGTGGGAAGGAATCAATTAAAAGAATAGTGCAACACAAAAGCCTCAAAAGTTTAAAACACATTCAAAGGGAGATGCAAAAAAGGTGGCAACATATCAAGACCATTTTTACGCCAGCAGGTAGGTCTTATAATAGTCAAAGGGTTTCTTAGTATGCTTAAAGTGTCAATACGTCTCATACTTCACTCACCTTGAAGTTCTTTATACAAGTCCTTTTCACTTGGGATGACACCTGTTCCAGCGTTTTAAAGAAGTGTCCTCAAACTTCTGATTTTGTTCATGGGCAGTGACAGTAGGACTTTAAGGTCAACTGCCTCAGCTGGGGTAAGTTCTGGAATAGATTGAACAAAGGAATGGCATTGCATTTTCATTTTCCAAGGACCCCGACGGGAACATGCTTCCTTTTGTATACATTTTCCTAATAAAAGCAAACACCCTTTGTCCAAGTAAATGTCAGATATACACATCATATCAATCATATCACACATTACAGTTACATAATCTTGCATTCTGTTTTGATAAATTTTTACTTTAAGAATTACGTAAAAACATCAAACTGTGTTTGATGTTCCCTAACCCATTGGAAAATACTGCAAATTGTACATACGTAAATTATGAAATGTACACCTATGTACCTGAGGTACTTCTATTGCGAAAATTTTGTGTGTTTACAGACGAGCCTACAATGAAGACCATGCCCCACCACATATCACACCAATGAAATTATAAAGAGCTCTTGGGGCAGTTGGCTCTGTTTTTAACAATGTATTTAGGAACACTGCTAACCAGTTGTACTTCTTGAGTTATTCAATTTTGCTGCTTCAATTGTGCGAGCTGCAATGGAAGGGTTTCTCTTGAGGTAGCTAGCCAAGACTACTACCACATCTTCATCAGAAGCACAAGCATTTTGACTGGATATGACTTCCAGTATCTGAAAGCTCTTTATTGATATAAACTTACAATATCACACAAAAAGTAAGCGTTAGAAGTAGTATATGAAAATTTTCACAGTTTCATGGAGTACCTAATTTAGCTTGCTTTTCTTAGAATTAGCTGGTTTGAAGAAACTGGTAAAACCAGCTTTAAGCATCGGAGCCTGTTTCACTTGATCGTAAAAATTTCCATGCATCAAGACATCAAAACATGGCTTGTTTTGAGGTACCTACTTCCCAGTGGTCCTGGTATGTAGTAAGTGATTAGTAAAATTGTTGCAAGACCTTTCTCCGGTTTTGCTGTGGGTAATTGAGATATGGATTCCTGCTCCTAAACCAGACAGTTGAAATCGAATGAGATCAAACAATCCTTACCGAAAGAAGGTTAACATCTTCGGTCTTATCTTTCCTAGATGCCTCCTTTTTTTTCAAGAACCCTGACACTAGCCTGGCTAGCTGCCACCTCTGGCAGCACAATTGGCAGAAAAGCTCTCCTGGTCTTGACAAGTGTCCTTTTGGTTAGTTAGTTAGTTAGATAATATTTAACGACACACCAACACGAATGTGTTATACAGTGTCAACTAGATAAATTTGTTTCAAGTCCTCCCCTTTAGTCGCCTCTTACGACAGGCGGGGAATACCGTGGGCATATTCTACAACCCCCAGCCCACAGGGGGCCAACCATGAGGGGGGGCTTGCTCGGTTTTGTGACGCCGACAACCCGCCAGTCATGGGATGAGTAGTAACGGTATGTGCGCATTTCATAGGCGAGAGTTGGGGACAAACTACTCGCCACGCACTACCTCCTCACCCCACCTGGATGCAATTTAACGTCATACCCAGGACAAGTGTCCTAGATGCAGCAGTTGATGTGCTGGGTCTCACTTCCAATAAGTAGTTGCTACCTTTTTGTGGTGCTGTATTTCACTTATTTTGGTAAAAGATGCAACCTGACTTCAAAAACTCGTTTTCTGCTTCTATTTTTTTCAATTTTCGTCTATCAGAATTCCATTGCTGAGTTGCTTGCTTTTGAAAGTGTTTTTTCTTGTTCTTGAACAAGCTTGCCTAAGGGATACTGTTTCTGCATTCAACGAGAACAGTTTCTTCTCATTATCTTGAAGCTCATTTCTTTGTTTTGATATTATCTGAAGGAGAGTTTTTACCCTTTTAGTTGATATACTTTGAAAGGTAACAAGGGCTTCCTGTAGTTCTCTCACAATACCAGAGGTTTTATGATAATGACCTTGCAATTTGGCAAATTGCTTATCTAAATGCTCCTTTTCTTTACTTGTGTGGCATAAATTCTTCAAGATAGCCCTATGGGAATGCTGAAGGGCTTCAACTTCCAACTGCGTAATTTTAAGGACAATTGAAATAAAACAAACATCTGCTGCGTCAACCTTGTCATTCCATTCTGAAAGATCCTTCAAATCACTATAGGGATTTATGCAGATATCATTAAAGCTGACCCGGACGGCATGCATACACAAATTTTCTGGTGGTTTTACCCAGATATTATTTTGTTGAATCTAGATGATTTTTCCAGGCGAAAAGGTCAAAAATTCTCCAAAAAGATCCCATACAGTCAGACCATCAAGTGCTGGTTTAACTTCATCAAAGGGTATTTTAAGGGACTCGACTGCCTTTGAATCATTTTGCTGTGTACTCTCCTGACAAGAGTCCACATCCCTAGCCTTAACGTCGTAAAATCCGTCTTCTACCTTTTGGGAGATCACTCCTAACAGTTTTTGCATCAAGGCGAAAAATAATTGACTCCCCCACTGTCAGTTTTAAAGTCTGCTTCACCTTTCTTTTGGATGTCTTTTTGTATTTACCCTTAAAATATCTTTTGTGCTGACCAGATTTGCCTTTGGCATCAAAGCTCTCTCTAGAGTTGGCCATTTTCTTAAAATTCTGGAGTCTTTAAATATTTAATAACTCGAGTTTGAAGGCGAAGAGATACGGTATATCAGGAACTAACAGCATTGACCCAAGTTTCTGACATGATGTTTAAGAGTGTGCAACACCATAAAGTATGAACAGTGTAAAATTTATACATTCCACATTGAAATTGGAGGTAATTGTCTGATTATTTTAAAGCTGATACTCCTTAAATGGCATACACCATAAAAGTATGACGCAAGACAATTTAATGAAGATATTCTACTTGACTAAGAAAGCAATGACTCTTTTAATAGCTTTGAAAGAATTTAGTTGGAAGCTCGACCCAGCAAGTCAGCACCTTCAAGACCACAAGACCATGCCAGGAAGGTAGCCTCCCTAAACAGTGTTCACTTTTGTTCTCCGCCTCACATGATGGGATATTAAAAATGTCTCAGGAAATGAAATTGAAGAAACCCTGGAAGACAGAAAAGTGTGTAAATACAGGAGTTACCTATACAGTTGATAAAGCTTGCAGTGACACATATATGCTGTAATGTGATCTAATGTCCATACTGTGCTTTTTAAGTGCATCGAAACGGCACATACAAACAAAAACTCAAACCGGATCGGGCAGAAACATAAATGCAAACTATTTACAAACAACTAAATCAAACAGAAAATTATGTTCATTACAGTAATAGAACTATATGTACAGATATTTACATACACATATATACATATTTACAACATATTTACAACTTAAGTACCTCACAAACCACATATGTACAAACACAGTCCTATTTACAAATTTACAGTAGTTCCATATTTACAAACAAAATCAATATTTACAAGTCTTTTTTTTACGTGCACAGAGACGGGCACGAAGGAACGAAAACTAATCCCAAGCCAATTACATAGGCCATTACAATCACAATATTTACAAATTAACTATCACCCGGCCCGCCCGCACCGAAACAAGTGGGCCCCAACACCTGCCGAACGTCGACCTTGGCAAACGGACGAAGTCGGCCTCCACCCTCATCTTAATCTCCGTCCTAACCGACGCCAGGACGACGTCCTGGATCTAATGTCCATACTGTACCTGTAGTTCCTGACTGAATGAAAAGCATACTAACTGAAGCAGAAAGTTGCCTTCCTGCTTAACAATCAAACATTCCTTATGATGTAGTGACATAGCACATTGGCATAGGTTGATCACCACACTTTCAGTAGGTGGTATTAGTAATGGCACTGGTGGTAGTAGTAAGGACTGTGTATAAGGAGCTCTAGTCTAGGAAAAACATATTGTTTACTAGGTTATACTGGAAGTTATACAATACATTTTGTCATGCAAATTACCTTCCCAATAAAACTGGTCATTTTTATGCAACAGTGATGTCATAATCACAATCTATGAGGTTGGTCTACTGCTTGTGTAGGCCTAATCAGGGAACTAGTTTGGGGCATTCATCAACAATGACATTGTCATAACACACCATGCCACATGACTACCTCTTCATTGAATCTGGCTACAACCTCATAGAGCTCATACCAAAGACACATGCATTTATGTGTAACAGACCTGCCTGTATGGAGGATAATGTAAAAACAAACTTGAGATTTTCTGTTGAGTATGCAATTGCAGACAATATTTCAATTGACTGGCTGCTGCTGGGGACAGAGACAAGTTATTAATTAGAAAATGATATCCTGTAAACCAGGGTGCATTCCATGCACTCCGATCTGAAGATCTTCAGCCTGGAGTTAGCAGTTTCCTTATGTTTTCTATTGTTTTTCTTGGCGTAAATTCGGCATGGGCCTGACATGGAATGCACTGTGGCCTGTGAAGTACGACTACTAGGTCTAGGGGATATCCATAACTGCATAATTATCTGTGCAACTGCAGGACCAAAGATGAGTAATTTCTTTCAAGGTAATCACTAACACTTTCAGTACAGAATGCATACAATTTTTCTTTTGTAAAGGGGGGTGCTGGGGAGGGGGAGAGGGTAAACTCAGAGATCTTGGTGAAAGGTGTCTTATCTCCTATCTGACAGATCTGTAAAAAAACTGGAACTTTCCAGTCGGCCTATGGGATTGGAGAAACACCCTTACACGCCTAGGCTACTTTCCAAGTGCAGATACCCACTCTGGACGCTGGACAAACACAAGAGGCTTTATATTGCTAGACAGCCGAACCTAGCCTAAGTGTCATTTACTCTTCCCAAATTAACATTAAAAGTTTGAAAAGCATTCTGCCTTCAAGCCAACACACCCAGTGTATGTGTTAGGTTGATATCCCAATTAGAGGCTGAGCTTCCAATATTTTAGCCACCCATCATGATGTAACTGAAAGTGCTAAGCTAGGCCTTAGTACCACGAGCCTACAGTACACCTGTCTTCATCACTTACCCTAAGTTACATGCTACATTGCTAGGCCATGCGTTTATCAATCAGTTCATTTGTAGTCGCATGGGCGCAACACAAACGTTACTGCCTTGTACAGTGTAGATAGTACACAGTCTACTGTATGTAAGTAGGCTATGTGTGATTAACATAACGGCACTACGGTTTTTAGTATCGTGCTACCGGTACGTGTTAGTCTTAAAGGGAAGTATTGCGTTGTCTGGCAGAACTTGCATTGAATCTTCTTTTTTTTTTTTTTTTTTTGATTATCTTCCAAACACAAATCAAGTCTTTCCCAATTTTCCCTGTTCTCACCGGGAAAACCTTCAAAGAAAAACTTAAAACATTGTAAATAAAACAAATATAAATATTAATACAAATTAAACATTAAAAATGCCTTTTTGTTAGGCAACTGTCTGGGGAAAAAGACACCCTTTCCACCTCTCATTAGAAACGCCTTTAAAGAAAAATTACATGTTAGCTTGTTGTAAACACATGACAATGCAAAATACGGTGCCACAAGCCTAGAAAGACAATCACGTTCAAACTTCATTAGTTAAAGAACTACTTCGCTAATCGTTCCTTCCAGTGATAATTTTCGCTTTTTGTGTAATGCCAAAGCCTCTGGGACCTTTTTTAAGGGCGTATTGAAAAGTTTTTTATATCTTTGATTGGGTGAAAACACTTGCCAGTATGAAAGATGTACGAAAAAATTTAGAAAACATTAGGTATTTGCCTGTAAAATGATCGATATGATAATGCATGAATCAACTTCTGTTCTTAACACCTTCACAACAGAAATATCACCAATATTTCCCTCTAATATATAAATAGTAAATGTCAGCCTACTCATTTTCATCTACCCCTAGTATTTCGTAGTCTTCAGACGATGGTGAAGAAGAAACTTCAACCTGTAACAAACAACGGTAGTTTTGTCAGCATGATTTTCAGGCAACTTGGTCCTCAAGTGACCCTCAAGTGACCATTGTGTTACAAATAAATTTAAGGTCACTCAGTTACGCAAGTTCCGAGCCAGATTCTTAAGGTAGAAGCAGAAGCACACAGAATGATAACTCGCACTCTCGGTATGTATATCTTGTGTAGAAACAATAGGACATTGAAATATTGCAGCAAATTGCAGAGAGTGTCCTCGGGACTTTTATGAAATCAGTAAGTACCACAGGCACCTTTACCAACTTCCTAGTAATTTTTGTTGTAGTGATTTAGTAAATTCAAAGCTGTAAGTTCCTTTTAAATGCTACTTTCATTCCTACTTCACACTATAAAACTATCACTTTTACTTCGTATACTTTACCTCAATTGTAGTCAGATCAATGGATTTTCGATGCTTTTTATTATTGAAGACATCAATTTCCACGTTTTTGAGAATGACCACACTTCCAGTATCTTCTGCCGTCCTGGGTATGACGTAAAACTGCATCCAGGTAGGGTGAAGAGGTCGTGTGTGGCGAGTAGTTTGTCCCCGACTATCGCCTATAAAATGCGCACATAAGACCGTTATTACTCATCCTACGACTGGCGGGTTGTCGGCGCCACAAAACCGAGTAAGCCCCTCCATGGTTGAGCCCCCTGTGGGCTGGGGGTTGTAGAATATGCCCACGGTATTTCCCGCCTGTCGTAAGAGGCGACTAAAGGGAAGGACTTGCACCGTATTTGGACTTTGCTTGACACTATATAACACATTTGTGTTGGTGTGTCGTTAAATTTTATCTAACAAATCCAGTATTTTCTGGTGTTACCTTATGAGCTAGTTTGCCCCATAATTTGCATTGATCTGTGTTTTTGTTGTATTATCTTCCAAATTAAAATCAAGTCTCTCCCAAATTATCCCTGTTCTCGCCGGGAAACCCTCAAAGAAAAATTTAAAACATTGTGAATGTAACAAATATAAATATTAATAAAAATTAAACATTAAAAATACCTTTTATTATGGCAACTGTCTGGGGAATAAGACCTTTCCACTCCTCATTAGAAAGACCTTTTAAAGAAACATTAAATTTTACTTGTTATAAACACATGGCAATGCAAAATATGGTGTCACAAGCCTAGAAAGACAATCACGTTAAAACATCATTAGTTATTGAACTACTTACTGCGCTATTCGTTCATTTCAGTGATCATTTTCGCTTTTTGGGTGATTCCAAAACCTCTGGAACCGTAAGGGCGGATTCAAAAGTCTGTCTACTATTTCTTTGTTTGGCTGAAAACACTTGCTAGTCTGAAAGATCTAAGACAAAATTTAGAAAGTCTTAGGTATCTGCTTGTAAAATGAGCCATGTGATAATGCATGGATCAACTTCTGTGCTTACTTAACACTCCAGACAAGTGGAAGAGGACGGACTTCTTTTGTAAGAACTTCCATCTTGTCAATCTTATTAAAGACCCTAAAAAAAGTGAAGATAAAAATACAAGCAAAACCAAGATTGTGTAATACAAACATTAAAATAGGAACAAACTATAGTTGAATAAAACATGAAAACCCTCAAAACCTGGTTAAACGGTTACAAGTAAAATTGAAGTTAAACAAGGCTTAAGTAAACACAACCAAAACCAAGATACAGTGTAAACTTACAAAATATTAGTTACTATTTATTACTCAAACATAATCCAGATTCAGTATAAGGCCAAGTAAACGTTGTTCTTAGAGGGAAATATTGATGAGAGTTCTGTTGTGAAAGTGTTAACCCTTTCCTATAAGCTAAATGACTGAGTCACTCAAATCGAGGGTTCGCTTTTAAAAAATTATTTCTCAGCCATGCAACAACCTACAGCCTTCATTTAACCACCAAAATGAAGCCAACAAATAAATCTATCGAATGCCACCATTTTTTGGGAGGGGGGGGGGGTTGTATATTGAAAATTTTTCACAAAACATCAAAAAATAGTTGTTTACATTCAAAAAATGCCCCCAAAATGCCCAAAATTGCTAAAAATGACGCAATATTTTTAAAAATCAGCTCAGGCACCTAGGAAAAGGTCACCCTACTCACTTTTTTTTCTGAATACCTTAGAACCTAAAGAAACACCATGAGGTGGTTAGATACCAGGTATAGGGAATTAAGAAATATTTCAAGTATAAGTTTTCAAAAATGCGTAATTTTCGGTCAAAATCTACATTTCGATCCCAAAATACCCACCCAACAAAAAGAAAAATCATAACTCAACAACGGAAAGTCCGATCTTTTCCATTGAAACACCAAAATGTCCGTTATAAGATTCTTTATAAAAAAAATAGCAAGATGTAAGAATAAATGGCAAGGGTAGGGTGAGTTAGCGAGATTCAAAGATCCAGACAAATGCATTTTTAAAAATGCGTCAATTTTGGTCCAAAACATGCATTTCTGACCCCAAAATCCCCTCCCAATATGAAAAATTATAACCCGCAACACCCCTCCGACTTTTTCACTCACTAAAATGTCCATTTAGAGCTACCTTACAAAGCCCATGCCGCTTTATTTATAGATCCAAAGTTGTTTACGTTTCACTGTGCACTGAGCCATAGCGTTCCGTGTAGAGGTCATATAGGTCAGTGTGTGTGAGTTCAGTATGGGCTGTATGGCAAAAGTAAAATGAGCATATGTTCCTCATTTTTGGTCCCATTTCCTCACATGTGGTATCAAATGAAAGAGAAAATATAGCCAAACAATCTCCTGTATCATAAATTACAAAATAATAGTGATCTGTAGGGGTTTCCTACGATTTTTTTATGAAAAACCGTATGGCGTCATCTAATTTGCATATTTACATACATAATGAGATTTTTGTACAAAAATAAAATGTTCATTCAAATTCCCCATCTTTGCACTTTACAATGATATATAGGTTCTCACAGAGAATATTCTTCTAAATTAACCAAAAAAATTCCTGAAAATATTCCGCCTTTCAACACCTGGAACACCTTATGCTATTGAGTGCTGTTTTTATAATTTATACTGTTTTAATATTAAGTAAGTTACATCTTTCATTTCTTGCATGCTTTTAAGGACAATAGTAAATAGTAAACCATTTACTTTTAATACTTACTTTGGATGAATTTTCTTATAACCACATGTAATTTGTACCAGATTCGCCTTGATTAGAAATCAAAGAATATTTGTGTGCTAAAAAAATAATTGCCGTTGATCAGTACGTTGAAGAGATGATTAAAAGACATAATAGACCCTTCCAAAATTTGTTGGTCAGATGATATTGCATAAAATGCAAAATATTCCGCCCCTAAAGCGTGTTTTTCCCCCACAGTTTGCCACTGATTTTGCATTTCGTTACGCAATTTTGCTTTGGTAATTTAATACTTTGGATGAGTTTTGGTATAATCGTATGTAATTTGTACCAGATTCACCTTGAAAAGAATTCAAAAAATACCTGTGTATAACATCATAATTACCTTAGAGTCAATTTGATCAGGAAATGATTACGGACCATTCCAAAATTTGTCGGTCAGATGATATTGCATAAAATGCAAAAATTTTGGTTAATTTATAGATTACAGTGTATCTAAGTTTTCATTGTTTAATTAAAATTTCATTTTTGTGTGTCAAATACTAGGTTTCTCTGCTTTACATATTTTTATGGTATTAATTTATTGAACTATGATTCAAGGCTTAACCGTTTTTATCCTTGGATGTTATGTTTACAATCGTTTTTTTCATGCTATTAACCTATAGGTTTTTGGTACTTTAATCTTTGCCATACTCTCAATTTTCATCTTATTACAACAAACAGCTCCAGCCATTTCTATTCTTACTACTCATTTAGAACTTGTGCCAAATTCACCCTTCATATTGTTTATGTTGAACGTGTTTTATTTTCCATGTTATTGAACTATGGTTTTTGTTCACAATTGTTTCTTTGCCTTACTCTCAATTTATCTTGTTTACAAGAAACATCTCCAGCCATTTTTATTCATTGTACTTCTTATTGAGAACTTGTACCAAATTCACCTGATTTTACTTCAAACAATACTTACACCACCATTTCTTTCTTTCATATTCCTTGAATATCTTTTATTTTGCGTATTTTCAGGCTTTGCATTTCTTGTATTCTTTTTTATCCTATTTTAACCTATGCTTTACTATGAATCTTTCCTTTGTCAATTTCCCATGAGGAGGGAGAGCTTATATATCCAGTTCCATATACGTAGTACCAACACATTAAAAGGATATGACACATCCCTAAGAAAATCTAAAAATTAACTTCGACTAAAGTGAAAGATGAACACATATATCCTTCCAAAATCTGTTGGTCAGATGATATTGAGCACATTTATCCAGCTTCGTATGCATGGGTACCTTAGTACCTGATTTCACTTCAAAGGTGAAACTAAGCTGAAACCGTCTACAAGATAACACTTTGATAAAAATTTGCACTAAAGTTAGACAATAGCCATATTAAAGGAGAACGCATTATAGATGCACAAAGATCCCCCCCCCCCCCCCTCCGTTTCCGGCACAGTTTACCCTGGTTTTGCATTAGATAAAGTAATCTAGCTTCTGTTATTTTATTACTGCTTTCTTTGGATGAAACTTCCAGGTTGGACTTGGTTGGAATTCAAAGAATACTTGTTTACTATAAAATAATTTCCTTGGTAATTTGAAAACTGTGGATGAGTCTTCGTATAATTGCATGTAATTTGTACCAGATTCGCCTTGATTATATTTCAAACAGTACTTGTGTACTACATAATAATTGCCTATGGTCAATTTCTTTAGTAGATGATTAGAAGATTTGTTAGTCGAACACATTAAATAGACCCTTCCAAAATTTGTTGGTCAGATGATATTGCATAAAATGCAAAGTTTTCACCCCTTGGCACTAACTGTCAGTGTGAAAATAGTCATGGGTCTTGAAGCCATCTAACATGTTGAAAAAATAAATCATATGTTAAACAAATAATAAACTATACTGTGCATATAACATTCTTTAAACTAAAACTATTCAGAAATTCATCAGTTTGTTTTTTATCAATAAAGTATAGTATCAACACTCTCTGAATCATCTTTTCCAAGTATTCAGTCTTACCTACCACTAGAAATAAGTGACTCTACAATCTTGGACAAAACTGTTGGGACGCTTTGTCATAATATTCTTGAATCTCCGTTCCCAGGTTTACATGAAGCCCCCGCTCCCCCTTCCAAAGTTGCGCAGAGAGAATGACTGTATGCCGTGAAAATGGTCAACTTTGTGAAGGGGAGCGGGGGTGTCCCAACGAGTTTTGTCCAAGATTGTCTGAGTTTTAAGTGAGCGATTTACGAGAACAAATTCAATAGAAAAATGGTTAATTTTCCGAGCAGCTGTATTCAGTACACTTTTTCGGAGGTTTATAGGCCTGAGGATTTTAGCCAAATGAAAGTATAATTTAAAATTGTTTTAATGTGTTGTTTTGTTTATTTGTTTATACTGATTTATTGTTGGTTGGCGAGATCATAATGGATAGACTGTTTCAGGTATTCGCAGGAATGCCAGGAAGAAATGTTTACGTTCCGTAACGATGTCTATGTCAGCCATATGCGTTGCATTTTTTAGCAAATTAAAAGGAGGATGACAACTCTTCTTAAGTTGTAAGACGGAAAACAAAACAATTTCTTTCATGGATAGATCGAAGAGTCTCACTGCTATTGCAAACTAGTGGTAAGAAGGCAAGATTTTAACTGAAAGAGCGCCACGATCTACCATGAAACGTTAAAAGCAGAACTGCAAGCCAAGCTTTTTATTATAACGATGGTAGATCGTTAATTAGGGCTGGTTTTAGACATATTTTGAAGCGAATTTGATGCCTATGACAACATTTTTTCATGTTACATGAAGCTGATGACGTATCTATTATGCCTTCTTTTAGCCGACTCAATTTCTTTACATTTTGCTTTCGAATTTGCTCTCAAAACAAATGGTAGACCGTTTGGTTAACTTAGCCTTCACCCTCGGTCTCGTCAAATTAGCATGCATGGCATATTTTCTGTATAGTTTCAGCTACTCAAATGAAAGTTACTGCGTTATAAAGGTAAAATGAATATACATTCAAGTACTTTTTAACTTATTTCTGGTAAATTACTTTAATATAAAGTAATAAGCAGGATACAACACGTACTTCTGCTGAATGTTCTTTTCCTTTGGTACCTGTTCAGAGAGTGTGATCCCAAAATACGTGACTATTAAAAATGTCTTCCTGAACGAAAGGACGCTTTGAACTTATTTAGCTACCTTCCCAATGCTTTCAGCTTCAATAGTATTATATCAACAAGAACTTCAATATGGACTCAGAATATGCTGATTATTCTCTGTTACTGTTCTCTTATACCTAAAGAAAAGACACCTACCCTTTTGCGAATCAACGCAACGCAAAGAAACACTTACTACCGTGGGCCGCGAGCAGTTCTAACTTCTCGAATTTCTCAGACAGTCTTGGACAAAACTGTTGGGACGCTTTGTCATAATATTCTTGAATCTCCGTTCCCAGGTTTACATGAAGCCCCCGCTCCCCCTTCCAAAGTTGCGCAGAGAGAATGACTGTATGCCGTGAAAATGGTCAACTTTGTGAAGGGGAGCGAGGGTGTCCCAACGAGTTTTGTCCAAGATTGTAGCATTAAGGGGCATAGATACCGATCCTATGGAATGGGGATAGCACCTCACAAGTAAAGTTCAACGCTACTAGTAAGGAGTGACTGTTGAAGGTTTCTCAGGTGAAAACTATAAATTGTACTTGCGTTTTCACGTTAAAGCCAGTGAGCCACAACAAGAAAAGGCTGTGATCAGCCCGAATAAACAAGTTATTGTAACTTCACATGAAATTACAGGAGCAGATGATGGGCGCTACTTTTGACCAAATAGCAGCATTCTTTTGATGATGAATAGGGGCTGTTTACAGTGTTCGGGCGATCGCCTCCCCCCCCCCCCCCCACATAAAGCCCAAATGAGGGGAAATATAAAAATTACTTAAAAAATAGGAATGCCTGTAGATATATTCAAATCAAATGTAGCATGAACTGTAGCACCATTTTGCATTTAGCCCACCCTGCAAAAGCCAATTTTCCAAAGGGGCAACGCCCCCCCCCCCCACCCTTAGACTTCTGCCTAAGGACGGCGATCAGTCATTTCATCCGCCCACCCCCTAATATGAACTACTAGACCCTTGGTGCAGAGACAGGTTTCATTCCTCAAAAATTGCAGGAAATTGCACTTCCCATTCTCTTAGCCTTTTAGTTTTCAGCTTAATGTCCTTTATCTTTTGTATATGAAAATTTATCCAGAATTTTTATTTCACCCTTTTCCAACTTTCACTGTATATTGACACATTTTAGTTTTATTTTGTTCATTTTCTGTTATCTTTTACTGTTTTATGATTGTAAAGCGCCACTAATTACACCAGTCAATAAGTGAGTGGTGTATAAGTGTGACTCATAAATAAATCCAAAAGTCTACGAATTAACATGATAGAATAGTTTTTTGTATTTTTTCAGGAAATACGAAGCCCATTTTAAGAAAGTTTTCAGTTAAATTCAGGAAAAATTAATACTTTGTCCTCTGTAATACTCGTCCTCTGTCCTCTGTTTAGTTACCACTTTAGCAGGCGAAAGTTTTTTCCCTACAAAGGGTTAGTTATAGGGAAGTTATGGCAATGGAGGTCGACCCATCGGCTTCTTTGAAATTAATCACGCCCTTACTACCAACTTGAAAATATTGGGGTAGCCTAATTCTGATGCCGGATTATGAGAGAACATGTCAGATGTGAGAAGAAATGGTAACCTTAAACTCTAATGTAACCCTTACCACTATTTCGAAACAATTTTAGAATTGCGAAAATTCTGATTTGCCAATAGCCTCGTAGAAAAAAAAAACAAGCACACAAAAGTACCACAACCATAAGTCCCAGCACAGGATTATCTTGCTGTATTACAAGTTAGAAGAATGGTACAACCCCGACAAATATATACTTTTCTGTCAATCTAAAGATTAAACAGATCTTGGCTACTATCCATCCGGTAAACTAGACTGTAACATCAATTACTCTTCATTTCCAAATATTAAAAAATAGTCGTGATAGGCCTAGTGGAACCGGTACTCACTAAAACAGGTAACGTTAAGCTTACCAATACCAGCATAGTAAACGTAACTTACTACTTAAGTCTCTTAAGTCCCTAGTCCTACAATAGGATACGCTAGACTAGTACAGTACCATCTACATAAATTCGGCCTAGCCTACTGCAACTAAGTCTTCAGTAAAAAAAACAAAAGCTTAAAAAGGCTAGGCTATAACAGATATTAATATTACTGGGTAGTTAGGCCAGGCCCTTGCCCATTTTTTGCACAGCCAAAGAAGGCCTATTTCTATCCACGGATATAGGCTAGACTAAGCAATTTCTTAAAGTTTCACAAATAACAGCCAAAATTTATTTCACATGAAGCTTACTATAAACGAAAATTTTGAACCATCAAGGTATTTTCGTGTGCCAACGTAACACTTTATTCCAATTTGATTTCTTTAAAGAAACATCAGTAAAAATCTATTTCTCTAAAACTGAACTAATCTAAAAGCAGGACCCCCCCCCCCCCCCATTCTACTGTAGGCGTAGATCTCACATTTAGAGAAATTAGTCAATTACTACAGGTTTCTCATAGTCTTTAAAGTGATTGCCAAATAATTTACAAATCAGTGAAAAAAAAAAGATTTTGGAGTGTCCCTCTCATGAACATTTTTAGGCATCCATACGTAGAAGAAAATTAAAAACAAATCCGAAAATTTCATCGTGTAACCTGTAACTAAGTTTACGTTCAAGATGCTGACATTGTAATTTTTTCTGAATTTCAGCAAAACCTCACATTTACAAGCTTGCATTTTCCTCTTCAACATGCCATGTCATATTTAAGAGACATAGATCTTACAATGTTAATTTCAATATCGAACCCCTTCAAGGCCTTCCCCTTCCTAATTTATGTCTGGGTCTTTTTAATCATGTGACAATGTTGTCCTCAGTACTCGAATTTTGCTCCTAGATGGGTCTTTATGATGAATTCTTTCAATGGAGTTTTGCTTGCATCAAACACATTTGTTTATTAAGTAACATAATATTAATCTCTGCTCCCCCTCTTCATATTCAGTCTATAATAAAAGTATATACAATGCCTAGAACCTGTGAAATTGATAAATGATGTTTTCAAAGGTTGAGAAAAGAGAACTGTGTTGAAATGAAGTCAACATTTCTTCTAGTTTTACCTCACTGTCCAACATTAGACGTAACTGCTTTCGTAAATTGTCACATGTACTTTACTGTACTGTCTACATGTAGAAATCACTGAGAAAAGTTTTAGTCGCAAGGTAATCCTCAGAAGTCAATTTCGCTCTTAAAGAGGTCTTCATGGTGAAATCTTACAATGGAATTTTGCTTGCATCAAACACATTTGTTTGATGTCACCAAAATATTAATCCCTACCCCCCTCTTCATATTCACATATTCACAGTCCATAATAAAAGTTTATAGTGCCTATGCCCTGTGGTGTGAATATGATGTTCTGAAAGATTGAAATAGGAGAGACCTGTGTTGAAATGAAGGCAACATAAAAGAAGTTAACTCCTTCCGTGTATTGGCACATGTACTTTACTGTAGAAATAATCACTTCGGAACTTATATTTTTGTCACAGTATTATCCTCAGTAGTCAATTTCGCTCTTAAAGGAGTCTTTAAGATGAAATCTTTCAATGGAATTTTGCTTGCATCGAACACCTCTGTTGATGCCCAAAACTCCACACCACCCGATGTAATCAAAGTGAGGACATCGCTGTCATTGTGAAAAAGACAAAATGAAAAAAGTCATTCGGATTGCAAAGTTCATACAAGCAGTAATATTTTGGCTTCAATATTACACTAAATGAGTGGTTCTTAAGCTTTTTCTTCGCAGTTCCCTCTCGCCAATAAGTCACTCAGACTACTCCCCCCCCCTCCCCCCCCCCCTGAAAAATATATCTGAAATAACGAGATTTCCGGTGATTTCAAGTGTCACATCATCTAGAACCAAAAACTTTCAAAATTTGGAAACAAAATGGCCACACTTAAAGTATCTTCTGGTGTTACCATGTCTTTCCCAATATTTCCCTGTTCTCACTTCGAAAACCTTCAAAGAAAAATTAAAACATGTAAATACATGAAACATAAATATTAATAAAAATTAAACATTAAAAATGCTTTTTGCTACGGCAACTATCTGGGGAAAAAAACATTCTTTCCACTCATTAGAAACACCCTTAAAGACAAATTGAACGGTACCTTGCTATAAACACATCACAATGCAAAATATAGTGCTATAAGCCTAGAAAGACAATCATGTTAAAACTTCATCAGTAAGAGCACTACTTACTTCGCTAATCGTTCCTTCCAGTGATAATTTTCGCTTTTTGAGTGATGCCAAAGCCTCTGGAACCATTGTTAAGTGTGGATTAAAAAATCTGTCTTCTATTTCTTTGTTTGGCAGAAAACACTTGCCTGAAACATCTACGAAAAAATTTAGAAAGGCTTAGGTATTTGCCTGTAAAATGTGCCATGTGATAATGCATGAATCAACTTCTGTGCTTATTTAAAACTTTCACAACAGAACTCTGACCAATATTTCCCTCTAAGAACAACTTTTTATGGTAAGCCAAAGATACTGGTACTGTCCCTGGAAGATTAAAAAATCCATGTTACTTGGCCTTATACAGAATCTGGATTATGTTCGAGGTCCTGGGTATGACGTTAAACTGCATCAAGGTTGGGGTGAGGTGGTCGTGTGTGGCGAGTAGTTTGTCAACGACTATCGCCTATAAAATCCGCACTAAGCCTTTTATTACTGTTATTACATCCCACGACTGGCGGGCTGTCGATGCCACAAAACCGAGCAAGCCCCTCCATGGTTGGGCCGTCTGTGGGCTGTGGGATGTAGAATATGCCCACGGTATTTCCCGCCTGTCGTGAAGAGGCGACTAAAGGGAAGGACTTGCACCGTACTTGAGCAGTATTTGGAACCGGACTTCAACCTGGACCGTGTTTGAAACGGTGTTTTACCTTTACCTTTTTATCAAGTTGACACTGTATTACATGTTCGTGTTGGTGTGTCGTTAAATGTCATTTTTTTTTTCTTTTTTTGGATTACGTTTGAGAATAAAGAGTAACTAATTTTTGGTAATTTTTTGTAAATTTGTAGTTTACACTGTGTCTTGGTTCTAGTTCTGTTTAGTTAAGCCTTGTTTAACTTCAATTTCAATTGTAAACGTTTAACTAGGTTTCTGGGGTTTTCATGTTTGTAATTTATTCAACTGTAATAGTTCCTATTTTAATCTTGTTACACTCAGTCTTGGCTTTGCTTGTATTTTTATTTTCACTTTTGATGGAGTATTTAATACGATTGACAAAACAGAAGTTCATACAAAAGAAGTCTGTCTCTTCCACTTATCTGCAGTGTTAAGTGCTGTTATAATACTTTATACTATTGTAGCGGGGTAGAAAATTTGCCCCCCCCCCCCCAAAAAAAAAGCAATTGGCAATTGGCAGCTGGAATAGAGGGCGCGGTGACAGAACTGTTCCTGACACCGATAACCTAAAGAAAATACAGTCGCTCGCTCTCTCCTCATTTTCAGGTTCGTAAATGCTTAATAAATGCTTCATTTTATGCACTAAGTTGAATGTTATGCTCATAAGGTATCATTTATCATTTTTAGCAAGCTTTTAGTTACTATCAAAGATAGATTGGCTCAAACTAAGCAAAAATATATTCCAAAGTGATGGTCAGGCCTAGCGGTATGTTGTGTACGTTAGGCTAAGGTCATGGTAGTAGTTGATATCGTGTAAAGTCTGTCGTCTGGACTCGGCAAGAGGTCTTCATTTATCGCATTTCTCATATTAATCGTAATTTTCATCAAATTTGACATTGTTATGTGTGAGTTCAATGTTCATATTTCATATTAGTTGCAAGTATGGGTCGTAAAAGCTTTACACTGCTATTTCCAAGCCAGATTGTGACATTGATAAGGCTGTAATGTCAGCCATTCGGGTTGTACGCTCGGAGAGCGTCCTAGCGGGAAACAGTGTTTGCATACATGGGTGGTTCGATATAGTTGGAGCATGCGCAGTATGGGTAAATTAGGGGAATCCTCTCATTATGCAGCGTTGTGAGCATGCTCAGTTGGTACAAATTAGGGGAATCCCTCATTATGCTGAGAACTGAATTATTGACCTGTGCAGTGTTGCTATGTGCTTTGTATTATGTACAGTCAAGGGCTGTTGTGCACTTTTTGTGTATATATAGTGTTGAAGGTTATGGCTTTGTGCCCTTGTTGAGAGAAAATAAACTGTTCCTGACACCGATAACCTAAAGAAAATACAGTCGCTCGCTCTCTCCTCATTTTAGGTGCCCTGGTGTAACACTATATTTATATTGAGTGATTTACATCGTACATTTCTTGTATGCTTTTAAGGACAATATCACATGTAATTTGTACCAGATCCACCTTGAATAGAAATCAATGAATATTTGTGTACTACATAATAATTGCCTTTGTTCAATTCGTTCAAGAGATGATTAATAGACACATTGTTGACCCTTCCAAAATTTGTTGGTCAGATGATATTGCATAAAATGCAAAATATTTTGCCCCTTAAGCGTGTTTTTCCCCCACAGTGTACCACTGGTTTTGCATTTGATCACGCAATTTTGCTTTGGTAATTTTAATACTTACTTTGGATGAGCCTTACTATAATTGCATGTAATTTGTACCAGATTCGCCTTGATTAGAATTCAAGGAATACTTGTGAACTACACACTATAGTCAATTTGTTCAGTAAATGATTACAGACCTTTCAAAACTTTGTTGGTCAGATGATATTGCATAAAATGCAAATGTTTTGGCAAATTAATTTATAGTTTACACTGTATCTTTGTTTTTATTCTGTTTACTTGTAAAGACAAAAGGCTGTGTAATTCCGTAGTTCCTTGTCATTCTTTTTTCTTTTTTCTTTTTTTTTTTTCATTTTTATTTGTCAAATACTAGGTTTGCCTGCTTTACATATTGTTCATGGGTATTAATTTGTTGAACTATGATTCAAGGCCAAACCGTTTTTATCCTTGAATGTTGCGTTTACAATCGTTTTTTGTTATACTATTAACCTATAGTTTTTGGTACTTTCATCTTTGCTTTACTGTCAATTTTCATCTTATTACAACAAACAGCTCCAGCCATTTCTATTCTTTCTACTTCTCATTGAGAACTTGTACCAAATTCACCATTCATATTGTTTACGTTGAATGTCTTTTATTTTCCATGTTATTGAATTATGGTTTTTGTTTACAGTTGTTTCTTTGCCTTACTCTCAATTTATCTTCTTTACAAGAAACATCTCCAGCCATTTCTATTTATTTTACTTCTCACTGAGAACTTATACCAAATTCACCTGATTTAACTTCAAAGAATACTTACACCACCATTCCTATCCTTCATATTGCTTGAATATCTTTTTATTTTGCTATATTCAGGGTTTGCATTTCTTGTTTTCTATTTTATCCTATTTTCTATTTTATCCTATTTTAACCTATACATTACTATGAATCTTCCTTTTGTCAATTTTCCATGAGGAGGGAGAGCTCATTTATCCAGCTCCATATACGTAGTACCCACACATCAAAAGGATATGACACGTGCCTAAGAAAAGCTAAAATTAACTTCGACTAAAGTAAAAGATGAACACATATACCCTTCCAAAATCTGTTGGTCAGATGCTATTGAGCACATTTACCCAGCGTCATGTGCATGGGTACCTTAGTACCTGATTTCACTTCAAAGAATACTTCACTTCAAAGATGAAACCAAGATGGAACAATCTACCAGATAACACTTTGATGAAAAGTTCCACTAAAGTTAGACAATAGCCATATTAATAGAGAACGCATTATAAATGCACAAAGAGCCCCCCCCCCCCCCCAGCCAGTGTCCGGCACAATTTAACCTGGTTTTGCATTTGATAAAGTAATCTATCTTCTGTTATTTTATTACTGCTTTCTTTGGATGAAACTTCCAGGTTGGACTTGGTTGGAATTCAAAGAATACTTGTTCACTATAAAATAATTTCCTTGGTAATTTGAAAACTGTGGATGAGTCTTCGTATAATTGCATGTAATTTGTACCAGATTCGCCTTGATTAGAATTCAAACAGTACTTGTGTTTTAATATAATAATTGCCTATGGTCAATTTCTTTAGTAGATGGTTAGAAGATTTGTTAGTCGAACACATTAAATAGACCCTTCCAAAATTTGTTGGTCAGATGATATTGCATAAAATGCAAAGTTTTCACCCCTTGGCACTAACTGTCAGTGTGAAAATAGTCATGGGTCTTGAAGCCATCTGACATGCAAAAAAAATTAATCATATGTTAATCAAATAATAAACAATACTGTGCATATAATATTCTTTAAACTAAAACTATTCAGAAATTCATCAGTTTGTGTGGTATCGATAAAGTTTAGTATCAACACTCTCTGAAGCATCTTTTTCCAAGTATTCAGTCTTACCTACCACTAGAAATAAGTGACTCTAGCATTAAGGGGCATAGACACCGATCCTGGGGAATGGGGATAGCACCTCACAAGTAAAGAGCAACGCTACTAGTAAGAAGTGACTTGAAGGTTTCTCAGGTGAAAACTATAAATTGTACTTGCATTTTCACGTAAAAGCCAGTGAGCCACAACAAGAAAAGGCTGTGATCAGCCCGAATAAACAAGTAATTATAACTTCACATGAAATTACAGGAGCAGATGACGGGCACTACTTTTGACCAAATAGCGGCATTCTTTTGATGATAAATAGGCGCTGTTTACAGTGGTGGGGCGATCGCCCCCCCCCCCCCCACATAAAGCCCAAATGAGGGGAAATATAAAAATTACTTAAAAAAATAGGAATGCCTGTAGATATATTCAAATCAAATGTAGCATGAACTGTAGCACCATTTTGCATTTAGCCCACCCTGCAAAAGCCAATTTTCCAAAGGGGGGCACCGCCTCCCCTTAGACTTCTGCCTAAGGACGGCGATCAGTCATTTCATCCGCCCACCCCCTAATATGAACTACTAGACCCTTGGTACAGAGACAAGTTTTATTCCTCTAAAATTGCAGGAAATTGCACTTCCAATTCTCTTAGCCTTTTAGTTTTCAGCTTAATGTCCTTTATCTTTTGTGTATGAAAATTTATCCAGAAATTTTATTTCACCCTTTTCCAACTTTCACTGTATATTGACACATTTTAGTTTTATTTAGTTCATTTTCTGTTATCTTTTACTGTTTTATGATTGTAAAGCGCCACTAATTACACCAGTCAATAGGTGAGTGGTGTATAAGTGTGACTCATAAATAAATCCAAAAGCCTACGAATTAACATGATAGAATAGTTTTTTGTATTTTTTCAGGAAATACGAAGCCCATTTTAAGAAAGTTTTCAGTTAAATTCAGGAAAAATTAATACTTTGTCCTCTGTAACACCCGTCCTCTGTTTAGTTACCACACCGCAGCATGCGAAAGTTTTTCCCCTACAAAGCGTTAGTTATAGGGAAGTTATGGCAATGGAGGTCGACCCATCGACTTCTTTGAAATTAATCACGCCCTTACTACCAACTTGAGAGAACATGTCAGATGTGAGAAGAAATGGTAACCTTAAACTCTAATGTAACACTTACCACTATTTCGAAACAATTTAAGAATTGCGAAAATTCTGATTTGCCAATAACCTCTTAGAAAAAAAAAAGCACACAAAAGTACCACAACCATAAGTCCCAGCACAGGATTATCTTGCTGTATTACAAGTTAAAAGAATGGTACAACCCCGACAAATATATACTTTTCTGTCAATCTAAAGATTAAACAGATCTTGGCTACTATCTATCCGGTAAACAAGACTGTAACATCAATTACTCTTCATTTCCAAATATTAAAAAATAGTCGTGATAGGCCTAGTTGAACCGGTACTCACTAAAACAGGTAACGTTACCCTTACCAATACTAGCATAGTAAATGCAACTTACTACTTAAAGTGGACCTAAAGTCTAAAAATTCAAAAATATATATTTTAGGTTACAAAATTAATCTTATTGGTCCAACTCCCATTGTCATAGCTTATCCCATTGCCGAGATATTAAATGTTAAAATTTATTCACTTAAATCCAAACAGTTCATTGCACAATAATTTTTGACATTCTTGTTGTACAACCCACATTAAATGCTTTGTTTTCTTTTAAAATTAAAAATGTTTATATGACCTTGACCACTTCCTGTTTTCTTGCATGACATGCTGTACAGAGAGGGCTTATATAGTCAAGTCACCCCAAAGCAGTTAGAACGCGATCACATTTTGGCACAAGGTGGGGTGGCTTTCAGAAAAACAAAGAAATACAAAGATTGTAATTTGAGTAGTACAACAATGACATCACACATTATTTCGCAATCTACCTTTTTAAATCGAGTGAATAAACTTCAACATTTTATATCTCAGCTAAAGAAAGTCCTGTGAAGATGGGAATTGGACCATTGGAATTCAGTTTTCATGCTCTGTAATATGTATTTTTGAATTTTCAGACTTTAGGTACACTTTAAGTCTCTTAAGTCCCTAGTCCTACAATAGGATACGCTAGACTAGTACAGTACCATCTACATAAATTCGGCCTAGACTACTGCAACTAAGTCTTCAGTAAGAAAAAAAGCTTAAAAAGGCTAGGCTATAACAGATGTTAATATGACGGGTAGTTAGGCCAGGCCCTAGCCCATTTTTTTCACGGCCAAATAAGGCCTATTTCTATCCGCGGATATAGGCTAGACTAGGCAATTTCTTAAAGTTTCACAATTAACAGCCAAAATTTATTTCACATGAAGCTTACTATAAACGAGAATTTTGAACCATCAAGGTATTTTCGTGTGCCAACGTAACACTTTATTCGAATGTGATTTCTTTAAAAAAACAGCAGTAAAAATGTATTTCTCTAAAACTGAACTAATGTAAAAGCAGGACCCCCCCCCCCCCATTCTATTATAGGCGTAGATCTCACATTTAGAGAAATTAGTCAATTACTACAGGTTTCTCATAGCCTTTCAACTGATTGCCAAATAATTTACGAATCAGTGAAAAAAAAGACTTTGGAGTGTCCTTCTCATGAACATTTTTATGCATTCATAAGTAGAAGAAAATTAAAAACAAATTCGAAAATTTCATCGTGTAACCTGTAACTACGTTTACGTTCAAGATGCTAACATTGTAAATTTTTCTGCATTTCAGCAAAACCTCACCTTTACAAGCTTGCATTTTCCTTTTCAGAACCCCATTAAGGCCTTCCCCCTTCCTAATTTATGTCTGGGTGTTTTTAATCATGTTACAAGGTGGATGCACTTGCTAAAGAAGCCCTACAGATGGACGTCACCAATATCTACTTGCCTCACACTGACTATCGGCCTAAGATCAATGGCTTTGTAAAATCAAAATGGCAAGAACTGTGGGATTCCTTCCCCGAAAACAAGCTGTACCAAGTTAAACCGAGGGCTGGAACTGGGGGACATAGAGCCCCCAGCAAACGGAGAGATGATATAGTCCTCACTAGGGCTCACATCGCCCACACTTACCTTACCCATGCCTATTTACTTCACGGGGACGAGAGACCATATTGTATACCCTATGATTGTGCTGTCACTGTCAGTCACATTCTGGTTGACTGTCATGAATACCCCCATATTCGTCAGAAGTATTACGCTGTGCCAGACCTGAAGACTTTATTTGAGCGAACAGATTCTTCCCTTATTCTGGGCTTTCTCAAGGAGAGTAAACTGTACAGGAAGTTTTGACTCTGGCATTTGCTTGAATTTCTTAGTGAAACCTGAAAAGTTTTTTTAGTGGAATTTGACACTTTTCACTTTTTTTTTTGATTCCTTGCCGAAGGCAGGCAAGGAATGTATGCGATGGTGATGTCGTGTGTGTGTGTGTATGTGTGTATGTGTGTGTGTATGTGTGTGTGTGTATGTGACGCTTTGCTTGTAAACACGATATCTCAAGAAGGGTAACTCCGAGGGGTCTCGTACTTGGCAGGTGGATGCCCTATATGGAGTAGATGATCCCTATTGTTTTTGGTGGAGGTCAAAGGTCATTTGGGGTCACAAGAGGTCAAAAGGTCAAAACCTTGTAAACATGATATCTCAAGAAGGGTAACTCCGAGGGATCTCATACTTGGCACGTAGGTTGCCCATAATGAGTAGATGATCCCTATTGTTTTTGGTGGAAGTCAAAGGTCATTTGGGGTCACCAGAGGTCAAATGGTAAATATCTTGGAAATTGCTTGTAAACACTCTATCTCAAGTTGTGTAACTTCCAAGAATTTCATACTTGGCATGTGCATGGCCCATATGAGAAAGATGATCCCTATTGTTTTTAGTAAGGGTCAAAGGTCATTTTGGGTCACCAGAGGTCAAAAGGTTCAAAATCTTTCAAGCAGAATATCTGTGAATGTAAAACTTGGTTCAACTTGAAACTTGCAGTGTAGCTTGCTTTTATTTTGTGCATATTTACCCTAAAAATTTCATGGATAATAAAAGTCATTTGAGCTCAAAATTGACATTTTCTAAACGTCATTCTACGGTAGCCTAGATGGACCATTACACATCAAATGACGTCATAACAATCTATGTAGACTCACTACACGCGCTCTAAAACCCCTAAAACTTAATCGTACCCATGGACATCCGTATCCGTTATGCTGCTTTATAACGATATCTGTAAGCGCAGTACATACGTACGTGTAAAAGTATTGCGTACAAGGTACGTACAGTTGCATGGTGGTACCCTGAGTCGATCACCTAAAAATTGTAGTGTAAAGTCTGTGTGGTATACGTTTTGTGTGTAGTGACCGACTCAAGGTACCGACCGACTCAGGGTACAGTACAGTACAGTACAGTCACTTTACATCTGTAGCTAGCGCAGCTGAATCGTAGTAAATACGATCAACAAGCCGTACATATGCTGCGTTGCAACTTCCATTTGACAGGTGAATTCACCTGTCTTTTTTTCTGCAGCACAGGTAGCTCAACATGTTGTCTGCTACTCCGTACTGCAGAAAAAAATGCAGTGATTCACCACTTTACGACCTGAATGGATGCATACATTTACAGCCTTTCGACACTAGGATCATGTGCAGTAGGCCTAGGCCCTATTTGTTCTTTTTCAAGAACATACAGGCTTAGGCCTAGGCCTTCGAGAGGTTGGTCTGTTTTCGTATTCGTAGCTCCTTTACGGAGCAGACCTTCGGGAGTAGCGTTTGGTCTCGCCCCTTGGCTCTTCACCAGAGAGTCAAAGGGACTTTGGAACAACCTGAAGACTGAAGTAGACTAGGGCCTAGGCCTACGTACAGTACAGTACGGAGTAGGTCCTAGCCTAGGCCTAAACGTAAAGTTAGGCCTAGCCTAGCCTAGGGTACCTAGGCCTAGTTCTCACGTACACTTTGCTCCCTGAACTAGGCCTAGGCTATTGCAACACAAACTTTTGACCGCATATTACTGTGAGAGTAATATCGTGTGCGTGCGTTGCTGCAGTGATTGTTGCTATATACGCGTATGCGCGTGTATGAACGTAACTATAGCTATGGACTATGTCACAATTGAACAGCGATGCGTGCTATTTAGCATACAGTAGTGTGAACGTCCTAGTTACACGATTTAGCAGTTTCACAGAATGTTTGAAAAACAAAACAGGATCGTTTGTGTAAATCAAAATTTTTGGTCTCTTTTTGGACACTAAGTGCAAATAATCTTAGAATGAAGGGTCTTAAACATATAAAGGACCCGTAGAGGTCAATTATGTAGGAGTATACGTGAATTTGACAAAGTTCGAGACTATTTAAAATTTTTGAAGGTGCGGTAGCCCAGTTTTGACAATGGGTATATTGCTGACCTAGTATGGGAAGCCCCAAAGCTTCCCAAATACTAGGTCAGCAGACTGCGGACTAGGCCTAGCCTAGCCTAGGGTACCTAGGCCTAGTTCTCACGTACACTTTGAAGCCCCAAAGTTTCCCAAATACTAGGTCAGCAGACTGCGGACTAGGCCTAGCCTAGCCTACGTAACGCAGTACTAGTCTAGCCTAGGCCTTCTGCTGCTTGTTGCGTTTTAAGAGGTGTGTTGGATATCCAGTTTAGGTATAGGCCTAGGCCTACCCTTTCACAGAGGTTTTTGATGGATGTGAGCTGGTGTTACCAACAAGGCACCCTTAGGCCCACGAGCCTAGAGCTAGGCCAAGGCTACTAGTACTAGGCCTAGCCTATACTTTTCATATTAGCGCAGCCGAATCGTAGTAGGCCTAAATACGATCAACAAGCCGTACATATGCTACTAGGGCCTAGCCTATACTTTTCATATTAGGCCTAATGTAGTGCAGGCCTATAGTTCTCAGTCTCACATACATTTTGTTCCCTGAACTAGGCCTAGACCATTCATAATGAAAGATTTAGCAGTTTGATGGAATATTTGACAAAAATAACCAAGATCACTTGTAAGTTGTAGGCCTATAGGCTGAACCAAAATTTAAAGATATTTTTTGAACACTATCGTTACTGTTATGAACTTCAAGAGTCACGTTTGTTTCGCCCCATTGCCAGAGATTGGAAGGGACTTGGGGAAAAAGTAGGGAGTAGACCCAAGGCCTAAAGCTCGGCCTAGCCTATGTACTACAGTAGCCTAGGCCAGCACTGAGCAGCTGCTTGTTGTGTTGTAAGAAGTGTGTTGGATATGTAGCCTACATTTAAGCCTAAGCCCTGACAGAGGTTTGTGATCGATGTGAGTTTGTGTTACCAACTTAGCGACTGTTTGGGTTCGACTGGTTCTGCTGCAACATGGGTTCTCGTAGGAGTATAGGACCCACAGACATCCTATCATATAGGGCCTACATAGGCTACTAGGCCTAATACACTTTTCATGTGTAAGTTAGGCCTAATATAGTGCAAGCCTAGGTATTGGAAAGCTTGCAGTGGTGCGCGGGGGATATTAATAATGGCCAAGAGAATTGCGCGGCCGATACTATCTAAGCGGAGCGCCACCATGAGTTGGCACGGAACATGGCAAGAAAATTTAAGCCAAAACTACCTCCTACATTGCAGGAAATTGCCTTTCCCAGCTAACTTGCTTGGTTGCTGCCAACAAGTTTGCACGGTTGCAGTTGTCAGTTGTTAAACTGCGCGGCTGGCAACTTCGAAATTCATATTTTTGCGTGGGGGATAAATTCCCCGCGCAGGGCAAACTTTCCAATCTGGCTAGTTCTCAGTCTCACATACACTGTGTCCCCTCAACTAGGCCTAACGTTAGGTCTAGGCTATTCACGATCAAAGGTTGCATGCATGTTTCAGAGAATAACATGTCTAGCCTACATGTGTTGCTGGAGTGATTGTTGCTAGGGCCTAGGCCTAACTTTGGGGCCCTAAGTGCTTGTATGAACATAACCATAGCTAGGCCTATGGGTATACTATGTCACAATTGAACAGCAGTGCTTGCTATGTATTTTAGCTTACAATAGTGTGACCATCCTTGTAACAAGATTTAGCAGTTTGATAGGATGTTTAAAAAAAACAGGATCACTTTTATAAACCAGAATTTTTAGACATTTTTTGAACATTACTGTTAGGAACTTCGAGAGTAACATTTGGTTTCGCCCCTTGGCGCTTCACTGGAGAGTCAAAGAGACTTTGGAAGAAGTAGTAAAGTATGCATGGAATGGGTTCTAGGCCTAAAGTTAGGCCTAGTGTAGGCCTATACTACTGTTTGTGTTGTTTTTATAAGTGTGTTGGATATGTACATTTAAGCCTAGGCCCTGACAGAGGTTTGTAGGTACAGTATGATTGCCACAGATGGTGGTTTGTGGTCTGTGAGTTCGTGTTAGCGGCTGTTTCGTTTCCGCTGGTTGTGCCATGCGGGTTCTCTTAGGAGTGTAGGACCCACAGATGTTGCATCACATAGGGTCTACATAGGCTACTAATCACTTCGTAAGTTAGGCCTAATGAAGTGCAGGTCTAGGTAGGCCCTAGCCTAGCCTAGCCTAGCCTAGGGTACCTAGACCTAGTTTTGTATATGTGTCTGTGTGTGTTTGTGATGCTCTGCTTGTAAACAGCCTCTCAAAAAAGGTAACTGTGAGGGATGTCAGCGTTGTCATTAGCCTTACAATCTCAAGAGTCCCGAAACTCTCAGCTTTCTATTTCGAGCGTCCCCTCAAAGTTTGAAGGGTTTCCAAAATTTTCAAGAGTCTTGTACTTGTACTGTAACCTGTACAGATACGTAGGTGCGTGCACAAGATATGGATACTCTTCATACAGGCATATGTATCAAGCTTCCGTCAAAACGGAGCATATCCCATGATTGGCAACATTACATTGCTTCCAGCAGTATGGCGGCATAAATTGAAAAATTCGCTGGAAAATAGGCAGGTTTGGAGCTTCAAAGGAACTTTGACTCCAAGTGTACGGTACAGTATATTGTAGCACATTTTGGATATTTCGGCCAAGAAATCTTGTGTGTGTGTATGTGTGTTTGTGACACTCATTGTAATCACGATATCTCAAGATAGGAATGACCGATACTTTTCATATTTGGTATGTAGGTTTGTCATGTTAAGAGGAAGAACGCTATTGTTTTTGGCAGAGGTCAAAGGTCATTCGAGGTCACCAGAGGTCAAAGTCCAAAAACCTTGTAATCGCAATATCTTGAGATAGGAATGACCGATACTTTTCATATTTGATATGTAGGTTTGTCATGTTGAGAGGAAGAACCCTATTGTTTTTGGCATAGGTCAAAGGTCATTCGAGGTCACCAGAGGTCGATGTCCAAAAACCTTGTAATCGCGATATCTCGAGATAGGAATAACCGATACTTTTCACAGTTGGTATGTAGGACATGTCATGTCGAGAGGAAGAATCCTATTGTTTTTGGCAGAGGTCAAAGGTCATTCGAGGTCACCAGACGTCAAAGTCCAAAAACCTTGTAATCGCAATATCTCGAGGTAGGAATGACCGATACTTTTCATAGTTGGTATGTAGATTTGTCATGTCGAGAGGAAGAACCCTAATGTTTTTGGCAGAGGTCAAAGGTCATTCGAGGTCACCAGAGGTCAAAGTCTGAAAACCTTGTAATCGCGATATCTCAAGATAGGGATGACCGATACTTTTCATAGTTGGTATGTAGACATGTCATGTTGAGATGAAGAACCCTATTGTTTTTGGCAGAGGTCAAAAGTCATTCGAGGTCACTAGAGGTGGAAGTCCTAAAACCTTGTAATCGCATTATCTCGAGATAGGAATGACCGATACTTTTCATAGTTGGTATGTAGATTTGTCATGTCAAGAGGAAGAACCCTATCGTTTTTGGCAGAGGTCAAAGGTCATTCGAGGTCACCAGAGGTCAAAGTCCAAAAACCTTTTAATCGCAATATCTCGAGATAGGAATGACCGATACTTTTCATAGTTGGTATGTAGATTTGTCATGTTGAGAGGAAGAACCCTATTGTTTTTGGCAGAGGTCGAAGGTCATTCGAGGTCACCAGAGGTCAAAGTCCAAAAACCTTGTAATCTTGGTATCTCGAGGTAGGAATGGCCGACACTTTTCATAGTTGGTATGTAAATTTGTCATGTCAAGGGGGAGAACCCTATTGTTTTTGGCAGAGGTCAAAGGTCATTCGAGGTCACCAGAGGTGGAAGTCCAACAACCTTGTAATCGTGATATTTTGAGATATTAATGACAGACGGTTTTCATAGTTGGTATGTAGATTTGTCATGTCAAGGGGAGAACCCTATTGTTTTTGGCAGAGGTCAAACGTCATTCAAGGTCACCAGAGGTAGAAGTCCGATAACCTTTTTTTTTTGTTTTTTTTTTTTTTTGTTTTTTTTTTTCATTTTTTTGGTTATTCAAGTTTTGGTTCAAAGGTCATGTGACATCAGCTGATGTGAGCAGGGGTGAAACTGTGACCGCATCATAGAAAATGATGAAGTAGAGAAGTATAAATTTGATGGATGAACCTCAGTGTAACAAAGCACCCCCCTTTCGGCAAGGAATCACGAAGCCTTTTGGCTTTCTGGTTCTTTTATTGTACCCAACATTGCCCCTTTTCTTTCTAGGTGACACTATATAACACATGCGTGTTGGTGTGTCGTAAAACCCCATCTAACTAACTAACTAACTACAAGGTGGCAGCTGCAGCAGCAGGCCGAGATAAATTCTTGCAAGTCAGATTGCCCGATGATGCATCGATATTTACCGCCGAGATCCAGGCACTTAAGATGGCATTCGAGCTGATCGAAACCTCGCACGACCGCCAGTTCATTGTCTTCACAGAGTCACTATCCAGCCTTTTAGCTCTTCAAGGCCATGAGGAAAAACACCCTTGTGTGATGTCTCTCCGTGAAATTTACTCCAGTCTGGTGAGACTGCAGAAGTCAGTTGTGCTCGCGTGGGTTCCGAGTCACGTGGGCATACACGGAAATGAAAAGGCAGACACGCTAGCTAAGGAGGCCCTACAGATGGACATTACCAACCTCCAAGTACCCCACACTGATTATCGCCCTAACATCAACGGATATATAAAATCAAAATGGCAGGAACTGTGGGATTCTTTCCCAGAGAACAAACTTCACCAGGTCAAACCAACGGTCGGGACTGTGGGTAATGCAACCCCCAGAAAACGAAGAGATGATTTGGTACTGACTAGGGCACGAATCGGCCACACTTGCCTCACCCATGCTTATTTGCTCCACGGGGAAGAGAGACCATATTGTATCCCCTGTGATTGCGATGTCACCGTCAGTCACATTCTCGTCGACTGCTATGAATACTCCCCTATTCGTCAGAAGTATTACACTGTGCCAGAACTGAAGACATTGTTTGAGCACGTAGACCCCTCTCTCATTTTGGACTTTCTCAAAGAAAGTAACCTTTACAGAAAGTTTTGACATGACTCCCGCATTTGCTTTTGTCTAGACATTTAAAGATTTTCCCCAACGTTTTTACTTTTTAGTTTTACCGTTTTTATCTAGATGACACTACATAACACATTAGTGTTGATGTGTCGTTAAGTGCCATCTAACTAACTAATTAATCATGTTACAATGTTTTAACAACTGAAACGTTAACAGTAATTTCTATTTTAGTCACAACGTTATCCTCAGAAGTCGGTTTTGCTCCTAAAGGGGTCTCCATGATGAAATCTTTCAATGGAGTTTTGCTTGCATCAAACACGTTTGTTTATTTAGTAACAATATTAACCTCTGGTCCCCTCTTAATATTCATAGTCCATAATAAAAATATATACTGTAGCGCTAGCCGTCGTTCTCGACACAGCCAGTCCAGTCAAGGGGTAGCGATGTTGAAGCAGACACACAGAGATGAAGACAGGGTATATGGGTGCGGTTTTAATCAATTTTATTCAAAATTTTTACAAGTTGGTTCAGTGTGATTGATGAATAAAGAATAAGCCACTTCGGTCTATGATAGTACTTGTGAGTAAGCGTAATCCATTATATACAATCATTACTTATGCAAGCATTCCTGAACTACCGAGGCGGTCTGATTAAACATAGTGAGCAATATCAACCTAAACTACTCACGAGCACTACTCATGGACATCAACTACTCATCGCGAGCTCAACTTACTCGTGAGGACTATTTACTCGTGAGCACTACTTACTCGTGAGAACGGAGAATGCTTGGATGGCCTAACCAGGTGATAAGTTTATTAAACGTGTCTAGGACATAGAGATAGTTGGGCCACATCGCCATAAAACCACTCGAATTAACCAGTTATCGGTCACTGCCAAGTACCTAGCTGGTCAGCTTAATTCTCGTATTACAGTAGACTTACACTCACTCCTTATAAACAGGTACCGAGCCCCTACTAAATTTCTCGGGGCTTGAGGTTCAATACTGCTGCACTATTCAAAATCCCAGGTCACGGGCATATATATGCCTAAGATTCGCTAACATGCTACCGTAAATGTAATGCTTCACATACATGTAGAGATTGTTTACGCTGTACTGCACAAAGTATTTCAGTCCTAACGTTACAATACAACAGTGTGTGTCAACGAGGCGTCGTAGCCATTACTGAGTCTAGGCTACGGGCCTACACAGCAACAATGACGGCAAGTTAATCAACACAAGACTGCATGCTAATACACGTCTAATCTGAACAGAACTGTGCTTTTTACGTGCTAAACAAACGGGCACGGCCAGACTAGCGAAAGGATATAAGATATGGCCAACAACCAAAAAACCGAACACCCACAACACCCTCGCAAACGAAACAAAAACCACCAACACTAGTACTGAGCAGCCACAGACACCGTAACTGAAAAACAACACAAAACCAGACTACCATCACTTAACCAAAAAAACCGAAATACCAAGAACACCACACCAAACTACCGCCACCGCCCCAAAGGGCTACGAGGGGTCGGGGTCTACTTGCCGTATTTACAGTATGTACAGTATTTACACTATCTACACCAAACAAAAACCAAAGTACCGAAGAGATCGAACGAGTCCTGTGGGGGACAGGCACGTCCGTTCTCTTCGGCGACCTGAACAGAACTTGATTTTCCTTACTTTGCGATTACTTCATATTCCACTTTGCTTGAAAGGAATTACTTGCCAATCTCTTAATTTTCTCTTAAAAATTATTGCGTAACTCACGTTATTAATAGACCTAGGGAGTGTAACGTCTTTTCTTGGCCACCGCTTGCTCTTCACTCTCTCTTCAACACACGAGGCTTAGCGACAGTAAGCCGGCGGGAATCCGGAAACGTGACATCCGGACCCAGCAGTGGAACAATAGAACCACTGCACTAGCGCCTGATAATTTCCACGATAGCTAGTATTATTCTTCCCGAGACAGATTTAAGGTACTAAACAACAATAGAGGGCGCTTAACTAGCGTTTTCGCTATAATACAATGCCTATACCCTGTGATGTGGATATATGATGTTCTGAAAGGTTGAGAAATGAAGAGGACTGTTGAAAAGAAGTTGAAATAAAGTCAAGATTTCTTCTATTTCTAACTGACTGCCCAACATAAGACGTAAGTAATTGCTTTCGTAAGTTGTCACATGTACTTTACTGTACTATCTACATGAAGAAATCACTTAAAAAACTTTTAGTCACAGTGTAATCCTCAGAAGTCAATTTCGCTCTTGAAGAGATCTTCAATGGTATTTTTCTTGCGTCAAACATATTTTTTTCATATTAACTAACAAAATATTAATCGCTACCCCCCTCTCAATATTCACAGCCCATACTAAAAGTTTATAATGCTTATACCCTGTGGTGTGAATATGATGTTCTGAAAGGTTGAAAAAGGAGAGGACTGTGTTGAAATGAAGTCAATATAAAAGAAGGTAACTGCTTTTGTAAATTGTAACATGTACTTTACTGTAGGAATAATCACTAAGGAACTTCTATCTTAGTCACAATATTATCCTCGGTAGTCAATTTTGCTCTTAAAGGAGTCTTTAAGATGAAATCTTTCAATGGAATTTTGCTTGCATCAAACACCTCTGTTGATGCCAAAAACTCCACACCACCCGATGTAATCAAAGTAAGAACATTGCTGTCATTGTGAAAAAAAGACAAAATGAAAAGAGTCATTCGGATGGCAAAGTTCATACAAGCAGTGATATTTTGGCTTCAATAATACACTAAGAGAGTGGTTCTTAAGCTTTTTCTTCGCAGTTCCCTCTCGCCAATCAGTTACTCAGAATAACCCCCCCCCCCCTCCCCCCTTGAAAAATATATCTGAAATAACGAGATTTCCGGGGATTTCAAGTGTCACATCCCCTAAAACCGAAAACTTTCACAATTTGGAAACAAAATTGCAAGAACCACCACACTAAGTATACAATAACTTGAGAGTGTTCAATATTGTTCGCATTTTTAGCAAGTAACTATTTGAACGGAGAAGGACAGAGGGAAAAACATATTCACCCATAGGCCCATAGACATAAGGAGCTAAGCCTTTGCCCATTTTGGGCCACTTAAAGCAATTTACCCCTCTGAACTTGAAGGTAGACAGGTTTGTTGCCAAAGTACTTGAAAGCTGGCTACAGTCCTGTCCACCTGACATCGTATGCATAGACACCTAAATGAAACAGTAAATAGTAAATGTCAACCTACTCGTTTTCATCTACCCCTAGTATTTCGAAGTCTTCAGACGATGGTGAAGAAGAAGCAACTTCAACCTGTAACAAACAACGGTAGTTTTGTCAACATGGTTTTCAGCTAACTTGGTCCTCAAGTGACCCTATCAGTTTGCTTCATTTATTTTCGAAAAATTCTTTGTAAAAGTTAACAGTATGGGGTACTTTCCACACAATCATCTTTTGCCTAAACTAATTAAAATGAATAAACAACCATGGTGTTACAAATAAATTCAAGGTCACTCAGTTACGCGAGATCCGAACCAGATTCAAAAGCACACAATGATTACTCGCATTCTCGTCATTTATATCCTTCATAGAAACATTAGGCACCACAACCATTAAGCACCACAGGCACCTTTACCTTTTCTTAGTAATTCTTATTGTAGTGAATAGGTACTCAAAAGCTGCAAGTTCCTTTGAAATGCTACTTTCATTCCTACTTCACACTATAAAACTATCACTTTTACTTTTAGTATACTGTACCTGAATTGTAGTCAGATCAATGGAATTTGGATGCTTTTTATTATTCAAGACATCAACTTCCACGTTTTTGAGAATGGCCACACTTCCAGTATCTTCTGGTGTTACCTTATGAGCTAGTTTGCCCCATAATTTGCATTGAATCTTTGTTTTTGTTGCATTATCTTCGAAATAAAGATCAAGTCTCTCCCAAATTTCCCCTGTTCTCACCTGGAAAACCTTCAAAGAAAAAAATTAAAAGATTGTAAATGTAACAAATACAAATATCAATAAAAATTAAACATTAAAAATACCTTTTTGTAATGGCAACTGTCTGGGGAATAAGACATTCTTTCCACTCCTCATTAGAAACACCTTAAAGAAAATTAAATGTTACCTTCTTGTAAAAACATGGCAATGCAAAATATGGTGTCACAAGCCTAGAAAGATAATCACGTTAAAACATCATTAGTTAAAGAACTACTTACTGCGCTATTCGTTCATTCCAGTGATAATTTTCGCTTTTTGAGTGACGCCAAAGCCTCTGGAACCGTAAGGGCGGATTCAAAAGTCTGCTACTATTTCTTTGTTTGGCTGAAAACACTTGCCATTCTGAAAGATTTACGACAAAATTTAGAAAGTCTTAGGTATTTGCTTGTAAAATGAGCCATGTGATAATGCATGAATCAACTTCTGTGCTTACTTAACACTCACAACAGAACTCTCACCAATATTTCCCTCTAAGAACAACGTTTGTTCATGATAAAGCCAAAGATACTGGTACTGTCCCTGGAAGATTGAAAAATCTATGTTACTTGGCCTTATACTGAATCTGGATTATGTTTGAGTAATAAACAGTAACTAATTTTTTGTAAATTTATAGTTTACACTGTATCTTGGTTTTGGTTCTGTTTACGTAGGCCTTGTTTAACTTCAATTTTACTTGTAAACGTTTAACCAGGTTTTGGGGGTTTCCATGTTTTATTCAACTATGATTTGTTCCTATTTTAATGTTTGTATTACACAAGCTTGGTTTTGCTTGTATTTTTTCTCCACTTTTGGTGGGGTCTTTAATAAGATTGACAAGATAGAAGTTCATACAAAAGAAGTCCGTCCTCTTCCACTTATCTGGAGTGTAATGTGCTGTTTTTATACTTAATAATATTTTAATATTAAGTTACATCTTACATTTCTTGTATGCTTTTAAGGACAATTGTAAATAGTAAAACATTTACTTTTAGTACTTACTTTGGATGAATCTTCTTATCAGGCGCGGTTCTAGACCGAGTTTCATTTGGGGGAAGGGGGGCGGGGGGGGGGGCTTAGAGGGGGCTTGAAACGACCTGATATGATTTTTGATTCCTTGCCGAAGGCAGGCAAGGAATCTATGCGATGGTGATGTCGTGTGTGTGTGTATGTGTGTGTATGTATGTGACGCTTGGCTTGTAAACACGATATCTCAAGATGGGTAACTCCGAGGGATTTCATACTTGACATGTAGGTTGCCCATATTGAGTAGATGATCCCTATTGTTTTTGGTGGAGGTCAAAGGTCATTTGGGGTCACAAGAGGTCAAAAAGTCAAAACCTTGTAAACACGATATCTCAAGAATGGTAACTCCGAGGGATCTCATACTTGGCAGGTGGGTTGCCCATAATGAGTAGATAATCCCTATTGCTTTTGGTGGAAGTCAAAGGTCATTTGGGGTCACCAGAGGTCAAATGGTAAATATCTTGGAAATTGCTTGTAAACACTCTATCTCAAGGTGTAACTTCCAAGAATTTCATACTTGGCATGTGCATGGCCCATATGAGAAAGATGATCGCTATTGTTTTTGGTAAAGGTCAAAGGTCATTTGGGGTCACCAGAGGTCAAAAGGTTCAAAATCTTTCAAGCAGAATATCTGTGACTGTAAAACTTGGTTCAACTTGAAACTTGTGGTGTAGCTTACTGTTATTTTGTGCATATTTGCCCTAAAATTTCATAGATATTAAAAACCATTTGAGCTCAAAATTGGCATTTTCTAAACGCGGTCATTCTACGGTAGCCTAGATGGACCATTCACGTCAAATGATGTCATAACAATCTATGTAGACTTACTACACGCGCTCTAAAACCCCTAAAACGTAATCGTACCCATGGACATCCGTATCCGTAATGCTGCTTTATAACGATATCTCAGGGCTCGAAATAAGAACAAAAAAGGGCAAGGCAAAATGGCCTTCGGTTGGCAGGAATTTGGTAGGGCACCAAGGCAAACCAAGAGGGCACCAAGGCCAAATTGTGCAAACCGATGGGGCACCAAGGCCATTTTGAAATTAACAAAGTTATTAAGAGTCGACAGCTGGTTTACACATTTTGGGAGCCCACAACCATTAGCAGGATTCCTGATCTGAGCGAGAGAAGTGTTCCAGCCAGGATTTCAAGGACTGAGCCCTGAATCAGTCAGTCACTCATACCAAAGACTATCATGGTATTCTTGCTTTTTATTTCAGCTCAAGAGATTAACATTAGAAGAGACACTAGAGAAGAGTACAGAACACAGCAGCTGCTGGTTGTGCTCAAAGTGATCTGTAATGTGGTAAGGCACTGACTGGCAGTACCATTCAGAAGGAGCTAATGCAACTTAATGTAGTTGACACTAAGATAAGAAAGAGTTGGAGCATGTTTCTGTTTTAATATCATTTATATCTTTTGAATCAAATGTTGTGATAAGAGAGAGAAAATTGTATGAAAACAAGATCAATCAGAATAACCAACCACTCTTCAACTTCTGTAAAGAAAACATTGTGCTACTTTGAATCACCAAGAAACTGTATATAACTTTGAATGAATACAAGAAGATTACAACTGACAACTCTCTTTTGAAATGGAAAGGTTTGTTTTTTCAGTGTTTGAATGAGTTCAAAATAGCTAAAAATGATCATTTTTTAGCCCAATGTTAATACTGTGAATCTCAAGCCACATCTTATGTGGGAGTGCCACCGTGTTTTCGATTCCTTCGAGTAGTCTTTGACCACCATCTCTGAATAGCTGGCTTGGGATCAAACTCCTCAGGGGCAGGGCCTTCGGTGCAAATTCGTAGGAGATCTCTCAGTGTGTCTAGACTGAGTGATAGCCGCCAGTCACCAAGAAATCGTTTGAGATATGAAAACTGGCGTTCAACGTGGGCAGTAGCTACTGGGCACACAAGAAGGATTCGGAAAATGTGCAGGACATTTGGGTACTTGTGCGACTTTTCTTTCAATACTTGCTGCCACACAGTTTCAAAAGATTGGTTCCTATGATTTCTGGCCAAATCCAGCTTGAGCTTTGTCCATTCTCTGGGAATCTCATCTAGTTTGCAGCCATTTGTGATCAAAACATCCTTGAAGTGGTCAGACAACAGAATTACCTCATTATTACCATAGTTTGGTAGTGCATCTTTCTCTATTGGGACATTTGAAGGGTCCATGACCTCGGCAGCAAGCATAAGCTCATCTTCTGTAAAGTTCTGAAACCTAGAATCAAGAGATGAAATGATTTGGCTTAGAACTTGAGAGGCATTCCTTTGAAATTGTTCAGTGCTATTAGCACTAGAGTTCAATTTTTGGCCCCTAAATGTCCACTCATTTTCCTCTGTTAACTCCACCAGTACCTCCTGTAAGCGCTTTCCATGCACACCAGAGGCTGCTGTTCCACGTTTTGCCTTGAGTTCCAGAGTGCATGCTTCAATGTTGGCTCTGATGGATGATAGTGCTACTGTATCAGCTTGTAGGGTCTTAGATATTTCAGCAAGATCATCTACCAAGTCTTGATAAAATGCGAGATGCAAGACAAAGGCATGGGACTTAAGTGTTTTCAGATAACCTTTCATCTTTGCTGCATCTGCTGGGGGAACATCATTTCTTTCCCCAGAGGCCACTTCCTCAAAGAGTAAAACCATAGCTTCATAATCCCTGTCTAATGCAGTCAGTGCTTTCCTTCGATGGTCTATCCACCTTGTTCCTTGGGCTCTCACAGGCTTCAGGATATGTGCGTCAATAGCCTCGCCAACAGAAAGCAACTCCTTCCACTTCTTCGGGGACCTCTTAAACATATAATGAAGATTCATCAATAAGTCATCAATCTGCAAGTTGAAATACCAAAAACAAAATTATTTAAATTTCAAGAGCATCCATGACAAAAATGCATGTAAAATGAATGTCATAGTTTTTTTTTTTAAATTAGTTTTACAATTGCACTAACCTTGATGAAATAAGTGTCCTTGAAGGCATCTTTTATTGCCAATTCCAGGCGGTGTGCAACACAGTGAAACTGAAGCATCCATGGCATGTCCTCCTTCATTCTGACCATTACACCACTTTGGGACCCAAAGTTAACCGAAGCTCCATCTGCTGCCATGGCAACACAGCTCTTAGTGAGAAAAAGACCCACTTCTTCTGCCTTTACTTTTAGGGCTTCATAGATTGACTCTGCCCTTCCACTTGTCGGCTCAGCAATCCTAGAAGAAAATGTAGCATATATCACTGCTAATAAATTTGTGAGAAAACAAAGTACACAAATGTCCTTTACCATAATTCATGGTAAATTTTTTTAATATCACGGCAAGTGTATGATGCAATACAATGACCAGAAAACTTACCCAAGTAACTTTGTAGTCGGTTTTCCTTCTTGGTCAATAATCTTTATGCTCACAATTTCCTTCTCCGACAATGTTTTATCGGTGCTCCCATCAAATAAAATTGAGCAATAAAATGGCTTTCTTTCAAAGTTCTTCTTAAGGTCTTGCAAAAAGCACCAGGATATCTCGCCGATGAACTCTCGACAGGCTTTGTCATGAAGGTAGCTATGCCCAACGTCAACCCCATGTTTCCTTTCAAGTAAAGCAATTGTTCGGAACATTTGGAACGATTGTTCCGAATATGCAATGGTGTAAGCAATGTCAAATAGTTTTTGTAATTGCTCATGTTTAACATCATCTAACCGTGAAAGTTGTTTTACAAGTTGACATTCCTCCACTGGAAGTCCTGCTTTTACTGCATTGGCATGATTCCGGGAATAAGAGTGTGATCTGGCTGTGTCTTTCTTTACATTAGCAGTGCCATTTACATAAGCATTCAGATCACACAGCTGTGACTGTCCATTATTTAGGACGTTTCTGCCTTCACTACCTTTGTAATAATCTGCGCAGACTTTGCACCAAACTTTGGAAACAATATCATTTTCTGTTGCCTCATACTGTAGCCAGTCGAAACCCCATGATTTGAGATGGGCAACTTTAACATTTGGCCTGTTTCGATGGATGGGTGAGCTTGGACCTGCAGTGTCTACAGTGACAGGTGGATCTTTTTCAACATCGTTTACTGTTACAACCTCAGTTTGATTATGATCACTTGTGTTTGTAGCAATTCTCCTATAAAAAAATAACATTCCTTGATGTTATTAAAAATCTTTTCATGAAAAAAAAAATGTGTTCTGTTCAGGTAAACTTAACTGCATGCTCAAATACATCAGACAAAAGGCTGGTGTTAACTACAACAATTTGTCAAAAAAGGCTTCAAGTTCTACTTTTAAATGTGCCTTGTGTTTCTTAAACTTTTTCCGACGCTATCCTAACATGTAATGTAAGTAGGAATGCGGAGCCTATACTTGAGTAGTATCTAAGTGATCAAAGACATTTCATATTATTCGAACAAAAATTTTGTGTCAAGCTGGAAAGAACTTTAAACTAAAGAGTTGAAACTGGTTAATTCCTCAGTTCTGCCCAATTATGTCTCATGGGATGGGGAACCTTTAGACAGCATGATGTCTTCCGGTACATCAAAACTTGAGAAAACTAGCCTGAGTGAGATGAGCTAGGCCCTACACTAGGCCTAACATTAATTGAGTGTTGCATCTTATCTGCTAGAAAAATAAAGGCGACGCTAAAGGTAAGGTCAAGTGTATATTTTAACGCTTGTGTAAGGTAGGCTTTAAAAATAAAAGAAAATTGTAGCCAACATTATTTTTACATATAAAAAGTACTGAGTCAGTTTCGTGTAAACCAAGGCTTTCACTTTTAATTAAACAACCAACGGAAGTTAAGCCTTTTTTCTCCCCCATGTTTTGCTTTGATATCTGATTATCATGCAATTATAAACGATGTCTTGCCAATTCATTGACCAAATAAAGCTTTGAAGTTTAACTGTCGGCAGACGGTGACTCTTTATTCATAGCCTAATTCCATGATTGAATTGATTTTCACGGTCACCTACTCACAGGATGCTTACTGAATTAGGCCTAATTCCCCCTATAAAATACAGTGCCTTTGTTATAACTTATCCACAATAGGGCTTTACAAATTGATTCACATTTTCTCAGCTTTGACCGTAAATTCGTAATAGCAGCTAAGTCCCTTTACGTAACGATCGGTAAAACTGAAATGCTTCGACGCCCGCAATATTTCAGTGCACATCCCGTTGCCCTTTTTACACTATGCTACAGCCCTATAGTCCACACTCATGAACTGACATGACATGGCACTGAACGGTAATTATCCCCTATTCATGTACAGTATGTGGGCTTACACTGTTTTAGCCTACGGACTTTATCATGGAAACGGCACTACACCGACTGCAAGGCAGTAGGGCCTACTAATTTAGGATGACGGCAGACTCACAAGGAGTGTCCGTTATCTTGCTTTCAAATATCAAAAAAAAATAAATAAATTGTAGCCTACCTGAACAAGTCGTCGATCCTTGCACACTTTTGTGATGCTGTTTTCATATCCTTCTCCCTCTTCCGCTTGTTTCGTTCACCGGAAGGCATGGTGAACGAAACTTTCTTCTCAAAAACTTTTTGTGTTGCGCACGGTACTTCTAGCCGCCTGTACGTACGTGCACGTGGTTTGACCTCACGGAAGTAGGCGCGGCTATAGTTCATCGTACATTGCTACACCATACTGTATGTAGGCCCAGTCTATGGCTGTGCGTTCATGCAGCGCTGCTTATTTGCGGTACGTCACTATGGCTTGACATGCAAGTACTACCGCGGACTTCCGTGGATGTACTAGTACATCCACGGAAGTCCGCGGTAGTACTAACTGCATAAGCACATACAAGTTTACGTATTATGACCTGCAGAAAGCTGCGCTTGCGTTCAAGCAACCAAAACTCAGTGTGAAATTAGTGCGTATTTTTCCGGAGAAAGATCGCTCTATGTGGCATAGTTCCCTAACGTTAGACTTAACTGTGTAGGGCTAACGTTACCGTTGGAGTATAAAAACGATCGTTCTTGTGAAGGTAAGAAAATAGAAACAAACACACGCTTTGAGAACTGCGTTTTAATGACATTCAAAGTGTACTTTGAGTAAAACTGAGCGGATTGAGTTTTGAGACTGATAACCGACGGCACAAGCGGGAGGGCATTACGGCAATTTTGGCCGCCGGTGTAAGTAAATTTTGAAGGGCATTACGGCAAAGTGAAGGGGCCCGACGGCAAGGGCCGTCGGTGCCGTCGGTTATTTCGAGCCCTGATATCTGTAAGCGCAGTACATACGTACGTGTATTTCGTACGAGGTACGTACAGTTGCATGGTGGTCCCATGAGTCGATCACCTAAAAATTGTCGTGTAAAGTCTGTGTTGTATACGTTTTGTGTGTAGTGACCGACTCGAGGTACCGACCTACTCAAGGTACAGTACAGTCACAATACAAGCGCAGCTGAATCGAAGTAAATACGAACAACAACAAGCCGTACATAGGCTGCGTACCATTTGACAGGTGAAGTCACCACGTCTGTCTTTTTCCTGCAGCACATAGCTCAACATTTTGTCAGCTACTCCGTACTGCAGAAAAAATACAAGGGACTTTGGAACAACCTGAAAATTGAAGTAGACTGGGGCCTAAAGTACTGTAACGTTACAGTACGGAGTAGGCCCTAGGCCTAAACGTGAAGTTAGGCCTAGCCTAGGTAACGCAGTACTACGTAGTCTAGCCTAGGCCTTCTGCTGCTTGTTGCGTTTTAAGAAGTGTGTTGGATAGGCCTATCCAGTTTAGGCATACTCTTTCACAAAGGTTTTTGATCGATGTGAGCTGGTGTTACCAACAAGGCAGCCTAGGCCTACGTGCCTAGGCCAAAGCTACTACTAGGCTAGGCCTAGCCTATACTTTCATATTAGGTCTAGCCCAGTGCTTCTCAACCGGGGTCCAAGTGCACCCCCAGGGGTGAATTCGAAATGCTCGGGGGTGAAATGTTCTAGGCCTAGTTTTTAGTTTTTATTAATTTGATGTTTTATAGTACTAGGGGTGGATGGTGGAAAAATTTTTTCCCAAGTGGGGAAGTGGATCATAAAGGTTGAGAAGCACTGGTCTAGCCTAATATAGTACAGGCCTAGTTCTCAGTCTCACATACATTTTGTTCCCTGAACTAGGCCTAGACCATTCACGATCAAAGATTTAGCAGTTTGATAGAATATTTGAAAAAAAAACAAGATCACTTGTAGGCCTAGGCTGAACCAAAATCTATAGGCCTAGGTATTTTTGAACACTATTGTTACTGTTATGAACTGCAAGGGTCACGTTTGGTTTCGCCCCTTGACGCTTCGCCAGAGATTGGAAGGGACTTGGGAAAAGTAGGAAAGAAGGGAGTAGAACCAAGGCCTAAAGCTCGGCCTAGCCTATGTGTACTGCAGTAGCCTAGGCCTGCAGCTGTTTGTTGTGTTGTAAGAAGTGTGTTGGATATGTAGCCTACATTTAAGCCTAGGCCCTGACGGAGGTTTGTGATTGATGTGAGTTTGTGTTACCAACTTAACGGCTGTTTCGGTTTGGCTGGCTCTGCTGCAACATGGGTTCTCGTAGGAGTGTAAGACCCACAGACATTCTATCATATGGCCTAGGCCTACATAGGCTATTAATACATTTTTCATGTATAAGTTAGGCCTAATGTAGTGTAAGCCTAGTCCTCAGTCTCACATACACTCTGTTCCCTGAACTAGGCCTAACGTTAGGCCTAGGCTATTCACGATCAAAGGTTGCATGCATGTTTCAGAGAATAACATGTCTAACCTACATTTATTGCTGGAGTGATTGTTGCTAGGGCCTAGGACTAACTTTGGAACCCTAAGTGCAAGTATGAACATAACCATAGCTAGGCTTATGGGTATACTACGTCACAATTGAACAGCAATACTTGCTATTTATGTTAGCATACAATAGTGTGACCACCCTTGTAACAAGATTAAGCGGTTTGATAGAATGTTTAATAAAAACAGGATGGCTTGTATAAATCAAATTTTTAGACATTTTTTGAACATTACTGTTAGGAACTTCGAGAGTAACGTTTGGTTTCGCCCCTTGGCGCTTCACTGGAGAGTCGAAGAGACTTTGGAAGAAGTATTTAAGTATGCATGGAATAGGTTCTAAGCCTAAAGTTAGGCCTAGCGTAGGCCGACAGCTGTTTGTGGTGTTTTTATAAGTGTGTTGGATATGTACATTTAAGCCTAGGCCCTGACAGAGCTTTGTAGGTACGTTATGATTACCACAGATGGAGGTTTGTGGTCTGTGAGTTCGTGTTAGCGGCTGTTTCGTTTCCGCTGGTTGTGCACTGTGGGTTCTCGTAGGAGTGTAGGACCCACAGACGTTGCATCACGTAGGGTCTACATACGCTACTAATCACTTCGTAAGTTAGGCCTAATGAAGTGCAGGTCTAGGTAGGCCCTAGCCTAGGGTAGGAGTCATTGAACTAAAATTTTACCTTGCAGGCAAGGAATCACTAAGCCTCCTGGCTTTCTGGTTCTAAATATGACATGAGAATCGGCAACGCCAGGCTGAAGACCATGATAATATATACAGTACTCCACCATACATAATACATTCAACGTATACATTCATGTCATGTACATGCATTTTTTATTGGGAAGAATATAGCTAACCTTACTGAGAGGCTACGAGCAACCGGTCCTGTTTACATTCATTAGAGTTACGCCTGCACTACTGTATACATCTGACTAAAAGGAACTGGCGGTAAAAATGACTCGTTTTTAAATTTCAATATCCGTCAACTTGACTTTACATGTATGTACATAAACATTACCATGGATGTCACTTACGGCATCTGTCCCCAAGTTTCATATGAAGCCATGAACCTATATGATTTAGATACTTAGACGACGGTTTCCTTTGAGATCCATGATGGGGGCAACATTACTCATCAGCACATATTTGTGAGCTGACGACGGACTGCACACTTGACTAATGAAATGACTGGGAGTATAACTTGGCTAAGTCAACGTAGAAATGACTCCTTAACTAGCATGTGTCGAATTGGCTGTAACATGCATTCGAAACATGAATTATTCATTGTTGATGTGTGTGTGTGCATTCAGCATCAATAACAGGTTGTCATTAAATTTTTCTAGAATTTCCTGACATGATGATGATGATCTATTTGATTTTGAGACGTAGACGACGGTTACTCTTCGCGAACTCGTCTATAACGGGATCAACATCCCTCATTAGTTCCTGGGCAGACTCCCTTTCTATGACTAAGGCGGATAGGCTTGTCAACCTCTGCTGACCCATTGTTGCTCTTAAGTGATTTTTCACCCTTTTCATAACTGAAAAGCTCCTTTCTGCGGTCGCAGATGTTACGGGAGCGGTAGCTACGAGCTGGAAATATCTGTACAAGTCCGGGAAGGCCTTCTGCATCCTGAACAATTCTTGTAGAGCGCCATTGAATGACGAATTCTCTTTAAGGAATACCTTGGCTACTTCGACTTGATTCTTCAACCTGTCATTATCAATGCCGGCGTTGGGGAATGATGCCAACGAGGACTGCATCATGTCAATGTCCAGGAAGCTTGGCGAAGAAGGTTCTGTTGCCCTACAAGCCTTGGTTATTTCGGGGTTGTTGACAAAGCGACGATCCATTTCTTTGCAGATGTTATCGATCATCTCGTACATTCCTCGACGGTACTGACTGTAGCCTGTATAAGGAGAATTCAGCTCGTCATCTTGTCGTTGTGGGAGAGCATGTGTAATGCAGAATTCTTCCATCCTCCTGGGTGGGCAGTGTTGTCGTCGTGATGGTTGCTCCGTTTCATCGGTGATGCCTATTCCAGCTTTTTCGGCGACTGCCTTGGCTTTCACCAAGACACCATCGAATGCCTCTTGGCACCGCATCTGTTTTATAGTCGTCGTCGTTGCTTTAGCCACCTTCTCCACGTCGACGAAGTTGATACTTCTCCCCTGGAGAAGAGTTGACAGGGGGTGCGCCTTCCCCAGTAGTTCATACAGGATGTAGAGCATGAAGACTGCCTTGAACTCATGCAATTGCGAAAGAAGACCACGTGCCTCAGCTGCTTCACACCCATTGTCCGACATCTTTGAGAGGAAACTGCAGATTTCACTGTATCGGAGTACGAAAATGTTGAGGGCTTTATACTTGCATGCCCTTCTGGTGTCGCTTTGCTGCTGCATTTCCATGACCCTCACGCCGCTTTCTCTTTGTTCTTGGGTGAAAAGATCATGACGTTTGGTTGATGCATTGACAAATCGATAAACGGCCTAAACAATCCGATCATATCAGCTGCATATTTTACTGTCTTACAAGTGTCGACCACCACCAAATTAAGTCTGTGCGCGTGGCAATGCACATACGGACAAGGAGCTCCGATTATCTCCTGGAAACGGGTTTGCACTCCAGACAATCGCCCAGACATGACTGCCGCTCCATCGTAGCACTGGAAAACACATTGGGAGAGGTCGAGCCCACACGATGTTAAAGAGTCCGCTAACGTTTTTGCCAGAGATTCAGCACACAGATCGTGGACGTCGACGAAAAGTAGGAACCGTTCCTTTATTTCGTATCCACTTACGTACCTAATACAAACCGACATTTGCTCAGTGGTACTAACATCTCGTGCTTCGTCAGCAATGACGCTGAACATGCTGCTTTTTTGACCTCATTAATGATGCTCTCCTTGACAGCATTGTATGCCACGGCCGGGCTTTCTGTTTTGACAAGAGACACTAGTTCTAGAAAGTTACCACGATTTGCAGAGGCATCCTTCTGTGATTCTCGATGCCCTCTGAGAGCAATTCCCTGTGTTGCACAGAACAACGCGATTCTCGCAAGGGTGCCAACAGCTTCACGGTTTTGTTCGATTTGCAGTTTGTCTCGCTGGATTAGCAACTCATCGACTCCTCCTTGCTCCAAACTTTGTTTCCATAGATGCCAAGATGTCATGGACATTTTATGACTGGCACTTTCTTTGTGTTTTTTTAGACGTTCGTCGAGCTTTTTCCAGTTTGAGAAGCCGGTCGATCTGAAAATTTCTTCCAAAGTCCCATGTCCTGAAGTAGACGGGAATGTGCGACGAGCGTAGCAAAATACAGCATCTTTGCTAAGTGAATATTCGATGAACGGATATTTGCGATAGTATGTTGCGCTGAAAGCTCTGTTTTGAGTACCATATTGCTTAAGAGGAAATTTCTGCAGCAACGGTTGCCGTGGTTCACCCTCTTCTTTGCCATTGAGATCCGCTACAGGGGCATTCGATGAAGAAGGAACTGTACCATCCACTAACATCGGTTTTTCCCTTTCATCTTCAGTTACCACTTTCACAGATGACGATTGCTCATTTGCATCTTCCGGCACTTCCGGGTCATGTGTCTTGGAGAAACAAAACACAACATATAAACAGGTTTAATTCCTGAAAAACGATGAGTCGAGTTTCGTTTATTTTTGTCACTGAAAACTTCCCAACAAGCAATTAGCGTGACATTTGAATGAAAATGGGAGAAATACAACAACTGTGATGATGATTGGAATGAGAAAAAATGTTAAACCAAGACACTGATTGATTATTGTAAGACGAGAATGGTCACAATGGAAATAGTAACTTCAAGGTTACGGTGAATGAGGCAAGAGAAAACGGCAGCAGTCACTCTCACTTTGGTCTTGCCCCCTGTTGCCCCCAGTTTTGAAAATCACTTTATGAAATTAAACAAGAAAGCCAATGGTTTTGTGGTTGCTTGCCTTTGGGTACGGGTGTCCCACAGGTATGGGTTGATGGCATACTGTACCTCAGCAGTAGGCATGTTGTTTATAATGTGGGGGTTTTACATGTCTTTTAATCTTTCGGAAAGAATGGGAAATACGGTTTTCCAGATATTGGCACTTGAAGGATTTACTTTTAAAGACCGTCTCACTCATGAATATTGATGAGATCGGTAACAAGGCAATAGGATAGCTATCTATTGCACTCTTTACTGACGTCATCAAAGCAAGTTTGAACAAAATTCAACATACAGTTGTCAAAATGATGACATTTTGAGATTTTGTTATGAGCCCCACCCTCCTCATGAATATTAATGAGAGCGGCACCAAATGCAATATATAGGGACCACCTACTCACTATGAGTAATCCACCAACCAAGTATGAGACAAATCTGACCCGTTGCATCTTCTACTTACTGTGTTCGCAAGAAAGCGTCACACACGGACGGACACACACACGTACATACATACTTGCGTGACTACAAAGGTTTCTTTTGTCTCCGGCAATAGATATCAAAAATAGCTCAAGTTCATGTCTGAATCACTGTATTTCTCGGGAAATTCCTAAATGCAAGACAGGATCTCCTCTCCCGACACACATATTTCCCTACATCCCTATTTTATTGTTACATTTTGGGGTCCCATAATATTACGCTGCCACCCCCAAAAATAATCTGGTGCCCCATGCCACGTACCCTCCCCCAGGGACCAAAGTCTAGTGTCGCCACTGCAGCCACAGTGAAAGTGGTGAAAATTGAAAAAGGAACGACAGCCAATTTGACAGTGTCCATCATACAATCTACAGCTGCATAAGGCATAACGAACAGTTAATTAGGTATTGTCGATTTGTCATTGACACTGGAAATCTAATGCCTTTCTTCACCCTTTCCCCCGTTCTAACTTTGATGTACACTAATTTTATAAGCAAGACGCGCCTCTGACAAAGCCATTTCCTAGCACAGGCGGATAGGCAAGTTTTGACCGAGACTACATCAAGAGTAGCAGTGCAGTGCCCGTTGAGGAGGGCAGGGCACGGTGAGCACGACGCCATCATTTGCATCGTAATGTGAAAAATTTGTTTATTTTGGAAACGACAATGCATCCTGAATGAATTACAGCCTTACTATAATATTATCTAGTGTTTTACCAAGCATAACATGCTCATGTATGATAAGATCGTGACCATATCCCAGTTTCAGATTATGAGATGATGAGATTATATTTGAGTTGAGTCATGGTCGCAGTTACCGGTGGACAAATCACGTTCAGTAACGCCATCGACTGTATTTAACTATTTACGGTTCATCGCAGCCGCGACTCCGGGCTACGGTGGAAGGAGGAAAATTTAGGGCTTTGCCCCATATAACGTCAGTGAAAATAAAACTTGAAACAAACAAGTAACGCGGTGCTTTACTTAAAAATGTCTGGAATTCGCAAAGTACTGCACAAAGTACAGTACCGGCTCTACGCCGTCAGTGGTGAGTGGCCCGAGACTCAGTGTGCAGTATGTGCACTTGTAAACACACATCGCCTACGAATTATTTACACACATAGAATACATTATCGACATGAAATTCCAGATCATTTTCAAAACTGGATACTCATTCGCTCGTGTATAGTTTTCCGCTTCTAACTAGAATGATCAGTTAGAAGTATGCGCTAATTGACTGATCGTCAATTAAAGTATTCTACGTTTATGCAAACTCCACACCCGACTAGGCTTTACGGTTGTGGCTCATCCTACTGAGATGTAGCCTATCATGTTTCTCACCGATTCCTGAGAATTGTTGCTCTTCTTAGTAGACAACCACATGTCTTGCAGAGTTCTCTGTCTCTTTTGACTTTCTCAAGGGGAGTAAACTGTATGGAAATTTTTGACATGACTTCCGTATTTGCCTGGACCCTTTTGTGGAATTTGACCCCGCCTTTTTAAGTTTTTTTACCCCAACATTGCACCTTTTTCTTTTCTAGATGACACTATATAACACAATCGTGTTGGTGTGTCGTAAAATCCCATCTAACTAACTCTTTTGACTTTGCCCTGGGTCTTGGTTTGCCATGATTCATTCAACAGAAGTAAATCACGACGTGCGAAGCAAAAATCACTAAATATTGTGTCTCTTTTGAATTTGCTCGTACATATATGGCGTCGAACGTAAGAATGCAGCTTGTTAAACTACGTAGTAGCCTGCACTGTGTCTACGTACCGTACAGTACGGTTATAGGGCGAAACGTGGTCGTCGACTTGTACAACACACAATCAAAACAAGATGTAGCTTATGTGCGTGGCGTGGTATACAAGAAACGAGATCACAGTATTAGGCCCTATCTTGCATGACACATTGAGTTCTGGCCTAAAGAGTAGGCACACCGGTGTTTTTCGCGAACAAGACTCAAATGTATATATCATCATATGTAGGCCTAATAGATTTTTTTGGCCGTTTTTTTTTTCAATATACGCAAATATAGCATAAAGGTATACACAACCTTGGACATTTGGAGGGGGCTTGAGCACATTTTGGGAGGGCTTGAGCCCCCAAAGCCCCCCCCCCCCCGTAGAACCGCGCCTGCTTCTTATAACCACATGTAATTTGTACCAGATTCGCCTTGATTAGAAATGAAAGAATATTTGTGTACTACAAAATAATTTCCGTTGGTCAATTCGTTGAAGGGATGATTAAAAGACACATAATAGACCGTTCCAAAATTGGTTGGTCAGATGATATTGCATAAAATGCAAAATATCCCCCCCCCCCCAAGCGTGTTTTCCCCCACAGTCTGTAACTGATTTTCATTTGATTACGCAATTTTGCTTTGGTAATTTTAATACTTTGGATGAGTCTTAGTATAATCGCATGTAATTTGTACCAGATTCACCTTGATTAGAATTCGCCGCGGCGCCAGGCCGTGATGCATCCTTCCAAGTCAGACTACCGGATGTTGCATCAATCTTTACTGCCGAACTCCAGGCACTAAAGATGGCATTCCATCTGACTGAAAACTCAGACAGTCACCAGTTCATTGTGTTCACTGACTCACTATCAAGCCTCTTAGCACTAAAAGGCCATGAGCTAAAACACCCTTCAGTAACAGCTCTCCGTGAAGCTTACTCCAATTTGGTTCAACAACAAAAATCAGTTGTGCTAGCGTGGGTGCCTACTCACGTGGGCATACAAGGAAATGAAAAAGTCGATGCACTTGCTAAAGAAGCCCTACAGATGGATGTCACCAATCTCTGCTTGCCTCACACTGATTACCGCCCTAAGATCAATGGCTTTGTAAAATCGAAATGGTAAGAACTGTGGGATTCCTTTCCTGAAAACGAGTTGTACCGAGTTAAACCAATGGTCGGAACTGGGGGAAATGGACCCCCCCCCCCTGTAAACGGAGAGATGATTTAGTCCTGACTAGGGCTCGCATCGTTCCCACTTAACTTCCCATGCCTATTTACTTCACGGGGATGAGACACCATACTGTATACCCTGTGACTGTGCTGTCACCGTCAGTCACATTCTCGTTAAACTCCCATATTCGCCAGAAGTACTATTCTGTGCCAGACCTGAAAACTTTATTTGAGCAGACAGATCCTTCCCTTATTCTGGGCTTACTTAAGGTACGTAAACTGTTTAAAAATTTATGACATGACTCTCGCATTTGCTTGGACATTTTAGTGGAATTTGACCCCGCCTTTTTTTACCTTATTGTACCCCAATATTGAACCGTTTTCTTTTCAAGGTGACACTATATAACACATTCGTGTTGGTGTGTCGTAAAATCCCATCTAACTAACTTGATTAGAATTCAACAAATACCTGTGTATTACATAATAATTAACTTATAATCAATTTGATCAGGAAATGATTACAGACCCTTCCAAAATTTGTTGGTCAGATGATATTGCATAAAATGCAAATTTTTTGGTGACTTAATTCATAGTTTACACTGTATCTTAGTTTTTATTGTTTACTTACTTTTTAATAAGACAAAAGGCTGTGTAATTCCGTAATTCCTTGACATTCTTTTATTTCATTTTTGCTTGTCAAATACTAGGTTTTTCTGCTTTACATATTTTTTAAGGTATTAATTTATTGAACTATGATTCAAGGCTTAACCGTTTTTATCCTTGAATGTTATGTTTACAATCTTTTTTTTTATTTTATACTATTAACCTATAGTTTTTTGATACTTTAATCTTTGCCATACTCGCAAGTTTCATCGTATTACAACAAACAGCTCCAGCCATTTCTTTTCTTACTACTTCTCATTGAGAACTTGTACGAAATTCACCCTTCATATTGTTTATCTTGAACGTCTTTTATTTTCCATGTTATTGAATTATGGTTTTTGTTAACAATTGTTTCTTTGCCTTAGTCTCAATTTATCTTCTTCACAACAAACATCTCCAGCCATTTCTATTAATTCTACTTCTCACTGAGAACTTATACCAAATTCACCTGATTTCACTTCAAAGAATACTTACACCACCATTTCTATCCTTCACATTGCGTGAATATCTTTTTATTTTGCGTATATTCAGGGTTTGCATTTCTTGTATTCTTTTTTATCCTGTTTTAACCTATGCTTTACTATGAATCTTTCTTTGGTCAATTTACCATGAGGAGGGAGAGCACATTTATTCAGCTCCATATACTTAGTACCATCACATGAAAAGGATATTTCACATGCCTAAGAATAGCTAAAAATTAACTTCGACAAAAGTAAGAACACATAAACCCTTCCAAATTCTTTTGGTCCGATGGTATTGAGCACATTTACCCAGCTTCATGTGCATGGGTACCTTAGTATACCTGATTTTACTGCAAAAAATAATTCACTTCAAAGCTTAAACCAAGATGAAACAGTCTACAAGATAACACTTTGATGAAAAGTTCCACTAAAGTTAGACAATAGCCATATTAAAGGAGAACTCATTATAAATGCACAAAGATGCCCCATCCCCACCCAGTTTCCGGCACAATTTAACCTGGTTTTGCATTTCATAAAGTACTCTGTCTTCTGTTATTTTATTACTGCTTTCTTTGGATGAAACTTCCAGGTTGGACTGGTTGGAATTCAAAGAATACTTGTTTACTACATAATTGCCTTGGTTATTTTAGTACTTTGGATGAGTCTTCGTATAATCGCATGTGATTTGTATCAGATTCGCCTTGATAAGAATTCAAAGAGTACTTGTGTACTACATAATAACTGCCTTTGGTCAATTTCTTCAATAGATGATTAGAAGATTTGTTAGTCGAACACATTATATAGACCCTTCCCAGATTTGTTGGTCAGATGATATAGCATAAAATGCAGTTTTCACCCCTTGGCACTAACCGTTAATATGAAAATAGTCAAGGGTCTTGAAGCCATCTAAAATGTAAATAAAAAATAAATCATATATTAAATTAATCAAATAATAAACTATACTGTGCAAATAATATTCTTTAAACCAAAACTATTCAGAGTTCCATCAGTTTGTTTGTTATCAATAAAGTATGTTATTAGAACATCCTCTCTGAATCATTTTTTTTTCAAGTATTCAGTCTTACCTACCACTAGAAGCAAGTAACTCTAGCATTAAGAGGCACCAATCCTGGAGATTGGTGGCATAGGCACCAATCCTGGGGAATGGGGACAGCATCTAACAAGTAAAGATCAACGCTAATAGTTAGGAGTGACTGTTGAAGGGGCCTCTCAGGTGAAAACTATAAATTATACTTGCATTTTCACATAAAAGCCAGTGAGCCACAACAAGAAAAGGCTGTGATCAGCCCGAATAAACAAGTAATTATAACTTCACATGAAATTACAGGAGCAGATGATGGGCGCTACTTTTGGCCAAATAGCAGCATTCTTTTGAGGGTTAATGGGCGCTGTTTACAGTAGTGTAGGCGGGGGCGGTCGTCCCACCCCCATGGGGAAAACGAGGGGAAAATATAACAAAATACTTAAAAAATAGGAGTGCCTGTAGATATATTCAAATTAAATCTAGCATTAACTGTATGACAGTTTTGCATCCAGCCTACCCTGCAAAAGCCAAAATTTTCCAAAGGGGGTCACCCCCTCTCCCTAGACCTCTGCCCAAGGACGGCGATCAGTTATTTCATCCGCCGCTCCCCCCTCCCCCAATATGAAATACTGGCTACGCCCTTGGCTGTTGCAGAAAAGGGCGACAAACAGCGCCTGGTGCCCGTTTCATTTCACCCTTGATACAGAGACAAATTTTTAGTATTTTGTTCCTCTCAAATTGAAGGAAATTGCACTTCCCAGTGTCTCAGCCTTTTAGTTTTCAGCTTAGTATTCTCTAGTTTTTGTATATGAAATTGCCAAAAATTTTCACCTTTTTCCAACTTTTACTGCATATTGACACGTTTTAGTTTTATTTTGTTCCTTATTTTCTGTTAGTGTTATCTTTTACTGTTTTATAAAGCGCCACTAATTACACCAGTCAATAAGTCAGCGGTGTATAAGTTGTGACTCATAAGTAAATCCAAAAAAGTCTACGAATTTACATGATAGAATAGTTTTTGTAATTTTTCAGGAAATACTAAGCCGGGTTCAAGAAGGTTTTCGGTTTAATTCAGGAAAAATTAATACTTTGTGGAAACACTCGTCCTCTGTTTAGTTACCACACCGCCGCATGCAAAAGTTTTTTCCCCACAAAGAGTTAGTTACAGGGAAATTATGGCAGTGGAAGTCGACCCATCGACTTCTTGAAATTAATCACGCCCTAACTCCCAAAATCCCTCTTCAGCATATTGGGTAGCCTAATTCTGATGCCGGATTATGAAAGAGCATGCCAGATTTGAGAAGAAATGGTAACCTTAACTCTAATGTAACCCTTAGCACTTTTCCGAAACAATTTAGAATTGCAAAAATTCTGATTTGCCAATAACGTTAAAAAAAAAAAAAAACAAGCACACAAAAGTACAACTACCGTTAAGTCCCAGCACAGGATTATCTTGCTGTATTACAAGTTAGAAGAATGGTACAACCCCGACAAATAAATACTTTTCTGTCAATCTTGGCTACTATCTATCCGGTAAACTAGATGCAACATCAATTACTCAACATTTCTAAATATTAAAAAATAGCCGAGATAGGCCTAGTGGAACTGGTACTCACTAAAACACAACGTTAGGCTTACCAATACTAGCATAGTAAATGTAACTTAATACTTTAAGCCCCTTTTCTTACAATAGGATACGCTAGACTAGTACAGTGCTATTTACATAAATTCGGCCTAGCCTACTGCAAGTAAGTCTTCAGTAAAACAAATAAAAAACTAGGCTATAACAGATATTAGTATTACTTGGTAGTTAGGCCTGGCCCTAGCCCATTTTTTCACAGCCAGATAAGGCCTGTTTCTATCCATGGATCTAGGCTAGGCGATATCTGCTAAATTTCCAATTTCTTAAAGTTTCACAAGTAACAGCCTAAATATATCTCACATGAAGCTTACTATAAACTTGAATAAAATGAGAATTTTCACCCATCAAGGTATTTTCATGTGCCAACTTAACACTTTATTCCAATTTGGTTTGTTTAAAAAACAGCAGTAAAAATGTATTTCTCTGAAACTGAACTTATGTAAAAGCATGACACCCCCCCCCCTCCTACTATAGGTGTAGATCACACTTTTAGAGAAATTAGTCAATTACTACAGGTTTCTCATAACCTTTAAACTGATTGCCAAAGAATTTACAAATCAGAGAAAAAAGACTTGGAGTGTCCCTCTCATGAACATTTTTATGCATCCATAAGTAGAAGAAAATTAAAAACAAATCTGAAAATTTCATCGTGTAACCTTTAACTATATTTACGTTCAAGATGCTGACATGGTAAATTTTTTTCCAAATTTCAGCAAAAGCTCACATTTACAAGCTTGCATTTTCCTCTTTAACATGCCATGCCATATTTAAGAGACATAGATCTTACAATGTTAAATTAAATATTGAACCCCTTCAAGGCCTTCCCCGTTCCTAATTTATGTCTGAGTGTTTTTAATCATGTGACAATGTTATCCTCAGTACTCAATTTTGCTCCTAAAGGGGTCTTAATGATGAAATCTTTCAATGGAGTTTTGCTTGCATCAAACACAGTTGTTTAAGTAACATAATATTAATCTCTGCTCCCCTCTTAATATTCAGTCCATAATAAAAGTGTATACAATGCCTTAAACATGTGAAATTGATGTATGATGAGAAAAGTAGGGGAATGTGTTGAAATGAAGGTGAAATGAAATCATTTCTTCTATTTCTACCTCACTGCCCAACATTGGACGCAAGTAACTGCTTTCGTAAATTGTCACATGTACTTTACTGTACTATCTACATGTAGAAATCACTGAGAAAGGTTTCAGTCACAATGTAATCCTCAGAAGTCAATTTCGCTCTTAAAGAGGTCTTCATGATGAAATCTTACAATGGAATTTTGCTTGCATCAAACACATTTGTTTGATATTACCAAAATATTAATCCCTACCCCCTCTTAATATTCACAGTCCATAATAAAAGTTTATAGTGCCTATACCCTGTGGTGTGAATATGTTCTGAAAGGTTGAAATAGGAGAGGACTGTATTGAAATGAAATCAGCATAAAAGAAGTAAGTTAACTGCTTCCGTACATTGTCACATGTACTTTACTGTAGAAATTATCACTTCGGAACTTCTATTTTAGTCACAGTATTATCCTCAGTAGTCAATTTCGCTCTTAAAGGAGTCTTTAAGATGAAATCTTTCAATGGAATTTTGCTTGCATCAAACACCTTCGTTGATGCCAAAAACTCCACACCACCCGATGTTAACAAAGTGAGGACAGTGCTGTCATTGTGAAAAAGACAATATGAAAAAAGTCATTCGGATGACAAAGTTCATACAAGCAGTAATATTTTGGCTTATATATTACACTAAGTGAGTGGTTCTTAAGCTTTTTCTTCGCAGTTCCCTCTCGCCAATCAGTCACAGACTACCCCTCCCCCTTGAAAAATATATCTGAAATAACGAGATTTCCGGGGATTTCAAGTGTCACATCCCCTAGAACCAAAAACTTTCAAAATCTGGAAACAAAATTGCAAGAACCACTGCACTATGTATACAATAACTCGAGAGTGATCAACATTTTTAGCAAGTAAATATTTGAACGGAGAAGGACAGGGAAAAACATATTCACCCATAGGCCCATAGACATAAGGAGCTAAGCCTTTGCCCATTTTGGGCCCCTTTAAGCCATTTACCCCTCTGAACTTGAAGGTGGACAGGTGTGTTGCCAAAGTACTTGAAAGCTGGCTACAGTCCTGTCCACCTGACATCGTATGCATAGACACCTAAATGAAACAGTAAATAGTAAATGTCAACCTACTCGTTTTCATCTACCCCTAGTATTTCGAAGTCTTCAGACGATGGTGAAGAAGAAGCAACTTCAACCTGTAACAAACAACGGTAGTTTTGTTAACATGGTTTTCAGCTAACTTGGTCCTCAAGTGACCCTATCAGTTTGCTTCATTTATTTTCGAAAAATTCTTTGTAACAGTTTACAGTATGGGGTACTTTCCACACAATCATCTTTTGCCTAAACTAATTAAAATGTATAAACAACCATGGTGTTACAAATAAATTCAGTCACTCAGTTACGCGAGATCCGAACCAGATTCTGAAGGTAGAAACAAAAGCACACAGAATGCTAACTCGCATTCTCGTCATTTATATCCTTTATAGAAACATTAGGACATTGAAATAATGCAGCAAATTGCAGAGAGTGTCCTCGGGATTTTTATGAAACCATAAAGCACCACAGGCACCTTTACCTTTTCCTAGTAATTCTTATTGTAGTGAATAGGTACTTAAAAGCTGCAAGTTCCTTTCAAATGCTACTTTCATTCCTACTTCACACATATGAAACTTATCACTTCTACTTTTAGTATACTGTACCTGAATTGTAGTCAGATCAATGGAATTTAGATGCTCTTTATTATTGAAGACATCAACTTCCACGTTGTTGAGAATGGCCACACTTCTAGTATCTTCTGGTGTTACCTTATGAGCTAGTTTGCCCCATAATTTGCATTGAATCTTTGTTTTTGTTGTATTGTCTTCCAAATAAAAATCGTCTCTTAATTTTTTGCGGTTCTCACCGGGAAAACCTTCAAAAAAATTGAAACATTGTAAATATAACAAGTATAATTGTGAATAAAAATTAAACATTAAAAATGCTTTTTGTTACGACAACTGTCTGGGGAATAAGACATTCTTTCCACTCCTCATTAGAAACACCTTTAAAGAAAAGTTGAATGTAACCTTACTATGAACACATGACAATGCAAAATATGGTGCCACAAGCCTAGAAAGACAATCACGTTAAAACTTCATTAGTTAAAGAACTAATTACTTGGCTAATCTTTCCTTCCAGTGACAGTCTGTCTACTATTTCTTGGTTTGGTTGAAACAACTTGCCAATCTGAAAGATCTACGAAAAAAAATTTAGGAAGTCTTAGGTATTTGCCTGTAAATTGAACCATGTGGCAAAGCATGAATCAACGTCTGTGCCTACTTACCACTTTCACAACAAATTTCAATTTCTTAAAGTTTCACAAAAAACCAAAATATATTTCACATGAAGCTTACTATAAACTTGAATAGAATGAGAATTTTCAACCATCTAGGTATTTTCATGTGTGAACTTAACACATTATTCCAGTTTGATTTCTTTAAAAAACAGCAGTAAAAACGTATTTCTCTAAAACAACTAATTTAAAAGCATGAACCACCCCCCCCCCCCCTCATACTGTAGGCGTAGATCACACATTTAGGTTTCTCATAACCTTTAAACTGATTCCCAAAGAATTTACAAATCAGAGAAAAAGACTTTTGGAGTGTCCTTCTCATGAACATTTTTATGCATTCATAAGTAGAAGAAAATTAAAAACAAATCTGAAAATTTCATCGTGTAACCTGTAACTACGTTTACGTTCCAGATGCTGACATGGTAAGTTTTTATCTAAATTTCAGCAAAACCTCACATTTCCAAGCTTGCATTTTCCTCTTGCACATGCCACGCGAAATTTAAGAGACATACATCTTACAATGTTAAATTAAATATTGAACCCCTTCAACGCCTTCCCCTCTTCCTAATTTATGTCTGGTGTTTTAATCAGGTGTCAATGTTTTAATTTCTGAAATGTTAACTTCAAAAGTACGCCTTAAAAGGCTGCCACCCCAAAATTTCCTTGAAAAAATTGGCAAACTCTTGCAGATCGCCTTTCATTGCATTACAAGCACTTCCAAAAACATATGGAACTCCTTCAAAATGACGTCTGGACAACTGCTTAGTCTCTTAACCTTACACGTAACAGAAAATTGACATAACTTACTAAGCGTATTAAATGTCCATTTTACATGTTTGGAAACTGAACAGGAATGGAATAAAATACCAGTTAAAATTATATGTCTCAAAGCTCACTTTTACTTCTGTATACAGATACACTGTACTGGTAACTAGTTTTTGAAAAGTTAACCTCTCTGATCTCTTTTAGAAAACTTCGTCTTATTCGATCAGTAGGTAAAATGATAGTGTAACGCGCCGCCAAAATGTGCGGTTCGGGGATTGACCGAAAATTGCAAATTATTTACACTTAATACTGGGAAAATGATAACAGAACACAGCCTTTAAAAGTTTCTCAAATATAATTCGCGCAATTACTGCCACCAAATTACAATCGTAAAATCACAGATCAGCAGATTGATAAAGATAAACAAAAGAACGGATAATTTAAAGATCGATTACAAGGCGAAGTCCCATGTGTCAACCAGCCGCCTCAGGCCACGCCCCTGACGTCCGCCAACGCCCACGGTCGCCGGTGGTCCCTCTGTGGTGTCCTCCGCCAACTACAGCCAACGCCCACAGTCCCTGGTGGTCCGTCTGTGGCGCCCTCCGCCCACGTCAGCCAACGCCCACGGTCTCTGGTCCCCTTCCTCTGTGGTGCTCTCCGCGTCAGCCAACGCCCACAGTCCCTGGCCGCCTTCCTTTGGGAGAGCTCCGCCAACACTTCACTGCACAAAGGGTCGACTCACGTCCTTTATTGAAGGAAGGGCCCTCCGCAACTGCTTCTATGTGTAACGGGACTTACGCAAGTGTTTAACTGTAGGAAAGGCCTCCGCAATTACTTCAATGTGTATCGGGACTTACGCAAGTGCTTAAGTGTAGGAAAGGCCTCCGCAACTTCTACTTCACTGTGTAAGGGTTGACTCACGTCCCTAGTCATACAAAGAGCCTCCCGCAACTACTTCAATGTGTAAGGGTTGACTCACGTCCTTAGTCGTACAAAGAGCCCATCGCAACTACTTCTATGTGTAACGGCACTTACGCAAGTGCGTAACTGTAGGAAAGGCCTCCGCAACTACTTCAACTTCACTGTGTAAAGGGTTGATTCACATCCTAACTGTACAAGAGGTCCTCTGCCAAAATACTTAAGCGGGTAACCTAGGATATAATTTTGCGCCCTCAAGACGCCGTTAAAACGGATCCTACGAGAGTCAAATTTCCCTCTATCTGCCTTCCAAAAAGGCGATTTCTTTTTGAGCGACGAAGAACTAGTTCCTCCGGCCCAAACTGTTTACAGAATAAAGGCACAATTTTTCTAATCCGAAAATGGCTTTAATCTGTCCACTAACGTGTATCCTAACTAGCGTAATCCAGATTACGCCAGTCCAAAATAACAGCTTAATTCTATAATTTCTACGGCTTAGCGTTACCAAATCTTGCTTTCCACCAGGCTACTTCTATCTCGTTTTCTCTCTGTGTACTTTTCGGCAAGGCCTCTTGCTGCGTCACACTTACTTTTTCTCCCTCGTAATTCTCGCAAACGTTTTCCTCTCTTGTTTATCCGTTTAATTCTAACAGTTCTCTCCTTTCTCGTTCGCCCGTGTAATTCTCAAAGCGACTTCTTCTCTCTCTTGTCCACCTGTGCGATTCTCAAAGTCCCCCTTTCGCATCACCACGTGTCCTCCTTTTAAACCACGGTGCGATACCCAATCACAAGTCCGAGACTCCTATGCCACTCCCACCCGCGTGCAGCCTAGTATACCGTACTGTGCCAAACTTTCTTCACGAGGGCGACGAGAATAACCAATCAGTTTTCCGGTGAAATCGTTATACAGCAGACAGTATGTGCCGGCCGGACATTCTGGTTTCTTGCGTCTAGTTTCCGTCGTCTGATTTCCGGCGTCTAGTTCCCCTTCCTGCTTCCTGCTTCCTTCCTGCTACCGGCCAAGTTTAGATATCCGCGGCGCCCTTAAGGAAAATAAGACAGAAAATCTCAGCTGCGTTACAATAGTATGACAGCAAAGAAGCAGCATGTTCAAGTCATTCCTCGTGATGTGGCAAGATGCCAAACTATGCACGTGTATAAACTACTGTAACTGCCAACCATTGTTCATTAGATGAAAACTATGCATACTTTATAAGAAGACAATTACAATTTTACCTTCAACAAGATTCCATATTGTGCCTTTGTAAAAGCTTGCAAAATCATGCACCTGTATTGACTGCCAGCAATTGTTCCAGTTACTCAAATAAGAACCATGCATACATTAAAATAATTTCTTTGTTACCCTCGACAAGGTTCCATACTATACCTTTGTAAGAGCTTTCAAAGAAATGCACACATGTGCTTACTTAACAAACTGTTATTCAAATAAAATTCTTTGTCTTACTCTTCAAAATAGTTGAATTATCTTTCATTCTAGTTCTGACTCCTTGTCAAAGTGAAAGCATATTCCCCGATACCTCACACCAAACATTTACAATTATCTCAAAAAGTTTACTTCTTGCCCCTCCCACCGATGTCTTGATCTCCACCGTGTGCAGAGACATATCCTGTCCACCATACAAGGCCCTAATGTGTAATCAGAAGACACTGGCCATCCTATATGAGCTACTCTGTATCAGAGTAGACTACCGTAATTAACAATTTTCCAATCCCCTAACAAAATTTTCTTCAAGGGTGACAGGTGCATGAGCTCTTAACAATATACTGTGGCAAAAAAGATTACCTCATGTTACAGTATAGCACAAAAAAGCTAAAATGTAGCATATGCTCATGTGAAGAACAAAGGATTTTTATAATTGGCTTTCCAGTCTAATGACCTTGGACCTGTACCATACCCACAATTTAGACGTAATATTGTTCTGGGGAAGATCAAAAGTCATTTAAAATCAAACTGTATAAACCCTATAAACAGAAAGAGTTGGTCACCAGAGATAAAAACTGAAAACCTTTTTAACTTGACACTACTATTGTAGTTATTCATGTTCCGGTGGGTTATAAAGGTCATGTGAGGTGAGCAGTGTCTAATGTGAAAACGAAGAAATGATGTATATAGTTAAGAAGTATAAATTTAAGGGATAAACCTTTGCGCAGGGAATCACTAAGCGTTTAGGCTTGGTGATGTTGTGTGTGTGTGTATGTATGTATGTATGTATGTATTTATGTGTGTGTTTATGTGTGTATGTGACGCCTAGCTTGTAACACGATATCTCAAGGTAGCAGTGACCGACACTTTTCATATGTGGTATATAGATTCGTCATGTTGAAAGGTAAACCCCTCTGGTTTTGGTGGAGGTCAAAGGCATGTGGGGTCACCAGTGGCCAGAAACCAAAACTTGTAAACACGATATCTCAAGATAGCAATGACTGACACTTTCAAATTTGGTATATAGGTTTTGCATGTTGAGAGGAACAATCCTATTGTTTTTAGTAGAGGTCACTGGGAGATAAAATGGGAAAACCTTATAAATGGCTTGTTAAAGGCCGGTTCATACTTCATTACAGCGCTATAAAGCTGTGTTTGAGGATGTTTGCTGGGTCTCGATATGCCAATGTAAAATTGATTCATACTTCAGTTTTCTCGCATAGCTCAACTTTCGCAGTACTGCCATGCAATACACAGTCTCCTTATACCTGCCTATGCAAAGGCCAAGTACAGTACATATGTGTAAGCGGTTTGATTGGCTCTACGACAATGTACACTATTGATTACCGTGATAATTTTAGGGAATACAAGAAAATCCTGCCTTACTAATTTTTTTGTCTTAATTCGTGGGAAGCAATAACTGTTTCCCTCCATTCCGACAACTCTCACTGTCACAATCAGGCCGCCGATAGTCGCACGGAACCCGAATACATGTAATGAGCCGGTATCTGAAAAGGTCCGCCATTGTTGTCGAGTAGGATCGTGAGCTCGTTTCAAAAGGTCGTTCACCTACCAAGCAGCCAATCAGAAGCCGTTTCCTTTGCGATATCTCGACAGGCCGAGAGAAAAGTTGAACAATGTTCAACTCCAAGCGACGTCCGTGAATTGAGCTGAAGGCAAAGATATTTTGACCATTTACGGTTATTGATCGCTTTATATCGCGAGAAATCTGGAAGTATGAACCGGCCTTTACACGATATCTCAAGGTAGCAATGACCTACACTTTTCATATTTGGTATATAGATTTGTCATGTTGAGTGACAGAACCTTATTGTTTTGGAGGAGGTCAAAGGTTATTTTGCGGTCACCAGAGGTCAAAAGCCGAAAATTGTTGTAACACGAAATATTGAGATAGCAATGGCGGACCATTTTCATATTTGGTATGAAGATTACTCATGTCAAGGGGAAGAACCCTGTTGTTTATGGTAGAGGTCAAAAGTCATTTGAGGTGACTGGAAGTTGAACTGCGAACACCTTGTAAATGGCTTGTAAACACAATATCTCAAGACAGCAGTGACTGACACTTCATATATGGTATATATTTGTGATGCTGAGGAAGAGAACCCTATTGTTTTGGTGGTGTAAGGTCATTTTAGGTCACCAGAGGTGAAAAACCGAAAACCTCATAAACATTATATCTTGAGACAGCAATTGCAGACACTTTTCCTTTTCGTATATAATTCTCAGTCATGTCAAGAGGAAGAACTGTATATTTTTGGTGGAGTTCAAAGGTAATTTGAGGTCAAAGAAGGTTAAACTGCGAAGACTTTGTAAATGGCTTTTAAACATGGTATCTCAAGATGGCAATGACCAACACTTTTATATTTTCTATATAGATTTGTCTTGTTGAGAGGAAAAAAGCTATTGTTCATTTGAAGTCACCACAGGTCACTGTCACTGTGTAAGTTCACATCAAACACCGTCTGAAGATGAAGTTCAATGCCTCATTCCGGAGCTTTTATTATTTCACCCCTCTTTCTTCCCACCCCGTTAACCCTTAACACAATTTTAAAACTCTGGCCCTGCTACAGTTGGTTAAATACCATTCAATTGTTTGTCCCTTGTTCCACACATTTGGACTCAGCCATTTCAGTCATGTGCCTGACTAATTCTCACTACCCTACTGCCAGCAATTACAGAGTTCATCATATATACCTCATACCTTGCCATCCCCATGAATTTTGCCCTAAAAGGAGGTATTTGGTTGCCCTAATTTTGGGAGACTGCACATCCGTAGATCCTTTCAATATGAGCCACTGTATATTATGCACAAAAGTAAGTAATTGCTTGGATCCCACTTGACAAAACGTACCTGAAAACTAAAGCAATTTACTATTTCGTTATGAATTTGGCCTCTTATCCTGTAAGTTCCAGTATGCTATGTCTAATGTTGGGCCTAGGCGTAAAGGCTATAGCTAAGCCTTTACTAGGCATAGGCTAGGCCTACAGGCACTTAGGCCTCGCCTAGGCTATTTAAATTTTGAGCCTAGGCTATGTTAGCCTAACTTTAGGCCTAGCCCTTGGCTAGCCTAGCTTTTTGTTAGACTAGCAAAAGTTACACGTCCACTTTGGCAATTTACTTAGCCTAGGCCCAAATTTAGCGTTTAACTTCGGCTAGCCTAACAAGGCCTTGTTAGTAACTACCCTGGACCTAACGTCGTTGGGCCTAACTGATACTTGGCATGTTAGGCCTTGCATTAAGTTAGGCTATAGTATATAGTTTCTTTCTCTTCAGGATATGAGACCTTTTCCGGGGTATAAGAAAATTAGGCTACGTCAATAAGTTCACATGCATGCACTGATAAACTAAGTAAGAACAAAGGAAGACTTAAATACAAAAAAGAGGCAAAATATGTGAAGCAATACCATTACACTGAATGTTACATATGTGACAAGAATTAGGCCTAGGTCTAGTCAAGTCATGAAAATACTGAAGGCTAACTCTTAGGCCTAACGTTAATGTTAGGCAAGACAATGATCATGCTTTAAGTTCTGTTACTGTTCGACTACGTTTATGACATGCCAAAATAATACACACACTACCCCGAGCGTCCACTGTCTCTACGGCATATACGTGCGGGATAAATTTGAAAACGGCCTAACGCTCTGTTAAAGCCAAAAGTCGGTTTGCTAACATAACGTTAGGTTCTAATAACCGAAGTGCAACACTGACAGTACTGACGCTAATGTATATAGTCGTTACTTGCGTCGTATGCAACGACGTTAGGCTAGGGGAAGGCCAAAATTAGCGGATTAGCCTAGCCTGCACTTTGAAAGCAGGTGCGGCGCGGGCATCAACTCATCTAGTCCTCAGTAGTGGACTTTGGTCGTTCGCCAACAGCTCACTATACACAGTCCTTACACTGACCTATGAAAATAGCGGGAGATCAGCCGTCTGTGCCATGGTTGAAATTGTCTTCTCACAGCAAATTTTAAAAGAAAACTCCTAATTTACTATTTACTACCAGGACATTTCCTCTCCATATCTTACAGGAGAATTGCAGCTATTTTTGATCACTGAGAATTTCTGGAAAGTGCCAAAAATGTGAAATGAAATCAGCAACTTTTTCGCGCCGTAAAATTTACTGTGCGACTATGGAACTTTGTTGACATCAGTATGCTAATGAGCTATATCGTTACGTCAGTATAGAATGTTTGGAGAGCCAATTGCCATGTGTATGTATAGGAAATACAGTAATCAACATGTGCGTGACGCACGACATTCTGATTTCAACAACAGTTTCGAACGCTACAGTAAATTTTACGAAGTGGCAAAGTTGATGATTTTATTTCAAATTTTCGTAACTTTTCTGAGGTTTAAAGTGATAAAAACAACTGCAATATAAGTGTAAGATTTAGAAAGGAAAAGGAATGGTAGTAAATTTAGACTTTTGGCCTTAGGTTTGCTATAAGACGAAAACCAATTTCGACCAGCACTATGCTGGTCGAAGACCCCGGGTTTTCAGTGGGTCGGTGTAAGGACCGTGTATAGGGAGCTATCGGCGACCGGCTATACACGAGCCTTTACGGAGGACTACAACTCATCTAACGTATGGCCTAGCAGAAATAACATCTTCAGTAAAACTACTATTCCTTCCCTTTTCCTTCGCGAATGTCATTGCAGTTGAATACTGTAAGGTATCGTTGTCTGTGGGCTTTCTAATTCGAGTAATTTATAATTAACTATCCGCTTACCTTTTCTTTATCTGTTCGAACAAAAATGACGAACGCATGAGAAGTGTCGTCGATCGTGCCAGCTTCCGGCTGGTGATGTCAGCTGCTTACATTCACTGTCACTAACCAATCATATGAACGCCAGTTTTAGCACACATAAGTTCACAACGAAAATCTAACACTTTGTATGCACTGGTTTAATTTAGCACTTTCCTACCCCTGATTTGCACTTGAAGTGCTGAAATGTGAACAGCACCACGTAAGTGCTGTCAAATCAGCACTTAAGTTTTTAGAGTGTACAGAGTGAGCGAGAGGGTAATTACACCGTGCCCCCACCTCCCCGAAGAATTTCACTTGGACTGCGCGCACCCAGACACTTTTTACACCCAGACACTTTTTCCTTTCATACTAGTTGCTTTCATTAGAGTCGTAAACTTACCCCATACACAAACGAATGGAAGATAAGTGAGTTTTATATCGACTCCAGTGCACCATTTAAATATTTCAGTAGACACAATAACACACTGCCTGATAAGCAACTCTATCAATTGTCCTATTGTGTTATGATTTTGACTAGGCCTAGAAGACCGCCTATAGATACACATACAGTCATTGTATGTAGGTAAAACCGGCCGACTGCATCAGCCTGCGATGTGGCTGTACGGTAGGCTAGTAGTATGATAGGCTACTCACCTGCGTGGTTTGGTACTCGTCACCAATGGCCGATCCACTTCTCCACTGCCATAGTCGGTAAAAAATATCACCCAGTTATCGTTGACCATCTGGTATTGTTCGTGCGTACGACGACTTCACTTTTTTGCTAGCGGTACGAGTTTGTAAACAAACAAAAACCATCTTGAAATGTGGAATTGACCTCGAACATACAGTATGTCCAGCCCAACACGTGCACTCCCTCGAACGATCATTTACAAAACTACCAGTACTGGTTGCCTCACCGTGCACGTGTAGGCCTACGTGTGTATTTGACTGGGCGTACTGTAGTCTACGCGTGACACGGTGAATACATCAAGACCATAAAAATTAAAGTAAGGGAGAATGATGTCTGCCGATCTGGGCTGAAGCCATTGATTTGGCTAGGCTGTACGGCAACAGAGCACCTTCGCGTCATACAAATATCACGTCATTGCTTCTGGCCTTTTGCCCCAAGTATTGGCAAAGAAACTACAAGTTTTCAAGTTAGGAGTATAAAACAAAACACGTAAGGCACCATGAGTTATTCCTGTTGTGAAAATTACTCCTAATCTTTCGAAAAACGGATAAAATAAATAAGCTATAACTTCTGCAGCAGAATGCACACTGTACGTACGGAGACACACCAATCAACCGGACTTTTACGGAACGGAAGCGCCCTCACAATTTTCGTGGCTTCACCGGTTAAACATGCAGGGATGCATTGTGTCAGCGTTCTCCCTTACTTTTATTTCTGATTTTTTGCGCAAGAAATTTACAGAAGGTGGTATTACTTTGTACGGAAACTTATCATTTTCAAGTTTCCTATAAAAACATTAAACTACAGGATATTATTTTCAAAAATAAAAATTGAAAACAAAATTGATGCGGCGGCAAAAAAAAAATGCGGGCGGGGACGGTCAACTTTTTTTTTTTTTTTTTTTTTTTTTTTTTTTTTTACTTGGCCCAAAGTACCCTAGCGTGGTAAATTTGTACTGGATGGGGCAAGGGTCTACGCCACAGAAGTTCGAAACATTACATAGGCCTACATATCCTACACATAATAAATACTAACAAGTAAGGGCATTTCTCTGGACGAAGCATGAATCATGGCCTATTTTTACACTCTTACCGCGAACCTCAAAAGACCTTGTTTATCACGTCATCTGTTTTAGCAGAACATCCATCACCTTATCAGATACAATTTTGTGCATAAGATTAATTCCAAACAATAAAAAAAGTGAGAACATAAAATGCCCTACTTCACTGCCCACGATACAGATGATAGTAGCCTGCGTAGCTATCCATGCTGTTCTCCCTGACGGAAACACGTAACAGAAGGTGAGGCGGAGCAAAAGAACGAAAGTTCGCCATGCAGATTAAGGCACATTTTCACTATTTGCTACTTAACGTGCGCTGTGATTAGCTAAGCGTAGTGAACCTGATTCTTCATACCTTTCCTTGTTATACTTGATAAGTGACAGGTATTAGTCTTAGCCAATCACAGCGCACGTTGCGTTTGATGGTAACAAATGGTGAAAATATGTCTTAATCTGCATGGCGAAATTTTGTTCTTTTGCTTCGCTTCACCTTCTGTTACGTGTTTCCGTGAGAAAGACAGCATGGAAAGCTACGCAGGCTACTGTCATCTGTATAGCGGGAAGTGAACTGCGACCAGACCGTTTGTGTCCTGAATTTTATTTTCTCACATTTTTTACAGTTTGGAATTAATCTTATGCACAAAATTGTATCCGATGATGTTTTGCTGGAACCACTAACGTGATTAAATGGGCGTGGATGGGGGGGGGGGGGGAACGCGTCCTCTCCCACTTTTTTCAAAATGATGAAAACTAAAACTGATATATTGTATTATAACATAGATTACGAATTGACACTACATTTTAAAAGCTAAATTATGCCCCAAAATGGCACCAGTTGTCATAAAGACACCTAATTTCTTTTTTCAAAGGGGAGGGGAACACCCTTCCTCTTATACCCCTCCCCTGGACGGCGATTCGCAAATGGTGAAGTCCCCCCCCCCCACACACACACACACCTTTGGAGATGAATCCACGCCACTGTGTGATTAACAAAGTCTTTTGAGGTTAGCGGTGAGAGAGTCAAAATAGGCCAAGATTCGTGCTTCGTCCTGAGAAATGCCCCACCCTTGTTAGTATTTATAGTGTGTTGGATAGGTACGTAATATTTCGAACGCCTGTGGCCTAGGCCAACGTTACGGCGGAATCAGACGGGGAGTCATTGTAGGCCTACGCTATTGTTACTGCCTCTATAAAGTAAACAAGCGCTGGCCTAGCCTAGGCTACCTACACGCATGACCCTTTTGGGGCCTACTGGCCTCTCGAAATTTTGTAATCTCGTGTTAAAAGGCTAAGTTAGGCCTACGGTAGGCTTCAACAGGTTTGGCCACGCCACTTTGCACGTCTGCACCTTTTCCATGAAATCACCTCCTATCCCACAAACTTTGCGGGCGACTTTACATTTGGTTTGTACATGCCACAAAGTTTTGACAGACAGCTTTCATCGTTTCACGGACCACGAAGTGCGTTAGCTTACGGTACAAGGCACTGAGTGGACCTCCCCATGTATTACAACCTAATGTTACTTAGGCTACGTTAGGCCCCTACAGCACTTCACACAGTAACTTAATCGATACAAAGTGCATACTTTTTGAATGAAAAACCACCCAAAACATATCAAACATGGGCGTCAATCCTGGGGGACAGGGGGACATGTCCATCCACATTTCGATGGGTGGGGACAATATCAAATGCCCCTGCACACACACACATTCACACACACACACACACACACATCCTAAAGAGTAGTGTCGTGGCTCTATTTGACTGGCTTTTTGAGTGGCATGTAGATTTGTTGAAAGTTTCTCGATGCAGATTCTGAATGCAGACTTTGTCAGGGAAAGCTCATTTAATGAAAAATTTGGCGCGCATGCGTCACAGTTTGCACTCCATCTCATGACCATTAAAAAGGTGATTATACATGGAACTATTCTGATCACAACACTTTCCGTAAACAGAGATACATCTCCAAACTTCTGTATAGGGGCCCCGCATCAATATGGGATCCTTCAAGCTAATTTGTAAGCATGATGTGGAAGGTTGAAACTTTAAAGCACGTTGTTGCCGTTATACATTTTTACAAAACTTTAACCGAGTGCTTCGCACGAAGCCTAATGGCTTCGTGCGAAGCCCTCGGTATGGATGGTGATTGCTAGTACACTTAAGAAGAAAAAGCTGAAACGCGCTTGTTAGTCCTTCACTCCTTTTGCTACACCTATCAGGGAGATCTAGCATCACCTAACTGCGCCTATTCTCTCCCTCCTGCTGATTCTCCATTTCCGGAAGCTGTACGTCTGGATTTTCGTCCAAAATTAGTAAAAATACGATAGATGTAAAGTGCTTAGCATCAAAATCTATATTACCATTTGGATGTCAGGTAATAAGCATTACGCCATTGCCCCATTCATAACTTTTTAAGTACCTAGAAACAGGCACTGACAAACTAAAGGATAATCCCAAACCCAAAGAAAAACCCTGACGGACGGACTACACACACCATGCAACAAGGAACAAAAGAGTCTTTGTTACTACTAAGATTTAGTACTGCCACTGCAGCCAACCCAAAAACAACACTCGAAGGCCCGAAGGCCCGAAGGCAACAGCACTTAAAAAGCACTGGGGCAAATACAGGTGCACCTTGCCCAAGGGTGCCCCGGAGGCAGTTGTGGCAAAGGGTAACCTCATTACTCCCACGTTTAAACAAACTCCACAACCGGATGCAGTTTAAAGTCCTACCCAGGACCCCATTGCCCCATTTATATAATTGATCCAGAGCTTCCAGGAGGTCCTATACAGGCATTTGCCAGCCTTAGATGCCCTTTTATAATGCACTATGAAGGAAAAAAATTTCATAATAGTTCAAGAAAGTTTCTATTGACTCAACGCAGGTATTTTTGCGGAAAACTGCCAAAAAGATAGCCGGGGGGCTTAAGGAAGGTTGTTGAAACGCATTCGAACAGCTCCAAAAATAAACCATTTTGCATCTAAGCAACCTTAAATTTACGAAAATATCTCAACGGGAAGGGACAGACCCCCTCCCTTAGGGCGGCACCTTCATGTAGTGACTAAGGAAGGATTTTCACTGCTGTATACAAACGCAGGGTGCATAAAAAGGTGGAATTTGCGCGTCGCCACTGCAGTTAGTTAATGCATCCAGGCAGCCGGAAAATTAGAATTTACAAAATTATGGACATTTTCCAGCTTATATAGGATCAGCTCCAAAAGTATCCCAAAGATAGCGCCATTTTGCACCTAAGCAACCTTAAATTAACAAAATTTCTCAAAGGGAAGGGGGACACCTGTGACCCCTCCCCTTGACGACACCTTTATGTAGTAACAAAGGAACGATCACCACAGCTGTGTACAAAACGCAGAGCGCATAACAAAGTGCAATTTACACGCCGCCACTCTCTTGGAAAACATCCAACCAGTCCAAATTGGGGGCCTTCACACCCAAAAACATATGACCCTAGCTACGGGCGTGGTTGGGGTCCATGATCTCTGACAATGATCAAAGCTACGGGGCGTAGTTTCAACTATTTTTGGACAAGATTAAAGTAGCATCTTGAAGTAATTCCCTGGACTCCGTGTATTTTAGCCGCCCCTCCCCCCTTTGAGCAAATATTTGGTATTTTTATGTCTTTTTACAATATTACTAGTGTTTCCCCTACTTATATGCAGTAAATAGGCCTGGGAAGTGCCATTTCCAGCGATCTGGGAGGCATTTTGGACCAAAATTTTCTCGCGCTTCGCGCCAACCCATGGGGTTGACGCGGAGCACTGGCATCATACTGTCCAACTCTATCGATGCCGTAAGGGGACAAATTGTAGGCCTACCATATTAGGAACACATGGTATCTAGTGGTAGGCCTATGTACAAAAGCAACACCTTACACTTGTTTGAAGCTGTTATGTGATTCTGTATACTTGTAGAATGATGAATTATTTGCCAGCAACATGTGTGTATTTAATTTCTATATGGTTATTTCTACAAAATATTTCATAAAATACAATAATATGTCTCCTTCTGCATACAAAATACCATATAAAGTATGCACTAAATCACATATTTTCAGGTTAAAAAACACAAATGCTTCACACCGTGGGAGGGGGAACGGGGAACCCCCTCCCACATACCCCCACGCGCGCAAGCGCGCTCGGGTTTGGTCGCTTCACAAAGTTCTGACTACGCGGCAGGTCATGTGTGTCCCCCCCCCCACACACACACACACACAGCGGCGTAGGAAGATGTTTGACATTGAGGGAGCCAGACCAGACACGATTTTTCGACTGCACCGTGTCCTGTTAAGGACATGTTGCTGAGTGCACCCATAGCCACAGGATCGCTCACACACCGCGGGTGCACACACACACACACACACACCAGAACATAATATATACATAACTGTCAGGTGGTGTCAGTTAAGTCAAAGTTTGTCCCTTGGGGACGTTGTTACTCCTTCGGGGAGCAGAACTCCTTCGGGAGTATTGTTTGGTTTTCGCCCCTGGCTCTTCGCCAGAGAGTCAGGGGACTTTTGGAAAAAAGACATAATATTTGATCAACTTGATTTTTCCGGTTTTAATTTGATCAACACAAAATAAAATTCAAAGAAAAAGGAAACATAAGCACCAGATCTGACGGGCCGATGCACATTTTCTAAGAAGTTTTATGACTGGTTAACGCTCATATATAGACCGTTCGCATATATATATATATATATATATATATATATATATATATATATATATATTTTATATATATGTATATGTATATATATATATGTATATATATATATATATATATATATATATATATATATATTTTAGGGTTCTAGATATATAGACATATAGATTTTTAGGTTACCAGTGTGTTTTCATTGAAATGTTCCGAAAAAGTTTCTTCGCCTTTTGTTGACACAAAACCTTTGTGCCATGTCCTTTACATCAAGTTTGTCTGTTGGTGTTTGGTAGGCGTGTAGCAACAGACAGTGGTTCAAACGCTTTGGGGTCATTGTGGATAGAAGATAATTTTTTAACCTTCTCAGAGTTGAGAAAGTCCTTTCAGCTGTTGCTGTTGTTACAGGCACTGTGAGATACAGGCGCAACAGTTTATCAATCTCACTTAACATTTTTTTTGCAGATTGGGTTCTTGCTGAAATTTTCGCAAATTGTTTGCACCCTTGTCACCTAAAAAGTATGAAAATATAAAGAAAGATAATTTAGAAATCTAGTGTAATTTTGACGGTTCCAACATGTGTAACAAATTATTGCGTGTATATTTTATGAATTCAAAGTATACTATAATCACTTATGAGTATATACAAACATATATTTATTCATTTCAATCATTGTATTGTCAGATTGTCGAAAGTTATGAATGTGAAATGAAATGAAACATACTTTCTTAAGGTGAGGATCGTCTTTCAAAACATCTTGAAGCATAGAGAGTTGAATTGTAAGTTTCCCAAAATCAATGTCTGCCTTGTAGAGATCCCTAACTGATTCGGGAATAGTAATTTGGTCACCGTTTGCAGATGATATCAAGAGAGTTTCTACATCTTTCACCACTAGAAAGCTCCTTTGCTCAAACCGCCTTACAAGCTCTCCCATTGCTTCGTCGAGAACCTCATAGTATTACTCTTCAAAGGTAGAATACCTTAGATTCTCTTCACCCGAGTCGATTCTTTTGGGAATACGCCTGTATCTTGGAAGAACGGGCGGGTCTGTCAAATCATGTGAAGCTTTCTTTACGTCGGAAAAGAACTTGGCGTATTCATCATCATTCCTGATGCGTGAGTAGTGTTGCTTACATGCAGTTGCTGCTTTGAAAGCATCTTGCACACTGGTCATCTTTGCTTGTAGATTAATACTGACTTGTTCAGCGGCTGAAAAAAACTTGAAAGGCCAGTGTTAAGCCGAAATACGTTTGAAACTTATCCATCATGGCGAGCAGGCCCCCTGCTCTTCTAGCATATTCATCATGATTTTCAGACTGATAAGCCATTAATGCTTCCTTAAGACATTCATAATTCTTCAAAATGGAATCAATAGAACTCGTTCGAACAGTCCATCTGGTTGGGCATAGTGGTTTAATGCCGGGAGAGTCAGTTGCCTTGAAGCCTTCAAATAAAACCTGCCGTTTGGGGGACAACTTAAAAAGCTGAATTAATTCACTAGAAAAATCCAATGCATCGCGTATGCTGTGACACTTGCGAGTGATGTCTTGCAAGACAAGATTTAAGCAGTGGGCCAGACAGTGAACTGGAATTGCCGATGGTTCGTCTGCTTTAACCTGTGTAGCCACTCCATTCAAACGTCCTTGAAAATTGCTTGCACCATCATACCCCCTGGCCACGGCAGTCCTTTAACTGGAGTGTGAATCTTATAAGGCAATCTTTGATCACAGAAGCAATGGTATCTGAACGAGTGTTTGGTACTTGAGCAAGACCAACTGGATCTTCGTGAACATCGTATGCTACATCCACCCATCTTATACACAAGACCAACTGTTCCCGATTGCTAATGTCAGTTGTTTCGTCAGCTAAGATGCTGACCACTTTGCTGATCTGATTTCTTTGATTTTCTGTCTCAAAACAGCATGTGCCATTAATTCAGCTTACTCATTGACAGTTTCAGGAGATGTGTATGTTTTCTCTGATAGCCAATCACTACAATCCATGCAGCTTCTGAGTAATTGAAACAGATTTCCGTCGTGCTCTTTTTGCCCTCTTAGAGCTAGTCCTTGTCGGAGGAGAAAACGCATGCCTGAAAGCTGCTTCAAGAAATTTTCTCGGCGACATGCCTGGCCTGCAGTTTTTCGTGCTGGTTATCGATGAGCACTTTAACATTCACTTTTCTGAGTTCATTTTGGCAAGATTGGAGACAATCCCTTTGCGCGTTTGATACTTCGTGCTCATGAAACCTTTGTATAGCCTTCTTCCAGTTTGAGAAACCCTCCTTAGAAGATGATTCTTCTGCCTTTGTTGACAATAGGGTCAGTGAATGGTCGACGACATATTTGCAGTAAAAGCAAAACGCTTTCTTTCTGGTAGCGCATAAGTGTAACCATTTAAATTGATCATACCAGGCCAGGGGCGTAACCAGACCTGACTGTCGGGGGGGGGGGCAAGACTCAAGAGGTTTCCCGGAAAATTACCGATTCTGTACTGGTTGAGCTGAAGTAAACTGTGGCAGTCTGTGGGTGTCTTAGCGCCTTAAGGGGAGTGTTCTGGACCCCCCCCCCCCACCACCACCACCTAAGAAGAATTGTGAATTTTTGCATTCTAAATGCATGCAAAAATATATGCAATATGGTGAACACTTACATCATGGTGTCTTAGTTCAGGCAAAATGAAAAATTTGCACAAACTCAAATTTAACAATGCAAATGTCAACATGACAAACATATCTGATACATAACATCAAAATAAATATTTTTCTAAACGTTGAAGTTACACACTTAATGTTCTTACACGTGATAGGTCCCCTTGCAGGATATTGGAAATTCTTAAATGTGGACCACATGTGGTCCTACTTAAAGACGGATTTGCATCACCCCACATCAGAGTTACAAAATTCAAAAGATGCAGAGCAGCTCATATTACACAGCATACACACAGAATGTTTTGATTACACATGGAGTCTTTTATGCTCACCAGGATGTGGCCTTGAGCAGTGAACTATGTTTATGACTGCACAAGGAGAAGCAGTAAAGACAATTATTGGTGGGGCTTACCACCAAGTAAAAGCCATACTTGGGGTGATGCAAATCCCTCTTTAAGTTCCATTCGTCAGGCGTTCATTTGACTAAATGTGTCGATGACTGGATCAAAGTCAATACTCTCAGTAAAGTCGCGTTCTATACTGAGGAGAGCAAGAGAAGAAGTCTTTCCTCCGACATAGTAGACCGCAGATAATTTTTTGTAATTTTAAGCGACTAAATGAACGTTCACTCATTGCTGAGGACACTGCAATAGTGCCTAATGTTCTATACAGAGTTGTCAATACAGGATAGGCATTATTTATATCCTATTTTTTATCAACTGGAACATTTCAGAAGCAGACTTGGAAGGGTTGTCATTTAATTCTGGTGTGTTTTTATAGAATGTACAAAACTGATCAAATTGAGCCTTTGCAAGGTTGTCATCTATATCATTTTCATACATGGATGCAAGGTGCTGAACTTAATGCCTCGGTATCACCAAAATGTTGCCCAGGCATAAAGCATTTGAAGGGGATCACAGACGTTTGAAATCTTCAAAACGTGAAAATGTAATTCACCAATAAGAATATCATAAATTGGGTAAAACACAGTTACCCTAAATCTTGCAACTGGGTCAGTCATTGGCTCATAACCTACCTGCTCACTAAACATTCGTTTGCGTCTTGGTACTCTGCGACTCTGGACCAGTGGCGCCGGCACGGGGGGGGGCAGGAGCCGTGCCCCCCATGAAACTTTTTTGAAAATTTTAAAATGATCCCAACAGGCGATTAAGCTATAGATTTCTGTAGGGGGTAGGGTGAGGTGTGCTTTGACCGAGTGATAGATCTATTTAATCATTTTCTATCACAAAAGTTTCTCAAACTATCAGAATTTTCGCAAATCCTTCGCAAACTATAAAAAATTTCGCGCGCTCCCCGCGCTTCAATCCTTACCGCAATGTTCTTATTATCAATATCTTCTGATAGCAACTTTCGGAGAAGCACAACAGCAAAAGTTGAAATCTGTTCACGAATTACCAGGTAAAAGACTGGCTTTTTGAGTGGCATGTAGCTTTGTTGGGCAATTCAAAGTGCCTCGATGCAGATTCTGAATGCAGTTTTTGTCATGGAAATCTTATTTAATGAAAAATTTCGGGCGCTTTGCGCGCATGCGTTACGGTTTGCACTCCATCTCATGACCATTATTAAGGTAATATAACAATTAAAAATTAAAATACATGGAACTAAAATAATAACATCTGTAGGGACCTAGCATTAATATGGGATCTTTCAATCTAAGTTGTTGTAGCATGATTTGGAATGTTGAAAATACGTATTTGCCGTTATACTTTTTTAATAAAAGATTACCGAGCGAGGTAAATAGGCCTGGGAAGTGCCATTTCCATCGATCTGGGAGGCATTTGGGGCCAAAATTTTCTTGCGCTTTGCGCCAACCCATGGTGGCGCGAAGCGTTGAGAGTCTGTCTATGGGCTTCGCCTCCCCACATGACAAATTCCTGGCTACGCCCCTGATAGATGGTGATTTTTAACACACGACAAAAAAGCATTCTGAAAAAAACGCGCTTGTTAGTCCTTCACCCAAGTTTTGCTATACCTATCAGGGAGGTCTAATATCACCTTCCTGCACCTATACTCCCCCTCCCGCCCGTTCCCCATTGCTGGAAGCTGTTCATCTAAATTTCGTTCAAAATAAGTAAAAATATACGATAGTGTTAAAGTACTCTGCGTCATATTCTATAATTATCATTTGGATGCCAGGTAGTAAGCATTATGTCATTGCTCCATTTTATGTACTTGATCCAGAGCTTCCAAGAGGCCCTATGCAGGTATCTGTCAGGCTTATATGCCTTTTATAATGCACAATGAAGGGGAGGAAAAAATCGTTATAGTCCAACAATGTTTCTGTGGACTCCACGCACGTATTTTTGGGTGAAAACTGTGCCTAAATAGAAAGCGGTAAAGTAGCCAAAAGGGAGTCTTCAGGAGGTTTGTTGACAACGTATTCTTCTCTTAGACAACATACTCTCCTTTTTCACTTAACCAAAAATTAGAATTCACTAAATTATGGACATTTTCCGGCTATATATGATCAGCTCCAAAAGTATTCCAAAGATAGCACCATTTTGCATCTAAAAAACCTTAAATTGGCAAAAATTGCTTGAAGGGGAGGGGGACACCCCCTCCCCTTAGATCCCTCCCCTAGGACGGCACCTTTATAAAGTGACAAGGGAAAGATCCCCACTGCTGTATACAAATCGCAGGGGGCATAAAAAAGGGAACATTTAAGCGCCGCCACTCACTTGGAAAAAACACCCAGCCAGTCGGAAATATTAGAATTCAGTAAACCAGGGACATTTTCCAGCCCATACAGGTGTGTGATCAGCTCCAAAAATGTCACAAAGATAGTACCATTTGCATCTAAGCAACCTTAAATAAACAAAAAATTCTCAAAGGGGAAGGGTGTCGGGAGGGGGACACCCCCTCCCCTCAGACCACTCTCCCAGGACGGCACCTTGGTGTAGTGACACCTGACAAAAAAAGGATCCCCTACTGTGTGTACGAACGCGAACGAGCCACCCCTCCATTTAAGATGGAAAAAGTTGTCCCTTCAGTATGCCCTAAAACTGAGGAGTCATAGACAGAACCCGACCTTTGAGACGGCCTTCAACCATACGTTTAGTGACATATACACGAGGAAACCATCAGCTATCCCTCCATTTGCTATTCGCATTGGTGGAGCTTTACCACAGGTGTGTACTAGCCCCGACTCCATAGCACAGCTTACCTTCTCAATCACTCCCCCCTGGAGGTTAGTCAAACCGGTTGTTGACCTTAGTTTGAGACAGCATCCAAAGAACTCAACCAATGAACTGGTGTACCGTGCCAGCTTTAATGAACTGAAAAATAAGTACTATGGTTATCATGCAATCTATACCGACGGTTCCAAAGCCACGAACAGGGTGGCAGCTGCTGCAACAGGCCGAGATGCATTCTTGCAGGTCAGATTGCCGGATGATGCATCAATATTTACCGCCGAACTCCAGGCACTTAAGATGGCATTCCAGTTAATCGGAACCTCGCACGACCACCAGTTCATTGTGTTCACAGACTCGCTATCCAGCCTTTTAGCTCTTCAAGGCCATGAGCAAAAACACCCTTGTGTAATAGCTCTCCGGGAAAGTTACTCTAATTTGGTGAGACTGCAGAAGTCAGTTGTGCTCGCGTGGGTTCCGAGTCACGTGGGCATACACGGAAATGAAAAGGTAGACACGCTAGCTAAGGAAGCCCTACAGATGGACACTACCAACCTCCACGTACCCCACACTGATTACCGTCCTAACATCAACGGCTATATAAAATCAAAATGGCAGGAACTGTGGGATTCTTTCCCAGAGAACAAATTGTACCAAGTGAAACCAACGGTCGGGACTGTGGGTAATGTAGCCCCCAGAAAACGGAGAGATGATTTGGTACTGATTAGGGCCCACATAGGTCACACTTACCTAACCCACGCTTATTTGCTCCACGGGGATGAGACACCATATTGTATCCCCTGTGACTGTGCTGTCACCGTCAGTCACATTCTCATTGACTGCTATGAATACTCCCATATCCGTCAGAAGTACTACACTGTGCCAAACCTGAAGATGTTGTTTGAGCACACAGATCCTTCGCTCATTTTGGACTTTCTCAAAGAAAGTAACCTTTACATGAAATTTTGACATGACTCCCACATTGGCTTTTGTTTAGATATCTTAGTATTTTGCCCAATCCTTTTTCCTTTTAGGTGATTTCGCCTCACCATTGCTTTTTTTTTTATCTGGCTGACACTGTATAACACATTCGTGTTGGTGTATCGTTAAACCCCATCTAACTAACTAACTAACGAACGCAGGGAGCACTCACAAAAAACTCATTTTGCTCAGACTTGAAAGGTTAACTAAAGTGCTTTTACGACATCATCTGATGTGCCCCCCTCATCACCAAAGCCTGCCGGCGCCACTGGTCTGGACCTCTGTTGATACACCTTCACGTGCTGTTTCACGTGCTTTACTAAATATGTTATTAAAGGTTTCATTGGATCTCTGCTTCTGCAGATACTCTGTGACTGATGATATCACAGACTAGTCGTGACAAGATCAATTGTTTCTTTCTGTAAGTATTCAGAAAGACTACTTCCCAAAAAATTTGTCCACAATTCAATTATAACTAGGCACTCCAATTTATTAAAATATTCAAGCAACCCTTTTGCATCTGCATTACTATCAGCAGATCTTTCGTCATTTACAATGTTTTCCAGAGCTTGTAAGAGTTCAGGGTACAGTTCCTTCACAGCTTTAAGCACTTCGTACCGACAGTACCAACGAGGGCTTTGTGTCTGCAATTTTTTGTCTTTCAGTTTTAGCTCCTTTATTGCATTTTCCCTTTCTTAACTTCATTTTTCCTTTCTCTTTTTTCCGCCTTTCTTTTCTTTCCCTTCTTTTATTTCCCCTTCCTCCTCTTATTTTTCCCTTTCTCCTTTATTTTCCTTTCTTTCCTTTCCCTTCTTTTTTTCTTATTCTTTCTCTTTCCCTCTTTTCCTTTCTTTTCTTCCCTTTTTTCCCTTTCCTTTTTCTTTTGCTCCCCTTCCCGCTTTTTTGTGTCGGGGGGACAAGGTGCCCCCCGGTAATAGGGTTCATTTCGATCCCTGCAACAACCTGCATCGCACTTGCTGTTGGTGGGGTTCTGCTAACATAATGAAAGTTGTTATTTCAGATTAACTATTCCTCTCTGTGGGGTGCATGCGTGAGCCAAGATGTCCCTCTTGCATATTAATTGATTTCATCCATGGAGCATCTCGCAAATTTTGTATTTAATGAGACCAACAAACTGCTATTTCTTTTAAGCAATGTTTCATTTCGTTTCATACGAAAAAGGACTGAATAAACCTCACTTGAATAAATTGAGCATTTTACTCTTTAAGCAGTCAAATCTTTGACCAGAAATGTTTTATTAAAAAACAATTCTTACTGATAAGTGTATTTTAATTTTCCGGTTGACAAAGTATAGTAGCATATATTACCTTTTCAGCACTCTCGACCACTTCTGGACTTTTATCCATTTTCTCATTTGTCAGGTTGCTTTGATCTATCAAAGAAATATGTCATACATTTATGGCAAAAATCAGTGAAACTGTCGCTGAAAAAAGTGCAATTTATATCGACTTCATTGTTAGAAAAAATTTACTTTTGGCCGCAGTATTATTACAATATACCACATGTTATTGAAGGCCTGTTTGCTGCCCACCCCCCTCCCCAAAGAAAAAAAGATGGATGTTTTGCACAACTAGGCATCTATACACGTTACCATTTTTTAATCATGGAAAAATATTCAGCAATACAAACTAATATATATCCCTGCTGAATGGGTCCACCTAAAGCTGTATCTTCGCAGGCAGCCAGCCAATCCCAAATTATTCTCTACCTAAAGTGACAGTCATCAAAATTGTATTATGAATTACCTTCATGTTCATCTCGCTTTCGTTTCAAGCCGAAGGAAAATAAGCTTTTTTGCTTTGGTTCAGCCATACTCTGAAAATTTGCATAAAAGATTAGAAACAAATAGAAATTTAGAGCAAATCAAGATGAGGAAATCGATGTACTAGCCTAGACGGATTACGATTTGCAAAAAGTAGCTGATAGACCAAACTTTAAATATAAGTATGATAATCTGCTAAACTAGTTTTAAATCTGAATTATATTGCTGAAATTTAAAAGGGGTGAGTAAGTTAGAGGGGCCTATAATCAGGCTCATAACCAGGCGGGCACGGCCCTTCAGTTCCCGGTGTGACCCCATATGAAAATCCACCTCCCATTGCTGTAATGATAAAAGTAACCTATGTCCCCCCGAGACAGTGCGTGTCCTCCAGAAGTTGAAGTGCCTCTTCTGTAGAATCCTGGGTAACGGGTCATGCCTTTAGTTGAATCCATTGTGCGAACTGCAGTCTGCAGTCACACCAGCACTACACCAATCTCACTCCTTATTATGCCCAAACATATAACTCTACAGAACTTACGTCTTACCCAAGCTGCTAAGTAATTAAACTTTGCAGTTTACACTTAATGTCATGCCTATTATCCTAATATGCTATTGTGTACAACATATTCAGTCTGAGAATCTCGGCCTAATAGTAAGTTATACGTAGTGTTACAAGACGACCCGTCAGGAACACCGGATTGAATCCATCGACGAGCGAATGGAAAGTTCCAGAGACGTCCAACTTCAACGCAGCCTTTCTAGAATTGTCTAGAAGAGAGAACTGTTTACGCGGCCTGACGACACTTCTACACTGTTTACTACCGTGCATTAAGGAACGTTCTCGTAATTGCTGGACTGTGTACACTAGAAGTTTCTGTTAAATTCTGGAGAGTTCTCGAATAAAAGCCTAGCATATAAAAGGCAGTTCAACAGTTGTTGTGGCGGAGAGAGACATTGAGAGATACCCTAATACTAACTTCATCGAGAGACATCAACGAGACCAGACTATCATACTGCTGAGATATCATAAGCCAGCCACTGACAAATTGCCTTACGCCGTTTCTACGCTGTGTATTGAGATTGTTATCATCCATCATCGCTAGCCTTGTCGTCATTCGCTCGTGGAACCAGTTCCTACGCTACAGCACGCTGCAGGTCTACCACTGTGCCATCGTCAACGTGCATGCACTACCAGCCCTTGGACCAGACCAGGCAAATATTGAGTAAAGGATTGTGAGTAAGTCTAATTAATTATTGTAAATTTAAGTAAGATAAGGAGATTGTAAATAATCATTAAGTTGTTGAATTTTAATCTCGTTCTTCTGTGATCTTTCGCTGTTATTGGTTTGACTCGCGACCACAAGCCGTAACAGAATTGGTGGCCTAACATCCGGGAACGAAAAATACTAGAAAATTCGAGAAATTCTGTTGTGAATCGTAAGCAACTGTGTTTGCTCAGACTACTTATTTGTTTGTTGAAGGCTTGATACAATTTCAAAATGCCATTCAACTTAGATAAATTCGTGGCTAGTCCCTCAGTCGAGGAACTAGATTCATTAAAGAAGTCTGAGATTGTAAGGTCGCAAAACATTATGGCGCTGAATTTCAGCCTTTAATGCGGAAAGACGAGATTAAAAGATATGTTCTAGAATATCTAGTGGATGAAAGTATCCTGCCTATTACAGTATTGGAAACAGCTATCACTGTGCCAACTGACAACACATTTGAATTGAAAAGGCTTGAAATAGAATGAATAAGGAGATTAGATTAAAAGAAATGGAAAGAGAAAGGGAAAGAGAGGAAAGAGAAATGCAAAAGGTAAAAGAGGAAAGAGAAATGCAAATGCAAATGCAAAAGGAAAAAGAGGAAAGAGAAATGCAAATGCAAATGCAAAGGGAAAAAGAGGCAAGAGAACATGAATTTAGGTTGAAGCAACTAGAGTTAGGGGGTCATAAAAGGCTCAGACCCTAAAATAGGCTTGGATACTGGGGGATTATTCGATGTTTCTAAGCACGTAAAATTTGTCCCCAAATTTCAGGAGGATAATGTGGAGAAATTCTTTAACCATTTTGAAAAGCTGGGTGAGCAACTAAAGTGGCCAAGAGATAAATGGTCCATACTCATCCAGAGTAATTTCACAGGCAAGGCTCAAGAAGTGTATTCCGCTCTGTCAATAGAGGACAGCATGGATTATGATAAGGTTAAAAAGGCCATATTACAAGCCTATGAATTAGTGCCCGAAGCTTATCGCCAAAAATTTAGAAAGTATCGTAAGGCGGATACACAAACATACGTAGAGTTTGCTTATCAAAAAGAAAGGCATTTCGATAGATGGTGTGCTTCCAAGAAGGTCTCCACATTTGACACTTTGAGACAACTGATGCTGGTCGAGGAATTCAAACGGTGTGTGAATGATGACATTAAGACTCACCTTGAGGAAAATAAGGCTGACAAATTAAAGGAAGTTGCAAATTTGGCTGATCAGTATGCACTTACTCATAAATTTAGTAAAGTGGGTCAGACTCAAAACAAGGGTCAATTTAGTAGGCCAAATAAGAAATATGGCAATAGTAGTGGCACAACAGGTAACAGTGGATCTCAGTCTGGTTCTATCTCTCCAACAAATTCTGGTAAAAAACAACCAGATTCGAGTCGTCAAAAGAACGACCAGGTCAGCTCAAACAAAGCTGCCTTTAAAGACATAAGTTGTGGTTTCTGTCACAAAAAGGGCCACACAATGGCAAATTGCTTCACATTGGCAAAATTAAAGGAGACTGAAACAGCCTCCAATGCCTTAGCCATTGCAGAGAATTCTTCTGAGGTAGTCGTGACTTTACGGCCTAATTCTAACGACAAAATTAAGGAAGAATACCTTCCATTCGTGTCTGAGGGGTTTATTTCCCTAGATGGGAATTCAGCTCATCCACCCGTCAAAATTAATATTTTGCGTGACACAGGCGCAACTCAGTCGTTGCTTCTTGATGGAGTTTTGCCATTATCGGACTCTACTTCCACAGGGGCAAATGTACTAATTCAGGGGGTTGAGTGTGGATTTATTTCTGTCCCTCTCCACAAAATTAATTTGAAGTCAGATTTAGTTTCTGGGTCGGTCATAGTAGGGGTCAGACCTACTCTACCTGTAAAGGGGGTATCTCTGTTGCTAGGCAATGACCTAGCTGGTGGAAAGGTAGTAGCCAATGCAATTTTGACAGATAAACCATGTGATTATAACAACACAGAGCAATTAGAAAAGGAATTTCCAAATTTATTCCCTGCCTGTGCTGTCACTAGAGCTATGTCACAAAAGCTCGCCGTGGATGATAATCTTAAACATCCACCCTCCAAAAGTGAGGATACAGTTCCCAAAAGTGGAACAAGTAGGGAATCATGTAAGGATGATAATGTTAAACATCCACTCTCTAAAAATGAGGGTATGATTTCCGAAAATAAGGATGATAAACTTCATCATCTGCCCTCTAAAACTGAGGAATTAGTTCCTAAAAATGGAACAACACTCCCAAAGGAGGAGTCAGAATCTGGAAAAGATTCCAGTAAAAATATTCATGAAAGTGAAGATTCTTGGTATGATCTCAGCCAATCTTTCATGACTAATCTTAATGATAGTCAGGATTGTGAGTCTCCTGGCCCCACACATAGTGAGGGGGTAGAACAGGAAAAATCAACAATGTCTGACACACTCCACAGAGACCAGTTGTCAGTCCAACAACAACATGATGAAGAGCTTCAGCCATTAATAGCTGGTGCACTCACTGAGGATGAATCGAAAGACGTCCCAGTCTGCTTTTATTTGAAAAACAATATTTTGATGCGTAAATGGCGACCACCTGATGCACTATTAGATGAAGAGTGGAGAATTTACCATCAAATTGTGGTACCTAGGACTTATAGAAGGGAAATACTGACTATTGCTCATGAAATGCCATTTGCAGGGCACCTAGGAGTCAATAAGACTTACCACAGAATTCTAAATCACTTTTATTGGCCAAAACTTAAAAGTGATGTGGCCAAATTTTGTAAGACCTGTCACTCATGTCAAATGGTTGGGAAGCCGAATCAGAATATTCCGGCTGCACCCTTAAAGCCAATTCCTGCTTTTGAAGAGCCATTTAGTAGAGTCATCATTGATTGTGTAGGCCCCCTACCTAAGAGTAGGGCAGGGCATCAGTATATATTAACCATTATGTGTGCTTCTACAAGGTTTCCAGAGGCAATACCTCTGAGGAATATTAAGGCTCGGACAGTCTTACAAGCTTTACTTAAATTTTTCACATTGTTTGGGTTGCCGAAAGAGATCCAATCAGATCAAGGGTCTAATTTCATGTCAACTGTATTCCAGCAGATGTTGTATGAGTTAGGCATAGACCAAATTAAGTCTTCGGCTTATCATCCGGAAAGCCAAGGGCTTTAGAAAGGTTTCACCAAACATTGAAGAATATGTTAAAGACATATTGTCATGATAATGAGAGAGATTGGGATGAAGGCATTCCATTTGTAATGTTTGCTGCCAGGGAATCTATACAAGAGTCCACTTGGGTTCAGTCCATTTGAACTTGTCTTTGGACACACAGTTCGTGGACCATTGAAATTGTTAAAGGAGAAGTGGTTATCAGATCCAGGTGAAGACATACATCTACTTGATTATGTATCCCGCTTTAAAGATCGTCTTCATGGAGCATGTGAACTTGCTCAGGAAAATCTGAGACACTCTCAGAAGAAAATGAAAGCGTGGTATGACAAGACCACTGTGAAAAGAGAGTTTAAACCTGGTGATAAGGTGCTAGTGTTTTTGCCTGTTTCTGGTCAGCCACTTCAAGCTCGCTTTCAAGGACCTTATGTCATTGAGAGAAAAGTTAGTGACACAGATTACGTCATTTTGACACCTGACAAGCGTAAATCTAGAAGAGTATGTCATATTAATATGATGAAGAAATATTATGAAAGAGAAGATTGTGACATTTCTAAGGATGAAAGTATACATGATGTAAATAGCAACACTAATGATACAGGTGATCAAGTGTGTATTATCAATGCTGATCATGAACTCAGTAATGATGAGATCAAGGCTAATAATGTTCCTGACATGTGTATTAAGTTACAAAATTCTGATGTGTTGAAAAATCTTGACCAGAAATTAAGTCATCTGGATCACAAAGAAAAGTCAGAAATGAAATCATTAATCTATGAATATGCATGCTTGTTCTCAGATGATCCTACTAGGACAAATTTGATTGAACATGATGTTGATGTGGGAGATGCTACACCAATCAAGCAGCATCCTTACCGAGTTAACCCTCGAAAACGACAACATCTCAGGGATGAGGTTCGTTACATGTTGGACCATGACATTATAGAACCTAGTAATAGTGAATGGTCTTCCCCTTGTATATTGGTCCCCAAGCCAGACGGTGGGTACAGATTTTGTACTGATTACCGAAAGGTGAATGCGGTCACAAGAACGGATTCCTATCCGATACCCCGTATCGATGATTGTATTGATAGGATTGGGAAAGCTACGTATGTGTCAAAGTTTGACTTACTAAAGGGGTACTGGGAGATACCACTCACTGAGAGGGCTCGGAAAATCTCGGCATTCGTGACGCCAGATGGGTTATTTCAGTATAAGGTTATGCCCTTTGGTATGAAAAACTCACAGATGACCTTTAAGCGCTTAGTAAATAATCTTACGTCAAATTTAGAAAATTGTGAAGTATATATTGATGACCTTATTGTGTACAGCAACTCATGGGATGAACATGTACAACATGTTAAGGCATTATTTGACAAACTTGCCAAAGCCAATTTGACTGTCAATTTGGTCAAAAGTGAGATTGCTTGTGCCCATGTGGTGTACTTAGGGCATGTGGTTGGTCAGAGCAAAGTTAGACCAATTAAGGCCAAAGTTGAGGGCATTGACAAGTTCCCTGCCCCAACTGATAAAAGGCAGCTCATGCGCTTCCTAGGCATGGCTGGTTACTACAGACGTTTTTGTCCGAATTTCTCTGACATTGCTGCACCACTGACAAAATTGTTAAAGAAAAATGAAAAGTTTGATTGGACAGATAATTGCCAAGCAGCATTTGAATTATTGAAAAAGGCACTAATGAGTTCACCAGTGTTGATTGCTCCAGATTTTGAGAAGCAATTTAAGTTGGCAGTGGATGCCAGTGACAATGGCATAGGAGCAGTTTTGCTTCAAGCTGATGAGCATGGTGTTGATCACCCTGTTTGTTATTATTCTAAGAAATTTGACAAACACCAGAAAAATTATTCAACAATTGAAAAGGAGACTTTAGCTTTAATACTTGGTCTTCAACACTTTGATGTTTATTTGGGAACTACTAGTTTCCCTATCACTGTATACACTGATCATAACCCTTTGACATTTTTATCTAAGATGAAGAATAAGAATCAAAGATTGATGAGGTGGAGTTTATTTCTGCAATCATATAATGTAGATATTAAGCACATTAAAGGGAAAGACAATGTTGTACCAGACTCTTTGTCAAGAATTTGATCTGATGCAGTATGTTGAAAATCTCACTGTAAGTTTTGAAATTTTGTGTTAACTATGGCACAATGTGTATTGATGATGTTACTGTATTCATGTATCATCACCTTGCAAGACAAATTATATGTTATGATTATACCTTCCATTGAATATTGGACTACATAATATACATACTGTAGTTATTACTGTAAAGTTATACATTGTAAATACTGTAACTTAAGTTTTGTCCGATACGTCCAAAACTTTTTCAAGGGGGGGAGTGTTACAAGACGACCCGTCAGGAACACCGGATTGAATCCATCGACGAGCGAATGGAAAGTTCCAGAGACGTCCAACTTCAACGCAGCCTTTCTAGAATTGTCTAGAAGAGAGAACTGTTTACGCGGCCTGACGACACTTCTACACTGTTTACTACCGTGCATTAAGGAACGTTCTCGTAATTGCTGGACTGTGTACACTAGAAGTTTCTGTTAAATTCTGGAGAGTTCTCGAATAAAAGCCTAGCATATAAAAGGCAGTTCAACAGTTGTTGTGGCGGAGAGAGACATTGAGAGATACCCTAATACTAACTTCATCGAGAGACATCAACGAGACCAGACTATCATACTGCTGAGATATCATAAGCCAGCCACTGACAAATTGCCTTACGCCGTTTCTACGCTGTGTATTGAGATTGTTATCATCCATCATCGCTAGCCTTGTCGTCATTCGCTCGTGGAACCAGTTCCTACTCTACAGCACGCTGCAGGTCTACCACTGTGCCATCGTCAACGTGCATGCACTACCAGCCCTTGGACCAGACCAGGCAAATATTGAGTAAAGGATTGTGAGTAAGTCTAATTAATTATTGTAAATTTAAGTAAGATAAGGAGATTGTAAATAATCATTAAGTTGTTGAATTTTAATCTCGTTCTTCTGTGATCTTTCGCTGTTATTGGTTTGACTCGCGACCACAAGCCGTAACAGTAGGCCTAACTTGGGCCTAACGTTATGCCTAGGCCTAACGTAGGCCTAGCATATTTGTCGCCTGCGTGCAAATTAAGGGCGTTACGTTGTCAAAAACTTATGCTCAACTTAATAAACCTTTGTACTCAGATATTCAGTCTTCCAAATTCCAATTATAAAACATAAAGTACCTTGTTAACTTCCTTTTGCTCAAAACAAGCTTTGCTGGTGAACTAATCTGTACAGTCGGACACTAGCACTGTTTTTCACATAACATGCTGTTCGATTTTCGTCCCCAATTTTCCCGCCATCGAGACTCATTTCCCGGTTTCGAGTAAGGACTTTCGTCAACCATACGTATTTGCACAAATCAGAATCTAAAGGACGCACAATGCCGCTTACTACATTTTATCACTCGTTGAAAATCGGAAATTAAGAATTGAGTTCAAATTAAACTTAAAAATAGTTTCAATTAATCTGGGTATTACGGTTTATTCAGTTTCCTGCAAGTTATTTCTCAAAAATGTCTGATTTTCTAAAAAATATTCCGAAATCAATGTGAATCCCCAAAATTTACTGTTTGGGGAAAATTTCCTTAAAAATTGAAATACTGACTTTTTATAACATCAGTATTGACCTTGACAGATGGAAATTGATGGCGTTTTCTTGTTAAATAATCAGATTAGTGTAATAGAGTATGATGTGGGCACGACTGTGTTTTCACGACATCAGATAAGCAGACGACAGGGCCTACTTTATTAAAGTCTGCGCATATCTATTTAATATTTATTGAACACCATCGCGATTTTTGGGGGGCCAAAGTGAGATTTGGCCCCCTCAAAAATATTGCGGGGGCCATGGCTCCCTGCCCCCCCCCCCCCCGGTTCCTACGCCACTGAAACACACACTTCAATACGGATTGACGCCTCTGATATCAAGTAAAAAGAATTGGATGATTTTACTTGATCATGTAGGGAGACAATGAAAAAGTATTAGTAGCTTTATTATTCGTTGAGAATGTTAGGCTTAACAGAGAAATTTTAAGCAAAATATTTGTCATTTTTCGTTCCTGTTGTTGCAAGAACGTGTAAAGGCAGACGACAGAAGTTTGAAGAACTGGGTCTGGGTTATATCAGCCTCTCCCAAAGTCAATAAAGATGCGAACTTTTAATGTATTATTATTAAATCGTTCGTTTCTTACGAACTTTAATGTTTCTTAACATATGAAAGAATTCTTAAGTTAGTTACGAACTTTTATTTACGAAGAATTGTAAATAATCTTTATGAAATAGAGCCCAGTTGTTCATTAACATAACTTCATTTACATCATATCGTCATTGAGTACGTGGACCTTTGAGAGTTTGCTAAAAGTAATTTCAGTCGTTTGGAATTCTCATTTCATTCATAATTCTACAAGTCCTGGCCTGGAGATAACCGTTTTTGTGTGAAAATAAATTTCGCCCGATCACGGGAAAATCTTGCTTTCAGTGGCGCATTTTCCAAATTCTCCCATGTTTTGCGAGCCTACCGCGCAAATTCAGAAGAGATGAACGTTTAGAACAACCTGGAAAAGAAATACTGGCATATTTAGACACTTTGCAGCTAAAGAAACAAAAAAGCCGAGTCACTTTTCTTAGTTCACCGCGCAGTGTTTAAGATAATGAGCAATTTTGCGAAGCTCTGTGTCCTAAGCTTAATTTACAGACTCGATATAGCCGCAAGCTGTGTGCACCGTTTTCCACACAACGGTGTGTAAGTGGATCCTGCCAGCACTTGTCTTCATTAACAAGCTGTGGAACTTGAAGGTGCGCGTTTGACGTACTTTGACACAGACATGAACGGAACACAAAGCACAAATTAAAAAAGGAGACCGGACGCAGACACAAAGGCAAAATAAGGTTCCCACTGGAAGGTTCTACCTGGAAGTTTCCTTATGTTTCGCTTTATGTGCGTGAACTGTTATCTCATGCTTGAAAGGATGAACATGTTTTAAACAGATCAACTGTTGTGAAGCGATAGACACTAAGTGCTTATAAATATTTATGTTTTGAGCCATGGTAAATTTTCCCCCGATCGATTGAATTCTCATTTTCACCCGAAAGCGGCTATCTCCCGAAATGTCTACCTTGGAAAGTGAGTTGGAATTTATAAACTCATTATCTGCTATTGTACTTTCTCTAAAACGTGTAAAAAAATTAAGTAAGAAAAATAAGTAAAATTAAGTAGCTTTGGTCGAAGTATCTGTGGGTAACCGTTAGCGGTTAGTCATTGTGTAACATGTAGTTTCGATGCCTGGATTGGCAAGGCGCTCACTCTTGGATATCTAAGGTAGTAATCCGCGGAGTTGTCTTTTTCTTTTTGGTTTATGTTTTATGCCGGAATTGGATTTGGGTATCAGCAAGACAGTGAGATATAAAGTTCACGCACATAGTGGTCAATGATTTGTGGTGTTCCTCCTCAGCTACTTTTAAGAGCGTTGGGGATATTTAATATCTTGAAGCCAAGTGTGTTAACTGTGTCAACAAAAAAGTTGAGTCTGAATCTATGCCAGGAAGAACACGTCATCACACATCCGAATCGTCTGGGTGGGTTTTTTTTTTTCATTGACAGAATGGTGATCATGTGTCTAAACATTCCACTTCGACATAGTGCTGATATCCGTCTACAGATTCCCTCACGCGACATCTCGTATCAGTACGGTGCCATGTAAGAACGTACGTATTTAGGAACTTATTCAGAAACATTCTTTCCATTGTCCGCTCCCCTATTTCAGCCGTATTCCTTTCTTACAAAATGTGTTTAGAGGCCTCGCTTCCAATCTTGACTTATTTCTTCTTGCTTCCATTCGTTGTTGTTCACAGCTTGAGTTAACCTTTTCATACACTGAGCAGAATGGGCATCTCTTTGTATCTTGAAAGACTTTTGTTTCTTCTTTGTATGTGTGTTTATAACTTTGGATATTCTTCAGATGCGGTAAGTTTACTTTTTCCATTTTTGTGAGATTTTCGAGGCTAAAACTCAGGTACCCAATATTTCTGCTTTAGCACCGACTGTTGGGTATTATATTGTTACTAGCTACGCCTTTTAGGTTTTCATCACATTACTCAGTTATTTGTCCTTATTTTAAAGCTTCAAATCGTCGCTTTCTATAATGTCTTACGTGCTCATAGAAAGTTGTAGAAGAAAGAAGTGTACGTCTTGTAAGTCTATATCGTCTCACAACTTTTGGAGCGGATTCGAAAGCGATCAATCAAGAAACTTCTCTGCCAGTAAATTTGGCTTTTTTGTTGTGAACAGTAAACTTCAAATTCTTTGGGCAGTCTTTAGGTCTGTAATTGGCTGCATCACTCTTTGGACAATTGAAGGGAATAATTTTGTAAAACATTCCCTGCATAATTGCAGCGTCAAGAGCGAGTATCTCCTTTACTGAAAGTACGTTTATAGCAATAACGTAACGGTATGTTATGAAATACAAATCGAAGAGGTTGTACGAAAGTTGATTAGACTAAAAGTGTTCTGAAAGGTAATTCGGAAATTTTGTTAATCTTGAACACAAATTCAGTCTTACTTTAAACTATTTACCCAAATGAAATTCGTATGACTATAGAAATATCCGAATGATTATTGCCTCTCGAATGGTACATGCCTAATTTTTCGGTAAATTAGCTTGCAACTAGACTTGAGAATTATCCACAAGCAAGTAACCTGAAAACTTATCAAAGAATTACGTATGCGCATGAAATGTTCTGCTTTCTGTGCAAGCCTTTAAAAACTACAGCTTGTTGGAAAAATCAGTTTTCGTTGGACTGTGTTATATTTATAAATATAAACAGCTGCCAAATATTTCAACAAATCACGGTTTACTCTTGAATTTGTCAAATTAAAAGCACATTCATATGCTGGCGACTTGCATTTACGTCTGGAGAATAGCGGGGTCGTGAACTCCATCCTGTTCATACATAAATGGAAGCACACCTGCAAAGAGACCCGTAATCTTATCTCCTACCTCAGTATTATTTTACGGCTTTGACCATATTAGCTGCTTATTGAGAGCCTTTGAGTATTTCATTGCCTGCTCTATCTTGAAAGGTGCAAACCAGAAGTTCACTCGTACCAAAATATCGAAGCCCATACTCAAGATATGAGAATCGCATGCATTGCAATCAATAACGGAATGGAAGAGAAAGAACAGATTACCTGTAGTTTTCAATTGCGAATTATGAAGTACACTGAAAGGTAAAAAACTGCAGTGAGCCACAAGTTTCACTATTCTCGAGTTCAGTAGTTTTTGCATGGTATACTCGGCAATGAAACGTGGGTTTTAATTCAAGTCCGTAACTATCGCAGTCAAATGTACTCTGTGGAGACATTCTTTATCGTGATACAAATAAACACTGGGTGACTGATTGTGCACAAGAACAAAGTCGTTTCTCTAGATGCTGAGTTCTCAAGTGGCGGCCCCGCAGGAGATTTGTGGCCCGTGACTTGCACTTCAATAGCCCGTGGAAGACTAGAGGAACCCAAATTATTAATACGAAACAAGTTGCTTGAGAACCCCTGATCTAGGTATCAACGAAAAGCCATTTTGTTTTCAAAAGCTAGTACACCTTCAGAAAACTCAACATTTTTGTTGGAAATATGTTGCAAAGTACAAAAGTATATAAGAAAACTTTTCAAATTTTGTTACTCATTTGTCGCTGTTGGCTTTGTTGGACACCTTTCTTTAAAGATGTGGCTTTACCGATAGTATGATAGTCAAGTAAAGAAGTAGACACTTAATTTTCAAGAAAAAGGGGTACTTGCATGAAAGGCTGTTCAATGAATGACTCATGAATGATTTGCTCAGCTTTATGTTCATATTTCCAACTGATTCATAACTGCTTTAACGTTGAGAGGAAGTTCAGCTATTTCCAGAGTTTTTCGCTGTTATTCGTAGTTTAGTACTTACAAAGATATTTTCTGTCGGTGCCGTTTGCGGTAATGTTAGTACAATATGTTCATGCCTCTAAAGCTAGCGACAAGGTATAATAAAACGTATGAAGCGCTTTGAACATTTTAGCCAATAATAAAGAAAGTACTTGCATAGTATTGAATTAACTTTTTACAGAGCAAAACATTCCAAATCTCTGAATTTCTAAGACTGTCATTAAAAATTGCTTATAAAACAACCCCACGGAGTGCGGTATAAAACGGCTCAGTTATTTGTCAGCAGGTGTTACATAGTTGCTTGTATACGGCAATCTGCCATTATTTGCATGAAGGAACACCCAATAAGTGGTAATATAAAGGAAGCAAAAAAAAGATGAAAATCCACAAACGCTTAGTTAATATCTTTGTTACCGACTTTATTAAAAGTACACGATACAACCAAATTTCCGAAGCCCTGCTTCTTCTTTAGACTTATGCTTAGTGCCCCATTCCAAGACCAGTGAAGTTCATTACATACGAAAGAAAGTTCCAAGGTTTGAAAGTTCTTTATTAAGTCCTTTGCTGCGGTTATCGACCTTTCTAATTAGTTTCAATATTTCGTGGGTTTTGCGTTCTGAATCAGTTTTGAGGCCGCCATTGAGAAGACAGATTCTTAGGTTGTTGAGCCACGCGCTGAAAAATTAGATTAAACGGCAACTGGGTGGGCCTTAGACTCACTACGTCATCCCTCAAATTTGTAGACTCAGATTCACACTGTTTCACGAATTGATTTGCACAGAGATTTTGATCGGCGTATACCTTACATATACATCAAAATTGTTTCCCTATTCTTTCTCAGTTATTCTCCTCCGCGGTATGAATTATCGCTTGCTGATGTGTATGCACTAGGCTCTGAATAAACCGAAAGTATCAACTTAACCCCGCTTTAAGAATGCCTCTGGTGTCGTCATACTACGTAAGGTTAATTCTATAAAGTACCTTCTACAGTGAGATCAAAGGGTTAAGCACGTTGCCTCTAGTGGTATTACAGTTTTTAATCAGAAAAAAAAAGCTTTCGCTAACGTTTTCTTATGCAAAGCCTTCGTAAACATTACTAAAGTACTGGTTACAAAACATTTGTAGACATTACTGAAGTACAAATTAACACTAAATACTAATGTAAAGTCACCCTGGTTATTATTTAAGTAGTGTTCGGTTAAAGTAAGTGCGTCGTTGCGCTGGCCAAATTTGGGCGCTTCCTTGGTGCCCATTTAGAATCTCAAACACTGCCCAAGTACCATACTCCTTTGAGAAAATGCTACGCGATTCCGCACACTTTGGATTTGCCCTTCCCACACGTAATATGAGGCCTGATATGCACCTTGGTTTAATAAATTTCTAAGTTAAAAGGGCACGTTCAGGGAGGCGAACAGGCCTGTAGTTGTGTTCAGGTGGTTGCCAGGGAATGTTGCAATAAAAGGGTTTGCTGAACTTTGTAGTGTTTAGTCGTTTAATGCCATCCGCCATTTATTTGTATATAAATGTGAAATATAGATTAGACTACATTCTTCAGTCTCTGTGTTGATGGAGTCATGGGTTATTTATAGTACCATTAATTACAAGTGTAGTTCGTAGTATGGACAGGTGTACTTAAACAAAGAAAAACTTCAATAGACGTAGCTTCACAGTTTTGAATAATAGCGTATTTCCTGTGTTCAAAGTAACTATCGCATTATCATGATTTCGGAAAAGTTATTTCCTTAATCTCGCATCGCCTGGAGACATCTGACATCTGCTTGATTTTCAATTGTTCTGAATAGCCACTTAGAGTCAGATGATCAATATCGGGTAGAATTTTCCCTCGAACTTTTACTCCCACTCTACACAAGGTATAGGACGAGGATAGAAATTATCTAGCTGTACTAGAATTTATGTGGACTCCATTGGTTTCAAAGCCTTGGCTGATTTGCCCCGAAGTTACTGTTGATTAACGAAAATTAAACTAGTTGCTAACTGATAATTCACTCAAAGAATAAGCGCTGCGAAAAACTGTGGCAGACAATAGCAATAGCTAAGAAAAAGCTGGCATTTCCCACATTTCTCTCTATTGAATTAGCTTGGTAGGGAAGGGCAGATGTTTCATTACAAATGGCTAGAAACTTAAAATATGACTAAGCTTTGTAAAATTAGACGTGGTGCTATGTATGAAAAGGGGTATTTGAAAGCAGTGCAACTGTTTAACATAAAACAAGCTTGTCCCGATTTAATACTTTCAGTCGCTCTTTGTCGTCTTCGTCTTTCGTAATTTGTAGTTGGATTCTAGTAGAACAACTTACTATTGTTCAATACTAAGTACAGGGTAGCACATAGACCTCTAGAATAAGGCAGCAAATAAGGCGCTGTAGTAGTGACCAGTTAAACTTTGAGAGTATTAGACCAAAAAATTAGTACTAGGTAGACCCATGGCTTGTAAATTGGGTAACTGGCTATTGGGAAGCACGTCGCAATGGCTTGACTGACGCAATGACAGTACCGTCGCTTCTTTCCATTCACATATTTGACAACGTGAAGTCTCTGCAATAATCCGTTCTTACAGGAATAGTTTTATTTACTCACAGTGACAGATTCATCGTTAAACCTCTCATACATTGATGTATAAATGATATTACTGCCGTGTAATAACCACGCTTAAATCTGGTTTTCATAGAACAGTCGAGATTCGGGTGGTCAAACAGAAGAGTACAGACAAGGTAAGGACAATGTGACTTATGTTTCTGACCAGGAATATCCACATTTCGACTTGCGGGTTTCTTAAACCGGCTGTCTCCTTAGCGATAAATGGCTTGTGGGTTCGTGAGATTCTTCCGAGTGCGTGCGACCTAGGGAAAACCATGTAGCCTTAGCGATAAATGGCTTGTGGGTTCGTGAGATTCTTCCGAGTGCGTGCGACCTAGGGAAAACCATGTAGTGCATTTGCTTGCAGCTGATCACAAGAGCTCACAAGATGTTTTGTTCGCAAGCACCCATTCTCGTAGACTGTACAGTTAAAACTTAATGGTTAAAAAACCATTATCAGTTTTAACTTTACAAAACTTCTGGTTCATAGCATACACTCTTAAAATGATTACAACATGATCGCGTTTTACAGAATGTACGTCAACAATACTAACTTACTACAAAAATATACGGCAAATTTAAAATTTATACAGAGTTATTGTCAGTTTATAAGCCTGATTTCATGGTAATTACTTAAAAACCAAGTCTTTGATATTTTATCTGAATTATTTTAACGGATACAGGCTATCAAAATTTTTGTAGCCCAGAATTCGACCACAACTGTGCTATGTATATGTATGGTACTAGACACAACGTTTGAAACATGCAACCTCCCCCATATCTGAAAAAATGGCAAACCTTACTTCTCAGTTACAACAAATAACTTTTACTATGTCAAGGCCTATATCATAACTTGTAGGAGTATGCCCAACCTAGGCCTAGGCTACAAAAACAAAATAGTGACCAATCTTGGACCTAGGGCCCTAGGCTAGGCCTACCAAGGCTAGTTATCACATAGGTCTAGGCCTAACTCATGACTGAGAAAATACTTTTTTTGCTTGCCAAAATTTTGATGTTGAATTGATGGAGAATCACCTGTTCTTTTCATTACTTTTTGTAATATTCATGTTCAAGAGCAATTTGAACGATGACTTGTAAGGAAAATGTGAGGACATTAGCAAAAGGTCAGTGGAGAGCCGAAGTAAGCTTTACTATCATGGAGTACTGCAATCAGATTTAATCATCATGTATACATGTTTTAAATGTCTGCATAGGATTGATGGAGACTTGAAAAAGTATTGCCTTCACTTAAAATACAGACATTTCATCCATGAAGGAACACGTATTAAAATTATATGTGGCCAAGATGGCACAAAGCATACTGGCCCCAGGGGAGCTACCGAGCTGGTAAATTCCCTCAAAGTGAGGTATATGATTTGGGACGAATTCAAGTGCTACACTTAATTCTTTCAGGGCTTTTCAGCAACGTATTGCAAAAAACATGAAGACTGTAAGACTTGAGAATATACTTTCTGAGCTTTCTGTGATGTTCAGTTTCTTAAGGCTAACGTTTTACCTTTAGTTTCTGTAAGTGTTGCTTTTTCAATGACAAGAGGTGTTCTTGCATGTTCAGTTTCCCCTGCAAAGTGATGCAACTTTTCTCGCATGGTTTACCCCTCTAAGCATTTACTGCCAAATTGAAATTCATGGTTTTTAAAAATGTTTGAACAGGGTTTTGACGTGCTAGAGGTGTGTTGTATCAATCATATGCATTTCGGTGAAATTTGCTTTAAATTTCGATTTGTAGTTCTTGAGATGCAAGATAAATGAAGCTGTACATTTTAAACCCAAAGTGTACTGGAAGTAAGCTAATTGTGTGACATCATAAACTCTTGTTTTTGAGCTGATAACAAGTGTGTTTTTTACTGATTTCTGATTTGCCTACTTGCAATGTTTTGAGTTATCCTTTAAACTTGATATAAGTTCGTCACTTTGCCATCAAGTCTTGATTTATTCCTTTGGATTGCCTATCTGCCTGATTTGTAAACATTTGGAAGGAACAGGATGATCATTTTCCATTAATATACTATTGGAAGCTTCTTCACATTTTTTTCTTCCTTCTTTGTGGTTAAAGGTTACAGACACTCAATGCAATGACTCAGAAAGATGCACAACTTGCCTTTATTTTGACCTTACGAATCCACATAAATTTTGAAAGGTTAGGGTTTGAAACGTTAGTACTTTCTTTCTTCCTTTCAACTTGCAGAGATTTGGGGAAAAAAGCCTGTATTTGCATGCCCAGCAATACCACAAATTAGAAAACCTTTAAAGTACATCCTGTCATGTTTCTATGCAACTTTTAAGTTAGCATTCATCATGATTGAGTTTTTCAGTTTTGTATTTTGTTTGCCAACAGTAACCATACTTTCAATTCTTTTTATTTTCATCAAAATATGTTGAAATAAAAGTTCAACTGTATCAAAAAAGATGTGTTTACTGCTTCTAATTTCCAAATGCTTCCATTAAATTATCACCAGATAATTCACCAATGACTGCTGAGTTTTGCCAGTACAAGCATCCCAGAGAAAGTCGTATCCTCCATTAACGCCCAACCAAAATCCCTGCCCAACGGTTGTGTATCAAAATTCGTTGGGTAATAAATACTCTTCTTGTTGGGTAAAAATGTACCATTTTATTGGTCAAATAGCCTACCCAACTGCTGGTTAGAAATAGTGCCCAACAATAATGGGTATTTTTTGCCCAATGTTGGTGCGGTGAACTATAGCACCAACGTTGGGCACTTGTTGGGCAATATTTTACCCAACATTTTTAAGAGTCTAGATTAAACCATAATCAGTTTTATCTTTAAATAAATTATGACAATAAAAACAATAAACTTTATCAAGTTTAAAGAAAGTTATCCAGTTTCAACTGCACATGGTTTAATCTATGATATCACCAGGTTTTGTACAGTTTTTTACTGATAATGGTTCTTAACCATTACCAGTTTTAACGGTACAGGCTATGAGAATCGGTTGTCGCAAGCCACAAACGCAAGGATTCACAAGGTTATAAACGTTTAAAAGTCATGCAATCTCCCCAAGATATCGCAACCGAAGAATGTAATAGGAAGTGCAGTATCCTATTGAACCATCATTGCAAACAGTATAAAGAATTGTATGCTGGCCGTGGCCACACGGGAGTTCCGTTCAAACCCACTAGAAAGACTTTGCCCCTCGCTAAGAAAAATTTCGTCCTCTCCCTGGAAAATTTTTGCCCTCAGAAAAATTTCAAGTTGCAGTTGTCTTAACACATTTTTACACATCTCGCCCTCTGACAAAATGCCCCCTCCCCGCGGAAACCATGTTTCCCCCTTCAGTACCTTGTCTGGCTGCTGGCGTGTCATGCTCACAAGATGACAGGAAAGGTGTGAGAGTGATGATGTTGCAACCAGTCGCAACAGCAATCAATCGCAGATGCTAGCAAAGACAGGTAGTCGCACGAAATCGCGAATGGTCGCAAGCCATTGGTCGTTAAGTAGGCAGTAGGCTACACGTGCTTCAAACAGATTTATTAGAAAACCATAGAATAATTCAATGTTTAATTCTTAAGCAACGGTTCAATCAACGCAAAACCATGAACTGATGAGTATCCAACTGAAAATAGGAAAAATTATAGCATTAATTAAAGCATTTAAATCAAGCTAATAAATGCTTAGAGAGAAGGCTAAAATCGTAACAACTATTTTTATGAAACTCTGAAAGTGAACTACTGAGAGTTTGTAGTATATGGCAAATTTTTATGAGTGTGTGGTATCATTTTCTGCAAAGGTCTCTATTTCTTTTATCAAACACCTGAATACCCGAGAGACTGCCGAGAGGTTCGTGATCAGTGCTCGTCGTCGATATCTAGTGGAGTGTATCTCATTAAACCAGATGGTTATCCGAAACCTTTTGAAGTCTACTGCAACAATGACATTGATTCTGGTGGCTGGACGGTACGTGTTTGCCATTATCAGCAAATGAAATATCAACTGTAGTATTAAGTATCTTATAACTTTATAACCTTCAATTTAGTACTTCGATGTTGTTAACTTGTCCCCATAATTGCTACCACAGGTAATTCAACGACGCGTGGATGGTTCCCTTGATTTCCGTAGAAACTGGGAGGACTATAAAAATGGATTCGGGTTTCTTTCCAGTGAGTTCTGGGTTGGAAATGAACGATTGTCTTACTTGACCAACCAAAATGTCTATGAGCTGCGAACAGACATATTTCTTTCCAACAATGCCTCCTTCTACATAAGTTACAACTTATTTCGAATCAACGACGAGTGGGGTAAATTTGCTTTAGCCGCCGTTCAAAACTACACAGGAGATGCAGGTAGGAGTTTTAGAAACTTTTCTGGCTGACACAACATTCTCTATGATATTTTACTTTCTGTTCATATTTCTTCTGTCTATTAGAAATAGTGAAAGAGTTGTTGTAGCGACGAAGTAACCAAGCCTTAGATGTACTTTAAAGTGATCAAGCTTTGTTGGCGTAATTGTGTCAGATGTGCATTTCATTTTGTTGAACGAGGGCAGAAAAAAGTCTAACTTTATAGTCTTTTAGGAATAACAGTTGACAAAGCATTTTGTAGTGTTATCCATTGTAAGAATGCATTTTCAACTCCCTCGCGTTTCAGATTCCCTTGTGACTTTCTGCTCTCAAAACATGGTTTATGGAAACTGCACCTGCATACCTAGCTGTCAAGATCCTCTGGGAACAAATTGCCAGAACAGCTGTGACGAAGGAGAATCTTGTGTATGTCAGGAAGGGTATTTGATGGATGGAAGTAGTTGTGTGTTTCCTACAGAATGTGGTTGTTATCTTTCAGAAGACAACAGAGTTCTTCGGGTAAGTGTTCATAATCTAGTTTTGTCAATCATGCTATACAGCCCTTTTTCACATCCCGACGGAATATAGCTGTGTGCTCTAGAATTAGAATCAGTTATAGTATACTTGTGCTTTTTTGTGTAGTATATTGGCAAAACTTCCATCTTTGTGATAGATTCATAGGTACCTTTAAGGCAGTGACAATTTGAAAAAAAAAGTATTGGACCATGTAATAGGATTGAAAGATTCTGACGTTAACACAATTGTGACAATTGACTGAAAATAACAAGGTTTATAATCGATGTGAACATATTCTATTATAAATCATCATTTTCCATATTTCTTGTTTACTATGTAATGGTTGTATGTCATTTACTTTTGGCGGATTGGCTGCTTTCTGCAAAACCAGTACGTAGGCAGTTTGAATTATTGATTTTAAACTCCCTTCGTGGCAAGCCTCAAATGGTTGGTATTTCGTCTGTTGTCAGAATGGAGAGACCTACGTCAACGTTGCTTGTACAGAAAAATGTATCTGTAATGACAACCAACTCAACTGCGACACCAATTACAGATGTAGCCAGGATGCAGTCTGTAACGTTAAAGACGACGTACGTCAGTGCTACTGTAATGATGGTTACACGGGTGACGGTGAAACTTGTACTCTTGATGTTGTATTCAGAGACTGTAATGATGTACGTGATGCTGGTAACTCAGAGGATGATGTCTATTCCATCCTCCCGTCGGGATGGCCTGGGTCAGCATTTAATGTATTCTGTAATATGTCAATCGATGGTGGCGGTTGGACTGTGAGTGTTTATATTTCTATTTTATATTATATAATGCTAGCAAACACTTCTTCAGAATACGGTTACGTTATGACCAGGAAGATATTTCTTGCTGCCCTGCATGGCTTTGACCGGTTGGTACTCTTTCTACCCAACCGCTGCACAATATTTGTTAGAAATTTGAGGTAGGCCACTGTAAAGAGGCATAGTCGGTACATGAAGATAATTGCCCCTCCATTAAATTTTCCCTGTTGTATTGTTCTTCTACCCTATGTCATTGTTTTTCTTTTTCAGTCAAGAAAGACTGATGCGAAATTGCGTTGAAAACATGGGAAAAATCATGATTTACGAAAGTAACGTTAGCAAAATAAGTATTAGATTTTCTTGAGAAAAGGGAATGTTTTCGTAAAACAATTGCATGTAAACCATGTCGCAAGTCCTTGCACTCCAGGAAATTATTTCATTACTTCTAAAGCCACAAACGTCGAGGTGATCGTAAAAGCGGTTGTTTTTCAAAGTTCTTCATTATTGTAAAACGTTCCTTTAAATCTAGTGGTGTAGGAATCTCATTATATTTTCGCTAAACCTCATTTGTTTTGGCTTCCAAAGGTCTTTCAGCGTCGCAACAGCGGAGCAACAGGTTTTTACAGAAACTGGGCAAGTTATAAAAACGGTTTTGGAGACATTCAAGATGAGTTCTGGCTTGGCAACGACAAGCTTCATTACATGACGCAGCAAGGAACTTACGAACTTCGAGTAGACTTTGTTTCGTCATCGCTGACGGAAAAGTACGCTAAGTACACTAGATTCAGAATAGACTCCGAATCGAACAAGTATCGCGTAACACATATAGGTTCTTACAGTGGAAATGGAGGTATGTATGTCTTTCCTTGACATTGAAATAAGCTTCGTATTGACATAGCAGGGTAATTTACATTTAACAGTTTTTGTACACCGAGAGCGAAATCTTAAGAAACAAACTCCATAGTCATCTTTCACCTTAAACGAATAGAATGAGTAGCCAAGATTACGGTAAAATATATCTTACCCTCCTGCAAATATTAAAGCATTCAACAGGTTGGTAAGTTTTCTCGTAGGTAGCAGTCACGTACCGGACTGCACCGACGAGGAAACAATGTAGACAAAGCCCTTGCACATATTAAGAACGTGAAGCTCGTTATTGTTCTACAGTTATTGATGGTATGCAGTTTTTGAACGCTTTCGTTAAAATTGCTCAGTACAACAACAATTGTTATGCGTGACATATGTCGTCGAGTATTCATTCGTGATACACGTCAAGTATCACAAATGTTTAGAATCACGGTACTCATTACAAGTGTTCCTTTATAATGCCACACACACACGCACACAATCAAATCCACTGCATAAATCGAAGATCTAAAATCATAGCCTCCTTTCGACGAGTTTAAGCCAAATATACAACATTTCCACTCAAACTCAAAAAAAGAAAGCCCTTCATTTGCCCTTTATTACAAAACAGTATGCCTTCTTTTACTCTTCCGGAATTCCTTTTGGGATTTACAGTCAGATCCTCCGTCATTGCTGAGTTATAGTGTAATGCGCCAACATGAAACACAACAACCAAGATTATACGCTGTGTAAAAGCGTCAAAGAATAATTCAGTTTAATTTAGGCTGTGTAAGTAACTTTAGAAGGATAATCAGTTTAAGCTTGCCGTACGGAATGAACGGGAAGGTGAAGACTTAATACATCTTGCTCTGATGGAAATGTGACTCTTAATGGTGATCGAACACAGTCTTTGCTCAAAGTGGGTGTATGTACTCCTGCAATTGCTTTGTCTCATTGCAAAAAAAAAAAAAACTGATTCCTCATTGTCAACCTCCCATACCCTTTAGGTTTGCCTCTCAAGATGAGAAGCACATCTTTTATGCTCGTGCGAGTTCATTACAAATGCTAAAAAACACAATCATCAATCACTCACGATTTGCACTCATCTTTTACTAATTTAATCAAAGTAGTATGCAACGTAGGTTGACAAATCACAACCTTTTCATTCGCAATTAAATGTTTAACAAAGTTGCACTTGTAGGTGAAATGTTGACAGCCTTATCCAATGTCTATTGTAACAAAATTTCTCATGTGACCAACTATTAAGCAGGGCATCGATTGATTGAGAACGCACAATTTCTAACAGTAATGTACTATGCAGTCATATAATTTTTTCAAGCTGTGTCTTTAACCTCTACAGGTGACGGTATGTCTGAAGTCGGCAATGATCAGTTCAGCACGCATGACCGGGACAACGATGGAAATGGTTATGACTGTGCAGAGGTCCATCGAGGCGGCTGGTGGTACGGGGGATCTGTGTACGGTAATTGCTGTAATGCAAACAATGTTCCCTGCGATCTTCAATATTATTATTATTATTGTTATTATTATTATTATCATTACTGCAGAAGATGCACAATATCCAATCTGAATGGGGACTACAACGGCGATAAAGGACAAAACATTTTCTGGCACTTGAGTAACAACTGCAACATCAAATATACAGAAATGAAAATCCGCCGAACATCGTGAACCCAGTGAAATAAACACAAATGATTTTGGTGCTATTTTGAGTAACGGGCATTGTTCCTATTCCCGAAAAGAAAAAAAGATTGGACGGCTAGCTACAAAGCGATTGATAAACAAAATACTGTTTTCACTTAATTTTTATTTTTGCCTGTTTTTATGGTTCTAAACTTTTTAATATTTAAATATTTTTACTGATGTTTTTATCTTTGTCTTTTTTTTCAGGGAAGGGGAACCCATGTTTATAAATTTCCTTACACTTTTTCTGAGTTTCCCCTTGGTCGCTCATGTCTATTTATGGAAGTACTCAATGTCTTCATTATAACGTTTGTCTTTGAGATGGCTAAATAAACGCAAATGAAATTGAAAGATAATTATCCGACAAATGGCCAAATTAATAGTAAAGACTCGTTTTAGACGTTTAAAAATGAAATGGTGAAATTATGCCCCCCTTACTTGTGTACACTATGGGGGCATTGCTTTCGATAAGATGAATCGATTGATGATTAAAACCATAAGGTGTAACAGCGGGTTAAGGGACTGTGCCCACCCACCGAACAACTCTAGCGAACAACTCTGTTTCGAGAAGAAAATGTTGTAAAACAGTCTTATAGGATTATGGCTTACTCATGACAATGCGTTTATGAGTAGGTTGACGCCGCCACCAATTTAGGGGTAGGTACTGCAAAACTCGAAACGACTGTTTAATTGAAATAAATCAATGAGGTCTGCCCCTTCCTAAAGAACAAAAGTCATTCAAATGAGCTGCCGAGGCAGAAGTTTAATTTTGGTCAAAATAATTTGGAAAGATTCTGGAAGTTTCCTGAAATGAAAAGGTATTGAATCATGTTCACGTTGCAGTATTGTTATTTTCGCAGCCCCTGGCAATGCTATGGTAGTAGAGACAAACCTCAAGTCTTATTGTGGATGTAGACAACAAATTCCTTTCGAATGAGCTGCCTACACTGTAAAAAAATCTGTAAACGTTTACCCAAAATTGCTGCAACCAAAATTTGTGTTTTATGAGATTAATCGTGCCATAAGTTAGACGTTTGACCTATTTTTCGCGTTATCTCAAAGCTGAGTTGCTGCAACGAAAGTATGGCGTTTTATCTACATCTCCTAGTGGAGTTTCGAGTTTCCTTTAGATTAATTGGTTTTGGTGTAACGTTCAACGTTCAGGAAATGATTTTGTAATCTCATCCCGTATAAACCCAGAAAATCGCTGTTAAGCAAGCATATTCCTATCTATGATACTGTGCACTTCGGGTGGAACCTCTCCTTATCACCTAGTGCAAAGGTGCCTTTCCAGGATTGGTTCTAAGGGGGGAGGTTATCCCTTTGAGAAAATTTTGGCTTAGATGCAAAATGATGCTGTCTTTGGCAAAGCTTTGAACTGATTTCATGTTAAGAAATTTTCATTGTTTAGTTGTGTTTTGGATGTAGGATGGCACATCTCTGATGCTGATACCATGAGACCTGTACAGGGCTTCCTGGAATATCTGGGATAATTACAAAATGGGAACATTAGTATGATGCTTTTAACTGCCATCCATGTGGCACCTCAAGATAGTACAACAAAAATCGTACTTTTACTCATTTTGAACGAGAATCCAAATGTACAACTTTCAATGAGGATTGACCGAGAGGGAAGTCAAGGTACAACAAAGTGGTATGGGGGATTAATAAATTGCATGTTTCGTAAAACTTTTCCCCCTTTCCCGTTAACTTAGCTGGAAGGATCCCTCAGCACTCAGAACATCCCTTTCAACAAAACCACCCGCATCTCCAGCGCTGCCACGAGACAGGTGTCCATCCGTGACGAACAAACGGCTAAGGATCTGATACAAAATGGCGCCACCCTTTTTGGCTTCCAACACTTCGCTGTCGAAGCAGCCCACCCCCTACCCACAGCCATGCAATGCTTCAACTGTCAAGGCTTCGGACACCACCAGTCTAACTGCACCCTACCCCAAATGCAACAAATGTGGAGGGCCCACCCTTCAAGAACCTGCTCCCCCACCGTAGAGCGAAAATGCGCAAACTGCTCTGGTCCCCACACTGCCTCAAGCGAAGCTTGCCCCATTTACCGCATCGCTGCTAAACACCAAAGCAGCTCACCCGCCCACCCAAATGCCACCCCTTATGTCCCTCAACCCCAGCGCTTGGCCTCGCCCTCCCCCCAGCACCCACCCTGCCCGTCTCCACCCATCCCCCACCCCAGCCCCCAGCCAACCCCCACCCCTGGCCCACAACCAGCCCCCACCCCCACTTCTAATCCCCCACCCTCCCCGATGACCCTGCCGCGAAAATCGGAGAAGCCATTGTACAGGTTGCCACCATGCTAAGCGTGCACTTCACTCGTATCACCAAGGCCTCCCCGTGACCTGAGCAAAAATATGTCAGCCATACTCAAGGACTCGCTCCAAATAGCCTTCACATCCGACAAAATCCTCCAGACCAAAACCTCCCCTGCCCTCTTAAGCATCTCGCCAAAAATTGGCTAGGACCATTGCCCATATCAAAATATCAACGGACTCGGGGGGCATAAGCATGAAGCAATTTCTCCAAGACTGCAACATTGACATATTTTCAGTTAACGAAACTTGACTGAACAATAAACAACCCCCCCCCAACTTCCCTAACTACGTAACCCACACCCAAGACAGACCCGGACGAAATGGCGGCGGGGTAGCCTTAATTGTCAAAAGGACCATCCAACACGATCTCCTGCAAAAAGGCCATGCTCCTAATGAGCATATTACAATCCGACTAGCAACTACCAACAACACCCCACAATTACCACTGTCTACTGTCCCGACCAGCATACCCCCGCACATTGACCTCTTCAACCAAATCAGCGTCCATACCTCCCGTTCACTCATCCTAGGAGACTTTAACGCCAAACATCCCGACTTTGGAAATCTTCAAGCCAACCATAATGGCAATATTCTAGCCGGCATTGTTAACAATTACAGCCTCATTCTCCTAAACGACGACTCCCCACTCACATTTCCCCCTAAGGTTCCAGCGACATCCTGGACCTGGCCCTCTGTTCACCCCCTCTTGACCCCGTATTACACAACTGCACGGTACTCTACGAACTCTCCAGCGACCACTACCCCTTACTCCTGACCACCAGCACCAACCTAATTTCATCCCGCCCTGGCCCCTATAGACCCCCACAAAAAAAACTACAACAAAACCAACTGGGAAAACTGCGTCCGTGACCTTGCCCTCTCCTCCCCCGGATCTCCTCCTGACCAACATAACCGACATCGACACCCAAATACAAACCACCACCAACGCCATCAAAACCGCCCTTGCCGACAACTCTCCCACCAGCAAACCCCAGGGGGATTGAAAAGACTACCAGCTTCCAATGCCCCTGTTGCAACTTATCCGACACAAAAACTCAGGAAGGCATACCAACGTACCAAAGACCAAATAACCAAACAAATTAACAGACTTACCAACCAAATTAAACGACAACTCATCAACTTTCACAACGACCGCTGGAACAAAGCCTGCAACCAAATTAATGATAATACCACCCGCTCTGAAAATTAGAAAATTTTTAGGCGCTTTTCTGGCAACTCCAAAAACTCCCCTCCCCACCCTAATCACCCCCCAGTTCACACCCAGAACTGACCAGGAAAAGGCCAACCTGCTCAACCAAATCATGGATCGAATTCAAAGGAACCATAACGATCCAAACTTCAACAATAGGTTCCTTACTCTAATCAACAACTTTACTCTCACCCGCCACCACCTTTTCAACCCCCTTCCCACTTTGCCTCTGTCCCCCGTCTGACCCCCTCAACTCCCCGTTTACTGAAGCCGAAGTCCTTTTGGCTCTCAAACGAACCAAAAACACCACTCCTGGTACGGACGGCATACCCTTCAAGACCCTCAGGCTGGCTCCTTCCCCTCCTCACCCACCTTGCCCGCCTCTATACCGCCTGCCTCACCCTAGGCTACTTTCCCCCGGCCTGGAAAATTGCCAGGCTCACTATGATTCCCAAACCGGGTAAAGACTACACCAACCCTAAAAACTATCGCTCCATCTCCCTCCTCAGCACCCTACGTAAAACCCTTGAGAGACTAATCAAAAACCGAATTTACCCCCTACTGGAAAATGAGGGTTACTTCTCCAATTACCAAGCAGGCTTCAGAGCCAAGCGGTCCACCAAAGATCAACTAACATACTACACACAGACGGTCTTCGAGGCCTTCAACAATGACAGACTCACTCTGAGAAAGCTTTCGACGCCGTTTGGCACAATGGACTTAGGTTTAAACTTTACACCCTCAAACTCCCCAACCCCATCACGAGACTGCTTTCAAACTTCCTCATGGACAGATGGACAGGCGTCCTACAGGGATCTGTGCTCAGCCGCCTCCTCTTCATCATCTACACTAATGACCTCCCCCCTCCCCTTCGCCACATCAAAATTCCTCAGTTTGCCGATGACCTGGCCATCTGGACTGCCAGCGGAAACCACCACAGAGCACTACGTCGACTGCAACAATACCTGGACATACTTGAGACCACCTTTCTTCTCCACCACCCCAACCCTCGAAACGACTCTCGGGCGACCCCATTTACATCCAAAACAGCCCTGTTGCCCCCTCCAAATCAGCCAAATTCCTCGGACTGACTCTCAACCGTACTCTAAATTGGACCACCCACTTCCAAGACATACACAATCGGGCCTTATACCGCACCACTCTCCTCCACAGGGTGGTGGCCAGGGGGGAGGGATCCCACCCGAACACAAACGTCAACATCTATAAGCAATTTATCAGACCCCTCATTGACTATGGCGCCCCCGCTAACCTTACTCTCACCAAAAACTCACTTCAGAAACTCCTAGCCATACAAAACTCAGCCCTTACTACGGCCCTCCACCTGCCCCGCTCAACATCTGCAACCTACGTACACGATCTGACCGACACCCACACGATCCATAACCGCCTCCACTTCCTTGCCTCCAGCTACTTCCACCCCAAAAGAATTAAAAATAAACCAAAACTCAAAAAACGCCTTCGGCACTTCAATAGACTTCCCCGCCCCAACCCCCTACACCACCCCACTCTTCCTTGCTCTCCATCCCAACTGACCCTTGCTTACGCCCTGACCACGGACCTCCTCGCCTCAGCCTCTTGACCATTTTCCGCCCTAACCTCGGTTTTTTTTTTGTGGCCCTGAAAAGCCCCGTCTGTTTCGAATTTTCAACCCACAACACAACTCACCTCCTCCACTTTACGCCTCCACAAGTACAACGCATCATACTTACTCACACCACCCAGCAACCTGGACCGCGAAAAGCCCTCGGGCCGAGGTATAGGTTGCCTACACACATATTCCACACACCTAGCTCGCACGCCCACCCACACACCCATCTCTCACGGCGGCCTGGGCCGCCAAAAGCTTCCGAGCCTAGGCCTGGGCTGTCTCCATTTTTACTTCCTTCACAACACACCCACATCTCTCACCACTCTCACTGCTCAAAATTGGCTCAATTTTCTCAAGTCTTCCTCCTCCCCCCCCCCCCCCACGGTCTCCAGGACTCTGTGCACCACATTAACCCCACCCAAAATCAGAGCAAATTATTCAGAACTCCATCTTCTGCACAACCCTTGATCCCTTCCCCTATCACCTCTCATTCCCAACCTGCCCATAAAGTTCGCACGAACTAGGCGGGGCATAGGTCAAAAGAAGAAGAGGAGAATAATTTGATAGGAAAGCCAAATCTCTGTTTAAACCTTTGTTGTGACTGTCAAGCTGCAGGGCATGCCCATTCTGTTCGTAGATTTTACGTTCTTTCGTGGAGCTGAAGTTACCTTGCCGAATAACACAACTTAAATCTGTTATCGAGTGGTCCCTTAGATTGTAATGATTAGCCACTGGATACCCAGACTGGTTACTATGGTTACGGATCGACAGCTTGTGGTTGTTTATGCGTAGTCTAAACTTGGATATGGTCTCCCCCACATAATTCCCTCCGTTACATCTAGTGCATATCAACAAGTAAACAACGTTCTCGGAATCACAATTAAAAGGTCCTGGCTTTAGCACGATATTAGCGCCGGGAGGGGTGATAGTCTCCTGGGTGTTAATTTAAGGATGTTGCAAACGTGGCATATGGGCTTTTTGCATTTTTGGTTACCGTGTAGGGGAACAGGGCTGGGTAGGGTGCTATTGACCAGTAACCGTTTGAGGTGGGAGGGGGTTGTTCGTAAGCGCAAACAAGGGGTTTGGAAAACAAATTGCCGAAAGTGGGGTTGTGAGATAAGGTTTCCCACTCTTTCTGGAGACGTTTGTTGATGGAAAATAGGGATGGGAGGTATTGATGCACCATTGGTATTCTATTGATAATGGTTTTCTCCTTGTAAGCTAGAAGGGTGTTGCGTTCCCATTTGTTAGCCTTTTCAAGTTCCTTCGCCAGCAACTTCCAAGGGTATCCCTTTTGAAGAAAAAAATGCAACAGTTCACTAACTCCTACAACATAATCATAATATATATATATATATATATATATATATATATATATATATATATATGTTGATTTCCCATTTACCAACGCCTGATCAAACCATTAAGGACAATACTGGCTGCAACAAAAAACGCTGCCAGATCTGCACACACATCACCCTTGGTAAACATGTCAACATCCCCAGTGTAAAATTTGCCATGAATCCCCCTAATCTAAATTGTGACTCTTGCAATGTTGTTTACATTTTCAATGTAATTTATGTAATGAGGGTCTTTACGTAGGTGAAACCAAGACTTCCTTTCGCTTTAGGTTTAACAACCATAAAAAGTCTGTTCGTGACAACACTTCAGGTTTCCCCGTAGCGGAGCACTTTAATCTCCCCCCCCCCCCCATTCCCTTGAAAATCTTAAAGTCACCCTCATTGCAAGCAATTTTGTTTGTACTGAACACCGCAAGTCCGCCGAACTTAATTGGATTTTGAAACTAAATGCACACATCACGGGGCTAAACAAAGACCTCGGTGTTTTGAATCAGTACACTTTCCATGAGACAACGTAATTGTTTATTCCACTTATTTACACCTTTTCATCACCTATCAGCTTGTGTTTTTAAGCAGTATCTCCGTTGGTGGCTAAGTTAATTATTGTACTCACTTCACTGTCTGATCTCGCTGACGAAGGTTCCAGGGGAACCGAAAATTTTGAATTAAATTTTGGATTATTTTGTACTCTTTACGTCAACTAGTGATGCATTTATTTGTTTCCCGTTTTACGATTTTTTTCTCGGAGTACACGTGGAACTCTCCTCTTTAATTATATATATATATATATATATATATAGATATATATATATATATAGAGATATATATATATAATATATATATATATATTATATATATATATATATATATATATATATATATATATATATATATATATATATATTATATATAAGCAGATAAACACAGTGATGCCTGGTAAAACACCAACAAATTTATTCTATCCGTAATATTTCGGACAACTTTGTTCTTCTTCAGATGAGTCAAGAGATAAACTACTAAATGGCACAAAGAACGAAAATACACCAGTAAGCTACTGCTTGAAATACTGTAGATTAGAAAGGAAAGCGATGTCTTTGTTAAGGGAATCGGCTTTGTTCGTTCCAAGGGATATAATCAATTCAGTCTCCCTGAGGAGTCTTCTTGCAGGGGATTTGAAATTGCCTTCTATTATGGTGAAGTTAAGGTTTGAAAGATTGTGACCGGGAGAGTTGAGATGCTTGGCACATATATATGTATGTATGTATGTATATATATATATATATATATAGATATATCTATATATATATATATATATATATATATATATATATATTACAACACATCATACTATATATTATGGCCTAATACCTTATTTACCTTATTATATCCAAATGTGTGTTGAAGAACATATGTATAGCCTGCTCTATACATATATTGGCGACCTTGATTAGCGTTGTCTAGCCTTATGGTGGGCCATACTTTGGTGGTTCGTTCCGATATCTGTATTAAGTAACCTACAAAATTCCCTAGGGGTTTGGTCACTGCTTTTAATGTCACATAGAATCTACGACGCTGAGTCCAATGTTGTAGATTTCAGCTAGATCGGACATTGTGTTGTTAAAATAAAGTCAACATTGCATTATCTGAAGTGCGCCCTAATTTCCTAGGTGGGTCATCGGACACCAAAACCCTTTTGATATGTTAAAGATTTCGAAAAAACATTCCTACCATAGATTAAACTTAGCCATATCTGACCCCTGTCTCGAGATTTAAGGGTTCAAAGGTGAATGAACTGTTCCAAAATGTTATATAAGTTATTAAATAAATATTTTATTGAAAAGATCATTTAGGGGTCACTTTGAAAATGTGTTTCTCACTAACGATTCACGACATAAATATACGGTTTCTTGTATGGTGTCATATAATATGGTGTTACTGGGGAATTCTGAGGGGGTCGATAAATATTCTAAAATTTGGATTCCTTGGGTACCTCCTTGCAGAATTTAAACCTCTTGATTACAAAAGATTTTGAGCAAAACAATGCATTTTCTGTGGTATATTTTTACTTTTAATTTTTTCGAACTGAAAACGTGTATTTCATTTTTGGACTGAAAACTCGTATTTCATTTTCGGACTGAAAACGTGTCAGACTGAGGGGTGCATCTCAGGCTGGCAAGGGAACGTGCTATCATGCGCAGAGGTGCTGGCGCTGGGAACATGCGAGTGCGTGTCGCTCATTCGATTTTCCGATTTTTTTTTAAAAGAACTCAAAAAGCGTCACAGATTTCTACAGGAGGTGGAGAGAATGTGTATTCGACGAAGTGATAGATTTATTTTAATCATTTTCTGTCAAAAATTATTTGAAAACTACCAAAATTTTTGCAAGTTCTTCGCAATCAATTTTCGCGCTCAACGCGCGCTTCAGCTTTATGCCTGCACTTAATATCAATACGGTTTCGAACGTATTCGCATTATTCACCGGTAAGGGCTCTACAATTGATGAAGCTAATTGTTCGCGTGCCCCCTAATCGATTTCGGAAATTTTCGATATTTTCTCTTCAGAATGAACCAAACAGCGTTTTAGATTAGCGTTTAAATTTTTGTAGGGGGTAGGGTGAGGTGTATTTTTGACTGGATGATGGATGCACTTTAATCGTTTTCTATCACAAATCGCTCGCAAAATATCAAAAATTTTGTAAATCGCTCGCAAATTATCATACCTTTCGTGCCCTTCGCACGCTTTAACCTTCAATTGTATTTTCCTCTATGATACCATTCCAAACATATTGTTCAAAGGAAAGGGTAAGTGTTCTATAACAATTCTGATTCAAAATTTTGGCGCGCTTAGCTCGCAACTGCCATCTTTTTACACTCCATACCTGATGGCCATTATTAGGACGATAATGCACGGACTCGCGACAACTATTTTCCTAAAACCTTAAGTCCAAGGTTAGGGTGTATGAAGAGGCTATGATGTGATAATCTTTTATAATGAACAACGTTTTTAGCGTGATTGTACATGATTTGAAGTATATTGGTCATTACACCAACTTATTCAAAGGTTATTAAATGCATTTACAGAGAAGAGGCATTATGAAACAATGCTCATTAATCCATCCTCTACCCTTTTTCTATACCTTTCTCCTCTCGGTCATCCTTCATTAGCCATTGGAAGTTGTTACTTGGGATATTCGTTTAAAATAAGTAAAACTACGATTTTTGTGAAGTGTTTAGTGTGCTCTCCTCTAGTCTTTTTGGATGTCATGGGAGCATCATACTAACGTTCTCATTTTGTAAGTACCTTAGAGCTTCCAGAAGGCCCTGTGCCGGGCGGTCTCATATGGTATCAGCTTTGGAGTTATCCCATGCCACAGTCAAAATATCACTACATAATGGTAATTCCTTAAAATGTAATCAGTTCAAAGCTTGCTAATGGTAGCAATAGTTTTCATCTAAACCACCTAAACAAACAAAATTTTTCAGAGCCTTTCCCTTAACCCTTCCTCAAGACGATGAAAAAGGAAGGTTTCAAATCAGATGCAAAGCATCGTAGATACGCATATGCACACTTCACACCGTCATTCGGGGAATTATCTGAGGTGAGATTACGACAAAATTTTCTGTGGTGCCCCGCTATCATCATATCCTTCAGTTGCAGACTGGCGGTTAGGCATATCATAATGGTTTCAGTATGAAAGGAAGATACAGTGGTACACATGCCTTACTAAAAGAAAAAATGAAAACAATTTCTGTTGTGCTGTAAAACATATTCTAGTAATCTGCTGGCACAAAATGCCCTGGAAATGATTCCGAAAGCTAATGTAAAATGATGTGAAATTATACAGAAAATCTTCATTTTTTTCAGTTGAAGTCCCTAGCTATGGGAAACTCTGGAAAATACTCTACCCTTCTCACGGAAAATTATTTCAAAGACAAGGTGGTTTGTACAGTTGATTGTGTGAGACCAATTGTCCCACTTTAAAATAGTGTTAAGAATACAATTCCAGAGGTGAAGAAGTCGGCTAATTCGACAGGAGAGTCCAAGGCTGATTTTTGAGGTGTCCAGAATACTTGAGAACTTTTGAATGTGTACTGATGTCGGTCAACTCGATTTAAGAGTTCGCTCCCAATGACCTAAGAAGTACATTTTTACGTGATACTTTATTTGTTCAGGAAAACATCGATCAACTACAGGTAGGTACCCCTTAATCTAATAGAGGAACGGATTACGCAGGGGCGGATCTAGGGTCTTTTCTGAGGGGGTGTCCAACATAAAAAGGGCACATTAATTTTTTTTAAATTTGGTTTGATCCCATAAACGTCAGCGATAATAGAATTTGCCGCATATTGACATAGAAAGGATCAACCAAGAGACATGCAAAAACTGGAATTAAAACCTGGAATCTAAACGGTGAAGTTGCAGAGCGCGCGAAGAGCGCGAAATTTTTTTTGGGTAAGCCTACACTTGTAAGAATTTGTACTAATTTAAAGCTTATAGAAAAATCGTCCGAACAGTTGGGCCCTATCGGACATAACTTTATTGTTCTTCCCTCCTCGAGTCACTAGTCGTACCCTACGACAGACACAAGTGAACGTTAACCAGGTTTAGCGAAATGCGATTCAATTCCCGACATTAACATTAATCCATGTATTCTACTTATTAATTTGAAAAGGTGGAAAGGGTATATTTAGCTATAAGTATAACGGAACTGAGGAAGAGTGGACAAAGCGTACCGAAAATTTTGGGTTTTATCCCAGAAATTATCCTTATGGAAGCCAAAATAAGTAAACCAACCATGGGTGGCCGCAGAATTTTCCCAACAGGGGCCGGGCTATGTCAACTACCCCAAGTTTCGACATTTCGAGGGGATGATGAGAAGGGCAAATAGAGGAACCACATTATCCCATGCCACTGTAGCCATATTTTGCATTATATCACTTACTACTTCAAGATCCGAGTTGCGCACTGATAGTGTTCTTTGAATCTGGATAGTGAAATTGAAAAAGCGCGCGAAAATTTTTGAAAGGCTTACACATAAAACATGACGAAACGAAAAAAAGAACTGTAGGGTTTGTAGACCGTATCGGGTGTAACATATCGAAACCACTTGGACTACACGATGAAATGGCCAAACTGCTCCGTAAATCGCTCACCGACTGACTGTACCGCATGACACACACAAGAGAACACCAACTAGGCTTTGCGATATGGGATGAAAGTTACGACCTTTACATAAACTGTGTACTCTGCCTATATGTTGCTTGGTATGAGGTGGACAGGACTTGTGCTATCCTTCTATGTGGAATGGAACTATTGAAGAAAACAGAGTAACTCTACAGCGCGCGTAGCGCGCCGAAAATTTTGGGTTCTTATTGGAGAAATTATGCTCTTGAGAGCAAAAAGCAGGACGGTAAACCGTCGGGGCGACTAGTTGTCGTCGGGGACTGCATACTTTCGATTAAGACTCCCCGACGAAATTGTAAAACTTCCTCCATAGGGCGGGCCAGCCTTTTCCGACGGGGGAGGGGGTATGAACCCTTCCCTCACCTGGCGTCACCGTTATCTCGACTGGGGGAGGGGGTTAAAACAATGCTTGTTGTGTTCCCTACATAGTTGCGGCGCGACTGTTAAAAACACTCTGTCAGAACAGATAACTGAGGTCGAATGTTTGTTTTTTATTTGCGACAGCAGACCGGTCATCGGTCCAAGGACTTCAAAAAATTGAACCGACTGACGTCACGAAATAATTCGTATAAATTTAATTTTCGTAGCGATAAAAATCATATAATTACACAGGTTGGCAAATTTTGGGTTCTTTCCGACCCGAAATGGAGAAGATTTTAATAAAAACTCACAAAAATCGGATCGAAATCCGATCCGAATTCGTTGTAGTGTGACCGCGGCTTAAGTCTATTGTGACTTCTGGTCAAGTCTTGGCTGTAGACTTTAACCTAAGATTGGCTTTTTATTCCCATCACTAGGGCAACACTAAAAGAAGAGAGTAATTTCAGACCATGAATATCATAGCGAAACATATTTACCCTATCTCTCTTGAGAGGAGGGATACTAGCGGGTGGGAGGGAAGGTTTCGTAGATGTAGTGTGAACCGATCATTATTTTGTAAGACCAAAGGACTAGCAGTGACCTTTTGGAATCAATATTAAAACCAACAGTAATGCGTTGCACAAAGCGCTAGCTAGTGAGTATGAGACGTAACATCTGCGTGTTTGTATTACTTTGAATGTCCAAGCATGGTACACGTGGTTCCAAGCGAAAAGTGATTAGAATGCCTGGCTGTCACGCAGGCAGTAAGACATACTGTGAGTCACATTCTCTGTGAAACGATTGCACTGTTCGTGTTTCGCGCGGGCAATATAGGCTACCGTAGTCAATTATATTGCCGAAAGTTTCTGCGATACGTGGCTGTTACGGGTGGATTGATCGATACTGGATGGGGGTAACCAAAATCTCCTCGGAATTGGACAACTGTCATCACCTGTGAAACTGTCTCGGTTTTTTTTTTTTTTTTTTTATTTTCTTTAGGCGAGTGTGAAAAAAAATTGAAAAAGGGCAAATTGGGAAATTTGAGGGGGGTCCGGACGTCGGTGACCCCCCTGGATCCGCCACTGTTACGTGTTACTCAACATTGGTGTGTCAGATAATGCCGTTATACTATGGTATCCGACACAAAATGATTCTTTAAATTATTTTAAGGTTTTGTGTTTTCTTCATGCAGTTACAATTGGCTTTTTGATGGCCTGCCAGGCTTTTCTGCAGTACAACGAACATATAAAGGACACTTAGCATTATTAATTCTGCTTTTTAATCATATAGTCGGGTTACTACAAAAGCTAGGCAATTTTAGCTGTATGACAAGCAAATCATAGTACTTTGACATACTTGTACTTAAAATAAATTTTTGATGTAACTTTCATACTCTCTGATATTTTAAAAGAAAAGATTTTTGATCAGATTATGACTATGACACTGATTGATGTTTTCAAAAATGCCTTATTCCTTTATACAAATTTCTGTCATTGTCAGCATCAGTTATACCTCTAATTTAAGGAGCTTCGGTGTCTTGGAATCATTAAGTTATAATTTCGGTTTGCAATGGCAAAGAAACAATAGAATTGTCTTGCAACTTTGAACAAAAACAGTGATAACGGGACCGTAGCCAAGGGACGAGGCAGGCAAGGCTGCGCCCCCTAAAACTTTCTTTGCTCATAGAAAATGAAAATATTACCACAATGAATTTTAATACATCTCTCCCTTCCACAAAATATTTCACCTCCGTTGAATTTAGTCCCCCCGCCACCCCCCTCCCCCATACACTTTCAGTATGGGGGGAGGGTGGCCACAGACCTGGTGGAAAGGTAAAAACCCAGTGCTTGATTTTTCTGCCATAATTGAGGAATTTGTCAAAGCAAAAACAAAAATATCCTTAATGTGAAGAAGTGAATTGAAATCTGAAATACCCGAAAGTAAAATTTGTTCAACATTTTTGAAGTTACATCACACAGTGTTATGCATCACATTTATAAATGTAAATCACATAGATCATCATGTTTTTATCTCTAACTGATTATAAAACTATGGTATCGGTTGAAAATGAGGCTTACCTTTACATTTCCCACAAATCCTGAGCCTCCTTTAACTATGCACAACCCTGTATATATATATATATATATATATATATATATATATATATTATATATATATTATATATATATATATATATATATATATATATTACGGAACACTTTCTCAAAATGAGATTCTTTGGTGGCAGCTTTGGATACCATGGAAATCAGCACATCCATAATTCAAAGAAATACAGTTTTTTCAACATTAATGGAAGAAAAGACTTAGCATGAGTGACTTGCTTACCTGTTTTTAAGTCACACCATTTACAAAATCCGCCCTTCTCTTATCATATTTCCTGACAAAACACTATTTTTTCCTCAGATCTGTTTGCCACCAGTGTGGTTGTGTGCTCAGTTACATCCGAGAAAAAGCTCAATCTCTTAGATGAACTGATGTAAACTGCACTCATGAGCTGACATTTGCTACTATTCAGTGTCATTAATGAAACTTACTCGTTATTAATACTACACTTAATATTGTCGAGTCTTCATTTATCGTAGAATGAAGTTAGGCCTGATTTTATGTGTTCGTTGAGCTTAAAAGAAAAGATTTACATATTGGTTTACTTGCAGCATAGGTACCATACGTACACCCACGTCTCAGCCGATTTAAGAAACTGATTTTGCACATTTTGAATGTTGAACTTCATAGGAAAATTTTCGAATGAAACATGGTGGACTATTAAAATAGCAATATAAAACAACTAATTCTTATTATAACCAACACTTACACAGTATCAATACACAAGAGCATACATCTGTTAACCAGTTACGATATTTTGGGAAAATGTGGGGGTGGCCCCCCACATAAATATAAGCTAAGTTGAATAATTGATAATACGGAAAATTTAATCTTCAAACCTTTGCAGTAGTGGTATTTGTAATACCCCTCACTCGAAATCCAGACATGGGTCAGATATAAACTTCCATATATGGGCCAGATATGCATTTCATATCTAGCCCATATTTGCTGCAGATATGGGATTTATATCTGGGTCAGATAAAAAATTGGGCAGATATAACCCAGGTCTACGCCAGAACCAGATCTAAGCTATACATGGCCAGATAAAGTTTTATCTGGATCAAGTCTTTATATGGAACAGAAAATTTTATCTGGACCAGATATGGTCCTTATATGAGCAGAATATATTTCCGTTTATGGCCCATATCTGCACCAGATATGGAATTTATATCAGATCAGATAAAAAGTTAGGCAGATATAACACAGATCTAAACCATATATGGCCAGATGAAATTCTATCTGGATCAAGCCTTTATATAGCACAGATACAATTGTATCCGGACCATATCTGCTTTAGTTATGAATCATAGTTAGGACTTATAGTCCACACTCCTCATGGAGACATTTTTTCCCAAAAGTCCCCTGACTGTCTGGCGAAGAGCCAGGGGCAAAAATAAAGCAATACTCCCGAAGGAGTTCTGCTCCCTATAGGAGTAACAACGTCCCCAATGGACAAACTTTGACTTAACTGACCCACCCGACAGTGGTCCCGTTCTAGACTGGCTGAATAGAAAAAGTCCCACCTGGAAGCTCCGCCGTCGTGATCACGGATACTCCTGGAGACATTGAGCTTTTTTTTCAAAAGTCCCCTGACTCTCTGGCGAAGAGCCAGGGGCGAAAACCACACGATACTCCCAAAGGAGTTCTACTCCCTGAAGGAGTAACAACGTCCCCAAGGGACAAACTTTGGATTAACTGACCCACCCGACAGTGGTCCCGTTTTAGACTGGCTGAATAGAACAGGTCCCACCTGGGAGCTCCGCCGTCGTGATCACGGATGCTCCTGCGCCAGATAAGTATCCAGGTACTCCTGGAGACATTGTGCTTTTTAAGTGCATAGAAACGGACACTATCAAACAGGAAGAACCAAATCCGGACCGGCAAGAAAACAACCATGAACCACTTACAATCATTTACAAAGTTACCTTACACCAAGCTAGCAAAACAAAATTTCTGTGGCCAACATATACGACACCCCCAGCCCACCCACCACACAAGACTATTTAAAAACAGGAAAACAACAGACGCCAGAAGGCAGCAACACACACCCGAAGGCAACAACAAACGTCCGAAAGCAACAACACCCGAAGGTATCACAACACGCCCGAAGGCGACCCCACGCCCTAAGGCAACAACACGTAAAAAGCACAGGGCAAATACAGGTGCACCTTGCCCAAGGGTGCCCCGGAGGCAGTTGTGGTAAAGGGTAACCTCATTATCCCCACGCTTAAACAAGCTTTTTTTCCAAAAGTCCCCTTACTCTCTGGCGAAGAGCCAGGGGCGAAAACCAAACAATACTCCCGAAGGAGTTCTGCTCCCCGAAGGAGTAACAACGTCCCCAAGGGACAAACTTTGACTTAACTGACACCACCTGACAGTGGTCCCGTTCCAGCTTAAACAAGCTCCAGACAAGGTTTAAGAGCTCCATAAAGAATTTAATGTAAATATTGGGTTGAATTGACTTAAGTACATAAATTCAACTTATTTCATAACAGTGAACAGAAAAATGCCTTGAAATTTCCTATTTCATGTAATCACAGTGATATGGGCTTCTTATTTTAAACTTTATTACGTATTTGACTCTAAATTTTGTTCACTGCGTAGTGCATATTTTACTTTCAACTTCCTAAATCATGACAAATGTAAGTGTTTATACAAGCTCCGCCCAAATATGCAAATCATTTGCATAACTTCACTTAGTATACTGCGGTATTAACAAAAATGTAGCCACTAAATAACTGTAATGTATGGTAAGGAGATGCTGTATCTAAAACATGTCTTTATTTGTAACAAGTATAATCCAAGAATCAAATCAAATAAATAATAAAACATACTAACAAAATGCTCATTTGCATATCTCGCATATCAAATTATATCTGGCTTAATATGGCCATATAAAACTTTATTTGCATATCTGGAATTGCATTGTACCAATTTATATCTGCCTTGGTATGGCCATATAAAACTTTATTTGCATATCTGGGCTGGCATTTCATCAAGTTACATCTGGCTTGATATGGTCATATAAAGCTGTATTTACATATTTGGACTGGCATTTCATCAAGTTATATCTGGCTTGATATGGCCATATAAAACTGTATTTACATATCTGGACTGGCATTTCATCAAGTTATATCTGGCTTGATATGGCCATATAAAACTGTATTAACATATCTCGACTGGCATGTCATCAAGTTACATCTGGCTTGATATGGCCATATAAAACGTTATTTGCACATCTGGAATTGCACTGTATCAAGTTATATCTGACTAGATATGGCCATATAAAACTTGATATAATGTATCAAGCCATCGAAATCTGGCTGTACATCTGGCTTGATATGGCCATATAAAGACTGTATTTAACCAGATACATCCAGATATCAATCCATATCTGGATTTGGAATAAGGGACGCTCCTTTTTCAACACCACATGCCTTCTTTTTTGAACGGATTCTCCTTTTACAAAAGTCCCTTTGGTTGGATACCGAAGGGCGAAAACTAAACGTCACCCCAAATGGGTTCTGCTCCCCGGAGGAGCTACGTTCTCAGAAGAGACACTAGGACTTCTACCTCGTAGGTCTGTCATGTTTGGCTCCATTCTAGATTAGCTGAGAAGAACATATACTACCTCTGATCTTAGCCAAAAGGCTGAGAAGCATATCGGTAAGATTTTATTTGAACTTGATTAGGGTTACGTTGTTTAACTTCTAATTCTCTGCAAAGCTTGTTTATGGTTATGAACAGCAGTTCTATAAATCTCTTCATTGTGAAGTTCAAAAGAAGCTAACTTCAAGTTCTCTCTTCTTGTTGAAGTGCCCAAGGGTTAAATCAAAATGGGCGTAAAATTGTGCTTGCTATAGAAGCAGAATTTGTCTATGTGTATGAACAGCAATTCTCAAGTTGCTATAATAATGAAAACTTGAAAAATGATGACTTCAACTCTGTCCCTCCTTTTTATAAGGATAACTACTTTAAGACCCGCCCTCTTTACATGATAGTAGATTAATCCGTTCCTGATTTAGTACATGTTTTTCAGTATTAGCTCTCCTTCTTTTCATATCACAACATTGCAAGTAAAACATCTTTGTAACTGCAAGTAATACCATTTTCTGGAAGATGTGAACAAATTGTTTGCCCTGCCTTTTATTTGAACTGGTTTATTTTTGTTCTAATGCTAAAATATATTTCAGGATTAGTCTGATCCATTGCTCTCATGAGTTTGAAATATGGAGTACTGTACCATACATATTCTGTAAGTGCGACGTGCATCCATCCAATTTCCTCCTTAATATCTCATGTTTGCTAATTTTCACAGTCTGACCTTTGACCTACATCGAAAATGATAGGGTGCTTTTACTCAATATTGGGTATCCACAAAGTCACGTATGGGATTTCTCAATATTACACTTCTTGAGGTATCGTATTTACAAGTGTTTATAAGGTTTTTATAGTTTCACCTCTAGTGACCGGAGATAACCTATCTGCACCAAAAATATTAGGGTTGTTCTAGATGACAAGTAGGCTATGAAAAGTACCCATTCTTCCTAAGTTGAGATATCTTTTTATAAGTTTTTCATCTTTTGAACTCTGGTGACCTCAAATGATCACTTACCTTCACTAAAACAATGCTCTTTCTCTCACTATGACCAATCTATAAACCAAGTATCACAATCATCCATCATTCCTTCATGATGTCAAACTAAGCGTCACAAACAACACTCTTACATACACCCTCACGTATACACCCACACATGTATGTAACCGCCATCATAATTGCATAGACTTCTCCGGTAAGGAATAGAAGCCGTGGGATAGGCCCCGTACACAATACCTCCAATAACTCTCTACAAAGAAAAAGTAAAATAATAAATTATTTCTTAACTTTTCAACGGATATTACATTCTTATTTCATTTGTGCACAAACTGTGACTATATTACTTTTGTTTATTTCTTTACTGAATGTACATATACAAGGAAATCATTCGATTGATTAAAAAGTGAGAGTAATTCAACATTTACACCAGCGCGAAGACAGGACAATTAGAGTTCAGATATTGGACTCATCAAGAGTAATAATTACATTACAAACGCTCATTCAGATGACCTTTTGAAACACCCTTATAAAGATATGCTGATGGCATCTTCGTATAGAGCAAAAACGAATATAAAAGCTGTACCAATGAGAAAGGCCACATTCTGAAGGAAAAATGTCCACATAGGGTCATCGACGTTCTTGATGTGTGTTATTTGGGGCATCTGTGAAGAAAACACATGTAAGGCTGTGACATACGTTTTGATAGTGAGTCTGTGAACACAATGAACTGGTAGTTGTCTGAGCTTTCAATCAGATCAAATGCCATCTTTAGTGCCTGGAGTTCGCAGTGAATATTGATGCATCATCTGGTAGTCTGACTTGCAAGGATGCATGACGGCCCGACGCCGCGGCCGCAACCCTGTTAGTGGCTTTGGAGCCGTCAGTATAGATTGCATGATACCGATGATATTCATGTCTCAGCTCATTAAAGCTGGCACGGAACACAAGTTCATTTGTTGAGTTCTTCAGATATTTTCTTAAATAAGGTCAACAGCTGGTTCGTCTAACTTTCAGGGAGGAGTGACGGGGAAACTAAGCTGTGCCAAAGAGTCAGGGTTGTTGCACACCTGTGATAGAGCTTCCCTAAAGCGAATAGCAAATGGCGGAATAGCTGACGGTTTCCTCATGTATATTTCACTAAACTTATGGTTGAAGGCCGTCTCAAAGCCGGGTTGTGTCTATGGCTCCTCAGTTTGAGGGCAAACTGAAGTGATAACTTCTTCCATCTTATGTGGAGGGGTGGTTCATTCGCTTCTATGTAAAGACTCTGCATTGGGGAGGTACGGAACGCTCCCCAAACAGATCCTAAGACCTTGGTTATGTATGGGAGGAGTTTCCTGAGGTATGACTCACGTGCAGAGCTGTAAAACAACACAACCATAATCAAGTTTTGACCTCACTACGGATCTGTAGAGTCGAAGCAAACGGGGCGATCAGCGCCCCAGTCCATCTTTGAGACGACCTTCAACAGGTTCAGCGCTCCTTGGCACTTCCGCCTTAGATGGTCGATATGGGCTTTGAAGTTCAGCTTACTGTCGAGTATAAGGCCTAGGAACTTGGTCTGAGGAACAACTGGGATGTGAACACCATTCAAATTTAGTTCTGGGTCGCAATGAGCACCTCTCCGGTTGCAAAAGTGCATACAAACAGTCTTTGTTCGAGAAAAACGGAATCCGTTTTTGTCAGCCCATTGTTGGATCTTATTGAGGCAGTTTTGCATTAGTCTCTCTATAGACCTCATGTCCCTTGAGGAACAGGTAATAGAGAAGTCATCCACGAACAAAGACTTCTCAATCCCAGTGTTCACCACATTAGCGATGCTATTTATTTTCATGACGAAAAGGGTAACTGACAAGATGCTGCCTTGAGGAACAACCATCTCCTGGTTATGTAGTTCTGACAATACGCTCCCTACACGCACACGGAACACACGATCTTTCAAAAAAAATCGTATGAAAAGCGGCATTCGGCCCCTAAGACCCGCACAGTACAAGTCTCTCAGAATGCCGTATTTCCAAGTGGTATCGTATGCCTTCTCTAGGTCAAAAAAGACCGATACAACATGGCGTCCGCGTACAAATCCGTCACGAACTGTTGATTCTAGGAGCACGAGCTGGTCAGTGGTACTGCGGCCACGCCTAAAGCCACTTTGGGAACTAGTTATGAGGTTGTTGGTTTCTAGGAACCAAACCAGACGGGTATTAATCATTCGTTCAAACGTCTTGCACAGGCAACTAGGGAGGGAAATAGGGCGGTAGTTTGTAGCTTTTGTCGGATCCTTACCCGCTTGGCAATGGAATGATGGTGGCTTACCGCCAAGCAGCCGGGAAGTTGCCATTTTCCCATATACCGTTGAAAATATCTAACAGTACCCGTAAAGAGCTATCTGGAGGTGTTTTGAGGAACTGATAGTGAACTTCATCTGGGCCAGTGGCAGTGTCATTGCTTCTTTCGAGAGCAATTCGCAGTTCCGTGATGTTAAAGAGGCTGTTGTAGTCCTCAGAGTTATCCGAGATGTTTTTCTCCCAAAATGACACATTAGTTGACCCTATTTGCATTACATTTTACACATTTTCTCCATAATAATTTGTAGAGAAATTAATACTTGTTTTCCTTAATGCCCCCACGTACGTGCAGTTTAAGAGATGTAAGCGGAGCTGTAGTACCTCCCTTGTATATTGCATTATGAACACTCACAGTCATGATCTAGCAACTTTGGTGTTATAGATGCCATTGGTCACCCAAATGGCAACTGTTTGTACTCCAACTTTACAAGCCCACCCACTGCTACTTTGTTTAACCAAAAATTAAATTATAAAAACACCAAATTCTTTATCAGGGTTTCGCTAACCCGGGTTCCCGGGTCTCAGACGCACGACAAGCCGCCTAGACGCTTGGAAGAAAATCTTGTGCGTCCAAAGAACGCATGATGTTCAGCCTTATACGCATAAGAATTGTAGCTCTAAATTTCATGGTCTTTACCCACATATGTATTTACGCATGTACGTACGCCAACTTCTTTACAGAGCTCGTGCATAGCCTAAGGTATGGGAGTTTGAATTCAATTATGGAACTGCACATGCACTACAAACTTTGCTTTGCTTCACCATGCATTTCACTTGAACCTGGCCTAAGTATCGGTGTTCGCGTACACAATTCCTATACCAAATATAATGTTTTTGACCGCGAATGTTTTTGCTCTCTTCGAATGGAAAAATGTGGAGAAAAGGACGAGCATTGGTGGATTTTATATCAGTTCAATGTCAAAAAGAATGATATAAATGAAGAAAATATGTGTTCAGGACAGCAAAAAAGAAGAAAGGAAAGAATACATTTCACATTTTGTTTCACAAGACATAGTCCTTTTTTGAATTCGTATTCTCGTGTAGTCTCACGGACAAGTTATTGCCATAATTTTCAACTTTTCGCCAAACTTACCTGCTACGCGAACGGCACGAAAGTGGTCTAAATTGCTTCAACTTAGAACAAAACTAGAGTAAGCAGTTGTAACTCAACAAAATCTGAAGTGTTTTCTTTATTTCGTTGAAAAATTGAAGCACCTTGTGGGATAATTTGCATAGATAATTCGTGCTACAAACATGGCGGAACTACGCCTGCTCGATGCTAATTTCATGTTTGTCGAGCTCAAACAAAATCTTGCCGGGTTACTACAGTCTATTACCAAAAAGCACGATGGGCTACCTCTTTGAAAAAATATTTTCTGAGCCCTAATTATGACAATCCAGACATGCAGAGCTAGCTCGACATACTCCAGTCACGCAGTACACAGTTCACGTTCGTACTAAAACACCTGTCATTTTCACCTCACACTTTGCAGTAGTTATGATGGATTCTTGTGTAAACGCATGCGTACTTATACAATAAAAATAAACTGCATATTTTATTATACCTAGCATATGCTCCGTTTACAGGGAAGCTCGATACATATGCCTGTCTGAAGGGTAAGGGTATAGCTCCATATCTTGTACACACGTACGTATCATATAGGTTACAGTACAAGTACGGGACTCTTGGAAAATTTTGAAAACCCTTGAAAATTTTTGGGGACGCTCCAAAAAGAAAGCCGGGAGTTTCGGGACTCTTGAGATTGGAAGCATAATGAAAACCCTGAATTTTTACAGAAAGCTTTCGCCTCAAGTTCCCCACTTGACCTCTCGTGACCCCATCTTACTTTCAACATCAACCAAAAGTACAACTTTGATGACCAATCATCTACTGAACACTACTGCCAATTTGAAAGATTCAGACGTAACCAGAAGGTTTTTTTCGTGTTAGATGGGATTTTACGACACACCAACACGACTGTGTTATGTAGTTTCATCTAGAAAAGACAAGGGGGCAATGCTGGGGTACAATTAACTACAAAAAGCGGGGTCAAACTCCACTAAAGAGTCGAGGCAAATGCGGGAGTCATGTCAAAAATTTCTATACAGTTTACTTTCCTTGAAAAGTCCAAAATAAGGGAAGGGTCTGTCTGTTCAAGAAGTTTTCAGGTCTGGCACAGCGTACTAGTTCTTGCCATTTTAATTTTACAAAGCCATTGCATTATTCATAGCGCGGTAATCAGTGTAAGGCAAGTAGATTGTTAGTTAGATGGGATTTAACGACACATAAACACAAATGTGTTATGTACTGTCAGCTATTAAAGAAAGGTAAAACTAAAAAAGAAAAACATTGGGAAAATCCTAAAATGTCTAGACAAAAGCAACTGCGGGAGTCATGTCAAAACTTCCTGTAAAGGTTACTTTCTTTGAGAAAGTCCAAAATGAGAAAGGGATCTACGTGCTCAAGCAATGTCTTCAGGTCTGGCACAGTGTAATACTTCTGACGAATATGGGAGTATTCATAGCATTCGACGAGAATATGACTAACGGTGACATCGCAATCACAGGGGATACAATATGGTCTCTCTTTCCCGTGGAGCAAATAAGCATGGGTTAGGTAAGTATGACCGATTCGTGCCCTAGTCAGTACCAAATCATCTCTCCGTTTTCTAGCGGCTGCATTACCCACAGTCCCGACCGTTTGTTGGACGTGGTATAATTTGTTCTCAGGGAAAGAATCCCACAGTTCTTGCCATTTTGATTTTACATAGCCGTTGATGTTAGGACGATAATCAGTGTGGGTACTTAGAGGTTGGTAATGTCCATCTGTAGGGCTTCCTTAGCTAGCGTGTCTACCTTTTCATTTCCGTGTATGCCCACGTGGCTCGGAACCCACGCGAGCACAACTGATTTTTGCAGTCTTACCAAATTGGAGTAAGTTTCACGAAGAGCTATTACACAAGGGTGTTTTTGCTCATGGCCTTAAAGAGCTAAAAGGCTTGATAGTGAGTCTGTGACAACAATGAACTGGCGTTCGTGCGAGGCCTCGATCAGCTCGAATGCCATCTTAAGTGCCTGGAGTTCGGCGGTAAATATTGATGCATCATCCGGCAGTCTGACTTGTAAGAATGCATCTCGGCATGCCGCCACCCTGTTCGTGGCTTTGGAATCATCGGTATAGATTGCATGATAACGACTACTCATTTCTCAGTTCATTAAAGCTGGTACGGTACACCAGTTCATTGGTTGAGTTCTTTAGATGCTGTGTCAAACTAAGGTCAATAACTGGCCCGACCAACTTCCAGGGTGGAGCAGTTGAGAAGGTGAGCTGTGCTATCGAGTCGGGGTTTGTACACACCTGTGATAAAGCTCCACCAACGCGAATAGCAAATGGAGGGATAGCTGATGGTTACCTCATATATATGTCATTAAACTTATGGTTGAAGGCCGTCTCAAAGATCGGGTTTTGTCTATGAATCCTCAGTTTGAGGGCAAACTAAAGTGACAACTTTTTCCATCTTATATGGAGAGGTGGCTCGTTTGCTTCGATGTAAAGACTGCATTGGGGAGGCACGGAAAGCTCCCAGGCAGATCTTAAGGCCTTGGTTATGGATAGGGAGGAGTTTCCTGAGGTATGACTCACGTGCAGAGCTATTAACAACACAACCATAATCAAGTTTGGACCTGACAAGGGATCTGTAAAGTCGAAGCAAAACGGGACGATCAGCGTCTCAGTCTATCTTTGAGACGACCTTTAACAGGTTCAGCGCTTGCTGTCGAATATTTCGCCTAGGAACTTAGTCTGAGGAACAACTGGGATGTGAACACCGTTCAAATTCAGGTCTGGGTCGCAATGAGCACCTCTCCGGTTGCAACAGTGCATACATTGTATGCACTGTTGCAACCGGAGAGGTACACAGTATTTGTTTGATAGAAACGGTATCCGTTTTTGTCAGCCCAGGGCTGGATCTTATAGAGGCAGTTTTGCATTAGTCTCTCTATAGACCTCAAGTTCCTTGAGGAACAGGTAATAGAGAAGTTATCCACAAACAAAGACTCCTCAATCCCAGCGTTAACCACACTAGCGATGCTATTTATTTTCATGATGAAAAGAGTCACTGACAAGACGCTACCTTGCGGTATACCCATTTTCTGATTATGCAACTCTGATAACACGCTCCCCACATGTACACGAAACACACGATCTTTCAAGAAATTTTGAATAAAAAGCGGCATTCTGCCCCTCAGCCCCGCACTGTGCAAGTCTTTCAGAATGCCATGTTTCCAAGCAGTATCGATGCCTTTTCCGGATCGAAAAATACTGACGCAACATGGTGTCCATGGACAAATCCGTCCCGAAATGTTGACTCCAGGCGGACGAGTTGATCAGTGGTACTGTAGCCCCGGCGAAAACCACTTTGATAACAAGTTATTATACCTTTGGTTTCGAGGAACCAAACCAGACGGGCATTAATCATTCGTTCAAACGTCTTGCACAGGCAACTAGTGAGGAAAATAGGTCGGTAGTTTGTAGCTTTTGTCGGGTCCTTTCCCGGCTTGGCGATGGGAATGATGGTGGCTTTCCAAGTAGACGGAAAGTTGCCATTTTCCCATATACCGTTGAAAATATCTAACAGTACCAGTAAAGAGCTATCTGGAAGGTGTTTGAGGAACTGATAGTGAACTTCATCTGGGCCAGTGGCAGTGTCATTGCTTCTTTCGAGAGCGATTCGCAGTTCCGTGATGTTAAAAACGCTGTTGTAGTCCTCAGAGTTATCCGAGATGAAGTTCACTTTCTGTTTTTCAACAGTATATTGGAATGTCTGGAATGCTTGTGAATAGTGATTGCTTGAGGAGTTTGATTCAAACTCATCTGCAGGCAAACTGGCAACATCTGCTGTCTCTGTGCATTTGCTACCGTCTAGTTTGATCACATGTAAAACAGAGGAACTGACCTGCTTTCCACTGATTTTCCTAACCATATCCCATGTTTTTTTGACAGGAGTATTTGAATTTAGTTTAGATATGTACTGTTTCCATGACTCCCGTTTGCTTGATTTAATGATGCGCCGTGCATTTAGGTTATTACTAAGGTTAACATTATTTGGGTACTTCTTAAAAATATTAAGGGCCTTTTTGCGATCTTTGATCGCTTGTTCACAATCCGTGTTGAACAACGGCTTGTGTTTAGTACGTGGGTTTGCAGAGGACGTAGGGATAGTTTTGGTAGCAGTATTCACCAAAAGTTGTGTGAAATGTGCGATCTGGTCTTCAACACCATTGAAAGCATCCCTGGCGGTCTCATTTTGGCAGAGGGGAGACAATATCTATCAAAAGGGTGTAGTGGTCACTTCCACATTGGTCATCGTGCACTCTCCACTGAAGGTCCATCAGAATTGCCGGAGAGCAGATTGAGAGATCAATTGCTGAACGAGATCCAGAGGCTGGATGAATACAGGTACAAGACCCATCATTCAGAAGGCATAGATCCCAGGCAGCTATCACTGATTCAATCAATCCACCGATCTCGTTGGTGTAATTACAGCCCCACATGTCACTGTGTGCATTAAAATCACCCAGGAGTATAAATGGGGTGGGCAGCTGGTTAACTAGCACTTCCAGGTCATCTCGTTTCAGGCTATACCTCGGTGGGATGTACACCGAGCACACAGTGATGGTGCGGTGAAGTGTAGCTCGAATTACCACAGCTTGTAAGTTAGTCTTCAGATGGATAGTGGAGTGTAGAATTTTTTTTTTTTTTTTTTAACCAATATGGATGATCCCCGAATCGCTCTATTGTCAACCGGGGATACAACCGTTTTGTTATATATATCATACCCTTAAATGACAGATTGTGTCCCGAAGGAAAGACTCCTGTAGGCAGATCAGTAAAGGAGACCAGTCTGCTATGAAGCACTTAATCTCCTCGTAATTCGGTCTAAGTCCTCTGCAATTCCATTGGATTGTAGCCACAGCTTTCCAAGGTCATTCTTTGGAAATCTGTGGCTTGCTAGTGGGGCTGGTGGAGCCCCTGGCTCGGGCCGAAGCTTCTGGTAACTGAGCTCCGCCAGCTCTTCTCCTCCCTCTCTCCCCTTTAACGTTCCAAATCTGTTGTACAGTTGGAAAGGGTCATCCGACCCTCTGCTCTGTTTTGTCTGTATTTTAGTTCTAAGTGTGTCCCTTGCTTTTGTTGGTTCTGTCTTTTGTCTGTTTTGTAGTTGTTGGTTTTGGTGGTGGTTTAGGTTTCTTTTGTGGGGGTGCAGAATTTTGTGATGTATTTGTTGGCGCTGTCATCGTCTGTATTGTCTTAGATGTAGACTGCTCTGATGGTTTTGGGAACACGTGTGTGTGTGCACTCAGCAACATGTCCATAACAGGACACGGTACAGCCGGCGAGAGCTCCGCTCTCGCACGTCTTTCCAAGCTCACGCGGAGCTCGAAACTGGCGTAGCTGCCCGAAAATTCCGTCGCTGCAATGAGAAGTCTCGCGCGGCTGCACGTGCCTGCCTTGGCGGGCTGCCCGCCCGCCAGACACGTACGTCTGCTGGGTTAGTTTGAGGTCATCCAGGCTAATGGGGAAATCCCGCGAATTCCTTACCGGTACATTTCCCGCGTGCCGCTAAAGAAGCGAGGGTGAGTATGGGTGGGTGTGTGTGTGTGTGGGTGAGTGTGTATTTGGTTGCAACCGGGGACTATTTTGTGGTTACACACCTTCCAACCGGGGACTTGCTACCAACTGGGGACGTCCCCGGTTGGTTTTCCTGTTTCCAACTTCCCTCCAAAAGTCTCAGCAATATTGGTTGCTGCCCCCAGTATACATATTTGGTACAGACACTGTGTAAAACATTGCACTTGAATTTGCCAGTTGTGTCAGGGTAGTAATAGAGAAGTCCCCAGTTATTCGTAATAACTCAGGTCACATGATTCAAAAGTGGGCGTGGTTTTACTGTCCCCGCTTGGGTGAGAATGTGTGAGTGTGTCTGACCTTTGCTGGTTCACTGGGGACATTGCGTAGTAAGCCGTTTTATACTGTTGATCCATCATTGACCAAGTACATAAACTGAAGACTGTAGAAAGTGCTACTACTGGTGCCAGTATGTTGGTTAGCTCGGCCGTGCATCTTCACTGATCAAAAGCAAGTAAGTAGGTCTCATGTTGTCATCTGAATTATTGGGCCAGAATTAAATGCCTTCAGTTATCCAGAACAAAACTGGAAAGTTTAGAGATTTCCATGAAGACTTGACATAGGCCTACATGTATATAGGTATAGGCTAGGCCTACATATCAAATAAGCTAACATTAGACAGGCTAGGAGTATAGGCCTAGGCTAGTTGTATCTTATAATAAGTTCTATAGACCTATAGAGTATAAACGATATTACGGCTAGGCTAACTATATTACAGGATAGGCATGCATAGGCAGTGTGCGTAGGTTATAGTATTTTGTCTTCTTCTTTCGGATCACAGTGACACATCCAGAGGACATTACTACACCGCGCATGCGTCAGGTGGTGCCCTAAGCCCTAATAAAATTAGTTAAGTAATGAACGGGGTCTAAGTGACCGTCTAAACCATCAATCAAATCAGCAGGGAGATTATTCCAATCCTTCAAAGTCTTGGGAAAGAAACTAAATTTATAACAGTTAGATCTAGAATAGAGTTGGCAAAAATGGAGGTTGTGCATCCCACGAGTAGTCCGGGTAGGGTGTCTAAGTCTGTCCATGGGAATATTAGCCTTACCGAAAAAACCTTTCGAGAAGAGAATAAGTCTATTTTGCTTGCGACGCTCAGCAAGCGTGGGAAGATCAAAGTCCTTCAAAATGACAGTCATTGACCCTGGCTCAAGAGAAAATTCTGAACTAATAAAACGAGCCGATCTCCTCTGAATGTTCTCTAGCTTATCTTGTAAATAGGACTAATGTGGATCCCATACGCAACAAGCATACTCCAAGACAGGCCGGAGGAGACCCTTGTAGGCAGCTAACTTCAACTTTGTGTGGCTTAATTACTACAACGTTAGAACTAAGAATCATTTTTCCAGAGCTTGGCCTAGGCTAATGTCAGCTTGCACTTAGTTTAATTGCAGTGATACAGGAAAGGGCTAGCCTATGCTACAAAGCAACTAAAGAATACCCTGCCACAGCAGAAAGCACTTTTTCAATCGGTGAATCATATCATACAGATTCCCAGTGGCTCAGAATTAGCTCGAGTGCTCCAAATGTAGAGCCTGTTTCCTTTTTTTTTTTTTTCTGTTTTGAGAACGACGCTCTGTGATGATACTGTATGTTAGGCCAAGGTATTTCATAATGCTTCAGAAAAACCAAATCCAACAAATTCGCTTCACAGCCGAGTAGGCTTAATTGCTAAGACAGCTCTACTCAAAGTGGCCGCCTGACAAGGTATCCATGTTTCACTGACTAAATTCCTAGTCCTAGTTGAAGTGGCCACCTGACAAGGAATCCATCTTTAGCTGGATTCCTAGTCCTAGTCGAAGTGGTCGCCTGACAAGGAATCCATCTTTAGCTGGATTCCTAGTCCTAATCGAAGTGGTCGCCTGACAAGGAATCCATCTTGAACTGGATTCCTAGTCCTAGTCGAAGTGGTTGCCTGACAAAGAATCCATCTTTAGCTGGATTCTTAATCCTAGTCGAAGTGGTTGCCTGACTAGGAATCCATTTTTTTTCCTGGATTCCTAGTCCTAGTCGAAGTGGTCGCCTCACTAGGAATCTATTTTTAGCTGGATTCCTAGTCCTAGTTGAAGGTCTAGGACTATAGGAATCCGGATGACAAGTATTTATATCGTTGAGGCGGGGTATTCTATAGTTGTACAGTCATGTCACTTGATGCAACATATGTCAGTTTTTGGAAACTTCATAATTCTTTCTGTGGAATTGCTTAAATCAGAATTTTATCATTTTGTGAATAGTTTGGAATTACTAATATTGTTTATGAATATTGCGATTCCTTGAATCATGGTGCCTTTTTGTTTTCACAAGTGATTTTCATAGCATTCGCTCTATTACAATTACAGATTGTATTGTGAAGATGCCCACATGCGGTCTTGCCTAAGCCATACTGATGACAGACATCCAAGACTCAAAAAGGTAAACAAGCTTGTAGGCTTGGTGATTTTCCAGTCATAATAAAGACACTATATATTAGAAAGGAAAGTACAGCTGTTGACCTCAGCACAGGCCCTGTAGGCCCCTAGGCTATTTAAATTTGGGTTTCTTGTAGATACTGGATGGCCCACCTTCAGTAACTTGGAATTTTCAAAGCCACCCACAGAAATGCTGTATAATTTCAACCCTCTCCTAAATAGGAGGGCCCAGCTTTGTCCCAGGGGGACCTAACTCCTGCAACTTCAATGGTTAATTCTTGCACTTTAAAGGTGGACTGTAAGCTTGTGTTTAGGCCGGGTGTGCTTGGGCAAATGAAACAGGTACTGTACTTTACTCATTACAGAAGCAGGGTTTTCATTAGGCTTCTATTCCGGAGTCCCAAAACTGATCTTTTTCAAGGGACCAAGAAAGTTTCACAGGTGTCAAATTTTTTTTCAAGAGTCCCATACTCTTACTGTATACTATGATACATATCTGTGTGCACAAGAATGGAGCTATACCCTTAGCCCTTCTGACAAACATGTTTGGAGCTTCCATGCAAACACAATATTCAGTATAGTAAATAAACATGGGAGTTTATTTTTTACTGGGCATGTGCTTTAATTTACACAAGAATTAACCCACATACTGCAAAGAGTGAGGTGGAAACCACAGGTGCTTTAGTACAAAGGTAAACTGTACCCCAGCACCAATCAAGTATCGGTATCAATCTCCTAAAGTCCTATCCTTATATATGGGTGTGACAACCCATATATAAGCTTAAATAATGTTATCATCATGCTGCAGTGAAAAGGGGCATGAAGCCATTGTGACCAATGAATCCAACTTAGATGAGCTTGAAGTTCAAGACTCTATGGAAACTGAAGGTATACTATCATCAAATAAGTGGCTAGCTTGTAATTAAGTCATATATACTGTAGGGGTCTAAATTATGAAAGGAAGTGAAATGAGTGGGAGACTTGGTGTTGTCACTGCTATTCTCTTGACTCATGTGGTTTGTAATAGTATGTAATAGCATGGCACATACACAGTGGGGACACTAACTGTAAATTGTATGTAGTACAATTATAAAGTCACATTAATCTGATAAATATGTCATGCATAGGGGTCAGAAGTGGAAGGGAAGGGCAGACCATGTTTTGAAGCCATATTCTTTGACTGAAATTCTGCTTTTTAAATGAAAATGAAAGCAGTGTACATACCAAGTGGGGACAGTTAATAGCATCACATTAATGTGCTTATTCATGGTAATTGTTCCTTTCCATAAAAAGTGTGTTTTAACAAAGATGGTCACAAGGGTGTGCATTAGGGTAGGCCACCACCCTCTTCACTGACCCCCATTTTCAGGAAATTGTTTCAGTTTCATCAGGGAATTTTTAAAATTTGTCAGGGAGCTGTAGGAATACCTAACTTAAGTTCTGGTTTGTAACTGAAAGAAATAGCAGGGTATACATACAAAGTGGGGGCAGTTTAGTTAATACAATACAGTTAAAAAGTCAAAGTAATGTTTATGCATGGTAATTGCTCTTTTTCATAAATTGTGTTTTTCACAAGTGGTGCAGGGGGGGGGGGGGGGGCGGAGGGGGAGGAGCATCATAAAAGGCCACCATTCCCTTTACCGGGACAGGCTTCCTTCAGTATTGTGGAATTGTTTCATTCAGTTCCAATGACTCTTGGTTGTGGTGCACAGTTAAGTTAAAAAGAACTTTTGAGGTGTTTGACCATTTAGTCAGGCAGATAGGGTGTATAATGACTTACTGTGAGTTACTGTGGAATTGCCTCTTTGCAGGCTAGCCTATTTCCCTTGGTCTAGCTCTTGCAGAGAATGTTTGGGTACTATTGAAGAAGGTTGACTGCAATTTCACCCAGTCTAAAATCCACTAGGATCAAAACACACTTGTTCTAGAAAGTGCCCATTTGATCTAGTATAAAATATAAAACTTTCTTTTATTTGCATTCATTATAACATTAATTCATTATAGTGTGCTTGATAAGACAGCAAGGTCATATTTCCCTATTACTGAAATCACTTGTGGGTTTGTGTAGGTGCAATTTATCACAAATTTCAATAAAGTAACATTTTAATATTGGTCATTTTGATAAAAAATTTTACCCAGTGCCTATAAGGACCCTAGGAATTGTTGAAGGTGCAAAGAGAATAACTACAGTATATCCCAGTGGTTCTCAGACTTTTGCAGGGTAAGATCCAAATAAGAGACATGATTGAGGTCGAGGACCTCATTTGAAAAAAGCAACATCATATTACACCTGGTAGTGGCCTCAGAAAGTCTGTTAAAAGTGTGCAAATGTGTACCTACAATAGTTTGCATCCCTGCCAGATCTTTCCTTTGTCAACCTGTACAGGTGTCATTGTGGGGGGAAGGGTGTTAGGGAAGTTGTTTTTCCCCTCCCCTATGAGAAATTTTTGTTAATTGTAAGTTGTTTAGATGCAGACTGCTGCTATCGTTGGCAGCCCTGCTGGAAATTTTTAGATCAGGATTTTTAAGGCAGAAAAATTAGATCCAAAATTGACACATTTTCAGACTGTATTCTGATTCATTTCATGCTCATAAACCTGTCTCAATTCATACTTGAATTCCTGACTCCATTTCATGCTTAAAATCCTGACCAGAATTTCAGCCTCAATTCCTGCTTAATTCCATACTTCTACCATTTGCTAGTCCAAATTTGACACAATTTCAGACTACTAGTCAGAAATATTCCAGACTTATAGTTATTCCATACTCCGATTGCAGGACTCAATCCTGGTCAGATATATTTCAGACTCTTAGTCAGAAATATTTCATACTATGATTGCAAGTATTCTAGGCTCCTAAGCAGATATATTTCACACTCTTAGTCAGAAATATTTCAGACTCTTAGTCAGAAATATTTCAGACTCTTAGTCAGAAATATTTCAGACTCTTAGTCAGAAATCTGATCACAACTATGGTAACAGACATCTACAGTAATCAGAAATATTTCAGACTCTTATTCAGAAATATTGCAAATATTCCAAACAAGGAATTAAGCGATATAAAGTAATAAACACACTATAAGAACAAAAGCATATATCATAGCTGCAGGAAACTTTATTTCTGGGAAGGTCTGTTGAAAAGAGAATTACAGGTGAAATATGTAATAAATGTAAAAAAACAACACTGATCAATAGTAACAAGTTCCATCAAAATCCATTTAAAATAGACAATTTGTACAGAATGTCTGTTTTACACATACATGATTATAAACCTACCTTAAGAATACAAGGCATGGCAATAATTTAAGCATGATCTTTTCTCTAGTCCAACTTTCTGAATTGGGGAGAGATCTTAGGGGAGGTTCCCCCTCCACTTTGGAATTTAATTTTTCAATTTGAGAGGAACCGATATGGCAGTAACTGCAATATTTGACCCTACTTGACCCTGAAAATGGAGTGAGAAGTACAACTTGTAATGACTGATTCTTGCAAAACTCAATCAAGGTAGTTTCTCTCAAATGAACACATGTACAGAAATTGCTCTTCAAAAATTTTCTTTTTGTGGGACAGATGTCGCACAAATATCCAGCTGGCTAAATCACTGAGAACCGGTGTTACAAACTGCTCCACCCTCCTCTGTATCTCAGAAAATATGTTTATAAAACCTGACGGTAAAATATAAATATACATATAAATATACGTTATCTTGTTGAATGTCATAAAACTTTTGAAGGATGTGGCACAAATGCAACTGTTGACACAGCCAAACATACAAATTAGAAAACAAAATTAATGGCACCTGTCCTGAGTCTCTTCAATCAAATTTTACCAGATTGAATAATACTCATCAGCACAGTACCAGGGGTAGCCCATTCAACTTTCTTGTTCCTAGAATAAAAGGATTCTCTGATTGTACCTTTCTCTTTACAGGTATTGAACTTTTGAAGTCCCTTCCTAATGCGGCAAAGCAAATTAAAAATGTTGCAAGTTTTAAACTGTATGTTAAGAACTATCTTGCCAACCAATCACTTTTAGCGGAGCAATGTCTCTAATTCATTTTTTACTGACTCGAGTGCCGGCGTCTTTCATCCAGGGCATTATTTCTGCTAATTTTCCATTCCTTGTGTAAGTGTTCCTTGTTCCGTCTTTAGGGACCCCAATGGAAATAAGTTTTTCATAAGCTTTTTGGGTTATCCCTGGTTCTCTGTTTGTAACTCCTTTTTCTCGTTTTTTGGTTTCCCGAAAGTGAATACCTATGTAGTCGTGCAGACGTAACCTTTGCGAAACAAGTGTAGGTTCGTGCATTGTGGTGTCGTTTCCAACTATAGTGCCAGCCTTATTTTAAACTGAAACTTTCTTTTTTCTAACCTTTGAACATTTGGCTTCGTGTATGAAGCCAACGTCTTTCTTTACTTTTCTGCCCGTACCATTATGAGTGGAGAGGTTCTTTGGATATGGTATGTCTCAAGTAATGTGTTTACTTTGAGAAGTAAACATTTTGGTTGGTATAAATGCATCAAATAAATATTTAATGTCTTCTAATTAATCTAATTACGAATTGCTGAGCAGTGCAACTAAACTGTGCAATTGTATTTTGGGACCAGTCTGCATACGACACCTACATGTTTACGTGTTAGATATGTACATATTAATAGGGTCACGCATCCGGAAAATATTCCCAGCCTTGGGGATCGAGCTGCACTGCTAGCTAGCAGCATGTGTTAGATTCAAGGTGTCTCATTCCTAAGTAGGCGGTACAACGTTGAATTATCTGAAAGATGACGTTCGAAAAACAGAAAGAAGGCGGGGCTTATTTGATTTGTAGACGCGTTAAGATTCGAGGATGGAATGAAATGCCTTGACTATAAACTCGACCGCTACAGGTAGCTATACCGCACGACGTTCGTCGTGAAAAGCAGAGATGGTAAATTTTGGGTAGTCAGCTTACGACGACAAGTTTACGTCAATTATCCTTCACCAACAATTAATAAAGATTTATAATTGAATGAACACAGGCCTAGGTCTAACGTGAAAAAACGTAATTCGATCGCTCGTAAGAAGTACAGTTAGCTAGAAGTTTTAGAACTGTAGAGGACTTCACTGTTCAGTTAACGTTAGGCCGTTAGAACGTGAGGCCAACTTACTTTCGCTTCTGTAGGCTATGTAGCCTACGAAAGTTTTCACAACGTTGGCAGATTGAGACTAACGCTAGTGCTGTAGTGTAACCGTTAAAAAAAGGGTATTGTCAACATTGACAGATTGAGACTAACACTGTAACCGTTAAAGAGGGCATTGTATTTGCAGCCACTTGTGTACTCGTTATTTGTAGCCTTACCTAAGTATACAGGGAGCTGCCACTCCTGCCTAGGCTAGGCCTATATTATCGTCAGTATATTGTAATTGTAACCGTATAAACTTTATTGGCGACTGGTTCGTGGCTAGCTTTGGACTAGGAATATTGTCAGGCCTTTGTTTTTGCGACTGTAATAACCTGATTGGCTGTGGTAAGGCACAATTGCAGAATACCCCACCAGATTGAAGCTCTGCTTTTTAACGGGCTACGCAGTCACGTATCCTCGAAGCCTCTTAAAATTATATCTCGAAATTCTGACTGCTTATTCTCATAGCCTTTTAAAAGGTAGAACTTTATCCTTTCTTAAAGAAATTCTGACTGCGTATCCTCATAGCCTTTTAAAAGAATAGCCTAGCAGCCTTTCAAAAGGAATAGCCATCCTTTTTTAAAGAAATTCTGACAGCGTATCCTCGTAGCCTTTTAAACGATAGTTTTCCTTTTTTATCCATTATTAAAAAAAATGCGACATTCCCTCTGCATATCGTCGTAGCCTTCTAAAAGGATGGTTCGACTAGGCCTATGTATCATTGTAGCCCCTTATCCTTAAATTCCGACTGCAGCCTGTAGCTTCTTACATTATATCCTGCATGATTGTGAGTACATATCCTCGTACCCTCTTATGATTATATCTTGAATACGACTGCATATCTTCGTAGCCTCTTCCCATTGACAATGAGTTGTTCTCAAATAAGAAATATTTAACATATAAAGTATCAACTGTTTCTGCCAACACCTGACTGTGTATCCCTTTAGCCTTTTCATGGGTAGTTACGTAAATACCAGTACAGCCTATTGAAAGGTAAAGTAAGTAAAACAACATTTTCAGTACTAAAGGGTTGACCTCTATAAGATGTCAACACCAACTTAAACTAGTTTCGGGGACTTCTCACAATTAAGTTTTGATTTATGTATTATTCTCGTCTGTTTGCCTGTAATATGCCTTTCTGAATGTCTTTGCTTTTGGTTGTGTTTATTGTTTTATTTTGTACCAAATAAAATCAATCACTCAATCAATCAACCCTCAGTTCCTCTAAATACAGTATTTTCCAAAAGATCCATTATGAACTTTTTGACAAGTTGGACTATTACTGTAGCTGCTGCTGGTTGAAACAAGCAAGGGCTAAAAATCCATCACTAAATCTGACAGACTGCATTTTTGATAATTCATTTAAATTAAAAGATTACATTCCACATGCTCTGTGAGTCTTCCAGTTCTACTTAAAATAGCATGTATTCCTTCTGCATGAGTAGTCTCAAGTTTTGAGCCTCGATACTGCTCAAAGTGGACTTTAATTCCCAAAATGTAAATTTATAAACTCAATCCAAAGTAATAAACTTCCTGATGTTAAAACTTTAATCTCCATACTCTCAAAACTACAATAAAAATGGAATTTCCTCATGTCTTGATCTTCTGCAAATGTGATATTCAGTGATACATGCTTCCAATTTCAATGGTGAGTAAATGATCTTTATACTGTGCACAATCAATTCCAATCAGCTGCCTTAAGGAAAAAGGCACATCTGCTTTGCTGTACCATATTTCACATGAACATCAACTATGTCTGAAGTTTCGCTGAACTGTCCTGCTTTACATCGGTTGGTCCCATAAATTTACTCTGTAACCTATGGCCAAGAGCCATCTGTTTAGTTTTATCCACAGCTTATCTTTGAGTTTTGGCGAAGACAAAATTAAAATTCACTCCATGGATGAAGGATCAGGCACAATAAAGCATGAACAAACATGAGTAGCAGATCTGCAATCCAGGTTGATTTAATAGGAATATAAGTAGGCTAGGCTAATAAACATATTGCAGCCTACATCAGTTTAAAATGCCAACCAGTTTATACTCACTGCTGTTATAGTACATCAAGGCCAACCTTATTGGAGTCTGTGACAGCTGGTGTCAAGTGCAATATGACCAATAATCATTGCACCACAGTACCACGTTTTGCACTGGAATAGCCGGCACGTTTATTCAATTTTCACCTTCAAATTTAACATTAATTGTCAGCTATACAATTAGCCAGGCTACACTACAGTTACTCAACTTCACAACTTTTCGTTTGAACTCTGCGACAGTGTCAGTCACAATAAATTCCTGGTGGCTACAGAAGCTGTCAAAATAGGATAATATCTACGGTATAGTCTGACTTCAACAGACTTGCAAAAATGGCGATGTTTCACTTGAAAGTTTACGGCTACAGAACCGTAATGGTGGAGTGAAAAGTCTTATTGAAAATAGTCCGTACTGTGTGTACGTAGGCTACTGTGTGTAGACCTAACGTTAACTTACAATGCACAATAGCCTATAGGCAGTTAGGCTAGTAAGTGCTAACGTTAGCCGTGAGTTCGGAAACCTTTCGTCAAACGTGCTGCAACTCTTCCCTTTTGGCCTGATACCTTTTCCAACAAAATTAAGTACTAGTCACAAACGTTGTTAAGTGATTTCTTCAGTTTCTTGCCAAAACTTCCCGTTTTTCTGGGGTTGATTCCAACCATCAAATTCAACGGCTCTGCTTCGTCACTGTGGCACAGACCTGAGATTTCAATTTGGTATTGTCCGATGTCATATTACAAATCTTACCGTAGGGATTACAAACAAATGAAAAGTTTGCTCGTGAAAAAAGTAGTTCTAATTATCCTGTTCGGATAGGTTGAAGTATGATGCGAGGTTCTTTCATAAATTTTAAGTCCAAAAGGGGTTATCGAGGACTTCGTCTCCTTTCTAATTCCTCCACTGAGCATATAAAATTCCGTGAGAAGTTTGTTTAGATTTTTTCCAACCCTACTACTTAGTGCACAAGTCCTAGGTGGTTGTTTACGGGAGCGTCTCTCCAGCGGTACGTACACAAGTCCAGTATAGTGTAGGCTTGCTTAAGGAATGTGTACAGTACAGCTCAATGGCTACAAGGTCACGTGTACGTAGAGGTCACATCATAAATTATGATAAATAGTTACCAAGCGCTCTGGGACAAAGCTTGACCGTCGGAGTGTTTCTGGTCAAAGCTCCGAAGAAAAGGATAAGTTTTTGAGTGATGAAACCAATGTCAGTGACTCAAAGCTTTATAATTCTGTATGGCGGCGAGTTATTTAACACCAAAGTTTACCGAGATGAAGTATTGAAACAATTTCGTACAATGTGGTTGGAATGACTGGCTGCATTCACGATTTTTACAGTGTGACCCACCGGCAAAGAACCATGCAGTCAACAGGGTTGGAATGGACCGCGATAGGTGGGAAATCCATGGGGACTAATGACTGATCACATCATCTTACAAAATGTTTCTCCACGAGTTATGTGGTAAAATTACGAAAAGGAACCTGAGAAAAAACAAATCCTGATGAAGAACCTAAACCTGAAACACCTCACACCAACATAAAAACAGCGCTCTTATACAGATGCAGGATGATGTTTTTGATGGCATATGAAAAAATTATTTGGGTTAACGTACGTACAAAGAAAACATACACATTTAGCCAGTCTAGTACTTGCCTGCGTAGCAGCCATATGATATATTACTTGCTCAGTCTCAGGAAACCTTGGGCTGAGCAAACAGAGTTCACTCCGCGGGGTGGTACTATACTTTTTGGCTCGGATATTTTAGCGACCTTTGGGGCTATGCAGTTTAAGAACCACTGGGTACATGACCAAGTTCTAATTGGCAGGCCTATAGGCATGCATCAAACAGGGGAGGGGAAATCACTGCTTGTCTGCGCGATTCTTTCATTCAAAACTATATCATATAAAAACAACAGCAATTTTGGCGTGGTACAACCGAATTCAGGCCCTTTTCTACCTGGCAGAAACTGAGAGCATAAGTTCTTTCCAATATGAACTTAGTACTCTATCTATGTAATGGCTATGTGGTCCTGGAGGCGGTGAACCAGGGGCACGCTAGATTCCACAGTCAATAAATTTAGTTTACAAGCTGAAATACCGGAAATGGCTGTGCGGTTCTTTTGTAATAACTTTACTAGTTTTGGAAAAGCATTCGAGCGGAAAAGGGTACAGAATTTCAAGTTCATGAAGGAATCACTGAAGATGGGCACTGCACTTGAAAGAACTATACGTAGTAAGGCTCTGACTTAATTTCATCGGCGCTAATTAATGATTGTACCGGCGTGCCGCGGACTTTCAAGCAAACCGTCGGACCTTGGCTGGCAGTCAGTTTGCAAGGATCCCGGCACTTGGTCGGACCTTAGGTTCAAAAAGTTGGTCTTGGCTATAGAACAAAAGTTCACTAGACCGGCTAAAACTATGCAAAAAATAATTCTGAACCTTATCTTTTTAGACCGATATCAATGATTGCTGAAATTGCCAATACTGTGACATCTAAAATACTAGTTTCAGTCCCAAAAATCGAAGCTTTCTATTGTACTGTACAAACAATCGATCAAACATCTGTAAGCTGTAAGCTACATACTTTCAGGGACGCCGCAAAAGTCTGTCTTTAGTTTGACAGATCCACCAAAAATGTTCAAACCATTCACCCCATAAACCTGATACAACTAGCAAAATGGGGCGAGGTCAGTAGCATTTATTTTAGTATCTTTCAAAGTTGATGTTAGCTGGAAATTTTAAAGCTTTGTAAACCCTGAGAATGTCAAAAATCTGAGCCGACGATCCCTACGACTCATTTAAAATTTCAATTAAACAGTGTGTGTAATGACTGTACTTTTAGTACACATTTGCTGTGTAGATCTTTCAGTCTCAGGGTAGGCAACTCGAAAGTAAAATTGAATGATCCAGACTTAGCTGGATAGCCTTAATTTCATACAATTGATTCGGTGTATGTGTAAAATAGTCTAACTAAGCCCTCTCAAATATTTTCGAAAACTTTTCTTCAGTAATCTTCCTGTACAATACTTTTTTCTTCAGAGTTACTTGCTTTGGCTCATATACTATCCTAACAAGTTTACTATGGACATATATTGAACCTAGCCTACTCTCGTGTTTCAAAGAAGCACTGAGTGAGAGACCGACAGCTATGTGTTTAGGGTATATAGCTTGGCGGTAGATTTGCTCTATGTACAGTACAGCCAGCCCGGGATGCCCAATTTTTTTTTCCCGGGATCGTGATTTATACGCAAGGTGAAATTAAACGCGGGGGATTTACAGAATAGTTTACAATTTTAAACATTCTGCACATTAATGTCAAGAATTTGATTTGGAGTGTTGTAGGTTGAAGTGCTTAGCAGTGAGTTAATCCCAGCCTAAGGAAGTTTCAATTAACCTGCATGGAACCGATTTTCGGGTTTACTTGATATCACAAGAAACCTTGGCCAGATGATAACGGCCTCTGTGTCAGAGCTAGACCCAGAGTCGCTCCTGAAACGTTTGCCAGCTGATTTAAAGTGGGTATGACCCGGCCAAAGTACGTTTCTCATTAAATATTCTTTGGGTACAGCTTGAAAAGAAGCGAATGTTTTCCCGAGTCAACTACGTCCATAAACACAGTTATACGACCTTGTGAATTCCCAATTACAGGCCAGACTCGGCCATCTGAAATCCAAAAGCGAAAAAAAAGTATGTGAGCGCGTCTCAAGATCGTGACGTCATTGGAGGCACGGTTAGCAACACTGTACCAGGCAGCTCACCCATCGTTCTACACATCGAAGCATGTGCATGCTAACGCGTGTTAGCAGGTACATCATTGAAAACACCTGTGCTACGATACAATACAGCAGCCCGCGTGACCAGTGACCACATTGTGAACTATGCGTCGTTGCGCGGTGACTGCTTACCATTCACAATAGCAACGTTACTGAACAGCTCACTGAGTAAAGGCGCGCTTGTTATGGACTGTCCATACATGTTCATAGCTGTTCTGTACAGCGCGCCCGGACCGCGTTCTTTTTGCACACAAACAAAGCTGTTTATTATACGCAGGGAAGCCAAAACACGGGCGCATATGCACGCGAACATATTGGCCAATGATATGCTTCGAAGCCCCCAACATGTTCCGCGCTTTGCGCTCTGTATGTTGGGCGGGTATTGTGATGTTATCCTTTTCATGAAGTTTCTAAGGTATGAAACATTCCCAAAGCGTTGTATTAGCTTCACATCTAGATACGCGTCCTTACATAGCACAGTGCGGGGTGCCGCCAATTGCGTCATAAAAGTCAGGTGACCTATTGCGGCATTTTTCGAAACTGGGTTTCTGGACGTTTTTCAAATTCTATTTATGCCGAACTGCGCCGGTTTTAAATGTGTTTGAGATGATACTTTTACAATACTGTATCATCACCGGTGCTCTCCACCCAACATGGAGCCCAACAAGGGTCCATCAAAGGTAAGTGGAAAAATACCTCACAAACCGATGTCAGGGATACACTAGTGATATACTCAAGGCCATTAAATGAATCAATAACCTCAATTGACCTGATTAAGCAGCCTCCTGAGAAAACCACTTGTCTGATACACACAAGCAAAGTCTACTTCGTGACGAGTACATGAAAAGTTAGTGATATGTTAATAAGCAAAAGTTGAAAAGCAGTCAAGTGGATATATCTCAGGGCATGACGCCTCCAGACGATTGGTTGAACCAGGCCAATTTAACCTCCCGACTAGGTGAATCTGGGGCCAAAATGGTGTGTTGCTAGGACCAAACCGCGGTTATAGCCTTTACTGAACCATCAGGACCCTCTCCTCCACCGACACGGGTCGCGACTCACGGCAAACAAGTCGTCCCTGTTAGTCGCCTCTTACGACATGCTGAGAAAGCAGCGGGCCTATTCTACATTCGCGTACCCGCAGGGGAAGCTTTTTCGTGATTTCACTCTTTGACCTCTGACAATCCCAAATGACCTTTGACCTACTTTCTGTTATCATAATTATCAAGCCCTTGATATGTATTATTAACTCGCCAACTGTGACAAGGATCGGTCAAAGAACCTGCAGACAGTTGCCTGTAAACCAGTGTTGACCGATACAGACAGACAGACAGACGGATTGCCATGACAATAGCTCAACTTGTTGAGCTAATAATAACAAAGTACTCAGATATACAGAATAGTTCGGTGCCAGTTGTTTTTATATAGTAACAGTATCCACTATAAAATTAGTGCATTGAAATTTTTCTATTTGTTTAGGTCATCAAGGTCAAGGTCATCGTCAAAGTTATCATCAACATCTTTCCAAAATTCCTAAAACTCTCTCAGGTATCTCCTTTCTACTTCTCATCTTGACTACCAGTTTTCCAAACTGGGACAAAACTCTTGACCTCTTAAAATCAAGTACTACGACGGCTTGAAACACTTTTTCCAATCTTTATCTACCGTTTACGGAGCTCCTAAAGTTCCACACTGCGTGTTATGATGATGAGAAAATTTATATGACCAAGTCGCCATCCTTTCTCTAATAGGTTGAAATGAGGTCGATAATTTATCTAACCGTGACGACATGCTAATTGAGGAAGTCGTCATGGTAAGGTAAATTCATAGAGCAGGATGGAGGAACTGGAGGGCCTACTCCCAATACCGCGTACGTAAATCATCTGTGATTGCTTGGGGACGCGTCCGCCATTTTAAAAATGGGCAAAAAGTCAAGCCGTGCGCGAGTGTGTACAAACTACATGAAGGTAATCGATTCGGCTAAATCCTATGGCGTTTTTCCCTAGTAAAATGTGATTTAAGAAACCAGAATGCAAAAATGCATTGAGGTTTCGATGATGTATGTTCTATTCCAAATAATGCCATGATGTCCCATGTCTTTCAGTCACTGGTCAAGTGCTATCCTAACATGTTGGAAAAATAATTTTAGGTTCATATTTGATCTTGGGAATTCCTGGGAAATTTTGCATTTTGACATCTGATGACTCAAGATGATGATCTTGGGAATTCTTGGGAAAATTTGCTTTTTGCCTTCTGGTGAACTCATGAAACGATCTTGGGAATTCTTAAAATTTTGCTTTTTGACCCCAGATGACCTTTGACCTTCATAAAAAACGATAGGATTCTTTCTGTTACCATAATGCATGTACATACTAAGTATGAAATTTATTCAAGCTTCCTATCTTGAGATATCATGTTAAAAACATTTTCAGTGTTTGACCCCCAGTGACCCTACATGACCTTTGACCTCCACCAAACATGATAGCATTCATCTTCCCACCATAACACATCCACACACTACCTATGAAATCTATCCAAGCTTCCTATCTTGAGATATTGTGTCAACATGGTTTTCAGAGTTTGACCTCCGGTGACCCCAGATGACCTTTGACTGCCACCAAAAATGATTGGGTTCTTCCTCTTACCATAACACATCTACATACTAAGAATGAAATTTATCCAAGCTTCCTAACTTGAGATATCGTGTTAACAAGGTTTTCAGCATTCAACCCCTGGTGACCCCAGATGACCTTTGACCTCCACCCAAAACAATAAGGCTCTTTCTCTTACCATAATGCATCTACATACTAAGTATGAAATTTATCCAAGCTTCCTATCTTGAGATATTGTGTTAACAAGGTTTTCAGCATTCGACCCCCGGTGACCCCAGATGACCTTTGACCTCCATCAAACATGACAGCATTCATCTTCCCACCATAACACATCCACATACTACCTATGAAATCTATCCAAGCTTCCTATTTTGAGATACCGTGTCAACATGGTTTTCAGTGTTTGACCCCCAGTGACCCTACATGACCTTTGACCTCCACCAAACATGATAGCATTCATCTTCCCACCATAACACATCCACATACTACCTATGAAATCTATCCAAGCTTCCTATCTTGAGACATCGTGTTAACAAGATTTTCAGAGTTTGACCTCGGGTGACCCCAGATGACCTCTGACCTCCACCAAAAACAATAGAGTTCTTCCTCTTACCATAACACATCTACTACTAAGTATGAAATTTATCCAAGCTTCCTAACTTGAGATATCATGTTAACAAGGTTTTCAGAGTTTGACCTCCGGTGACCCCAGATGACCTTTGACCTCCACCAAAAATAATAGGGTTCTTTCTCTTAGCATAACTCATCTACATACTAAGTATGAAATTTATCCAAGCTTCCTATCTTGAGATATCGTGTTAACAAGGTTTTCAGAGTTTGACCTCCGGTGACCCCAGATGACCTTTGACCTCCACCACAAACAATAGGGTTCTTCCTCTTACCATAACACATCTACATACTAAGTATGAAATTTATCCAAGCTTCCTATGTTGAGATATCGTGTTAACAATGTTTTCAGAGTTTGACCTCCGGTGACCCCAGATGACCTTTGACCTCCACCACAAACGATAGGGTTCTTCCTCTTACCATAATGCATCTACATACTAAGTATGAAATTTATCCAAGCTTCCTAACTTGAGATAACATGTTAACAAGGTTTTCAGCATTCGACCCCCGGTGACCCCAGATGACCTTTGACCTCCATCAAAAACGATAGGGTTCTTCCTCTTACCATAACGCATCTACATACTAAGTATGAAATTTATCCAAGCTTCCTATCTCGAGATATCGTGTTAACAAGGTTTTCAGAGTTTGACCCCCGGTGACCCCAGATGACCTTTGACCCCCACCAAAAACAATAGGGTTCTTTCTCTTAATATGGGGCATCTATGTACCAAGTTTGAGAACTGTCAGAGTTTCCCTTCTTGAGATATCGTGTTAACGAGCAAAGTGTCACAAACACACATACACACACATACACACGCACACACACACGCACGCACATACACACATACGCCATCACGAATGCATTGGTTTCTCTTATCATCGAAACCAAAAATGCCCCGATCTTTAAAAACTATTAAAGAAGATTATTTCTACCTTGTTATGTCAACACGAATTGTCCAAAAAGGGTTAAATCCGGTTTTCATCGGTAACAAAGAGCGAAGTAACGCACACGTATGTAATGGTCAACTCGCCCCCGTAAGACATCTCAGCACGTGATATGCTGAACCTGAGACAACTCGGCATCTAACTGACAGATGTCGACCACTGCGACAACTCGGCACCAATGCCAACGCGGAAGTCAACTCGTCCCCTGATTAATTTTTGTATGGATTAATGTACTAAAAATTTTCTCATGTTTTGCTTGCACCTGGTCAGTAAAGATTGCAATTGGATGCAAAGAAGAAAGGCAATACCCATACATCATTGTATGTAACAAACAACTGGGGGATTTGTAGAGGTTTTATCTACTTTTTTATTAGGATTTCAGGAATTGTAGGGCAATCTGGACTTCTGACCAGCACAGCTCTGGAAAATGATTTGCTGTAGGCCTACGCCTGGTAACAGTAAGGGATTTGAAGGTGAAATATTGATTAAATGAACAGGGAATCTCTTACAGCTGGATATTGAGGTGTGGAAAAAGTGAGAATGATAGCCTTATACTTCTGCCTATACTTTGCTTATGAACAGCGTCAGACTGGTAGAACTGCCACCGTGACTCTGGAAATATTAACAAGAAAGTATCTACATGTACTATAACTTTCATTGCTTTATTTTTGCTTTTATTAATACTAACAAAGGATACAGGACATTCTTAAGGATTTCAGTGTTCAACAATTGCAAACAGCATATTTAGATTAAATGGGTTTTGAATTACCTACAGGCTACAGTGAAAGGAAACTTGGGAAAGGAGGCCCAGTGAGGATACCATTTCTTTAATTCTTTTGGAAAGAATGTCAGAATATATCATAGCAGTTCATATCCCAAATGCACATATAATCACTGTGCCATCATGTTGCAACTTAGTTATTGTAAGTCCTTGCATGCGAAATTTCTCCATGGAATAAATATGGCAAAAATGATGCTTGAAAATGCGTGGCGGGGTATTCTATAATTGCTCCTCAGAATCTAGAGTAAACCTAGCCTAATGGAAATGGAAAGTTATTTTTGTATACGCTTTGGCAATTGTAACATTATGCAGTTAGTTAGTTAGATTGGATTTAACGACACATCAACACGAATGTATTATGTAGTGTCAGCTAGATAGAACAGGGTAAAGGTTGGGTAAAACTAAAACTAAAAAAGACTTAAAACATTTGGCAAAATTCTAAAGTCTTGACAAAAGCAAATGGGCTGTCATGTCAAAATTTCCTGTAAAGGCCACTTTCTTTGAGAAAATCCAAGATGAGAGTGGGGTCCGTGTGTTCAAACAATGTCTTCAGGTCTGGTACACTGTAATATTTCTGACGAATATGGGAGTATTCATAGCAGTCGACGAGAATGTGACTGACGGTGACATCGCAATCACAGGGGATACAATATGGTCTCTCTTCCCCGTGGAGCAAATAAGCATGTGTTAGGTAAGTGTGACCGATTCGTGCCCTAGTCGGTACCAAATCATCTCTCCGTTTTCTAGGGGTTCCATTATCCACAGACCCGACCGTTGGTTTGACCTGGTATAATTTGTTCTCTGGGAAAGAATCCCACAGTTCCTGCCATTTTGATTTTATATAGCCGTTGATGTTAGGACGGTAATCAGTGTGGGGTACGTGGAGGTTGGTAATGTCCATCTGTAGGGCTTCCTTAGCTAGCATGTCTACCTTTTCATTTCCGTGTATGCCCACGTGACTCGGAACCCACGCGAGCACAACCGACTTCTGCAGTCTCACCAAATTGGAGTAAGCTTCCCGGAGAGCTATTACACTGGGGTGTTTTTGTGTAACATTATGCAAAGCTCAGCACTGCCAGCAAGGGTAGTAGTCTAGTCATCTGGAATATGACTGGGTACTACAGTACACAACAGGATAGTACTGACATCAGCACCTCATCTAGGTAGGCCCTATCCCAAAATACCTTCAGCTGTACACAAGCTCTTACCACAGATGTTTGAGTCGTGCTGTAAATCCTAATTATTGTGACTATATCCCCATTTGCCTTATACCTGCAGCTGTCTCCATCCTAATATAACATGTATACTTACCACTGACCCTGGCACAAAACTCAGTGCAACCCACAGTATAGGCCTAGTATGGTGTATGCAGTACAAAACAAAACAAGAATGAAACTTGCAGGCGATGTCTTTTAGTTATAGTAAGCCAAACCTCACTGCATGAAGTCAATACTAGACCTAGGCCAATACGTACCTTTAAAAATAAAAAGTTTTGTTCATTTGTTTATAAGCTTTGGGCTAGTCTGGACGCTTAAGCTCCTGCAATCGATTTGGTCATTTACTGAGTAATGGAGGCCTCGGGTAGATTAACGTTGACCTGTCGCGAAAAAGCTCCCTACACAAAGTTTGTACAATTGCTGGTTGACATTTGACATTTTGACATTTTCTCGACATTTATTTCAACCAGCTCATACGTAACAACATATACAGTTTCCTATGTACATTTTGATATGGTAACAAAGAACGTTTTTTCATATAGAGAATATGAAAACAACAATAAGCGATATCAACATGATAGAAAAAAAAAAAGAAACAGAAAGTTAAGAGCATTGGTTGGGGGAAGCACAAGAAAGCTACTGAAAGCTTGTGGTAGTGATTCCCCTGGAACGAAAGCACAAATATACATGTACATAACTTAACAATGACAGAAAAGAAAACATGACCATATCGGCAGAAAAGACGAACTTAAATTAACAAAATGAATAGGGATGTACGTTAAACCATAGAGAGAGTGAAAAAAAAACAAAAGACTTATCATAACCAGATAGAAGGTAGGTTTTAAGGTGACGCTTGAAAGAGGAAACAGTGGAGGAATTTTTAATATGGACTGGGATGCAATTCCAAGTAACAGGCCCTAAGAACCTGATATTACGATGGCTAAGAGAGAGCTTATAAAAAGGCAGTACATAATTCGAGTTGTGTCTGGTGCTGTAACTGTGGCTATAAGTAGAGAAGTAATTAACAAAAGAGTTAGGGAGTAAATTCTTAGAGAACTGTTACATAAATACCGAAATTTGAAACTTTACAATATCAATATTGTGAGGGAGTTATACCTGAAAAATATCGGTCTAGAGTGGTCCAGTTTTGATTTGTGATCAATAGCACGAAAAATTCGTTTTTGGATAACAAAAATTTTGTTAATGTGGACTGCAGAGGCATTACCCTATACAATTGAACAGTAAGAAATGAAGGGAAGGACAAGGGAGTTGTAGATAGTCAGGAGGATATTTATAGGTAAAAACTGACTAAGTTTTAGAATTATTCCAGTACCTCTGGCAAGCTTCCTGCATGTTGAATCAATGTGGTGTGACCAACTTAAGTTACAATCAATTACAATGCCTAAGAATAATGCAGATTCAGCAAAGGGGATAAAATTATTTAACAACATAATACCACTGGGATTTTCACAAGTCTTTTTCTGATAAGGGCGAAAAAGAACTGCCGTGGGGTTTTTTTTTTTTTTTGAATTTAGGTGTAATTTATTAGCAGTGAACCAATTAGTTACGTTAACCAAATTAGAATTACTGTCATGGATAAGTGTATGAATGTTTGCATTGTCATAAAGGATATTAGTGTCATCAGCATACAAAGTAAATTTTAAAATTAAAGTAAATAAAGAAAATTAAAGTAAATTAATTAAATTAAATAAATTAAAGTAAATTTCAATATGACTTGGCCAATGTGCAAATTCAGTGAAGAAAAACGTGTTTATTTTTAACGCCATTGTGACTTAAACACAAAATTACTACAAGAACCTTACTATTCAAGTCAGATGCTACTACCTTCTCATCTGTGGTTGATGTAGATAACTTGCAAGGAAAGATTATGGCATGTTTCTGAACACGAAAAGTGGTGTAATTTGTACGTGTTTCAATGTAAGTTCAACGCCGTAAGAGTGACTTTTGCCCATTTTTAAAATGGCGGAAGAGTCTCCATGCGATCACAGCTTTTTTTCGGAGAGTCCGCCCCCTAGTTCCTATATCCTGCTCTATGGGTAAATTATCCTGCCATGGCGACATTCTTTGCTTAGGAAGTCGACATGGGAAGATAATATATCTTACCGTGTCGACATCCTTTGCTTAGGAAGTCGACATAGTAAGATAATTTATCCTATCATGTCGATATCCTAATTTAGGAAGTCGACTCGGCCAGATAAATTACCCCCCATGTTGACTTGTTAAACTAGAATGTTAGCATCAAAGACACTATAGAGGTTTTTCACGTGACGTCAGCGCGTTTCACTGGCCGTCACTGCTCATGCGCAAAAGACTGCAGGATCTTAGTTACGATTGTTATACACTGGACGCCTGGCCGTCAAAATAGAGAGACGCGCGAACGCGGTGATGTCAGTGAAAAACCTCTATAGCGCCGTTAAGCGCAAGACCGGCTACTCTGCCTCTAAAACCGTAGTACGTCATGGGGCGAAATACCCGCCATTTTAGTAAGCAAACGCCGGGACGTTGATATGTACGTAACGTACCGAGACAGTGTGTACGAGTAAGTCATAGACGACTAACTGGTTAAGTTGTTCAAAATTGCAAAAAATGGAAGTAAAATTAGTCACCGAAATACAATGAAAAACATAAGCCATTGTTGACGAAAGTTTAAGCGTGATGTCATAGAGTTGATGTTAAATATTGTTTATTTGGTACGTTGATAACTGATCAAAGGGAGACAACTCCAAAACTACCGAAAGGATTCATGTGCGGTTTTTAGCTACTGGTAGTGGAAATTTGCCAGAGCTACCTCACGGGCACCCTCCCCCCACACAAATCTTTGACCCAATATTTTTTAGAAACCTTAGGGTACCCTACACACGAAATCAAGAAGTAACAGCAAACACTTTCGGTTTTACTCATTCAAAATGGCTCCCAAAAATGGCGGCAAAAATTATATTTTGTATTAGATAATAATAAAGTAAATATTCCTAAAAAATATTTTTAGACAACGAATGTTAAAACTTGGTCATATTTTATGACAAAAATTCCAAAATTAATTTTTGAGACTGTTTTGATGAGGTTTCGGTTAACCAAGATGGCGGAAAAACCAAATGGCCGCCAAACTGAATGAAAAATTTTCAATAACTGTGCAAACACATTGCAAATTTCTAGTCCTCAATCATAATGATGTAAATTAATATTTTAAAATTAAGCTTGAACTTTAAAATCCTTGACACAAAAGTAATTGCCAACCAATATGGCGGAAACGCACCGAAGAAGTAAAAAACAATACAGTAAAAATAACCCACAAAAATAAGAAAATTAAAAAAGTGCAACAAAATCTCAGAAAATAATCATTAAAAATATATTTCCATTAAAAACCCCAACTATCTTTATAGCAGATTGTACATAAAATTCAAAGCATGATTTGTGATACTTTATGCAGGACCCCGTATTAACCAAGATGGTGGAAACAATAAAATGGCCTCCAATAGAACAATCAAAATGTATAAAAAATAATGTGAGAAATAATCATTAAAAATACAGTTGCCCTTAATATCTGGCTAGATTTTACGACAAATAATTCTAAAATTATTTTTCAAAATATATTTTGGGGAATTCAGGTCAACCAAGATGGCGAAAAAGCAAAATGGCGGCCAAAAATAATTATGCCAATGTAACATAATAATAGTAAAAATATTCATTAAAAATACTTTTGAACACAGGAAGTTTACCTGTGTCCATTTCCTGTTGTAAATATGCAAAAAGTTTTTCTGGACATTTATTTAGGATCTGAGTCAACCAAGATGGCGGATATAGCAAAATGACCTCTAATGTTAAAATTTCTGTATATCACAATAATAGGGGAAATCATCCTTAAAATTATATTTGTGACAGTTGCTCTTCATATTTGGCTATATTTTGTGCCAAATAATTTGAACGTATTTTTCAAAACATTTTCTTTACAATTTATGCTACATTGTAATTACTATACCATAAGCGGCCATTTTGCTTTTTCCGCCATCTTGGTTGACCTGAATTCCAACAAAAATGTTCTAAAAAATATTTAATTATTTGGCATGAGCCATGACCATATTTTAAGAGTCGGTGTGTCCAACATATTTTTCATATTATTTCAATATATTATAATAATTACATGGACAACCATTTCAGAATTTCCGCCATCTTGGTTAAGCTGCATCTCCCCTAAACAGTCTCAAAAATTAATTTTGGAATTTTTGTCATAAAATATGACCAAATTTTAACAGTCGATTCCTCAAAAATATTTTTAGGAATATTTAGTTTTAATATATTTTAATACAAAGTATTCATAAGTTTTGCCACCATTTTGTTTTGGCAGTAATTTTGAATAAAAGGGACCCAAAATATCTACTGTTACCACTTGATTCGCGGCATTCAGGGGACCCTAAGTTTTCCAAAAAAATATCAGGTCGAAGAGTTGCGGGTTAGGGTGCCTTGAGGTGCCTCTGGCCCATGGCCTATAATATATGTAGTTTTCATTTAGTGTTGGACTATTCTTTAAACTAGTATTTAAAAGAAAAGTCTAACATTAAATGAAAGTACCAAACCCAACAGTGAAACTCCCATTGACGTTGCATCGTTGATTACCGAGAAATTGATTTTATGAACGTCAGGTCAACGCATTTACAACACGCAGCGTTTTTCGCGTTCCATACGATGCATCAAAGCTGCTTACTAAAATGGCGGACACTCTGCTCCATTGCATACTACAAAAATTTGTGTGCACTTTCGTGTGAGTAACCGGTCTTGCGCCTTACGGCGCTATACTGTCTTTGGTCAGCATAGTTATCTCACCATGGCAACATCCTTTGCACAGGAAGTCGACATGGTGAGATGATTAAAAGCAAGTTTATGGAACGCCACTTGGGTGATATATTTCGAGCACAAGCACGAGCAAAACTTGTGGGTAGCCAGTGCCCCAGCAAAAATTTTCAAAAATAGGCATAACATTCCGCCGTAGGGGTTAAACCAATATGATTCAGCAAGCTCTAACGCGCCGAAGTAGCAAAAGTCGTCACCCTGTGGGTGTGGGGTCAGGGGAAAACGCCCTGTGGGAGACCAGAACCGACGATTTCAGAATTTGTGAGGTTTTACAAAATTGTGGTGTGAGACGTATTATTGGTTGTTCTTCAAACTTAAATATTTTCTGTACGTGTTCTGTAATTATTCTTACGAATTGGGTTGTGTTGTATGCTATTTGCACTCTGAGCTGACGCTCACGTTCAAGGCCGGGATCGTCTGACTCCTTTCACTGGCTGGGCTCGGTTGGCTCCTTGCCAAGTTAGTCACGCGTCAGAGAGCTGTCAGAGTGTTATTGAGATAGAATACTTGGAAAGACGTGCACGCCAACTGTGCGCTATCATTGCGTGATCTCATGTATGATCTAGCCATTCAAAGAGTGTTATTACAATTTATGCGTATGACGTTATTGCTTGTACCAATCAGCTTGTGCGACGCTATAGGCGGGCTCTTAGGATTTCTGAGCGTCGGAGCCCAAAGCTTCAGGATGGTTTGAGTGCTGGCAGGTCTAAGGGGAGCGCCACCTTCGGTTGGTGCAGAGCATACAAGAAAAATTTTGGAATTGACAGATCCCCTGTTGGCCGGAAACGGCGCTTCCCCAGTGTTTTTAGCTGTCTGTACACAGCCTTGAAAAAGAGACCTCATGTTAAAATTTCTCAAATTATCCAAAAAAGAAGAAAAAAAGATCTGTAAAAAATTGTAATATATATATATATATATATATATAGTATATAATTATATCTATCTATATATATATATATATATATATATATATAGAGATATATACATATATATAGTATATATATATATATGAAGAGATAGTATATTAATATAATATATACAGTTGATATATGTGATATAGTATAACGCTAAAACCCACGGTTTTCGGGGAAAAATTAGAGGGCGCTAGAAGACCTTTCGAAAAGGCGCGAACATTAAAACAATAAAAATACATAAGATTATATTCGCACATTTGGTTGAATTTGAAAAACAGATATAACATCGTTTATTTCAATGGCCCACCAATTGTCACGTGTTCAACAGATACGTGTACGGTAATTTGGTCAACATTGAAGTAATATGGGCATCATATTCATTATGTAGTGAAAAAGCCATTACCATCCGTTTAAGTAATTCCTATAAGAAAAAGCGTGTAGTTTTCGTTAAAGTTCGACATTGATTTTTTTCCCCTTATAGACGGATTTCCCCTTATAGGCGAGGTTTTTTCATGTGGGTGTACGATATTATCCCCTTAATCCCAAATTAGCAAATATATATATAGATATATATATATATATACGCTATTCTCCCACCTTAAGGGGAAATTGTTATATCTGCTTGTACATAGGGCGAAAAAAAGATAATAAAATACATAAAAAATAAATTCCGCCCTAAACGTCTAAACATATAAATTAACGTTATTTCAATGGCCAGCCATCCGTTCGTGATTAACAGCTATGTGGTCCGTAAATTTAACAACTTTGAAGTAATGGCATCTAGTTTGTAAATCTACCGAGCGCCTTTGTAAGTTTACGTATTCCTATAGAAAAAGTGTGTGGAAACGTTTTAAGGGGAAACTTATATTTCCACCCGCCACCTTTTTTCCCCTTAAGGCGACTTTTCAACAACAACCTGTCCCCCTAAGTGCCGAATTAGAGAATATATATCTATATATATATATATTATATATATATATTATATATATATATATATATATATATATATAGTATTATATATATATATATGTATATATATATATTATATATATATCAGATGCAGAAAAAACGAGATGTCACCTTTCAAAGTTTGCTCTAGCTTTGTTTTGATTTGAAGCAATTTCATGCTGTATATAGCGCTGAGGCCTAAGTTTGGGCAATATCTCCAAAATTATTTTTTTCATAATAATTTTCTTGTGAGTCTATAGAATTGTAAGAATTCAAAAGCATGATGTACTGTATGCTTGCAAAAAATATGAAAATATTTGCCTTATATTGTTTCCTTTCTTTTTGCTGTCCAGGCTTATATTTTCTTCTTTTATGGCATTCGTTTTTAAGACTGAAAAAATGTATACTGTTGTTGCCCTTGGATCAACTAATGGCAAGCATGGCATAGTACTATTTTCTAGTAACAGCAATATGAGGTTCCTTGGGGGGAAGGGGGGAAGGGGGGAGGGGGAAGGGGTGGGGTAGGGGTCACGATTCTTGTCTTTCTCCTCTCATGGCTTTGGACACATATTTAGGTAAGACTGCGGTAGGTTGCAGCAACTCCATTGCATTTGAATGGACTTGGAGACATGAGTTTGTTCCACGTAACAGTTATATTTATGGTAATAAAATTAAAATTCCATGAGTCATCTTCACAAGAAAAAAAAAATAACCCTCTCAGTATATCACCGTTCTATTAAACAACCTTTTCTGGAACACATTGCATATTTTTAGGCACTTTGAAATTTTATCAAAATTCTTGGCAATGTAGCTCAACTTGTAAGGGGACTTCTACAAATTACATATGTGTAAGGAAGGCTAGGTTCTCAGTATACACGTACTTCACGTTAGGCAATGGCCAATGTGCTAAGCCACTATGAAGAAAGACACCCGGTAGAGAAAACCTGTTTGACTGGAGCTTGCAATTATGATGCGAATTGTTGTTTGGGGGTCTTTTGCACATGTGAGGAAAGTGTTTTTGGCGTTTTTAATGATTTGGGCTATTTTTCATTCTTCTAACGATCAAATATGCTACCTGCGCTTACACAGGACAAAGTGTATGCAGATGACTGTAGTGTTATGCGCTAGTGACTGAGTGCTATGTTAGTTGTGTACTATCGGGATGTCGAATTAAGCATGTTGACTAGCCACCATCCTAGCTGTCTGTCGTTATCGATTTCGGCCTCCGAATATTACATGTAGCTTGCTTTTTGGGTCGAACCAGTGTTCAGGACTGAAATCCTTTCCTTTGTGGAGTAAAATTGAAACGAAACGTAATTCATTGATTATGGCCTGTAATTATACTTTCTTAAAGTGGCTATGCCACGTGTAAATTAACGGTTTAAACCCTTTGGTATCTTTAGGAATACGTTTCCTACAACGAAACTCAACCATTCAGTTTGTTTACAACTTGTTTTTCCGCTCGAAAATTGAGAAAAAATACACCCTCTTCCATCCTTGCAAAGTTAGTCTTCCCGAAAATTTTCCAAATCTTGTTACGTCATGTGACGTCACTTTAGGAACTGATCGTTGTTTGCCGTGGTATCCTTCGGACATTTGACACAGTGTTTTGCATTCATGTACCGCCGTTGCCAAGGTCGATACAATGTCAAACCTGCGTGAAAAGTTGTAAATTTTGGAGATTGTTATCCCTTTCTCGCTGCTCACACTTGTTTTAGTCAATTAAATGCATTTCACGCAGGTTTTTCGTCTTGGTGTCATGATAAGTAGCTGCATGTACGAACATTTACAACGCAACAGAATAGGTACATCATGGAAGTGCTGTACCTACTGTACCTGTACCTGTACCTTATGTTCGTAGTAGGTACGGATGTGAAATCAAATATAATACTTTCTTTGGAATAGCGCGGATTGAGCCAGGAGTTGCACTCTAATGGCAACTCACTGATCGGACAGGAATGTTGTACTGGCGGTAAAGTGATTTTTCTTGGATTTGAAATCAGAAAGGAGAAGGCAGATACTGACAAGAAGTCAGTGGTGGCAGATGGGGTGAGATCATTCATTGCGGCGTAGGTACCGTATCGATTTGAGACTGTAGGTGAGTTAAAAGTACAACACCACAACAATTCTGAGAATGAGAGAAGCATTTGGAGAATGAAAGGGACATTTAGCTGGAAAGTTTTATGTATAAGCAGTCAAAATATGAACTTTAGGTTACTTTTTTTTTTTTTTCCATGCAAGTAGTCGGGCCAATCGTGGAACTAGCCCTATGACGAGTGCAGTGTTTCGCTGGCTACTGCCGTCCACTCACTGTACGATTACTGCAGACACGCAAGCCGAACAGTTACACTGCGAGTTTTTTCGTTATCGGTTATGTGAATTAAGAGTATTGGCATTATTCGTAATAGCCTACTGCAGCCCGAAAATATAACAGACAGACACCACTCTCCAAACAGAGGAATAAAGTTTCAAAGTTCAAGAACATGCCGCGAATTACAATCATCTACTATCTCTTACGAACGCTAATGGCTATGTTGATAAGCCAGGTTCGTATACGGAGGTGTGTTCATAAAATGACGTAATAACAAACCATTTTGTTGCGCTTGAAATCTCATTTTCAACCGTCTTTTTTGGTGCAATTTTTGAAACATTAATTTCTTTTTAATGCAGGCTGTAAGGGTGATGGAAAACAGTTTAGAAGATCTTTTTGTGTACGTTAGGCTAATTAGTCTCACGTTATTTCAAGTTACGGTGTCCATGGCCACTTAAACGAATTTGTTGTCACTTTTTCAAGAGTCGGCCCTCAAATAATTCTGGTACGTGTTTTCCCACCAGTAGATTTCGGAGGAAATTTTGGCAATTTAGAAACTTGGGTGAAATTTAGAGTGTGTGTTTAAAGGCAATTGCAAAAGCATGGGAAATGTCTAAGAGTTTCGTAGGTTTCATTGTCAACATGAAACGTTCTCCATTTGCAAGGAAAAGTTCTAGTCCGCTTGCCCTTTCAAGTATTTAAGGTGAGAAAAGTTAAGCAGCTGGTAATTCAAGGCAAGGCTTACAGTGGCCAAAAAAGGCAGCATGGCAGCCATCTCTGTGAATTAAGTAGGCTACCAGGGGAAACACTGAATTAATTCGTATAGGTGTCAATTGTGCTTTGTGCATTTATGATTTAGCAATTACAATACCTGAAAAGGAGACTAGTAAGCTAGCTGTGCATCCAAAATTGTTACACTGTATGTGCTAGCCTAAGTATGCCGTAGGTACAGTATAAGCACCACTGATTTAGCTAAGGTAAACATATGTACGCTACGAATATTTAGTTCGAGTATGCATTGAGCACTGCTGTAAGAAACTATTATGTGATTAGAATACAACTCCTGCTATGTATGCATAGGTAATGGTAGCCGATAGGATTGTGTGAAGTAGCCAAGCACTTGTATTGAAAACGGCAGGGCTTGGTGGTGTCTGTTTAACCGTTCGTTTCACAGCGAAGCTGGCTATGAATTCTGAGTGTTTTAACTGAGAAGAAACACAATAGGCAAGGGGCTATGGCGCATCAATTTTACTCCTCATAGTTCTTATCCGCTAAGTGAAGGCCTACCAAGGGTGTGCAATATTCATGCAGTATAGCAAGCCGGCTTTGTAAATTCATTAATTTCAATCCGGAACATTGGAAATAAGAGCCCCAGGCACCCGGCGCCATAGAATTTTGTAAGCCCTGATTAGGTTTGTGGTTCGGTCGGTATTTCAATCTTCCACACCAAAAAGCATTACTGCTGGCATACTGGTTGCCTGTACATCGCTCCTTTAATAATGAAACTAAACTTCTAAAGCGCTGATAATCAGCAAAGAGAGTCATTGCTCAGGAATGCAAAGTAATAGTATTTCTTCACGAAGGTGTGTTTTGGATATTTAAACTGGATTCATCCAGTCTCAAATTATGATCAAAAATAGTTTACTTTCGGTCGATCCTTCGACCACGAAGCTATTTCATTTGGTTTCTTATAAGGAATAAGAACTGCCGTCGCGAAAGTAGTTTGGCAGATTGTGGCGGGAAGAAAGGAAGGTTGGACTGGGTGGAACCCCGGCCAGATCACCATGATTTCTTCGCCCCCCGGCTCGTGCTGCTTTTAGCTACCCCCGTTGTACTGTCCGCTCACCAGACCGTATTTAGGACCTCGCATAAAATTGTTCTCGATCAGCTAGCCCAGGCGCGACCCCACAATGTCGATCAGCACGCCCCTTCCCTCGCTCTGGTATTCCTGTTATCACGTGTTCAGAGTTTGTTGCGTAAAACCTCCAATAGGAACTGTTTCTCTCCATTTTTCGGGATTCTCCTGTCGGATATTTTCATGACATAAACGTCATCGAGGAACACAAACTTATGTAAATTCTCTTTTGTTCTTTTTTTTTTTTTCTCCTGCCCCCCCCACGCTACTCAATATCGTCTGAAAATCGGCTTTACACAATGTGCGCGAAGTCGCGCTAGAAAAAAATTCAAGGGGGGGGACAAAAGGCAGAAATTTTTAGGCTACTCCACTTAGTGTTCAGGGACAGTTTTACTACCAGAAAAGAAGATTAGATGTTACTTTTCCAGGGACAGGTAGGATCGCTTTGACAAAGCAAGAGATTAGCCGAGGAATTTTTAAAGGGGGGTGAGGGGATTTTTTTTAGGGTTTTCGAAGCATAGACAGACTCTCAGCGACCGCGCCACCAAATGAGCGTTGAGACAACAAAACAGATATAGGAAGCAAAGACGCATGTTTAGACGGCAAGAAAGTTTGCGGCTCCAACGAATCCCAGATCGCCTGGAAATTGCACTCCAAGCCTATAACCGCATATTAAAAGGGGAAATAATAAGCAAAATCGAAAACTAAACATGTAAACTCTTTAAAAAATTCCAAAAATATGCTCGGGGGTGGGGGGGGGCTGCCTGTATATTTAGACGAAGAGCAGACACCTCACACCCTGCATTGCACACCGGTGGCCAATTGTTATTGTTTATTGCGAGAGGTTTTATTCTTTATTTTTTCTTTTTTTACCGTTTTGATTTTCAGGGAGGGGGGCAAATGCCCCCTACGACGCCCTAATGGCATTTACATAATTTGGTAGCAGGGCTTCTAGGAAAGCAACACGCCCTCGTATCAATGGCAGAATTCTTCATGAGAGTCCAATTAATAATGAAATGGGGTAACTCTTTTGCAGTGTGATACGACTTTACAAATTTAGAAGAGTCAGCAACAATTCAACCGGAATTTCAAAAACTTCAATACTTTTCCTGAGAGAACAATTCATACTTTCCATTGGGCGATCCCTTAGGTCCATCATTCCAGATGTTAATGGAATTGCAAATAATCCTAACTCTACAATTACCGCCACACACGGATGTCGCCGCCCTTTACGATTGGCTAGTATATATAAATTTATTTAAGCGAAGAATGCTACAGTGGTCGATTTAAGGTCGCCAAATATACATTCAATTTTCCTTCCAGTATTACGCAGATTACAACCATCAGTATCATTACAGACGAACAGAATATAGCAAATTTCAGACTAACCCGTAACCAGAAAGAAACAAAATTTTGTTAGCGACATCGTTGCCAATTTCACCTTTGCCCGGCGGGGGCTGAATTCAAGATCAAAAACCTTTGTTTTGACATACCACAGTCAACAGAACTCGCATATTGGCCCACAGAACACACAACAAACAGGATACAATACGGTCCCAACCTTCCGACAATAACCCAAGTGAACCCTGGGTAAGCTAGGCTAAGTTACAGACGGTCAACTTCTGTGATATGTTATGTCAAGCTATTTGAATTCCGTCCGTTTAGAGGACTAACTTCTGTTCGTCGGTAATCAACGGTGTAACGTTAGATTTAGTATTCCAGTATTAGCCTAGACTCGCCTAGGTAAGTCTAGTTTAGTTTAGATTAGGTGATTCCGTTAAAAAATTAGGGTTCAACAACGACGTTTAGATAGTATAGGCCACGTAGATGTCACCAACCAGACGACGCAGCCAACGTTAGTCATCATAGTATAGCTTAGGCTTAGTATAGGACAGCCTAACGTGTGTTGCTTATAGAACAGGTCCATGACGTCACAGCAGCCTACCGTGATACGCCGTAGAGCTCCACTACGAATACCAAGCCTTGGGTTGATGCACTTCATACTTGGTACTTTGCAATTGCAGATCGTTTGGTGATATTATTTTTACTATTGTCTACCACATTTCGATACAGGCCTATTTATTGAACTGTTCATTGAATTTACTTCATGCTTAACCATCATTACCATACTAGAGCCAATTCTCCAAAACTTAATGTTGATATTGATAGGCCTAGCAAAGCTGATGTTGTAGTTGAAAATAACATGGCCCAACCTCAACCACAATTATCAGGCTGTAAGGTAGAATTACCCCCACACTTTTTCGGGTCAGGTAATTAGGATTTTATGCAATGGTGTAGGAGAATGGAGGTTGCTTTAGATGCTGCTCCCAATGGTGTAGGTGCAGACTTAGCCAAGCTCTTACCACCCCGACTGGGTGGGCGGGCATTTAGTTTTTTGGGATAGTTGCCCTGGGGGGGGGGGGGGGTCGTTTCAGGTAAAGGCTGATTATGCAGCTACAAAGAAAAGGATGAAGGATGTCTTTGGGCAAAGGCAGCTCATAGTACATTTTCAGTTCTTTGTTAATGCTAGGCCAAGGTATCCAGGGGAGGCCCTTGAAGTTTATGCTGCAGAATTGACACGATTAGTGTTAGGGGCCTCCCCAGAATTTGATTGTAGAGCTAGAGAAGAGGAGACCTACCGTAGATTTTTGGCGGGCCTAGACATTAATTTGGTACAGAAGTGCCATAAGCACGGGGCAAGGAATTTAGCACATGCTATGAGAATTGCTATGCAAGTGGAACGGGCCATGGAAAGCAAGCAAATTACATGGCCCTTCACCAGATATTTTTTATTCCCCCGTCCCATTATATCCTGTTGGTAGTCAATTTGGGCGCTCCTTCATATATTTCCCCCTGCGGGTACGGGGATTTAGAATAGGCCCCTGCTTTCCCAGCATGTCGTTAGAGGCGACTAAGAGGGACGACTTGTTTGCCGTAAGTCGCGACCCGTGTCGGTGGAGGAGAGGGTCCTGGTGGTTGAGGGAAGGCTGAAACTGCGGTTTGGTCCTAACAAACACACCACTTTGGCCTCAAATTCACCTGGTCGGGAGGTTGAATTGGCCTGGTTCAAACCAATCGGCTGGTGGTGTCTTGCCCTGAGATCTCCACTTGACTGCTTTTCAACTTTTGCTTATTAACATAGCACCAACTTGTCATACCCGTCACCAAGTGGACCTTGCTTGTGTGTATCAGAAAAGTGGATTTCTCAGAAGGGCGGCTGCTGAATCAGGTCAATCGGGGTTATTGATTCATTTAATGGCCTTGAGTATACACTAGTGTACCTGGCATCGTTCGTGTGTAATTCCCCTTACCTTTGATGTCCCCCTTTTGGGGTCCATGGGGGTGGGGGCACCGGGGGATGAAAAATTTTTTAATTGTTAATGCATAAGGTCTATAGTGAAATTACAATATTAAAGAAGTGGTCACACAATAAATAGACGATTCATAGAAAAAAAATGTGTCTTTGTGCACTTACCTTGATTGCCAGGCTTGTCTAATTTCAAACTTTTCCCGGGGAGGATCCCAAGACACCTCGCCGAGTTTTGCGCTTTCGGTTCTCGAAATTTCAGACTTTGCACTCACAAAGTCTGCCCGTTTTTGTAAAGAACCGGGATCACGATGGATTTACCCATCAAATAAGTTACTGAATTCGACATATTAATTTTCTTCTGTTACAATTAATGTACGTTGTCAAAGTGATGGAAATCTGTGAGATTTAGTTTCAACCACCTTAGTCAGGCTCCCAGTACATATGCAAATATTTTGTCCATACACTCGCCATGTTTATTCTTTAATCCCCTTCCCCTCTTGTTACACTAAAGCTACGCCGCTGATCGCAGAGATTTTCCTTCTAGACAATTTTCCGTCCGGTAATAAATAACCTTTTAAGAGCCATAGCAAAAAGCCCAGAGTTGATAGATAGTTCTACACCCAGGGTTGCAGTCACCAGTTATCCAATCATATCCTGTTTTACTTTTTAGTAACCAAGAAATTCTTGTCAAATTTAACATTTTGCTGGTTAAATTAAGGACTAGCCGAAATTTCTCATTGAAAAGATAACTTTTCCTGGTTAAGTTTAACCGAGATTTCTTGGCTATTTTGAAAAACCGTTATAACCTTGAGTGTTGCCTAAACTAAACTATGATGTTTACAGAGTGCATTGCATCCTTATTCATTACTACATTATGAATATTCATAACTTCAGTGCTTTTGTTAACTTTTGTTCGACACGAGATAGGCGGTCTGCATGTTGGTTCCCCAATATAGCTGATGCAAGCACCCTTACATTCTGCTTTGAGTGTATTTCTTTATGTCAAGATAAAGGTTTAACTTAAAACAGTGGTTCGAAACTTCTGACAAGGGAAGCTCAACATCCAAATTGTTAAGTTGGCAAGTTTTAGAAACTGTTTTCCAGAACATATATCAACCATTTGCTCATCGAAGTCCTGACACTTCCTCTGGATTTGAAAAGTTTAGCTCGCCCTACACTTACCCCAGTGTCTTGACTTCATGTAATGTCATATACTAGAAATAGTGGCCCGTGTGAATATTTGTGACGCAAACATACAACGCAACAGTGCCAGGGTATCAATTAGGCCTACAACCAAAGCCAAATCTTCAGTGGCTTCGCCAGACTTTCGAAGTGGGGCACGGGAGAGGGGCAAGCGTGTCGCCGGAGTGGCACATCAAAATGAAGAACTGATTCCCCTGGAGGCGTCGTAATGACGAGCAGCGTTCCCCTGTAGGCGCTGGGCCCCAAGGGTTTACTGTAGGGCATTGCCTGTCCACTAAACAGGCCACAAAATAGACTGATAGAAACACAATTTGACAGTTTTATGTTAGCCTTACTCTCAATGGCATTTAATGATGGTAGGGGTGGAGGGGTGAGAGGGGACGACGGATCATGTTAAGGTGTGCATTGAACTTTAAAAATAAATCCCCTAATGCTACTAAGAAGAAATTAATGTTGAGACTACCACTTTCCGGGTACGCCACTGAGAGGAAGCCTTCACATTAGAACTTCGAAGGTGCATCTACTGCTGCGGATACGGGGCTAGCCAGGAAAATTTGGAAAAAAGAAGCCATTGAATGCGGTCCAATAGGTTTTAGGTGCCTTAAAATTAAAACAACGAAGAATACAATCCCTGCATATTCTTCAGCAATAGATGAAAAAGGTTGCCTAGCGCCCTCTGTAGCCATCCCTGGTGTACGCGGGAAGTTACCAGAAAATGTTGGTATTGAGCATTTATGAAAATTTCGTGCCAAGTTCTTATACTCCTTTCGGAGGTATCACCACTTAATGATCCCTGCTGTGGTGCTTGGCTGTGAGGATTCAGGAGAACAGATTTCCCCTCTTGGAAATTTGAAGGCACCGGTATTTAAACTAAACGGACATTATGGTTTGAGAGTGAAGCTGTTTGATTATTCCCTTTTTTTATTGAATACGTGTTGCAAAAGGAAGCGGAAATTGCAATTTTTTAGTTTTCGAACATAAAATCTTACTAAAAGATAATCAATCTAGGAATTGTACTGAAGGGAGAGAGGACTCATGGGCGCAGTAGTCCCATAGCTGTTGAGAATAAATGTTAAAACGATAGCTGTGGATTACATCTCCCAATAAGGCAGTCCTTCATAGTTCAACAAATAAATGCGCCCTAAGCGCGCCTCAAAATTGTATTTTTTTTTCAACATTTTGTGCAATTTTAGTCCCACGTTTGACTCATAACGTCACACTAGGTCACTGTGTCCTTATCCAGTTTGCGTGATCGGTGTGTTTGTGCATATTTTTTTCATACCCAAACTCTCATGGGGGCAAACGGAGAAAGCCAGCGTTTGGGATTCATGTGCCCCCTGTCCCCTGTCGACGCCACTGCAAATCTTATAGATTTTAAATGGTTAAGAAGAATCTTTTTAAGTATTTAGGCAGTAAACTTTAAAAAACTTTGCTCATTACTAGAGTCTGCAGACTCACAGATGCTCTTTTCTGTTGACCTCACCTGAGTTACGTAGTCTACAACGGTATCCACGACCTCGAGTTAACTATAAGTTTGCCATCGTTTTCGGACAGAATTTTTCAATAATATTTTTTCTACCAGTTGTGTCGAGCTACGAACTGTTAAACATGTTCCAGCATATCGTGGCCATCGGGACTTACCAAAAGTTGGCGAGTTGTCCCTACCCCCCTCCCATCAGTGGTGTCACAAGGGTTGTTTGCAGGGGTCAAGTGACTCGACGTGGGGCCCCAGAACCCGGGGCCCGGACTACCTGTCTGCTCGATCATCCCCTGTGGGAAATCAGCAAACTCTTATTTAAGGCCAAGATGGAGGTTTCATTCTTGCAACAAAAAGACATGACCGCGTCATACCGCAAATTCAAGTGCTCTTGCCGTAACGAATTAACAATTCACAATACACAATATTCACAATATTAAAATTGCCGATATAATAGTGAAGAAGATGGAAGTAAGACTACAAACCCCAAGAGGGTTGTCGAGAATTTTACTCCCCATTACTACAAAAACAAAGGTAACTGACCCAGCTGAATCAGAGACACAAAGAAAGCATAAAGAACAAAGAATTAAAGACAATTACCAATTAACTGAAAGAAAAAGTAAAGTACCAATAGTATGTAGGAGATGGGATTGGCGAGTAAAATAGCTGTGGACTAAATAATTTTTGGGAGGTTTTTGTACATGACTAACATGTGCAATAATACATTAGATGAGGATACACAAGAGTTAGGTAAATTGTACGACGAATACCTTTTGGCAAATGGCAATGTCTTAATCTACCAATTCCGATTCCTTTGGCAATTTTTGAAGAAATATGATTGATGTACTCCTGCCAGGTAAGCTTGCAGTCAATAATGACGCCAACAAATTTAACACTTTTGGCAGGTTCAAGCTTTTGCCCATTTATGGAGATATTGAAAACACAATGATGACTTTTATTAAATACGATGAAATTTGTCTTACTGATATTAAAGGATAATTTGTTTGCTATGAACCAATCAGAGAAGAGGCTTAGTTCGTTAACAACGTTGTTCTGAAGTTGATACGGGTCATTCCCAGTGAAGAAAATATTTGTATCATCGGCAAAGAGTACAACTTCTGCTTTCTTAGAAACCAAAGTAATATCATATAAATAATAAAAAGTAAGGGCCCAACAATTGAGCCCTGCGGTACACCACATTTTACAGTTTGTAATTTGACTTTCTATGATGTCAGTTGAAACCTGTCAAAGAGACAGCTTTCCAACCAATTTAGGCAAATACCTCTAATACCAGAGCGATGTAGTTTCTGTAAAAGAATGCCGTGGTCAAGTGTGCCAAATGCCTTTGAAAGATCAAGAAACACCTAAAACATGTGTTATTTTTTGTCAATAGACCTGCGTAATTTTTCAATGGCTTTGATAAGAGCAAGTTCAGTTGAGTGATCTGGAAGAAATCCGTGTTGGCTGATGATGAGAACATTGTGTTTAGGAAGAGAAGTTTGTACTCTGTTGAACATTAGTCTTTCTAAAATTTTTGAGTAGCATGATAAAAGTGAACTGGACGGTAATTGAGGAACGGGGACAACTTAAGTGATTTTTAGTTTGTCTGGAAAGATTCGCACATTTTTAGTTTGTCTTGAAAGATTCCTGTATTGAAAGGTAGGTTAAAATTATAGGTCAATGGTTCGGAAATGTATGGGATAACTTGACGAACTACCTGAGGCCGGAAACCATCATAGCCGGCAGCCTTTTGGGGAGTTAGACACTATAAAGAAACATTGACAAGTTCCTCTTTACTAATGGGTGAAAGAAAGGACGAGCTGGACCTTTAGTCTGGTATTAGTTCCTGCCGGAATTTTGGATGCAAGAGATGGACCCAGGTTTACAAAAAAGGTCATGAAATGCATTAGCAATAGCGTTTGGATCTGAAATCTTGGTGTTCTCATTTATGAACTCGCCAGGGTAGCTACTTTGTGGTTGTCCTTAGTGTAGAGTGTCATTAATATTTTGCCACGTACCTTTCATGTTATGTTTAGATTGCTGCATATATCACAGTATAATACAGCCTCTTTGCTATGCGTACTACTTGATTAAGCTTATTACGAAAATTGTTATAGGTTTTTCGGTTTGTAAGTGTGGGAGTTTTCAGATAACTCTTTGTAGAGCTTATCTTTAGTTTTGATGGAGTTGATAATGCCTCATGTAATCTAGTTCTTTTTTTCCTTCTTGTGTTTGTTTAATACTGTAGCTCACTGTAAAAAATGAGTAACACTTTTTTGTAACAGATAATAAACGCGTTTTGGCGTTTCTGTAACCGAAAAAACAATAAAATATATAAGCAAATTAAACTTCCAAAACGCCAACTTTAACACATTGACGCCACTTTAACGCCATCTCGTAAACACGTTTATGCGTTTATTCCATGATTACTGTAAACATCAAGTTGTTTTTAATAAAGAAAAATTAACATATGTATAAAACATATAACGTGTTTGCGGAGTGCACTTTAATTGACGTCATTATCTTTATCATGTGTTCATATTCGTTCAGTCATTTACTGTGCATATCCATTTTGTTGTTCGTTTTCTAATTCTTAAACCTCATAATGTGTTAAAAAATGAAGACGCCTCTTTTTACAGTGTGTGATTGGGAAAGTTGTATTGTAAATTGGAGAAAAGTTTGAATGAACGTGTTGAAAGCTTGATCTGTGTCTTTAGTTTGGTAAACATCTCGCCAGTCAGTACACTAAATACCAGGCGTGGATCCAGGGGGGCCTGGGGGGCCCGCCCCCCCCCCTTCGCCACGAAAAAAAAAAACGAAAGGAGAGAAAAAAAGAAGAAAAAGAAAAAAGAAAGAAAAGGGGAAAGAAAAATTAAGAGCTAAAAATGAATAAAAGTGTCTATGTTTCTGTAGGGTTGGGTGGAGGTATCGCTGGATTATCTCTTTATATATCTTTCAAAGTGGTTGGCGACGAAAGGAGCGCTACAATGTTCAGGTAAATAGCTGAGAAATGATCCTTGACTTAAGATCTAAATATAAATATAAAATAAACATCGTGACATATGTAGTATGGGCTCCGCTAGCTGCACTGAAATTTAGTAACAATTTTGTGTTAAAGAGTGAAATTTTTTGTAATCTAGAGGGATTGAGAGGCAAAGTTTTCGCCATACAGACCTTGCGGAATGAATACAGAAGACAAGCTGTCAGGTGACGTGCTATTGTGCACAGTGGCACCAGCTGTTGCAGGCAAAGTAGCGGCGTGCATACCCTATTCGATTTCGAAACTGTCTGAAAAGTTTTAAAATGAACTCAAAAGGCTTTTCAGCTACGGACAGTGGCGTCGGCACAGTGGGCAATGGGTGACGTGTGTCCCCCTCCCCCATCGATTCTTGAAAATTTTTAAAATGGTCCCAAAAGTCGTTTAAGCTACAGATTTCTGTGGAGGCTCTATACTGTTCTCTGTCAACCTTGGATATCCTTTTAAAATGTAAAGGAAAAATTTTTATTATAGTCCAAGAATGTTTCTGTGGACTCCACGCAGGTATAATTGCGTGTACAATTTTCCCATGGGCGCGGATCATAGGGGACGGGGGGACGCGTCCCCCTCACTTTTTTGGAAGGGGGACATCGTCAAAAACTCCCCCTCACTTTTTCAAAAATGATGGAACAGACTGCAATTATGCCTAGGAAAACAAAATTTTTAGAAGAAAAGTAACCTAAAAATCGTACACTTTTGTTGCACCAAATCGCATCTGAGGGAATTCAGTTCTAGAAAAATTCCCCTTAGACCCCTCCCCCATGCCGAAGATCACAAAATTTATTGCCTCCCCGTAAAGCAAATTCTGGCTACCACCAACTGCTTCTTCCACGCCACCAGGACGGCGATTCACAGATGTGAAAAAGTCCCCCCCCCCCCACACACACACACTTTTGGAGATGGATCCACGCCCATGATTTTTCCTGGGACTTAAGGAGGTTTGAAGACAATATGTTAACCGTCTCTTACTCCCCTTTTTCACCCGAACAAAAGTTACAATTCACTAGATTGTGGAGTGGACATTTTCTAAACATACAATCACTTTAAAATGACCCAAAGATACCACCATTTTGCATATAGGCCCCTAAAATTAACAAAAATTTCTCAAAGGGGAGGGTAAAACCCTTCCTGGGATTGCACTCTCATGTACTAATAAGAAAAGGCTCTCCCACTCTTGTATATAGCGTATACAAAATCTCACTGCCTAAAAAGGCACTGTATAGCAGTTATCTGCGGTTCCCCCAATCACCAACTCCCGCCGGCACCATCGGTCATAGATATCTGAAGGGTATACCCTTCAGAAGTCCATAAAGAAGGTAATATATCATCTCTCCTCCCATATGGATGTAAGGTTGTGAGAGTCCTGTTGGTCCCCCTTTTCAGTGTACAATTAATGCGGAGCTCCCGGGAGGCTCTATATCGAAAATTTTCGGCGCGCTTCGCGCGCATTTGTTTACGCTCACGGAGAGAGGTACGTTTTATTGAGTGATGGATTTATTTTTATCACTTTTTACCAAAAATCATTTGAAATCTTTCACTATTTTTGCAAAGTCTTCTCAATATTTCTTGATTTTGGCTCGATCTGCGAACTGTTAGCCAAACGTATTCGCATTACTCATCGGTGGGGTTCTACCATAAGCCAATTATTCTTTTGCATAAACGTGATTTCAGAGTCAGCATTGTAAGGATGTAATACACTGGTATTCATTTTTTCACCCTCTTCTTCTTATGAGAACTGAAAACTTTGTATCGAACCCACCATCCAATTGATAGACACACATAAAGGGAATTGACACCGTTAGTCATAGCAATGGTTTTGAATGTAAATTCAAATTTTCGGCGCGCTTCGCGCGCAATTATTTCATCTGAAGTCCTATACCCGAATACCGTATAACGAAAATAAAACACTCATTATGGCAAAAATCATTTCAAGTTACCTACCCGGCTCATAATGTTGGCGTGTAAGTTTTAAGATAACTTAGATTCTCAGTAACTTTGACAGGTACATATAGTAACTTATACTGAGACATACACATCAAATTCCATGCAACATGAAAAGGTATATAATCTCACTGACATAAGAACTGGAGCCGATTTCTGTGCTCTTAAAATGCAATATTGCGAGAGCTTCCAGGGGCTTCGCCCCCTGGACCCTCACAGGGGCTCCGCCCCTGGACCCCGCCAGGGGCCCTAACGCGGACCCCTGGACCCCACGCGTAGGGACTCGCGCTTCGCGCTGGTGGTGCACCTTTGGTGCACATGAGGTTTTCCATCTTGCCCCCCCCCCTCTCAAAATTTCTGGATCCGCGCCTGCTTAAAACGTGACACAAACAGTTGTATGTTGCAATCAGCATGATTGCTGATGTAGGTAAGTTCATTCTTAAGACGTTTCCTTTGAAAAAATGAATTTGTGAAAATCGGAAAATGGTCGCTAACATCAGTGACTAGAATCCCAGATACGTCAATGTGAACCTTGGAAACAATATTGCTAACATTTGTGATTATGTTGTCAATGAGTGAAGCTGAGCTGCTTGCACTAGTACACAAGCTTTCATTTTCCTTTTCCTTCTTTTTCCATTTTTTCTTATTCTTCGTTTTCCTATCTTTTTCTCGATTTTTCTTTTTGGGCCCCCTAGCCCGTGTAGGGAGGGGCGGCTGCCCCCTTTATTGCGCCACTGCCCACCATCTTCGTAGTAGTTTCGCGGAAGAGGATTCGGCATATAACTAGTACCTAGCATTGGGGAGCGTTATTTCGTTTTATAATTCACAATGCCACGAAGTCTGGGAAGCATTTGTGGTATTCGTTACTCTTGGAGTCAAATCCAAACGATAGCTTACCTCTTCTGGATGAGCCTTTGAATTGAGCAGAGGAGAACAAAGGGGCATGAGGATGCATCATTGCAAAGTAGAAGAAAAACGGATTGTCTTTGTTATCCCTCATGAAACCAGTTATATCATTAACGAACGAAACGGTAAGGTTCTCTTGATAGTATGGCTGCTGGACAACGTTATCTCTGTAATACAGGAAACATTTTTCTGGATCGGGTGTGTTATCGTACCTCTGTGGATAGAACAGCCATTAAGAATAGTAAATTTTTCCTTGTTTTGTGAAAGTTTGATTTCTTGCACGTCAGTGGGTGAGAAACTTAACGGTCCTCGATACACATGTAACAGTGTGAGCACTTAGCATTAGTCAGCAGGGCGTAATGTGGATCAGTTGTTATGTACGGAAGTCCGCTTACGTAAAGAATCACTCACTCATGTGAAAATCGATACTTTTGAGTGACCGGCTACTGTACAAATTGATGTTTGGGTTACTCACTCTCTAAATTAATTTCATAACTGAGTCAGGCTCTTCCTAAACAAACCTTGAAGGTATGAAGAATTTACTAAAAAAAGCCAAAGACAAGTAAACTGCAGCGACGAGAGGCTGGTCATTTGAACACATTTTTGTACCAGGAAATCATGATAAATTGATAAGAAAGGTGACATCATAATTGTTTCCATCTTTAGTAATGTTCAGAACCTTAATACTGACAAGGTTAAATGTAGTTTTGATTTACACAAGCGTACGAGACCACTTTCAGTTAAGGGGGAAGGGAGAGGACTGAATATTTCGCCGGAAATATTAAGCACGTTTTCCCAGAAATTAATATACAGGCTTTTGCCCGAAAAAGCATCTTTTCTGCAACCCCCTCCCGCTTCATAGGCCTTCTGGTGTGTGAGTGTATTTCTCAGGCAACTACAACCTTTTTTGGGAAGTAAGTTTAGAGTGCTCGATCTAACCAGGGACGTGTTAGACAACTTCCTGATCTAAGGTTGCTTTCAGACGAATACTGATACTTTTTTCAAAGTCCTATCGACTCTCTGGTGAAGAGACACGTGGCGAAAACAACGTTACTCCCGAAGTTCTGCTCCCCCAAAGGAGCTGCGTCCCCGAGGGGACAACAAACAACAAACTTAAATCAAGACTGGTGATCTGGTCCTCTTGCAGCCGATATTACCTTATCATCTTTTCTCCTCCACTCGTTCCCAATGATTTCTGAGTCATACAACCTTGAAGCACACCTCAGAGGGATATACTCAGTGGCGTCGATTGGATTTCAAATGGGAGTTAAGCAAAAAGTATGGTGGGGAATACCATCTCAAGTTTTCATTACTCCTATAAAGTGTATATTTTGTACAGGAGTGAACGGGGAGACGTGGGGGAGGCATTAGTTGTGGACCCTCTCTACTTTTAGCGAAGCCATTAGTTATAGTCATACTGTCAAAGCTATATAAAGAGTTACCCTTCATATGTGTCACATCCCTATGTAATTATAAGCAAAATGGATGTAGATGAAATAGTCGGTTGTTACTTTATATGTTTGGGATTATTAAGGCCTAAGTCGTTGAAAACTGGTAGAGGATTCCTGAAGAGTACAAGTGGTTGCGTAGCCCTGAATGCGATAATTAAAAATTATGTTCTTTTATGAAGAAATCAAAAAGGCTAATTACCCCGGAAAGGTCGCAAGAATAACTGCCGCCAAAGGGAATGATGTGACCAACGAAATCAAATCCATGATTCGTAGGAAGGTGGTAGCCATCGGATTTGTTATATTTGTTAATTCCTGAAATGAAAAACTGATTTGGTTGAATTTTTCATCTTTCTCCAAATCTTTACTATTTAACTATAACCAGACCCATCACTAAAGTTTGAAATATGTATTTCGGGACCGGGATGGGTAAAGGGCTCTACCAACTTGACCACACTAAGGTAAAAAAGCAGAGTACCCGATGACGAGGGTGGAAATTCAGAACCCTAGGGCTTAAAGTACTCTGGGGGTCCTCGTGAAGTACAAGAATAAATTTAATGACTGAATGCTATGACTTCGATGAATACTATCATTTTATTTTCCTCTAAAGAAATGGTGAAAGGAAGCCTCTCTGAAAGCAGAACTATTTCGGAACAATCAAAGCCCTGGCTTCCGGAACACAAGAGGATAGAGAGGGGACCTGTTGTTGGTGAATTTGGGGAAAAGGACCTTCTTTGAGGTGAAAAAGTAACTTTTTCATTCATTCTACGCCGTATGAACGCCCTAAATTAATTGTTAAACAAGGTCAAATGGTAGCATAATATGAAATAGGAATTAATGCTTTATAGATATTTTGGTACACTGGATAGTAATACCCCTTACAAAAGTATAAAAAATGAACACGTGTCCTTCTGTAAATGAGAGGGCCAACTTGTAATATTTGAGTAAAATTAACCCTTTCCAAAATTACCGGTATACGGTTCCAAACAAATGTTTTTTATTTCAAATTACGGATGGGTCCGGGAATATGAAAATCATGTCAAAAGTGAAAAGCAATTTAAAAATTTGGTCATTGATATTGCTCAAGCAGGGATCAGTTTTTCATATTTCAAGTGAACATCAAACACGCAAAATATTGCAAGAATTGCCAAGAAAAGGGGGTATGCAAATGGCGGCTGGCATGCTAGATGATCTTCTATGAAATGAAATGGCAGTTCCAAGGAGGATAAAAAATTGTTCAGAATAATCTTGAAAATTTTAAGTTAAAGTGTAGTAAAATTACAATTTACTATATGCAATGGGAAACCAAAAATTAACAAGTAGTTTACACGGGGAATGGTGTACTTTGCAAATTTAGATCTATAGATAAAACAGCATTGTTACACTTAGGGGCAAATCTAGACGAAAAAAAAGGTAACGTGGTGCACCCCTCTACCCTAAATAAGACCATGAATCTTACCTAGATGCCATTTTCCAACCATTCCTGTTGTGTAGCCCAGATCTTTAAGGGCTTCTGCAATGGTAAATTCTTCTCGGGGGAGCCCTGTTGTTACCCATGGTAGAAACACCCGATGACCTTCTCCCCACGCTCCAGTCCTCACCGACAGCCTCCCTGAAGAGAAAATATCGACAAAACCATTTTAAAGGCGATAGGTCACAGTAAATATACCTAAAAAGTTAAGAATATCATATGTTCTTCATTTTAGAATGTGAGCGGTATTTTAGCCTCTCTTTTTATAACAATTCGTAATTTGGGCTACCGCCCTCGTAATGATGGGCTGGACAATCACCTTTGTCCGCTTGGGAGGCTAAAGCTCAGCTGATGTTTCCAAGTAAGGCCAAGGTAACTGTGTTATGTATTGTGAAGCTACAGTAATATCCATAGAGTTGTATGGTAGATAACAGAAGCAATACCAATGTAATACGGAGCTGACAAAATAAAGCAGGGAGTTGTTATTTGGAAGGAGATACATCGCTTTGAAGTGAAGTTTACGCCGCCAAGGTCGCACAGTAATCTGTCTCTTGTATCCTTCTTGGCATTTCTATAAGACTTACACTGGATTACGTAATTCAAACAAAGGGGATTTGTCGTCTGCTACATCAACAGTAAAACTGGGGGTTTGTCGCTACTGCCATAGCATTGCCAGTCGCTGGAAAATTAAAAATTATTGCATCTTTGGACGCTCGAGGACGCGGATCAGAGCATACCAGTAAGGGTTTATGTAAAAATCTGAATCTGATTGTATACCCGGTTGTTTCAGGAAGCTTCCGGAAACTTTCCAAATTGTTGCGACAAAATTTAGACTTCTGCCTCTGCAGCTCATTTGCATGACGTTCTTTCTTTAGGAAGGGGGAGACCTCATTGGTTTATTTCAATGAAACAGTCGTTTCGAGTTTTGTAGCACCTGCCCCTAAATTGGTGGCGGCGTAAACCTACTCATCAAAGCATTGTCCAGAGTAAGCCAATTGTGGTGGGATTACTAGACCTGAATGATGTTGCTAATATATCGATATCACATTGAAGCGAACGAATAAAAGGAGGAATTCCCTATCAACGGAATAAGTAGCTTATCATTAATAATCTCCTCGGTATTTAGTGGATCGTAGCGTATTAGCATAAATTAAACTTTCCGTTAAACCTCCTTCCGAATAACAACTCCCTGAATAAAGAAACCGAAGTTGATAATCGCTGAACGAAGCAAAGAGGATGAAACTCTTATGCAAAAGCCACAAAAGTTCAAATTCTCCGTTAATTACATGTTTCATTGAAGCGAATTTTTCTACAAGACGAGCCCAGGACGTAGCCATCGAGGTTGTGCCAACAGTTGGCGTTTTATGTGTGTCGCTATACTATACAGGAATAGAAAACCTATGCAAAGAGTTAAGACACCCTGACTCCTTCCTTTAATTGCATTAGAACTAAGGCACCCCTGCCTACGATGATTCTGCACGGGTTTGGCGGTTCCTCTGGCTACTTTATTGCTTGACCTTACTTGTGTCATAAGCAGTGGTATTAACTCGCTTTGCCCAAGGATGAAAAAGCGGAAAAAATGTTTCCCGGACGACTCCTCCGGACAATTCCCACCTGGAAGCCCTCTCTCCCCGACAATTTCCATCTGGACCCTGGACAGTTTCCACCCAGGACTATTCCCACCAGGAATAATCCCCCTACTTTTTGGTGGCAGTTGTATGAGGGGTTATTGCCATGGATGGAATTGTCCTGGAGAGTAAGCATTGGCTACACAGTTTTTTTTTTATTTTTTTTTATTTATTTATTTTTTTTTTTGTAAATTATCTCATTCATACAAAATATAGGCGGTGTCGGTTGTTGAGGAGCGACGGTATCACTTACAATAATGTTAACTCACCGGTCAAGAGAGCTGCTCTACTCGGTGAGCATACTGAATCACAAGAATAAGCCTGCGTGAATTTAAGTCCATTTTGGGCCATATAGTCTACTGGACCGTATTCCTGTGTCGGATGGCCATAAGATGCTAGATCTCCATAGCCCATATCATCCGCCAGCAATAATATGATGTTAGGTTTTTCGGTTTGACGTCTCTCTCTCGAGATCTTTGATTGGACAAAAGACACCAACTCAACGAGGAGCATGATCTTGACAGCCAAACGCAATAGTTGTGCCATTCTCACTTTGGTATCCTTGGTTTTGTGTTGTAATAACGATCAACTGTTGAAAAAGATTTTTTATAAGAAATTTGAAATAAGAAAGAACTCGGTTTCTTACGCGAGGAGAAATGAAAACATTTAGGCTAAGGTTATCCTTAGTTGTCCTTTCGGGGACGTAACTCCTTGGGGAGCAGAGCTCCTTCGGAATTAACGTTTGGTTTCTCCCCTTGGCTCACAGCCAGAGAGTCGAGGGAACTTTGGAAAAAATAGGTCACGCGTAGTTTAATTTGTTGTCCTTTCGGGGACGTAGCTCCTTTGGGGAGCAGAACCTCGGAGAGTAACGTTTGGTTTCGCCCCTTGGCTCTTCAACAGAGAGTCGAGCGGGTTTTGACAAAAAGTAGCTTTATTATCACGTGAAATTAAATTGCATGTTCGGAGCGTTGCGAACGATTATGTTCAGTCTCTTCTCGACTTTTGGCTAAGATCATGTGTAGTTTCTGTTCTTTTCAACCAGTCTAGACAGGGGCATAGGAGCCTAAGTTATGGGGGGGGGGGGATGTAACGACTTTTCCGAAAAAAATATAACCAAAGATATCTGCGCGCTCCACCCGCAATCAACATGTTAATGTACATATCATATAGGCATGCATCAGTAATCACATCGCATGCCGATTACATACAATCATTTGCCATGTTACTACCCTTCCATATTGATTATAATTTTGGGAGGAATTCGTTACAATAACAATGATAATCAGCGGCGTAGCTAGGATTTCTCTGATTGGGGCGGGGACATGCATTATGTTTTGTGATCGCTGGCCTAGGGGAGGGGTCTAAAGGGGAGGGGAACGTCCTCCTCCCCCCCTTTGAAAAATTTTAAAAAATTAGGTGTCCTTACATGCAATCTGGTGATATATATGCTACCTTTGAAGTAAAATTTGTCTTAAAATTTTCACGTATTTTAGCCTAAAAATGGCAAAACATCGGCATCAATGAGGGGGGCCCCCTTAATACAGATCTGATAATCATAATATAACTCTAACCATTAAAAACACACTGGTGAAATAATACCTAATATATACGTGCTGGTACAATTCAGATCAGAACTTTATTTTAATTACCAAGGATTTTTTTTTTAAATTATTGATTACCTTTAGCTACATCATTGCATTATTATTCTCTAAGTAGGTGCCTGAAAAATTGTCAGCATATTGTCAGAATTTCCACAAAAATATTTTTGGTTGGGGGCTGTGCCCACCCAACCCCCCCCCCCACCGCCTCCTACGCCTGTCACGGTTGAGCCAACTTATTTGGAAGAGCGACACCACTCGGGGAAAGTTCAAGAATGATTGACAAGAGCTTGCACGTGCAGCGGAACTGTACCGGAAGGGTTTCCTGGAAAAGTTTAAAAATAAGTTGCCGACAAAGGGACGAACGGAAACAGTCTTGGAGCATAGCAGATGGACTGGTGAGAAAATAAGGGATTCGAGAGAATCATCCTGACAATCAATGGAAGCAGATCTACTCTGACATAATTGGATATATTAATTAATTAATTAATTAATTAATTAATGAATGAATGAATGAATGAATGAATGAATGAATGAATGAATGAATGAATGAATGAATGAATGAATGAATGAATGAATGAATGAATGAATGAATGAATGAATGAATGAATGAATGAATGAATGAATGAATGAATGAATGAATGAATGAATGAATGAATGAATGAATGAATGAATGAATGAATGAATGAATGAATGAATGAATGAATGAATGAATGAATGAATGAATTAATTAATTAATTAATTGATTTTCGAAAGGAGGAGATGGTGAGGGATTGTATGATAAAGTGAATTGGAAGATCCGTATTTTGGACTGAGATGCGTAGTCACGGGCGCCGAGTTTAATTTTATTAAAGGAGGACCAGTTTGCTTCGTCATCTGGGTGACAAAGGCACGAGTACCATACTCTGCTGGTGGCGGACCGAGCTGCATGGTGACAACGACGGGACTAGCGAAAGCGAACTCCAGGAGTCGGTTATCACTCGTATCAGGAGAAGCCAGAAAAGAACCAGAAGGAAACCGAAAAGGGCCCTCGCGTCGCGTAAGTGATCACAATTAAGATAATTTAGTGGGGTAAATAATTCACCGGTGTACTAGGCCGATAGGATTAAGGTAAATATGTGTTGTAAATTGAAATTCATTGATCATCATTTAATAATTTGAGAAGGAGAGACAAAATAATCATGAATCATTGTTGAAGCCTAGAGAATCTTCTCAATCAAATCTTTCTGATCTTCATTGTGTGTGTGTAAAAGTTTTTTTTCCAAATTTCGCTGGCAGGAAGGAAACAACCTGGGGTCACAACAGAAGGGCGGCATTCAGCTTAGTTGTGACAAATAAATGGGGGCCTATATCCGGAAAGGTCAGAAATTCACATGAGAAGAAGTAAATTCGTTATACGATATTGACTGTGCTACTACATTTTAGTTTAAAGGGTTGAACTGAATTATCAGATTGTGTACATTTGAAAACATCTTTTTGAGCTTGTTAGAGTACGTGAAGGGTTCAACAATGAATGTTAAGGAGTTAAAAGAGTTAAGAGTTGACATGGGTTTAAGTGGCGAAAATTTATTAGAGTCTGTGAAAGTACAACAACAAATTTTGAAAGAAGAAAAGAAAAGCGAGAAAGAATTTCAGCTCGCCAAATCTGCCCAAGAAAAAGAGTTTGAACTTGCTAGACTTGAAAGGGAAAAAGAATTAAAGGAGTCCGAAAAGTCTAGACTTGAAAAAGAGATGGAACTTATTGCATTAAGAAATCAAACGGGAGGTGACGAGGATTTGTTAAACTCCTCTACTGCTTCAAACCGGAGTAACGGCAATCCTAGCAGAATACCTACACCCAAAATGCCACACTTCGATGAGAAGGAGGATTTAGATGCCTACCTTCGAAGATTTGAAAGGTTTGCTTCGGCACAAGATTGGCCTCGAGATCAGTGGGCATTGAACCTGAGTTTATGTTTAAAGGGAGAAAGTCTGCGAGTTTACTCAAGGCTTCCGCCAAATGACTCAAAAGACTATGACAAATTAAAAGAAGCCTTGTTGAAAAGATTTCAGTTTACTGAAGAGGGGTTTCGCCTAAAATTTAGGAAGGAGAAGCCAAAGAAGGGTGAAACAGCAACACAATTTATGGCTAGGTTAGAAAATTATTTTTCAAGATGGTTAGAACTGGGAAAGGTAAAGAACACATTCAAAGATGTAGTCGATCTTATGTTAAGGGAACAATTTTTGAATATTTGCAACAAAGAGTTGTCACTTTTTCTACGTAAACATGATTGCAAGTCGGCCGAGAAATTAACAGAACTATCTGATAAGTTTTTAGAAGCCCATGATCATGGTTCGGAGAATTGGGTTAAGTATCCCCAAGACAAGAGAGGGCCTAATGTCAAAATGGATGACAACTTGAGTCAGAATAATTTTGAGAACAAATTTCGGTCAAATGGTCAGAAGGAAATTGTTTTGTATGTGGTAAGGTAGGCCACAAGGCAAGTGACTGTAGACAAAATTTTCGGCGGGGTTTACGAAAGCCCAATCTGCAGTCACGAGTGAACAGGTACCTGGTGTGAAACCAAGTACCCAAAAAGAGGTGAAACAAAATGATCACCAAACTGGTCAAACTGCCAGTACATGTCTTATGAAACAAATTGAAGAAAGTGCTGGGCATACAATTAATTTGGCATATGGGCACGATATTCCTATTGTTAGTGCAGCATGCAAGGAACCTTGCGAATTAACAGAGAAAATTCTGGAAAATGTTTTAGAACGTATGCCTGTAGTAGAGGGATACCTTGGAGGGAAAAAGGTTTCAGTCTTGAGAGACAGCAGGGTGTTCAGGAGTCATTGTGAAGAGAGCTCTAGTCTCTGATGATCAGTTGATAGGTGTAGATCAACTGTGTGTGCTGATTGATGGCACTGTGAAAAAGACCCCTGAAGCACATATTGATGTAAACACCCCCTTTTTCACAGGGCCCCTTAAGGCACTTTGTATGAGAAATCCAGTGTATGATTTAATCATTGGAAATATTGAAGGGGTTAGAGGTCCCGATGACCCTGATCCTGAGTGGGACAAGAGGTCCCGATGACCCTGATCCTGAGTGGGACAAAAAGACCACTGAGGTGGAAAATCTGGAACAAAAAATAATCCAGAGAAGTAACCAAAATTCTTCAAATGTAATCGAAGAATTAGTTCATGACTCAACAGAGGAGTCAGCACTAACTGTTGCAGTTAACCAAAATTCTAAGGTGACAGACAAATCAAAGGATGAAGTCACTAATATTGTAGGTGCTGTGGAAACTAGAGCACAAAAACAGAGAAAAAGTGAGAAAATTCGGCCACTTCGAACGGCGAGTGTGCCCATTGAAAATGTTACACCTGAGCGGTTAAAACAAGCTCAGAAGGAGGATTCGACTCTGAAAATTTTTTTGAGTCAAATAGGAATTAAAAGACCTCTTAAGGGAAAGCAAGGGACTACAGAATTTCTCTTGAAGAAAGAAATCTTGTACCGTAGAGTATCTGAAAACGAGAAGGTGAAAGATGCCAAATGCATACAGGGAACAAGTTATGAGATTGGGTCATGATTCTATTATGTCAGGTCACTTACGTGCAGGTATTTCTAAGACGTCAGACAAGGTGTTATCTCAGTTTTATTGGCCTGGTGTAACGGCTGATATTTATCGTTATTGTAAACATGCGATGTGTGTCAAAGAACTTTCGACAAGGGAAGGGTAACTAAAGTTCCATTGGGACGTATGCCTTTGATAGACACGCCTTTCAAAAGGGTGGCTGTTGATATCGTGGGACCAATCTCTCCAGTTTCTAGGAACGGGAATAGGTATATATTGACGTTAGTCGATTACGCAACCAGATTTCCCGAAGCTGTCCCCCTACCCAGTATTGAGACAGAAAGGGTTGCTGAAGCCTTGGTAGATATATTTTCGCGAGTTGGGGTTCCGTCTGAAATTTTAACTGACAGAGGTTCACAATTTACCTCAGATTTAATGAGGGAGGTGAGTCGGTTGTTGTCGCTGAGACAGCTCACCACAACGCCATACCACCCAATCTGTAATGGATTAGTCGAGAAATTCAATGGTACATTAAAAAGAATGCTTAAACGTATGTGTGAGGAGAGACCCAACGACTGGGACAGGTATGTAGGGCCTTTACTTTTCGCTTACAGAGAGGATCCGCAGGCTAGTACAGGTTTTGCCCCATTCGAGCTCCTCTATGGAAGGACTGTAAGAGGTCCAATGGCTATTCTTAAGGAAATGTGGACCTCAGACGTAGAGGACCCAGAAATTAGGTCAACTTATCAATATGTTCTAGATTTGAGGGAAAGACTAGAGAGTACCTGCGCTCTGGCTAAAGCAGAATTGCAAAAATCTTCAGAAAGGTACAGGAAATATTACAATAAGAGGTCAAAGAATCGAAAATTAAAACCTGGTGACTCAGTGTTGATTCTGCTCCCTACGGACCAGAACAAATTAATGCACTGGAAAGGGCCGTTAACAGTGTTAGACAATGAAGGAGAAGCGAGTTATGTGGTAGAAGTCAATGGCAAACCAAAGAGTTTCCATGCAAATTTATTGAAGGAGTATATTATAAGAGAAAGTCTCAATGCTGTCGAGGCTTCCGTACTTTCAATTTCGGATGCAGAAGAGCCGGAGAGTTGTTTTGAAATTCCGCAGCTGCACACAAATCAAAGTGAAACCGCGGCAGATAGTGTTATCAATGAAGAGTTGAATGGATGTCAAAGTAATGAGGTCAAATGTTTGTTTACAAATTTTTCTGATGTAATGAGTGACGTGCCTGGTCGAACAAATGTAATTGAATGTGATATCAAGGTTACTACTGAGGAACCTATTAAGACAAAACCATATCCGTTGCCATTTGCAACCAGAGAAACTGTAAAAGTTGAGATTCAGAAAATAGTTCTCCTGTAGTACTGGTACCAAAACCAGATGGGTCAAAGAGATTCTGCGTAGATTATCGAAATATTAATAAGGTTACTGTTTACGAAGCGGAGCCCATGCAATCGCAAGATGACATATTTTCGAAATTAGCTTCCGATAATTATTTTAGTAGAATCGATCATACAAAGGGTTACTGGCAGGTGCCCATGGCACCCTCAGCCAAGGAGAAAACTGCCTTTGCAACACCAGAAGGGTTGTGGCAATTCACAACCATGCCATTTGGACTGGTCCAGGGACCAGCAGTGTTTACAAAGTTAATGCGTATGATTTTTAAAGATGTTCCAAACGTTGATAATTATTTGGATGATATTTTAGTTCATACCAAAACATGGGATGAACATGTGAAGACACTTCAGGTAGTTCTTCAGAAATTGAAAGAGAGTGGACTAACTGCTCGACCGAGCAAGTGTGCAATTGGTTACACCAAATTATAGGAGGCAAGTTGGGTCCCAAGTAGAGTACCCTGGACAAAATTCAGGAGGCACCGAGACCGGAGACTAAAACTCAAGTCAGGTCATTCCTAGGTCTCACAGGTTATTATGGGGACTACATTCCCAATTATTCAGCAGTAGCTGCACCATTATCAGATTTAACTAGGAATGGTAGACCAAACAGAGTAGAGTGGGGTAGTGCACAAGAGAAAGCTTTCAAGGACCTCAAGGGGGCTTTAGTAAGTCCACTTCTCCTCCGACTTCCTGATGTTAACAAGGGGTTTGTGTTGAGAACCGATGCTTCCGATTTAGGAATCGGAGCCGTGTTATTACAAGAACATGAAGGGGAATCATTTCCAGTTTCATTTGCTAGTAGAAAGTTGTTGCCCAGGTAAAGAAATTATTCAGTAATTGAACGAGAATGTCTTGGATTAGTCTGGGCTGTTCAAAAATTTCATGTTTATCTTTATAGGAAGAAATTTGTTTTGCAGACAGACCATGAGCCGCTGGTATACTTGAACAGAGCCAAGTTACTGAATTCAAGGATAATGAGATGGGCGTTAGTTTTACAGGAGTACAGGTTCACTTTACAATCAATTAAGGGAAAACATAATGTTGGTGCAGATTACATGAGCCGTATGTAAATAAATGTATATACTTGTGAAACTCAAGTCTAAGCTGGAAATGAAGTGTAAATAGCCTATTTCGTTATTTTTATTTTGATACTTTGTACATGTATGATTGTAGGGATAGTTGTTGCCGTTATCGTAACGAAATGTTTTTATATCATATGATTGTGTCTTCAAATAAGTAGGTCAGTTGGACAAACATTGAAATATTTATCTTAAAGGGGGAGTAATTGTCACGGTTGAGCCAACTTATTTGGAAGAGTGACACCACTCGGGGAAAGTTCAAGAATGATTGACAAGAGCTTGCACGTGCAGCGGAACTGTACCGGAAGGGTTTCCTGGAAAATTTTAAAAATAAGTTGCCGACAAAGGGACGAACGGAAACAGTCTTGGAGCATAGCAGATGGACTGGTGAGAAAATAAGGGATTCGAGCGAATCATTCTGACAGTCAATGGAAGCAGATCGACTCTGACATAATTGGATATATTAATTAATTGATTAATTGATTTTCGAAAGGAGGAGATGGTGAGGGATTGTATGATAAAGTGAATTGGAAGATCCGTATTTTGGACTGAGATACGTAGTCACGGGCGCCGAATTTAATTTTATTAAAGGAGGACCAGTTTGCTTCGTCATCTGGGTGACAAAGGCACGAGTACCATACTCTGCTGGTGGCGGACCGAGCTGCATGGTGACAACGACGGGACTAGCGAAAGCGAACTCCAGGAGTCGGTTATCACGCGTATCAGGAGAAGCCAGAAAAGAACCAGAAGGAAACCGAAAAGGGCCCTCGCGTCGCGTAAGTGATCACAATTAAGATAATTTAGTGGGGTAAATAATTCACCGGTGTACTAGGCCGATAGGATTAAGGTAAATATGTGTTGTAAATTGAAATTCATTGATCATCATTTAATAATTTGAGGAGAGACAAAATAATCAAGAATCATTGTTGAAATCTAGAGAATCTTCTCAATCAAATCTTTCTGATCTTCATTGTGTGTGTAAAAATTTGTTTGCCAAATTTCGCTGGCAGGGAGGAAACAACCTGGGGTCGCAACAGAAGGGCGGCATTCGGCTTAGTTGTGACAACGCCTATGAGTCTAGAACGGGTCCACGCATGACAGACCTATGATATAGACGTCTGAAGTTCGCGAGGGTGGTCACATAAAGTTTGTTTTTTTCCTTTCGGGGACATAGCTCATTTAGGGGTGTTAAGCATAAGCAATGGAGTAGGGAAAACAAGCCAGTGAACCTGCAACTGGAAAAAAGGCTGTTGCCGGCCGGCCGGCCTTAAACCGATTGGTTAGAAACTGAGCCTGAAAACCTCATCTAACTCTAACTCGGAAGGAACGTTAATTTCGCCCTTCGGCTCTTCGCCAGAGAGTCAAAGAAAATTTGAAGAAAGTAGCATTATTATGTAAAAGTAGGTAATAAATAGGAATAGGAAGTTTGTTAAATATATTTCTAAAATCGAGTTTCTTGCTCTGTTTCTTCCTTGATGCAACACAACCATCAAAAATGTTCGGATCACTGGTCATTACTTTCATGTCTTACTATACTTGATGTCTGACCACACATCTCTTAATTGTCCTTAAATGCGTCGTTTAAATAATATGAGCAGCGATGGAGCACTGCATTAGAGGTGATTTAATCGGGTAAAAGGAGTAATTTTCCGCATTTCCGGATTGCTTGAGAAATGGTTGCACTTTAACTAGTACCCGAATAGGCACGCTGTCATACGGTGTGGAGTCCAATATAAAATGGTCATATAAACCAAGTAAGGGTTCTCGAGTCTGTATAACTGTAAAAGTCCTTTCAAGACACTTTCTGGGGAAGAATTTTCCTTGGGGATCTAATATCCAGCCAAGCAATGGGTAAAATGAAAGTTGAAACAGGCTTAGCGTTCCTTATTGTATAAAAATTGCTTTGGAGCTAGTCATTACCACATTCTAGTGCCCTATGGTGTCAAACCCATAGGCCATCAAATCAAATTAATATGTTCTCGTTATGTCCCGTACTTCTTCAGATATTAAGTGTAAAAGCGAATCTGAATATTTTGACTGCAATAAAACCACCGAAGCTAATAAGATAATACCACTAGAGCTTGTCGCAATTATTTTCTTTACCCCAGCACAGAGGGTTTTATTCTACTGTGCAAATAAAAATGTGCAGTTCAATATCGGTGTTGTGCAGTACTAAAATTTCGAATTTATGAGCATCATATGATAGTGTTATCACGTTGTAGGTCACGATAACCAGGAAATAATACAAAATTTTATGCAATGTTTGCCACATTTGAAGTAGGCTGCATATTACTTGCTAGAACCAGACAGCCAAAAGGCTTAGTGATTCCTTGCCAAATGGGGATGCTTTGTTGCACTGAGGTTTATCCCTCAACTTTATCTTTTTTTACTATATCACTTACGGTGTTTAAACAATTTGACCTCTGCTGACCTCACATGACCTTTGAACCCCACTAAATATAACAAAAAAGAAAAAAAGAAGTGTCTTGAAAGAGATTTGACCTCCAATGGATCTTGCATCTTGAAAATCCTTGGGAAATTTTGCTTTTTAACCTTTAGTGACCCCCAGATGACCTATGACCTTTGACCTTCACCAAAAACAAAACGGTTCTTCCTCGGACCATAAGGCATCCACATACAAAGTATGAAACCTACCCAAGTTTCTTTTCTTGAGAAATCGTGTTAAGATTGTCCTCAGAGTTTGACCCCCGTGACCCCAGATGACCTTTGACCTCAATCAAAGACAATATGGTTCTTCTTTTCACCATAAGGCATGCACATACCAAGTATAAAATCTCCTGCTATATTCTTAAGGGTTCTGGAAAAAAAGTGGGGAGGGGGCAATCCCCTCTACTTTCAAAAGTAGAGGAGACTTAATCCAATGTTCCCCACCTGTTGCAATCCATGTTTAAATAAGTTACACATTAAGTATGATAGGCCTAAACTTCATGTAACGTTTCTAACATTTCCACAATAAAATGATTCACAACAATTGAAAAGCACCATACAATTAATTACAAGAAAGAGAAACATATAACTCTAGACCAGCGCTTCTCAACCTTTTTTAACTCGAGGACCGCTTTTACTCTCAGAATTTTTCTGAGGCCCACCTTTCAAAAAGTTTTTCTTTTTTCTTTATTTTTTATGTTTTATGGCGGATCTTGCGGCCCAACTGGGAGAGCATCACGGCCTACTAGTGGGCCGCGGCCCACCGGTTGAGAAGCGCTGCTCTAGACGGACAAGAGATCCACACTTTCTTCACCTGTAGGCCTAATTCTTCCCTTTGTCTAAGGGGATTCTGTTCCTTTTCTTTTGTGATCCCTTCGGACCGGAGGAACTGTGGAAAGGGCCTCTATAAGCCCCTCCTACACGGGCTAGGGGCGCAAAATGAAGGCAGACAAAAATAGAGAAAAGGGTAGGAAAACAATAAGAAAAAATGGGTTGAGAGGGGGAAGGAAAATGAAGCTTGTGTATTTTTCGCGCCCCTACGCCTCCGGTAATTGTTAATTCGTGACAGCAAGAGCACTTAAATTAAATTGAGTGGTATGAAATGGTCATGTTCGTTTGTTGCAAGGGCTCTGGGGGCGCACGTCGAGTCACTCGACCCCCTGCAAACAACCCTTGTGACGCCACTGACCAGAAGATTTTAGGGATTACATTTGTCCGGTCAGAGTTTTGTGCCTCAATGACTGCCATGCTACCGTCAGAGTATAGAATGACCTATCATCGATTATTATCTGCTTAACGCTACAGTAAGGAAATCAGCTGTAAAAGGGAGTACTTTAGGCCAACTTTTGGCGTATAGACAAATCAACATAGAGGGAAAGAAAAAATGAAGGGCTTATATTTTTCTGTTTACTCAATTTTTACATTTTTTCTTGAATTTTGGAAATCACGCTGACACCATTTGAATATTTTTCTTTCAATTTTCTTCTGCGGTGAACCCCTTCAACTGCCCCAAAAATAATTTCATATGAATGACAACAGGCCTTTTGCTTTCTTTCTAATTAGCTAATTGCCAGGACTCTGTATGGGATGGTGCTTTAACATCAGTACCCGACGGAGCTGTCATATAATCTGTTAAAAATAAAATAATTTATCCTACAACCCCCCAAGAATGCAACTAAAGAGCGATAGCGTATGGAAGCTTAAAGCAGCCCTGACCCCTGTCCAGGGGTGGAATTTGATGTCTCAAAGTGTGGGGCAAAGCTGGATGGACTTTCAAACGGCACCGAGGGAAAAATGGCGTGGTGTCCAGGGGCCAACCTTAGGACCCCTGGCGGGGTCTAGGGGCAGAGCCCTGGTGGGGGTCTAGGAGGCGAAGCCCCCGGAGGCTCTGGGGAATTTACGAAATTGTAGGCATTAAAATGATATATTTTAGCTTCAACTTCAAATGACATTAGTGGGAAATTAACATAGGCTTACCACAAAAATCACAGTTTGATTTTTTTCAATATTATTATTTTTTTACTCCATGGGACCAACAGTCATATGAGATCGACAATAATTTTAAGAATGGGAGACGTAGTATTCAGAATAGGTGCGCGCAAAGCGCGCTGATAAAATCCTATTTTTTATATTTTTTAGTAATATGAGTAATAGAAATGCTAAGAAAGAAGAATATCCTCAAGGGGAGGGCTCTTGCCCCCCCCCCCCGCCTTATAAAGGTACCGAAAATGACACTTTCCGTGTCTTACAGCTTGCATCTAAACAATCTGTAAAGATGGATGGTGACAAAAATTTTGCTTTGAAAATTTCTGGGGGAGGGGAAACTTTCCCTACGCTGCACACGGCCATGGGGGCATTGATGGTTTCAATGATAAGAGAAGAGTTTGTACAAAGCTATGAAAAGCAGGATGTTCTACATTAAGTAACCTCGAAATCCCCAAGTAATATTTATAACGGGTGCTCGCGAATCGCGCGGAAGAAATCAGCGTTGAGACATTTAAATGTAGCCCATTGTTTTTCTTTAGCTGTAAATGAAGTATTTTTGTTTCATCAAAATTTTCTTTCTTTCCCCAGGTGCCTGTTCTATCCATAGAGCAGGATATGGAAACATGGGGTCCTCCCAGAGAAATCTTTCTTAAATTTGACGGCTTTTGCGGCCATTCTGGACCATGTTTTGAGAAAATCCTTCTTCCCCCAGGTGTAATTTGAATGCTAATGAAATAATTTTAATATGATGATCGCAGATTTAAGAAGGGCGAAGTGCGCCGAGAAGAATTTTCCTAGCAATATTATGGTTTTTGATATTAATATTTTTCTTCTTTACACATTGCAAACTTTAATTATAATAGGCTATTGAAAAGTCTCTAATAATTTCTCTGGTCTCGCTTACTTTCGGTCATTTTTTATTATTTGTAGTTTTAAAGCTCTGGAAAAAATGGGGGGAGCAAGTGTCCCGCTTGACCCCCCCCCCCTTAATCCTTCCTATGTCCTTGTCCTGATTTTTGTCTTGCTCATTTGTGCAGTACTAAAACGGCTGAGAATAAATTGTGGAAACGCCCCCCCCCCCCATTTTGAACGAAGGTCTTGTCAGACTGCCGAAACCTACTAGTATGACCTGCTATCTATGTCATCAGTCAAGATGGTAGCTTGGGCGAAATCCTTATGGGGTAGTTCATGATTGCGTCTGGTGGCCAACCTAGGAGTGTTGTTACCCAAACGGATCCTATCTTCGTCACCCACTGCCGCCCTGAGGGAGGGGTCTAAGAGGAGGAGTCAAACGGAGGACGTGACATTTGTGTAAAGTCGCTTAGGTGCAAATTGGTGCTTCCTTTGGCAAAGCTTCGAACTGATCATATTTAGTGTCTTTTTTCAATTTTGGGGAGTGTTTAAAATGCTGGGTGACACATTTACTCTTTGAGAATTTTTTAAGTACATAAGATGGCTAAGGTGCAAAATGGTACTAGCGTCTTTTTTTGGACAGCTCTGAATTATTTACATGCTAAAAATTCACGATTGTTGTACTTTTTCCTATTTTCTTTTTGGCTGGGTGTAAGAGAGATGGTGCTGTATAAGGCCCTTCTCCTTTGAGAAACTTTTGCCTTCGTAAGGTTGTTTGGATACAAAATGATGCTCACATTGAAAAAGCTTTGAATTGATTATATACGTAAGAATTTCTCATTATTGTCTTATCGGCCGTGGTATGGCATGGTACCATGCCTCAGCTAGTGACGACTTTTTCCCTCTGAGTGCGCTACTTGAAGGGCCACCATATACTGGTGCGTTGAGTAGCCCGTCGTTCGTGGGCCCAAAATACTTCCCAGATTGGCGAAACGGCACTTTCTAGACCTCCAGCGTAGCATCACAACATTTTTGAGACTTCATGCTTTAGAAACGAAGACTTCAAGAAGAAAGATAATCTTGAGTAACTTATCCTTCGGTACGATCACTTTGTAGGAGAAAAAAGGGGTACTTTACATTCACATGATTTAAGAAGGTAAGGTTATTATATGTCATTTATAAGCATGCTCACTAGCTGAGGCAACGCGTGAGAAACATTCCTACACATCTTTAACCTGTAGGCTGTAGTTTTGTTGTGTGCATCATGCATGAGGAAGGAGGTCGTTCGTCAGTGCGAATCTCTCGAATAAGAAAGTCCCGTGTGATGCGGGGGTCCGGGGACCTCCCCTGGAAAATTTTGGAAAAATGAACCTTTACATATGCAATTTCTAGGTCCTGGGGCCTTAAAAACATAATCAGTACAATGGAGCTGTAAGCCTTTTCAGTATCTTTTTAGGTAGCCTCCCATTTTTCATTTAGGGTTTGGAAATCTCAGGACGTCCACCCGCCACAGGCTACGGTCCTGTCAGTGGAACATAATGTCGAAGAAAATTTTACCTTAAACCTGCCTCAGTCTCAGATTGCCGAATAGGCTATGTAACGTTCCCGGATCTTGTAAGCGTGCACCGAAATACTTGTTTTTTTTTTTTTTTTTTTTAAATTTGGAATATACTATGTCAAATCCATTTTTCTGTTTGTATATGTAGCCGTTGTCGACCAAAGTAGAGTTAAACATATTACGTCATCCGTAATACCTCGGCAGCTGGAAGAATGACAATAGAAGTCACTGTATAACACATACTCCCAACCACGTCATGTCTTTCATAGACTTGTTGTATTTCCTTTAGTCTTGCATTGACAAACGAGGTAATTGCTTTATCTTTACAATTTAGCAGATAAATAACGTTTAGTGATGAATCGTGCCGACCAGGGCTCAATATAATTTTTCAACAACGAGGGCTCTTTTCAGAACGAAGTCGATTTTTCTCTTATGAGGGCTATTTTAGAGACGACGAGGGCTTTTTTGAGATTTTGAGAGAAAAGGAGTGTCTCTAAATGTAAAACCTAAGTAGTAAGTTGGAAAATTTACAGTTTTCCTCTATCAATATAGTTGCACACCTGTGCCATGTTGTGTGAACTACAGTAACCTGAATCGCGCGGATTGTACGTGCAACACTCTCGCAAACATCAGCTAACAGTTTCAAGCACAGTAACGTCCGTAGGACTATGTACGTCCACAGCCGTAGTGCAGTGGCCTATTTAAAGGTACCACAGCATATTTTAAACTATGACTGATCTGTCAATGCGGCAACACCATGCAGCCTGTGCCCATTGGTGTGGGGGTCTCGTGGTATACGGCTCTGCAGTAACTTTTCGCTAATTTGATACCAATGTATAACTGGTGTGGAACATTATATTATTACTTTCGATAGCGAGAAAAGCTGAAAACAATTGATCAAAATGATTGGGATCCATGGAATTTCAATGAAAATATTTTGCTAAAAGAAACCAACAGATTCTGACAGATGGCAGGGGCAATTTTGGTTATATATATATATATATATATATTATATATATATATATATATATATATATATATATATATATATATATATATATATATATATATATATATATATATATATATATATATATATATATATATATATATATATACCAGAGAAGAAGTCCAGTGCAGTAATGAAACGTTTATTCACAAATTTTCGGACGACAAAGCGTCCTTCTTCAGGTCAAGTACTAGTTTACAATAAAACCAAGACCACTACACAAGCATTTAAAAACGGAGAAAATAAACACAGAGAAGAACGAAATTAATTAATTTTATCTTGATTTTGTTTCATTTTTTTCTTTTTACTTTTTCTTGCTATTTTAATATCTAGTTCCCCCCCTTTTTTTTCTCTTTTTTCTTTTGGCTTCCCTTAGGTTTTCATCTTTTGCTGGGTTCCCAGGCGCCTTCTTAGTTTTTATTCTTGTCTCCTGCGTTTTGGTATTCTAGGCTTTTTTATCCAGGTCTTAAGTGCTTAGGTGTTCTTTTCAGTATTCTTGGTTTGCTTTGTCTGGTATTGTGTCTTTTAGGATTAGCTTTTAACTTCTCGTGTACTTGAGCTTTCGTTCTTCTCTGTGTTTATTTTCTCCGTTTTTAAATGCTTGTGTAGTGGTCTATATATATATATATATATATATATTACCGCCCTCCAGAATTTTTCAAGGAGCAATTTTGAAAGGGGAATCGCCCACCACCCCCGTGTAGTTTGAACGATGGTGCTGACATATGTAAAAAAAAACTTTTGCGTGGGAGTTATCTTTTCAGAGTGCAAACAAGAAGGTGTTAACAAGAAATGCAGGTCTACTGTTATATAAATATGATAGTTTGTACTGTTTAAATAGAATCAAACTCAACACATGATTCTTTAGCAGGTAGAAAAGAGGTACGAAAACGTAGAAGGCACAATCCTACACCTTATCAGCAACGATACTTTAGTACATCAAGAATGTTGACATTTTACATGCTTAAGTCGCTCCCAAACAAAGTTTCTTTTGTTGAAGTATAGGCTGTGGGGAGGTTCAGTTTATGACCCTTCTAGACTCGTAAAATTTATAGGTTGTTAATATTTGTTAGCATGGTTCTGTAAACAGAACTTTTGTTGTATTTTGAAGTGCACTGCTTTCTACGTGCTTAGAAATTCACACGAGCGGAACACAAAGTACAAAAACGAAACCGAGACCAGACAATAACACAAGTGGCAAACTTGTCTACATTAAACAAGAAAAGGAGTGTTTCATGTAGTAACTATGTGCACTACTATGAAGTTGACCTTTCAAACCACCCCAAACTAGAGCAATATACAGTAAACTAAGAAAAGGTAAAGCATTTACAATATTTACAAGTGAACTCTCAGCCGGCCTGTCTGCACCGTGACAAGTGGAGCCCCACCACCTGCCGAACGCCGCCCTTGGCAAACGTGCGAAGTCTCCCTCAACCCTCAGCCTAACCTCCTTCTTCACCGACGCCAGGACGACGTCCGCAGTCCTTCCCACAACCCTAAAAACAATATTACACCGATCTCTCCATAAGGTCAGCTTTATGGAGGCCGAAACAAAGGTAAATATACTGCAAACATTTGTGGTGCAGGAGGGGGGCGTATAAGACCATACAAATCGTAGTCCTGGCTGACAGCCCACGTGTTACCAGACGTAAGATGGTCAGCCAGGGGGTGAAACCACTCCCATAGGAGTATTTGGACGTTGCTTGGTGGTGTTAGAAATGGAACCGTGTCAATTCTGACAAGACCGTCATGATATATTTTAGTGCCTCATACTTCACGGTAAAGTAGGGTGCTCACTTATGATGTTTGTAGATGGCCCAACGGTGGAAGAGAGGGGCACATCCTCGCCAATGTTTTCAGTGTTATGACTTCGATGTAATATAGACTTCTTGAGATATTTAGAATTGAAAGGGTACACTAACGTACACTCTTTATCACACCGCAAGAGTTTTTTGAAGTCATATTGAACATGCTACACTCGTAATTCCTTGTAACATAGTCTACGGCAGCGCTTCTCAACCTTTTTTTAACTCGAGGACCACTTTGACTCTCAGAATTTTTTTGAGGCCCACCTTACAAAAAGTTTATTGTTTTTTATTTTTTATCTTTTATGGCGGATCTCGAGGCCCACCTGGGAGAGCTTCGCGGCTCACCAGTGGGCCGGGGCCCACCGGTTGAGAAGCGCTGGTCTATGGTGTCGTTCATTTTATACGCGAATGATATTGGAATAGTACGGACATTACATTGACAGTCAGGTCAGTAGCCAGTCAAGGTACTGCAAGGTGTGAAGAAGCTTCCAGGGGGCAAAATATTTTTTCAGGGGTCGAAACATAGTAAATGCATTAAGACAATCGAATTTTGACTTTTCTAGGGGACGAAATATTATCTACTAAGCGCCTCCCCCTGCCCTAATCCCCACCCTTTTGCTACGGAATTGCCCATTTGCAATACTGAAATGTCAAAATGTCCAGGAAAACCCAGATTAATACGCTTCACACTTTCGGTGTTCTCGCGGCTGGCAAATTCAGCACTTACGTCACCTGTAGCCAGGGGCGTAGCCTGTATACATGAATTCGCAGGGGATGTGAACTATTTTAGGACCAACTACATTTCTTGGAGACCGACTCTCATTGACATAGTTGTACGATCCGAATTTCCTAGATAATTACAATTTACAGGACGGTGGTAATAATAACTATAGGTACATGCATTCGAATATAACGATGATTGTCATAGGTTTAACTAATTGGATTTGAGACCGACTTTTTGGCGCTCAGAGACCGACTTTTGATTTTCACGGGGGTGTCACCCCCACACACCCCGTATTTACGCCCCTGCCTGTAGCCAACACTTTTAATGAGAAATCTGCAACCATGATGAAATTAACATCAACAACTTGAGCAATTTATTGCATATTATATAACACCTTATTAATTTCTCTACATTTGATTGGAGGATTGGTGGTCACATGCCATGGGTGATTCGGCACTATCATCACGGTCGTGTGTTATCCATCGTGCAATAGTCTAGTATAACACACGGCTGTGACGTCACAATCACTGCGCGTACGTACAAACTATCCTTTTAATTTCCAAAGTTTTAGGACATTTTTTTCAAACTTAACTCAGATTTATCAAGGAAAAAGCGCCGTAGGATTTAGTCGAAGCAACTTCATACAGTTTGTACACACACGCTCTCAAACAGCACCGCTTCTTGCCTCCACCTATAATGGCGGACGGGTCCCCATGCAATCACAGCAGATTTACGTACGCGGTATTAGGAGTGAGTACTCTAGTTCCTATATTCTACTCTATGGTTGAGTCCTAATTAAAGTAGAAGGAAGAGATGAAAGTATATGATTGAAAAAAGTGGATGAAAACAGTCTTCATCTCACAAGATCAATACCTGGCATATCTGACCTGATAATGCTTTGAATGCTAGACCCAGACTATCTGTATTCGAAAAGTATGGTCCGGCTCCTAAACCAGTATCATATTCATGTTGATGATATTTTATGTTGTGATAAACAATTTGCTATATGTTTTGGAATAAGTTTTAAGTACAAAAATGTTGTACAATTCCCAATAAACTTGATCATTTTAAGTAGTTTGGTTTCGATGAGGATGCAGAGGCTTTTCAACCTACGTAAGTATAGGTTATACCTTTATCAGATCTCCCTGTAATATTTTCCAAGCACTTGTGTGGTTTCAGCGATAACCTGTACTACATCGGAGAGGCATGTTCAGTTGGTATTGGGAATAATCAAGGGCAAAGTTTCAATGAGAAAGCGAAGCATTCATGCGGATTACAGCCTTCACCAACACTTATACCTCCATAAGCGTTAGAGGCGTATAGGAAGGGGGTGGGATTTGCTATTTCTAGACAAAAATCTATTACTTATGGGACAAACGTGTTACGCTTTGAGTTTTCGGCAAAAGTGCTTAGCCCCCCATCCGCCCCGCCCTCTCTCCCCAAAGGAGTCCTGGACGTTTATAACGACGTTGTAGGCCTATTCATATAAAACGAAAGCAAGGTACTGGATTAGTTGAAACTTTTTATATTGTACTTTGAAGTAGCTAATGTTTCGATGGAATAAAATGCGGCAAAGTATATATACTGAGTCATTGAAAAAGGCTACTAGTACTGTTAAAATAAGTCGAAATTTAATCCGGGAAAATAACAAAACATATTTCTCTCTTTGAGTTAACCCCATGCAGTATACCGTTGGGATCCGACCAGAATGCTGAGTAAGTAGAGAAGTAAGGCCTATATTACGTTATACTTGGGGGTTGTAACATAAAATTTAGAAGTACAAGAACCATATCAAACGAAGCCGTGCGAGAACCAGCGTACTTAGTACATGAATTTTATGGTATATGTTGTGTTATAACACAATACAAAATAGTAGTATGTCATGAAATCTTAAAGTGTGACTTATAACGTCTAGTTTCTCAAATCAGACCGACTAATCAAATGACCTGTTAGTGATATTCATGAATACTACCATGTAGTAAGATTAATGATAGCTTTATGGTATGAAAGACTATAAGCTGTAGGCTACTTACGTGAAATCGTAGTGCCAGCAATCGCAGTCGCAAAATGATCTGATGTAAGACTCGACATACACTTAAGTGCAGACTTTATCCATGTACGGTTAAAAACTGGTTCAAATATCGTTAAGTTATGCTCAATGCGAAATTTGCACCCACTTCGTCAATAACCTTGGTTATATGGTGAAGTGTCATTGGTTTATACATTTTATAGCTTCAATGTAAGGCCATAAGGTCAACGTTGAAGAGGTGTTTACACTTCTTCACTTCGTGGAAATGGGTGGCTGTTGTTTATCGTAAAGTCTGCTGAAGAGACCCATTTAAACTTGTGTCGTTTTTGCAAAGTAAAATGCCATTGATAAAAACGATGTATACCAAAAGTGTGTCCCATTAACCTTTGCAGGCCTACTTGCTATTTGGAAAGAGGACATGGACGGTCCTTAGTTCGAGTTTGACACTTATCCACCCCACCCCCGCCGACGTCAGAGGGCATGTTGGTTAGAGATTGATTATAATGGTGGAGGCAAGATGTAGTTAATCATAACATTATCAAATGAAGTCAGTCTTGGTGAAGAAATTTGACAATTCGAAACTCCAACAATATAGCCGTGGTGCATCATTTAATGTTCTTCGATCCTGGCACGGATTGTGTTATAGTCAAGGGTTAGATGGGTTTGCTGTCTCAAAGGGCTTAGATGCAAAATGGTGCTTTATTTTGCTTCTTTTTATACTAGATACCAGTGTTTCCCACAGGGGGTTTTAGAGGGGCGAACCCCCCTCCCAGTAAAAATGGCAGCCAATTAAATATAGGTGCCGCCCTCAAAAAAAAGCTTCCATTTTCAAGTCATTTGCTTCATAACACACATACAAGTCATATAGTATGAAGGAAAACTTTCCCGTCCCCCAGGGTGGCACCAGGATTTGCCCGACAGGGGGCAACGACAAGAAGTCGCGACAGCCAGGATGTCGCCGACGGGTTGGTGAGGGGATTTGAAGAAAATCTGTGTACTATACCATGCAATTGCGGGGCATATATTGAATAAAATTTGCATATGGTAGAGGAAAATAGCTCCGCGCTGATTTAATGTTTCTCCGGGAATCAAAACTTTGAAAAAGCGCGCGAAGCACACGAAATTTTTTGGCTTAGCCTACACTAAAAAGAATCTGTACTTATTTAAAGCTGATAAAGGTCAATTGTTCGGGCATTGTCCGGGCATTGTCCGGGCAGTTGTTCCCTATTGGGCAAAACTTACATTGTACTTCCCTCCTCGAGTCACTAGCCGTACCGCACGGCAGACACAAGAGAACCTTAACCAAGATTAGCGAAAGGAGATGAAATTCCTGACATTTACATATACCTATGCAATAAACTTTTAGTTACTTAAAAAGAAGGTAAGGGTTTGCTATAATTTACGGAACTGAGGAAAAGTCCCCAAAGCGTACCGAGAATTTGGGGTTTTATCGCAGAAATGACCCTTTTGAAAGCCAAAGTAAGTAAACCGACCATGGGGGGGGGGGCGACAGAATTTTCCCGACAGGGGGCCGGGTCATGCCAGAGACCCCAAGTTTTGACAGCCCCTATGTCGAGGGGTCGTGAGAAAGGGATATGAAGGAGCGTAAATATTCCATGCCATATTTTTCACAATTTCACTTAATGCTTCGAAAGCCGAGTTGCGCACGGATAGTGTTCTTTCGAGTCTGAATTCTGAAATTGCAAAGCGCGCGAAATGTTTGGTAGGCTTACACAAAAAACATGTAACCATTAAAAACTACGATGTAGTAAGATTAATGATAGCTTAATGGTATGAAAGACTGTTAGCGCCATGCCTGTAAATATGGAAATTTGAAACTGCATTACTTTGGAGTGAAGTGAGACTATTTGGTTTTTGTTTTGTTTTTTAGTTTTTTTGTGTTTCGTTTTTTCGTTTTTCGTCAACGGTAAGCGGAGGGACATTGGCATTTAATACCACCGGTCGTTTTGCCGATGTATCTGATTTCTTCCGATCCCCATGTCGTATACATTATCAACGATTGGTTGAGTCGTAATTAACGTAGAAGGAAGAGATGGAAATATATGATTGAAAAAAGTGGATGAAAACAGTCTTCATCTCACAAGATCGATACCTGGCATCTGACCTGTCTAATGCTTTGAATGCTAGACCCGGACTAACTGTATTCGAGAAGTATGGTCCAGCGCCTAAACCAGTATCATATTCATGTTGATGATATTTTATGTTGTGATAAACAATTTGCTATATGTTTTGGAATAAGTTTTAAGTACAAAAATGTTGTACAATTCCCAATAAACTTGATTATTTTAGGTAGTTTGGTTTCGATGAGGATGCAGAGGCTTTTCAACCTACGTAAGTATAGGTTATACCTTTATCAGATCTCCCTGTAATATTTTCCAAACGCTTATGTGGTATCAGCGATAACCACTACTACATCGACGAGGCATGTTCAGTTGGTATTGGGAATAATCACGGACAAAGTCTCAATGAGAAAGCGAAGCATTCATGCGGATTATAACCTTCACCAACACTTATACCTCCATAAGCGTAACAGGCGTATAGGAATAGGGTGGGATTTGCTTTTCCTAGACAAAAATGTATTACTTTTGGGACAAACGTGTTACGCTTTGAGTTTTCGGGCAAAAGTGCTTAGCCCCCCGTCCGCCCCGCCCCCTCTCCCCAAAGGAGTCCTGGACGTTTATAACGACGTTGTATGCCTATTCATATAAAACGAAGCAAGGTACTGCAATTAGTTGAAACCTTTTTATAATGTACTTTGAAGCAGGTAATGTATCGATGGAATAAAATTCGGCAAAGTATATATACTGAGTCATTGAAAAAGGCTACTAGTACTGTTAAAATAAGTCGAAATTTTATCCGGAAAAATAACAAAACATATTTCTCTCTTTGAGTTAACCCCATGCAGTATACCGTTGGGATCCGACCAGAATGCTGAGTAAGTAGAGAAGTAAGGCCTATATTACGTTATACTTGGGGGTTGTAACATAAAATTTAGAAGTACAAGAACCATATCAAACGAAGCCGTGCGAGAACCAGAGTACTTAGTACATGAATTTTATGGTATGGTTGTGTTATAACACAATACAAAGTAGTAGTATGTCATGAAATCTTAAAGTGTAACTTGTAACGTCTAGTTTCTCAGATCAGACCGACTAATCAAATGACCTGTTAGTGATATTCATGAATACTACCATGTAGTAAGATTAATGATAGCTTTATGGTATGACAGACTGTATAAGCTGTAGGCTACTTACGTGAAATTGTAGTGCCAGCAATCGCAGTCGCAAAATGATCTGATGTAAGACTCGACAAACACTTAAGTGCAGACTTTATCCATGTACGGTAATAAACTGGTTCAAATATCGTGAAGTTATGCTCAATGTGAAATTTGCTCCCACTTTGGTCATATGGTGAATTGTCATTGGTTTATTCATTCCATAGCTTCAATGTAAGGCCATAAAGTCAACGTTGAAGATGAAAGCAGATATTTACACTTCTTCACTTCGTGGAAATGGGTGACTATTGTTTACTGTAAAGTCTGCTGTATAGACCCTTTGAAAATTGCGTCGTTTCTCAGAGTAAAATGCTATTCATAAAAACGATGTGTACCAAAACTGTGTCCCATAAGCCTTCGTAATGGCTATTTGGAAAGGGGATATGGGCGGTGCTTAGTTCGGGCTTGACACTTATCCACCACCCACCCCCGACGTCAGAGGGCATGTTGGTTAGAGATTGACTATAATGACGGAGATAAGATATAGTTAATATGTAACATTATCAGTTGAAATCAGTCTTGGTGAAGAAATTTGACAATTTGAAACTCTAACAATATAGCCGTAGTGCATCATTTAAGGTTCCTCGAGCCTGGCACGGATGTGTTATAGTCAAGGGTTAGAGTTAGATGAGGTTTTACGGCTCTGTTTCTAACCATTCAGTTTAAGTCGGGAAGGCCACGGCCTTTTTTCCAGTCGTGGCTCACTGGCTCGTTTTCCCTACTCCGTTGCTTATTCTGAGCACAAAGCACAATGGCAATAGTTTCCCTTTTTAAAGTCCTTGGTATGACCCGGCCAGGAGTCGAACCCCAGACCTTTCGGCTGCAAGTCGGATGCTCTAACCACTTGACCATGCAGTCTGAAATTTGCACTGTATGTGTCCCGTCGATGTGTGTCGTACTCTTTTAAAATGACATAGGAACTCGAGACTTGAAAAAGGTTTAGATGACATTTTTTTTTCAAAGTTGTACCTACGTTTAGAGTGAACCCAAATCCTTACATGTATATGATGCCTGTTATCATGTCCCCAGATTAGGTTAGGGTTAGAGACATGAGGATAGGTTAGGATTACAAGTCTCTAGACTTATTATCATTCATGCTATCATGTTACGGGTTGGGTGAGTATGATCATAGACTTATGAATAATCATAGTAATTGAATGGTCGGGTTGCTGATTGGTGTATGCAACGTATTTGCTTGAGTTAACACTTAATTAAGTGCAGTCTGTTGCCTGACATCGAGTGGTAAGGTGAAGAGTACAAATGAAGCGTGTTTCGCCACCTCAGACTCACTCTGATGAGATCTTTGGTATTCAATGTAATCCTGCCGTGCGAGGCTTACTTCATTTGGGGTCTGACACTTGTCGCGGGTAAGTCATCTGCTCAAATGAAGAATAAAAAATCATCCCGACTACCTTTGACGGCCACGTCCCTGGTAAACAGGAATTCCATTAATTGGGGAAACTTTTGTGACGAGAGATATTTGAAGATGCAAGAAGGTGCATGGTCACGTAGTCTTGGTAACGCTTGGTTTAAAGTGCACCCGAAGTCGAAAATTTCAAACATAATGATATTTCAGAGGTTGAAAATATAAAAACCACAGGTCCAAATATCATCTTCACATGACATTTCTAGGCTAAGATATAAGATATTGACATTTATTCACCTCCATTGAAATTAGAAATTTGAGCAATAATTTGTGACGTCACTCTTGTACTTCTCATATTACCATCTTTGTTTTTCTTTTTTCCTAAAGCCACTGCACCATTTTCCAAAATGTAACCACTGTCTTATTGTTATAGGGTGACGCTCCTCCAAACAGCCCATGCAAGAAAAAGATTTTTTTAATTTTTATTTCAAAGGAATCAACTGCAAGTAATCTCCATACCAGTTAATAGTGTGTTAATAGTGTGTTAATAGTGTGTGGTGGTGAGAGATTAGTTCAGTGGGGGGGGGGGGGGTGGTGGTGGTAAGTTTAAAAACCAAAAAACATTACACGACCTGACGTCAAGAATACTCTGGCTAAAACTCTTTTAACCTCGATGTTATCCATTGAGACAGTTCCTGTTGCACTCTTACAGAGTTACGTGGGGATTCTCGTTAAGACCCGTGTCCCTTCGGGGTCGTAAACTTTAGTTGTGAGTAGTTTCAGTGGAAAATAACCCGCAGAATTCTTAAAACGTAATTCTTCCGTTTTTGCACACCTGATGTACAGGTCATACAACTGTACAAAACTGAAGTCATTTCCGAATATAAATTGTCCATTATAGAAAAACATGGTATGTTTCTATGTAAAATAAGATACACAGCTGACCACAGTTTTGATAAAGAAGACAACTTACTTCATCCGATATTAATTTCTGTTCACCTTCAAACACAAGTCTTGGTGACAGGAGGGCAAAGATGCAAACGAAGTTTCCACTTCCCTCCCAGGAGAAAATTCCCATAAATCCCACAGGAAGAATTAATGGGATCCCATAAAAACTTAATGGGATCCCATAAAAAAATTAATGGGATCCCATTAAAATTCAAAACTAAGGTCTGGAATTTGGACACTTTGTATGGGATCCAATAGAATTTAATGGGATCCCATAAAATGAATGGGAAGTCAAAAAATCAAGGGGACCTAAAAGCGGATCTCATAGAAATCCAAAGCTAAGGTATGGAAATTGGAACATTTGTATGGGATCCCATTCCTTCTATGGGATCCCATTAAATTCTGTTGGTGTTTTTATGGGATCCCATTAATTTTTTATGGGATTTTATGGGAATTTTCTTCTGGGCGCTCTCACCCATATAAATTGTTGTCATTTTTGAGCAAACCGTACTCTAACCCCCCCCCCATTTCTTGTCAAAAGATACGTTTCAGATAGCAACATATTTTCCATTCACTCTCTGATATAGGGAAAATAAAAACGACGGAATTTCTTGCCAAAACTTTGCCAAAACGATTGTTGGACGGTGACTGTAGGTGTCGACAGAGACTGGCAGGACACTCTACCAGGTCATAGTTATCGTAAAGTATACAAGCCTGTAGCCAAGGGGGGGGGCAGGAGCACAGCCTCCTGAAATTTTTTCGCCCCTTCCTAGAATATAAAAAATACCATTGCCTTTATGCAGTTTAGTTTGCCTCGCGCCTCCTTGAAAAATATCCCCCTGGAAGTTTTTTGCGCCCTTCAGTGCCTTGTCTGGCTACGGGTCTGACAGTATAACCTGGAATCGATGACACTGCACCTTGCAGAAGGAGACCATCTACATTTTCTTGGTGTTTCAGTCTCATGGTGTTTGTTACGTTTCAGAAATCCCACATCATACGCAATAGGTACATAGGTACATATTACTCTTAAAGAATGACTGCCGTGGCCAAGTGGTTAGAGCATCCGACTTGCATCCGGAAAGTCTAGGGTTCAAATCCTGGCCGGATCATGCCAAAGACTTTAAAAATGGAACCTACTGCCTTTGTGCTTCGTGCTCAGCATAAACAATGGAGTAGAGAAAACAGGCCAGTCAGCCACAACTGGAAAAAAGGCCATGGTCGTCTCGACTTGAACCAATTGGTTGGAAACTTGGACGTTAAACCTCATCTAACTAACTTAAAGAATGACAATTGTCTTGATAACACATTGAAGCACAACGCTTCTATTAGGATGAAGGTCTCGTTAAGTTTTACAGATAACCCTGTTTACGATTGGGAATTTTTTTCACCCGGCATTAGTTACATCAAAACAGCATACTGCTTTGTTTTTCTCTCAACATCAGGTGTGTCAGCTGGCACTTTAACTAGTAAAAACCCTATTTGGCATTGAAAATTTTTTCATTTGACAATAAATACAGCATTCAAAAGTAGATGCATACAACGAATTTTAAAATATAACTGGCATTGTTACAGGGGGATTTGGCATTTTTGTAAGAACTTGGCATTAAAGTTCTTGTCTGTATTTGTAATTCTCCTCCCACGGAATAGATCTAATGCACTGAAGTCACGCGACGGCAGGGGCGTAGATTTCTTTTCAACTTTGGGGGGATGGGGTGGACTATCTCAAATGTGGAAGCGTGCACGGCGAGCGCGAAGCGCGAGCCCATGACGGGTGGGGTCCAGGGGCCTGCCTTAGGGCCCCTGGTGGGGTCCAGGGGGAGAAGCTTCCGGAAGCTCCTGGGCTTAAATGCCTGAAGACTGTTTTAATGGGTTAATGTTCAGTGGTAATGTTCTTTGGTAGGCTATTGGTATATTCATACTTTTAGGAAATGCTATTTTGAGCACAAAACGGGTTGATAAGCTGCACTGGATTGAAATTGTACAGGAGCAACAATGTCCTGTTAAGCTTAAAAAGGCAGGGATCAACAAATAGGGTCATCTCAGACAACTGGAGTTTGAATTCTGAGATCATTACAAGACCTGCAAGTTGGCTTGATCAGTGGCGTCACCAGGTTTTTTGTGATTGGGGGCACCATAGATAATGTCGTAATAATACCTCAGTTCCCCTCAATTCATGCGTTCCTGCATTTTCATGCAGCAGTTTTGATCTTTCGTTTGTCACTGCATAAAGGTGTCGTCCTGGGGAAGGGGTTCCCCTCCCCTTAAAGAGTTTTTGTTTATTAATGAAAGGTCTTTTAGATGCAAGATGGTGCTATCTTTGGGATGTTTTTGGAACTGATCATATATGGCCGGAAAATGTCCATAATTTAGTGAATGCTAATTTTTGGTAAGGTAAAGTGGAGAATATGTTGTCTATTAAGAGACAGATACGTTGTCAAAAAATCTCCTTAAGCCCACTCCCTTCTGTCTATTTTGCTGCCTTCTATTTCGGGAAAGTTTTTACACAAAAATATATGCGTGGAGTCCACAGAAACATTCTTGAGTTATTACGAAATATGTCCTTTCCTTCATTGTGCATTATGAAAGGGTATCTAAGGCTAGCAGATACCTGAATAGGACCTCCTGGAAGCTCTGCATTAATCATATTTATTGGGGCGCGGGAGCAATGACATAAAATGCGTATAGTACTGACATCCGAATGATAAAATGGAGTAAGACGCCGAACACTTTACAACTATCGTATTTTTACTACTTTTGATTTAAAATCCGGACGAGCAGCTGCCAGCAATGGACAATTAGAGTATAGGTGCATGGAGGTGATATTAGACCTCCCTGATAGGTGAAGCAAAAGGTGAAGGACTAATAAGAGCGTTACAGAGTGCTGTTTTCGTCATGAGTGTATTAACAATCACCATCTATACCGATAATGGCTCAGCGCGAACTGGCGAAGCTCTTGTAAAAATGTTTGAAAAATGTATAACGGCAGATACGTACTTTCAACCTTCTACATCATGCTACATATTAGATTGAAAGATCCCATATTGATGCGAGGTCCCCACAAGTGTTTGGAGATGTATCTCTGTTCTTTGGAAAGTGCCGTGATCAGAACAGTTTCGTGTATTATTAGTCTAGTGTTGTAGTGTGAGTACAGGACCATGAGTACGGGTACGGGTACGGGTACCAGGTCATGAGTACGGGTACGGGTACCAGGTCATGAGTACGGGTATGGGTACGGGTACCAAGTCATGAGTACGGGTACGGGTCCTGGTCCGAGGAAAAAGTAATCATGAGTACGGGTACGGGTACGGGTACGGGTACGGGTACGGGTACGGGTACGGGTACGGGTACGGGTACGGGTACGGGTACAGTGTCATGAGTACGGGTACGGCTACCAAGTCATGAGTGCAGTTTTGAGTATGGGTAGCAAGCCTTTACTGCATTACTATAATTATTGGATATTTGGACAGACTCAAACCCCCATAATTCTCTCCTTCCCAGAAAATTCCAACCTTGAAAAGTTTCGCATCAAGCCAATACCCCGTGAACGAACCTGGCCGCCACCTAGTGTATGTAACCAGAGCAGCTTCCTCCACAGACAATCCAAAATTGACACACAAAATGACCTATAAAGCTTATTTAACAGTCGATTTTAATGGGGGGGGGGGGGGCAAATCTAGATGATATAACGATTCATGGTAGGATTCAATTTTCAGTCGAAATGTTTGTCAGGTTTGGTATTAAGTTGGCTGGATGGAAATTGTGTGGTGGGGATCGAGTGGCCCATGCTAAAATCGTGTATCCGGGGGAACTGTCTAGTTACTGTTAGAAACTGCTGCACTATGCTAAAACACCAGTCAGCTAACGCACGACTCAGATTTTCCTGCAGAGTGGACTTTGTTCGCTCAATCTCTCTTTTAGGGTTTCGCACACCAGGGATAGCCTATGACTGCCAGGGAATATGCCGCTCAGCCTGCTACGTAGGCAATACATTTAAGCCTACTGTAGTAGCTTGAGAATTGAAGTTGCACTACAAATATGCACATGTAAACAAACAAATGACGTCACTTAATTACGACTGCTGCATGTGGTTGGCAAGACCACGGTCGTCTGCACACAAATACTCAGCGCGCTACACCCTGCACTGTAAGTGTATGTACCACACAGCTGAGTGACTATGCGGTATAATGCTGTGGGTCGTACAGCTAACTTTTTCAGCTGACATGCGATCGGCTTGGTTTGTTGTAAGCTGTTTTTATTATTCAAGAACCATCTTTATGAATGGACCATTATTTCTTGAAATGAAAGAAACTGTGCTAGCTTATTCAGAGCGTCAATTAATTTGTCAACAAACTAGGTGCACAAAGTAGCCATAGGAGTACATGGACGATTCATTTTGGTAAACATTTAGGCTAGCTAAACAGTATAGTCAGTGTAATTTTGTAAACAGTAGTTCCGCGAAGGGGACTGGAATTATCTAGCCTATGGTTTTGGTGGAATGAACTGCAGTCTTATATTTTAGTCTGCATGTTATGCAGTATAGTATAGTATACTGTACAGTGTAGTATTATCTAGTCAGTATAGTATTATCTAGTCCTCAATCAGTCCCTACACACTATGCTCCATTAGCACTTTGTGCCGTATAGTAGTCTAATGGAGTGTAGTACTATATTGGGCACTGATCGAGGGCTATGTTATACCAACTGTCGGGACCAGCTAGTTCTAGAGTGAAATGCTTAAACAAACAGCTATTTCTTTTGGATTTTGGGGGATTCTATGACCAAGAAACGTTCTTTTCCACGGAAATATTTACTGCAGTATACTAGGAAGTGAGATTTTTACACTTTTTGTCACCCCCTGTGTAAAAGTACACCTTTTTCGTGTACTTTTACAACATTTTTACACTTTTGCAATATGCAAGCCCCGCCTTGGAATCTAGAATTCTTCACAAATTTTACACTTTTAGTTCACTTTTCATGTAAATTTCATCCAATATTTATTATTCTCTAGTATGGTGGATGGAGATTAAGGGCCAGGCAAAAGTACACTTATTTTGACCTCCCTGGCCCTATTTTTACACTTCTGTCATCTTTCCAGTGAGTTATTGGTACAAAGGCAGCAAAGTTTCAGCTTTCTGCAAAATTATCATGATAAGGTCATCAAAACTTGGTACCCTGTCCCAGAGGATCTGTTGCTGAGCAACAACTATTCAGTAAGAATATAATCTTCTATTGAAAGGGCTAGAAGTGCTTTTGTGTTTATTATGAATACTAACTGAAGTTTGGAAGATTGTATAGTACAGTATACTACTTGTACTGGAGTACTGGATTTAGCATTAAAAAAGGAAATGTAGTGATACTGTACTATTATAGAAGTGACTCCTGTGTAGTGTGTTTAGCCATTCTCTTCAATCGGTGCAAGGGTTTACTTTTAATTACTCTGTGGGGCTGTTTATTTGAGTTGGTTTGCTGCAGCATGTACATCGCAGTAAATACAAGATGTCGGTAAGAAAGCAGTTCGAAGGCTAGACCACTGTTATTTTTTTTTTTTTTTTTTGAACTAGACTTTTAGTTAAGATGTTAAAATTAAGCCATTTAGAGGGGTACTTTGTTGAATGCATGAACTTGATGATGTATTAATATATATTCCTAAGTATTTTGAAATTCGAGCTGAAAAATTAATTGTACCATGCAGTTGCAAAGCTTCCTGAAATCGAGGTTAGTATACACACCACTTCCGTCGAAAGAGTTTACTAACTTAGGCATTATAGATAGCTACAATTAACTAATGCAGCACTTTGTCACATTTAATTGAAACAACATGAGCATACATATGCAAGTGGACAACTTTGAGTACAAGATTCAGGGGTAAAAGTGGAGTCCCATTTTGATTCCATGAATTCCCAAATATCACCTTCAGGGATGGGTGGCACCAGTGGGGGAATCCATGGGACTCTGCATGCTGAGAAAGACTGCCCCCCAGCCTCCTGCAAGGGAAATTTCCAATTTCATTGAGTAGATTAAACTATATAATGTCAATTAACTGCCTTTACTGAGTTGCTCTAGTGCCGTGTACATTCTTAGTACAGACTCCTAATTATATGTCAATAACCTTGAATTTTTCCAATTATCATCCCATGAAAATCCAAACTTTTTAAGCCCTCTTCAAAATCTCGCATAGTTTTAAATTTTAAACACTAAAAGAGTTGCGTACCAAAAATGCTATAATTCCCATTTTTCGGCAATTCATTGATCACCTTTGTTGTATCTGTAGCTGCCCCCAGTCTGACAATTCTTTTTACCGTTCTCCCAATTATACCCTCTATCATTGGCTGAAGCAGTAGTGTAGACAGAGGGTGGCAGGGGAAGAGTGCCCCCTCACAAAAAATTTTGGGTACGTGACAGGCGATCCTGAAAATATAAAGAGCAAAAAAAGAAAAGGAGAAGAAGAAGAAAAAGGAAGAAAAAATGGGGGAGAGGAAGTAGGGATGGGAAATTGGTTGGGCGGAGTGAGGAGTTGGGGTTAGGGGAATATGGGGAGGGTAACTGGAAAATATTGCCTTCATAAATGTGATCCTTTTATGATATCAAAAACTACGCTACAAAACCGACTAACAGAACAATTGAAACAAAGTGATTGGAAGATGTGAAATTATCGTTGATTTCGATTGGCCATACATGGGCCTTTTGCTCATAGTCGCGGGGGGGGGGGGGGGGGGCAGAGGCTATGGCCATGCACTGTTAGGGAACTCTTCCGCTTCCCGTCTGGGAAATAATCCATTTTCATTGGGGAGCAATCCATACCATAAAAGATGATCCAGATTAGCCCCAGTGCCTCCTCCCGATGATCTTGTTGAGTTTGCTTACAAAAAAGGAAAGGCATATTCTTCAACAGAAGCCTCAAAATTTCCAATTTTCCTTATCAAAATCCAAAATTTTTCAAATTGTCTTCAAAGTAAGCTTCCAGACCTTCAAAGCTTGAGGAAGGAAATCCAAAATTTTTCAAATTGTCTTCAAAGTAAGTTTCCAGACTTTCAAAGCTTGAGGAAGGAAAGCCAAAATTTTTCAAGTTTTGTTAAGAGCCTACACTGAGTAGCTTGCCTTTCCATACGTAGCCTCAAAAAATTTCAGATTCTGCTCCTACTGTAGGAAGAGCAGACTGTTCAATATAGACCACAAATTATCCAGTTTTTGTCAAAAAGAAACCCACTTTTTTAATATTTCTGCAAAAAAATTCCAATTTTCTCTAATTTCAGCTCCAGATTTTCAAATAGAATTACACAAGAGCCCCCCACCAAAAAAATAAAAAAAAAATCGGGAAATTTTCCAATTTCTTGGGATATATAACCATAATCTGTAAGATAAAATTTTAAACCTAAACTAACTTTAGTCACCCTGACATTCTAGATAATTTTGCTCTTCAAAGGCAGATTCTTCGATAAAACCCCATATTTTTAATTTACGCTGTACGAAAAACCTATTTATTTATTATTTCTCCAAGATAATCTCTTGATTTTCAATTCGTCGGAGAACCTCAATCCTTAGGCCTAAGATAACACGTATACAGGTGTACCCTCACCTGATCTTCAGTTGCCCCAACAATGCCAGAGTTTGCTAATAGGAAGGGTAGATTCTGGTAGTGAGCCTGACCAATGCTAAGTGTAACTGGACAGTATGTTTCCTGATATAGAAAGTCTTCTAGCTTTCGGAAATACAAAGACTCACAAAAACATCTATTTTAGGCTATAAAATTAACTTTGATGACACTTATAATTGTATAAATTAGGTCATTATAGAGATGTATCTTCAATTACAAGAATCAAATTTGGAGTATAGCCGGGGTGCCACATTCTCACCAGGGAGTTGCTATTTTGTTAGATAGCATTAACTACCAGTTCTAACTTATACTTGTGTCTGTAAACAGGAATGATAAAACAATCATGTCATAGGTGTATGGTACAAAACCATGGAAGGGGCCGGTGCAGCATTAAGCCCCTAAGCGAAAATGTAGAAGGGCAAAACTATGTTTTCGCTCACCTAACACTCAAATGCCACCCCACCCGGCCACAATTAAAGGACAAATTTTGTGTTTACCTTGAAAAACTAGTACCAAAATAGCTGCAGTAATAAAAAAATTGAGACTAAATTGTCCTTCAAATTTTTGCAACATCCCACTCTAAACAGCATAGGAGGACATGGCCCTCATATACCTAGAAACTTTTCAAAGTGGCAGAGAATAGACACCCCTACCAGGCTGGATGCCAGGAACTATGTTTGATACCCACCCAAGGTGAGAACAGTTTTCCTATGCCTGTTGAAAGAGTTGTGTGGTCTGTACAATGTTTAATTTCAGTTTAATGATCGATGGAGCTTTATCAGTTGCTCTATGTAATAACACTGCTAGTGCTATGTGAAACGTGGTGGAAAATTCAGTGGACCTCTAAACCATGAGTTTGAATACTCTATTGCCGACTATTTATGTCTACCATTTCTGAAAAATCACAAGCATGTACGTACACTGGCTTCCGCCAATGGGTGAATCGTTACACATGTAAAATATTATAAGCCTACATGAATGTCCTCCAAATAAAAGTGACATGTGCTGGTGCTCCTGACTTTTCATGGCTTTTTTCAGAAATGTCATGTACAGTCAGAAGTGCCAACTTTAGTTCTGATCAGCACATAGACCTTAATAACAGTTACTCAACTAAACATCAGACAGCAGGGAATGATGAATTTGGACTATAATATTTTATGTATGCTGTGGTGAAGAATAAATTTTGTTTAAGAGATCTATAAGAATTCAAATCAAATTTTCAGACACTTGTACCACGTACACGCTACTGATAGTACTTCGGTCTTTCTTCTACATTCTTTCAACCTTTCCAACAGCAACTTGCTTTGTTTCCAGTTGTTGTTGTCTTTTTTTTTCAGAATAAATACACCTTTTGTTTTAATAACCCAATGACTCATTCTAAGTGTATTCCTCGGGGGGGGGGGGGGGTAAATTAAATTTAGGGCAGCTCCCAGGCTTAGTATACACTTTGCCAGAATAAAGGCCTGCAAAGGCCATAATGGCACATACACTGGGTGACAAATTGTGACCTATAGCTTCTGTCAATGACAGGTCAGGACACTCACTCATTTTCCTAGTTGTTCCAGTATATGCGTTCAAAATAGGTGAACCAGCTACAACAGTTTCGCTGCATACATGCTTCGGGAGTGACATTAAGGTAGACCCTATGGGCTACAGTATGCAGCAAAACTTATTGAAGTGAATAGGCCATCATGATATGCCAAGCAATTTTTAAAACCAAGTTCATATGGGAGCAAAATCACTGTGATTTAAAGCAGGGATGGCGCTAGGATTTGCCCCACAGGGTGGGGGGCAAGCTCCCCGACGGGGGACCGGCAATATGAAGCCCCAACAAACGGGGCCGTAGCCACGGGGGGCGGGGTATTTTGGGGCAATGCCCCAACAAAAATATTTTCTGAAAATTGAAATAGTACACTGGGTATTAGGAGAATATTTTATGCCCCACCAATCGCAGGTCTTGCCCCCCAATCACAGCACTTGCCCCTCCAAAAAATGTAAAGCTGGCCACGGGCCTGCCAACAAACGTGATGAGTTGCCGGAAGGACGTGGGAGGCAAAAGTTGTGGCGAGCTTAGCTCGCCAAAGTTTTTGGAATTCTTTGAACAAATATTTGAAAATTCAGAGCTTGTTTTGGAGAAAATTTGATTTTGGAGGGAAGAAAATTTGTTCTTTGACCTAAGATCTAAGACCCACTACAAAACAAAGACCCCACCAACTATAAAACTAAGACCCTAATACAAAACTAAGACCCACAACTATAATACTAAGAACCACCAACTACAAAACTAAGACCATACTGCAAAACAAAGACCCCACCAACCATAAAACTAAGACCCTACTGCAAAAATAAGATGTAATCAAGTGGGTAAAGGAAGAATTTTGTCGATCTGGCAGTCTTCTGAGGGAGTTTTTCGACTCGGGAAGTTGTCTAATAATACAACATGCTGTGGTGCCAGACTTTGGAATTGGAGGTGGGGGAAGGCAAGTACTGGTAAATATAGGGGCAAGTGGAATTTTAAAGGGAAATAACATTTTAGGCCCAGCATGAAACACTAATTGGAGAAGGTGTAAGGAGAGGGATCTTGTAATCAATTCTGACATTCGTGGCAATTTGAGACCCACCAGTATTTTGCCAAGTAGAGGGTGGATCACTTTACACGACAAGTGGTTCATTTTACACACTAGCTTGGTTCAACTTACACATGTGTAGTGTAAAATTGGACCACAACTTTTTTATGTATTACTTCCACAGAGATATGTGAGGACAATTGTTTCAACCCTTCTAAAAATAGTGTTCCGTCACTCTCCCAATACTTCTGCTGAGAGCAGTTGGTTGCGCTTAATATCCTAGCATTTATGGGGATTTGTAATTAGGGGGTCCAAATTACATACCTTTCCCTACAGCCTGCATTGAGTTTCAGTTGCTTATGGCAATACTGAAAAACAAAAAATGTGTGACTGTGAGCTTAATTAGGAACACAACTGACTGTTCAAGCCATTACTGTTAAAATGTGTCAATCAAAGTAGCTTCCAACAGGATTCAGAACTATCCGGAAAGGCCTAAATATATTTGGGGGGATGCCATAGCTCCTTTAAAATATCAAGGAGAGACATTTGATATGATGTCCCCCACTAAAAATGCTGAAGGGAACATGTCCCCTATCACCTCATGATAGCCGACCATGTCATGGGTGGGGAAGTATGTCCTGTGACAATCAACCCAGGCTAGCGGCGGCGGAAGCTTTAATTATGGGGGGGGGGGAGGGGAGACGAGCAAACCAAAATCTGGTTAAATATTTGTGGGAATTATATGGTCGTCATCCTAGGAGGGGTGTAAGGGAGTGGAGTAGGCCTATTTAGTGCATTGGCCGATGCAGGACCTTTGAGATGGGCCAAACTGGTTGTACAGTGATATGGGGAGGGGTATAAATTTTCTATGCCCTCAGATGCAATTTGCCAGTGCGTGCAACAAAAGTGTACATACATACAGTTGTGAAGTTCATTTTCACGGGTAAAAGTCTCGCTATTGTAGTCTATTCCTTAATTATTCAGGAAAATTTCAGAAAAAAACTTTGTTAGCCCACCCCAGCCAGATCCGTCATGTGCCCTTCTGTGCCCTTCTGTATGCTGTCTGATGGTAAAATTATTATCTTTGGAAGCGAAATAGTTTTTGTGAACTAATATTATTTTTGATCCACTCATGTCTCACCTGGGCCTGTCCCCGCTACGCCACCAAGCCCTAGGAAGTAACCATAAAAGATTCTAACCATGATGGGATAACTTTTAATTCCGATAAAAAGTGCCGCTAACAAAAAAAAAATAAACTCGTATGCCGCCGCTCAGCTCAGTTGGTTCACTGTTTGGATTCATGCTGGCCTAAGAGGAATGCCGAAAAGGTCAAATGTTGTAGTATAATTTGCACCAGGCAACATTTGGTTGCTACGGAGGACTGTTATATTTGTTCTTAATTTCATACTGTACATCATATATGTTTCTACATATGTTAAGTTTTAATTTTCATTTGGTTCAAATTGCCCGTTTTTTCCTCTGAATTTTTTTAAGGGGACCTTCCCCCACTGAAAAATTTACTGAGGGGGACGTGCCCCCATCCCCCACTTCCGCCGCCTATGCATGGGGGATTGGGGAGGATTCTCCCCTTTGCAGTGGTGTAGCTAGGAATTTTTCCAGGGTGGGGGGCAAGACCTAAAAATTTCCGAATTTTCATCTGAAAATATCCGAATTTTTTCTTCTATACTACAACTCAAGTTGAATGTTTTACTTTTCCAAAAGCATATTATATTTGCACAGTATTATACATATGGATATGTATTTATGCAATACGTACTTCACATACAATTGTGAATGTAGGCCCAAGCTCATTTTACCACTAGAGCTTTGTAGGGACGTACAAGTTTGTAATATTAATCACCAAGCGAAGCGAGGCATGAATTTCTTTTTACTTCTGTTTGAAATTGAAGCCTCCAAATCCATTTATTACCCAATTGTGTTGTATTAACTTAATGTTTTTTCTTATTTTTTATGTCGGGAGATAATTATCTTTAAAGCGTTTTCCAAGTCAATAATTAAAGATATTTGTCAAGTCTAGTATCAAGGAATTCTTGACAATTTATTGTGATCCGTAAAGTGCAGGTCATAGTATAAATTATTTAGGTCTAATACAGTGACCAAAATCAAAATTGTATTCACCCATTATCTTCACGAAGTAGGAAAAGAAAACGATATTCACAAATAATAACCATATAATGTCTTATAGAAATAAATTCTATTGAATAATTAAGTTTTATTAGATGCCGAGCGTGGGCGAGGCAAAGAAAAATTTGATATATTTCACTATATTTTGCCATATATATATAAGAATTAGATGACGAGCATAGGGAGGCAAAGAAAAAATGATGATTTCATTACATTTTGCTATATTTTGCCGTATGTATAAGTTCTATTAGATGCTGAGCGTAGCGAGGCTTAGAAAAATTGATATATTTTATTACATTTTGCTATAGTTTCCTAAATATATGGTTTATTAGATGCCGAGCGCAGCGAGGCAAAGAAAAAATTGATATATTATACTAGTACATTTTGCTATATTTTTCGGAAATTTTTACCCTTTTTCGGAAATTTTATAATGTTTAGCTATGTTTGGGATATTTGAAAATTTCCGAATTTTCTAAATTTCCGAACCAGGGGGGCGACCGCCCCCTCTGCTTCCCCTGTAGCTATACCACTGCCCCTTCGAATGTTTTTTTTTTTTGAAAAATTATGTGTTCTCTCATGGCAAATAGGGCTATGCTATTTGGGAAGTAAATTTTTGTGTTAAAAAATTCTGTAATTTGACCCGCAGCGACACACACTACACAAAGCAAATGAGCATAGTGTAACATGTGGGGATGAACCCATGCAGTAGGCATACCGGCCGTTCTGTGTGCACTTTAAAAATTAGGGTGTCCCTCACATAGGCCCCGGGTGATACTCCTAACATAATATAAATATAAGATTTGTTTTCAAAAAGTTACCGTAATTTTAGGTATAGGCATTTCACATTGTAATATAAAATTGAAAAACAGAGTTAAGCATCTGTGAGAAGGAGGGACAATTGTCTCCATCCCGCCCCCCCCCCGAATCTCGAAAAATATATTAATGCAGATCGATGAACTACCAAGACGTCCTCAGCTTCCTGGCAAGGTCATGAGTTGTAATACATACCATACTGAAAAGCAATTATGCTCCATGCTTTGTATACTGAGTAAGGGTCCATATGCTTTATAAAAGTAATCAAAATTTAAATAAAAGCAAGTGTAAATGATGTGCTACCCACCCATATCCATATACAGCATTTTTGAGTACTTGGCTCCTTGCATTGGCCTTAATACCACTGTCACCGGTATGTCTTATTAAGCTAGTTGTGCTTGAGTACAGAGCATGTGCGAGATAGCCATCTCGTACTCTCCATACTTACTCATACGCACGAGCAGAATATCGTTGCTTGATTTCTCAACTGCATAAAACGGGTAGATTTTTGCAATAACATTGAATATCACCAAATGGAAAGCAAGATGAACTTCAGTCGCTAACATTATCTTATACATTAGGGGTGTCCAACATTTTTTGAGACAAGATTTACTTTTCCAGTAGACAACATTCCGAGATCACAAAACTTTTTTTTTCATTTTCTTTCAATTCATACACCCCTCGCTGGCTACTTGGGATCAGTCCGCGGCCTACCAGTAGACGGCGATCGACTAGCTGGGCACTCCTGTTATACATCTAAACGATCTAGTATGCAGTGCGACGTAGGAGTGAAGCAAAACGGACGTTTGGTTCCCTGTCCTATATTCCCGTATATGCCTAGGTTTACATGTATGTGGATTGGTGTTGTATGTCATAAACATTACGCCAGAACCGCCTATGGCTTGTTTATCGTAGGGCCATGCTACGTGAACGTTAATGCGGAAGGGCTAAGTCAGCAACTTACCGGCTCCTAACTGCAATACATAGCGACTATACAGTGGAACGATTTAACTTGGCCTAGGCTACAGTGTATACGTTCTCCTCCGTCAGTTCTCAACTTATCCACGTGGTACATAACCTTAGTTTAAATGGGTCCATAAAGTTCGAACGACTGTCAAAACATTACCATTAATATATGCGAACGGAATTGTAGGCTGTTGCACAGCTGTGGTTTCTAACCTTGCCCGCCCGGCGGACGTGTATTACTCCTGCACCCACACTGACTGCACTCGCAATACCAACATCCGCGAACTTTCGCAAGAATTCTTCGTCAAACTGCGTAAAAACTGTACGCTATTAACTTTTCATATACGATCACAACAAACAGAATTATAAATATTCAACCAAAAAAAAAAAAACTACTAAAGCAAGTCTTGATTATCATGCTGTTTGGAACGACTATTGTCAATGGGGTTCTAGGGTGTGCTTTCGCCCGCTTCAAGCTCACACAATGAAGTCCCATTGACTTACTGTGTAAAAGTGAACCTTGCAGCGGAAGGCTTTTCGTGCAATATGAATATTCGTATATTGAAACCAATCAACAGTCGAGAGAGTAATATCATATTGGGCTCATGAATATAACGAAACTGGATGATCTCTGTCATTGTTCGCAGGTGTTAGAGTATGTACGTCAAAGAGGAGTACATATTCGACACCTGCTATGAAGGTAATTTCTAACCTGGAAGTGAAAAAGAGAACGCTAAGATTTTTGACATGTTTAGGTCTTAACTAAGCGTACTGTAGGCTAAAGCTTTCGGTCTCAGTTGTGTTGCCAGACTTGATGATTTACTGCTTATATCCTCAACATTCCGCCCCACCCCCACCCAACTACAAAGAGCCCAAACAGCTGTTTTCAGAATTTATATACCTAAAACTGGGATAAACTCTAAGGAGTTGGTTTCCAAGTAGACAGATTATGCAGGCTTACCTGTAGTTACTTGTTTGAACAATTCTTTTAATATGAAACAAAACAGTCAAGGGGTAGGTCACATTCAAACGCCAGTCAGAAGGCTGTATATTTATATTTTTCCATGAGATAGAATCATGTACATACAACTATGAATTTGTTCCAAGTGCTTTTGCAATAGTTTACAAATAATGAGTGGTTATGGGTGTGATATGGTATGAACAACTTCATGAAATGAAAGACTGAACGTTCTATTCAACGAGGCGAAGCCGAGTTGAACAGAACGTTCAGTCTTTCAACTCATGTTTTGTTTTATATGACACCTTATAACTTTGATCTAGTCGTTGGTTAAATTTGTGTTTTGGCGGTCACTATGGATTCGTGTTTGTCCGGGTGGTAGCTCCACGGTTCAATTGTGGTTTGCTAACTGCGCGTTTATGTACCTATAAGAGGCATTTAATGTGACGTCAAGCGCGTTGGATTCCCAGGCACTAATGGAGAAACACACACGCACTGGGCGTATTAACAGCACACGCGCACGACATAACCATAGATACTTCTTTGATACAATGGACGCTTGCCCTTCAAAACCAAAGACGAGCGATCTTGCCCTTCAAAACTAAAGAGACGCACGATCACGTGACGTCGGTGGAACAATTTACGATCCTCAATGCTGCAGTGATTTATTGAGTCGCGGCATAGCTTGTACTTAGCCCCAGGGTTGCCATTTTGGCGCTTTTTTGCTAAATTCCTAAAATTTGGCGCTTTTTCAGATTGGTTGGCGGCACAAAATCTATTTGGCTGCTTGGTGCTTTTTAGGTGTAAATTTGGCGCTATTCAAACACTATGTTACATTCAATTTCACATCATTTTTGGCTTGTCGTTGTCTATTTTTATGTTTGAAATCTACGTTTCCTTGTAAGAGAATGGTACATTCTTTTCATGTAGCACGTAGGCCAGGCCCGTAGCCAGACAAGGTGCTGAAGAGGTGCGAAAAGCTTCTGGGGGGGAGGAAAATTTTCCAGAGGGGGCGAAACATACCAAAATGCATTACGGCAATGGTAATTTTTTATCTGGGGGGCGAAAAAATTTCCAAGGGGGGCCTCGCCCCCGTTGACTACGGGCCTGACGTAGGCTAAAATAATAGGAACAGGGAGCTGTGAGAGAGGGAGACACATCGACCAAATCTGTCAGATAATATGTACCTGAGAATAATAAATCCTTTTCAGGTAGCCAAATTTGATTGACAGGTCTCTTTGTTCTTATTGTTTGACTTTTGTTGACTTTACTTCTTAATGATGATCTCCCTCTTTCAAAGCGCAGTTATCCTGTAACAAAGACCATTGTGAGGATGTCGCTTTGAAGATAACTGCGCAGCCGATAAATGCGAAACGTTTTCACCGTTTTTGATCAAAAGGACTGTTCACCCACTCTTAAGTTGCACACTTCCATTATTATTCTAATTTCTTCAAAAATAAAGGAATACACCTGTTTGAAATCCAGTGGCGGCTAGATTTGGATGATGATATTTCAAACATTTCCGGAGCGTTCCTGAAATAGCGAACAATATATCTATGTTCAAAAAGTAAAAAAAAAGATACACTGTGCCCTTTTAAAACGTGGCACCTGGCGGCACCAGTTGAAATAAATTTTGCTCTCCTTAACGGCTGGCAATGTGATGCCAATGGGGAAAATCATCCTATGAGCTCCCTAAAATGTAGCAGACGACAAGAACAATTGTCTCCACTACCTATTCTCTCTAAGTTTTAGAGGAATTTCAGGAAACAGACAATGCGAAGCTTGAGTGCCGGCATAACACCTAGTTTCAAAGGAAGAACAAGTGTTGTTTCTCCATCCCTTACAGCTCCCTGATCGGAACAACTTCACGCTGTAGGACGTGTTTCTGGACTCGAAAGACGTCGTGTGCGTGTGCACGTTTAAGTAGTAGGCTACATGCAAAGAATGTGATATTGATATGATGCACAGTGTAGATGTAGGCATACACGCTATGTGTACATTCTTTCCAAATTTCGGTTTAAAAATTTGTCCTTGTCCTAGCAGTGAGCCAAAAATGCGTAATCTGGACCTAAAGTTGGACTTTTTTGGTAATGTTAGTATTAAATTTTGGACAGTCTTGCTTGGCACAGGTTTTTTTTTTTTTTTTTTTTTTTTTTCGGGTAAAAAATTTTGTTTGGCTCTTTTTGGTTCTATTTGGCGCTTTCTGAAACGTTTGGCCCCATAGCTTCCTTTTTATCTAGCAACCCTGCGTAGCGCGCAATGCATCGCTGACTCATTGCCGTGGTTTAGTATACAAGTAAAGAATGCTTATGAGTGAGAGAGTATACACATTATGAATGTTTATGAATGCGATAGTATGAATTATTTCATGAGTTGAAAGATTGAACGTTCTACTCAACGAGGGAGGCCGAGTTGAATAGAACGTTAAATCTTTCAACGAATGCAATTATTCATACCATCGCACGAATGAAAACCATTCATTATTTGTTTAACACCTTATAACTTTGGCCTAGTCATTGGTTCAATAAATTTGTGTTTTGGCGGTCACTACGCATGGCGGTTGGTGTTTGTCAGCTCCATGGTTTGACGTTTGCTAGCTACGCGTTTATGCACCTATTACATAACGTACGATATGCAATGTGAGATCCCCAACCAAGCTGCATTGATTTACGGAGTTGCGACATAGTTCGTACGTACAACAGATATAGCTGAAGTCACAGCAGTTTGTTATACTAGACACACGACACTGTATTATACTAGACTATTGTACGATGGATAACACACGGCCGGTATGATGATAGTGCCGAATCACCCATGGTATGTGACCACGAATCCTCCAATCAAATGTAGAGAAATTAATGAGGTGTTATATAATATGAATTATTTCATGAGTTGAAAGATTGGACGTTCTATTCGACGAGGCGACGCCGAGTAGAATAGAACGTTAAATCTTTCAACTCATGAAATTATTCGTACTAACGCACGAATGGAAAACATTCATTAATTGTTTTATATAACACCTTATAACTTTGATCTAGTCTTTGGTTCATTAAATTTGTGTTTTGGTGGTAACTATGGGTTCGTGTTTGTACGTCCGTGTGGAACAGCTCCGTGATTTGTCGTTTGCTAGCTACGCGTACGCGTATGTTTATGTACCTAGTTAGGTACGATATGTGCGATCCCCAAAGCTGCATTGATATATTGTGTTGCGGCATAGTTTGTACGTACCGCAGGATAGCTGACGTCACTGTCGTGTGTTATTCAACTGACAATTGAAGGGAGGCACATGTGAGTCACTTAGGCCTATAATTTGTCAATGACTCAACAATGACGGACCTTTCCGGGGGTACAGGGGTTGGACATGCAATTGACATTGTGCATGAAACGAATTCGGGTAGTAATTAAGGTCATTTGAGCCTGCTTTGACTGTCAAAATATATTTTCTCGAAAGTCACACTAGCCTACTTGAACCGAATTGCCCACAAGTATTGCCTGAATTTTTGCTGATAACCCGCCAGAATCTTGGACCTCCAAAAATTTTAGTGGGTAAATTCTCCATCCACCCCTCCATCCCTCTACCTGCCTGAATCTTGGACCTCCAAAAACTTTTGGGGCCCTTTGTTTCTCCAGTACAATTGGAAACAATGCATCAACTTGTGTCACCGTCACGCTGTGGTGCATCATTTGACACAAATTGTCCGTCAATGAAGTGACTGTGGGGTACACCAATATGCATGACGCACATTGTGAAATGCTGACCTTGCCGGGGTATATAGGGGTCCGTCATGCAATTAACACCTTGCATTACTTGCAGAGAAAAACTGAAAATTATGGCATGCTACGCACGCCACATTCTCCTCTGCAAGGTTCGGGTAAGGTCCCGAAATTCAGGCAGACGTTCTCCCTGCCTCTCTAAAATTTGAAAGGGTGCCATACCACAATGAGTTCCAAACTTGTAGATTGTACAAAGATTTAACAACCTTTCAACTGAATAAAACTGGTGGATCGATGAAATGTGTGAAAAGCATAAAGGAAAGTTTTTTTTTGTTTTTGTTTTGGTTTACTCACCACTGTCACTTGTTATCGTTGTATCTCCGTTGTGGTCATAACACACCAACTATGCCGCTGTACATAAAGCTTCGATCATTTAAGCGCTTATCGCCTCGAGAGGTCAACGGACCAAGTAGCAATCATTCAAAAGAAGCATCCTCCTTTTCAAAGGTGTCATTGCAATGAGAAAATACACAGCAAATTTGAAGAGAAAACCAAACACTGTATAATGCAACAAAAGAAGAAGAAAGAAATCAGGAGCCGGATTAAAAGAGAGACTGCAACAGATGAACAGAACAGTATTGTTAAGGACTTAGCAAAGAAACGGAGGCGACGAATGCGAGAAAGTAGAAATGTGCAGAAACTTCAGAAACAGTTTCTAACCAGAACGAAGTGATATCAACTACAAGAAAAGAGAAACAACGTATGAAAGATATAAGAAGCACAACCAGATCAAGAAAAGAGAGTCACGGCTAGACAGAGTGCTTAAAAGCGCAGAGAAAGAGAGAAGAAACGTATCAGGATTGCAAAGTTGCGAGATGCAGATCGTGCAGCAAAAGCTAAGAAGACACTTGTTAACCTACCTTCCTCTCCAGGCTTTTGCAGTGTGGTGGTGCCAAGCACGTTATGCCGAGAAGTCCTGACAATTTTGGGGAAGTTATTGACCACTTGATAGAGCATACCACGCCAAGACGACAGACAATCAAGCTGAAAAAATCGGTCACCCCAACAGCAAGAAGGTAACTGACATTGATGTCCGAGTGGAAAGAAACAGCAGCCACCCAACCCCGTAGACTCTTTCTGAGAAAAAGTAAAAATGTGTCGACTTAAGACCAAGTATAAATTTAAGTCGCAGCAGCTGAGTATGGGACTTGACATATCCTTTGATGAGAAGAAGACATTCACACAACCAGATGCTGACGACACAAGGAAGAAACGGTCTGATTCCACCAGTGCAACTACGATATCTTCTGTGCAGTCGGTTTTAAAGCGTCCTGATAATACAATGGAAATACGAAACAAGAAGAGCGTGGGTGCCTTCATGGAACCCAAAAGGATTTTTCAAATGAGCGAAATCAAGATTTTCCAGAAATGTAAAGCCGAAAATCCTAAGAGAAAATTGTCATATGTTAAATTCACAGACATCAGCAGGGATCTGTCAGTGAAACCACAAAGGTCCAGGACACTTGTACAACGTTTGTGTGAGTACTGCACTAATGTCGACCAGAAGCTAAAAACATTCCACACCATCTCTGCCAAGAGCTATTTATCCTTGGAAGGATTTAAAGACTGGTATGAGGTGGTTAATGGCACCCTTTGCTCCCATGATTAACAAAAATATGCGAAGCTGAACTGCATTGAGCGTAAGTGCAGAAAATGCGGCATCCACGTGCCTACCGACAAAGTTCAGCCATTGGTAGATACATTGGTGGGCAACAATGTGGTGAGCTGGTGTGCCTGGGAGTACAAGGAATCTCTGCTAACAAAGGGAAAGAAGAGGTTTCTGGTTAGGAGGGTAGTAACAATACATCAGTCAGCCAGTTACTGACAGTAACTGGCAGACTATTCGGGAACTGCAGCCATACGCAGCGCATCTGTTCCATGTCCATTGACAGTATGACCAATACAACAATATCACAAACAACATCCCTAAAAACACTGTTATCATGGTGATGGACTTCTCTGAAAGCTTTACCTGTTTTTATCAGGACGAGATACAGTCTGCCCATTGGGCCAGTAATAATGTAGCGACTGTTCATTCAATATTTACCATGTATCGATGCCCATAACACAATGTCCCATCAGAGAATACCTTGACTTTTTGACTGCTGATAACCTACACGATGCCAATGCAGTTCAGGAGTTTGTAGCACAAGCTAAAGCAATTGACCATCCAAGAAAACGAAAATGGCTAGACATACAGAGAATTGTGCAGTTCACCGATGGTGCAGCTTCCCAGTACAAGTCAAAGATCCCATTTTGCGACGTTTCATATGGTATGACTGATTTTAGTGCTACTGTGGAGCGACATTTTTCGTTCTAGACATGGCAAGGGACCGTGTGATGAAGAGGAGGGTAGTGAAGTCAGCAGCATCAAAAGCCATTTGGAATGGTCAGTTAGTAATTCCAGATGCTGTGTAGTTCTATGACTTCTGTCAAAAAGAATTATCAGTACCCATTCCACTGCTCAGGGGACAGGATTTGTGACATCACAACCTTTACGAGGACATTTTTCTTAGTGTAAGTCATAGTCCATGTAAGACCACAGAGAGAGAAGGCAAAACCAGTACTGGTACGTGGCTACTACACTCTGTGAGAGGTGTGCATCTTTCTCCAGATAGACTGCAAGTTAGACGGCTAACATATTTCTGTCGCAATTGTGAGGAAGGCCAAAATAGATTTCATAACTGTGCATATGTCTTACCATACAAGGAAGAAGTGTCCTCTAAAGTTATAAAAGTTAAGGATTATATCATTCTTGTCATAAGTAGGGCACATTTATTTTTTCATGCTAAGTTTTCACACAGTAACTTTTTTTGAGAGTGAGTTCATGTCTTGTCTTCATCCACCCCAACTTTTGAAAATGGATTGATGCCTTGAGTGAAATTAATGTTTACATGTATGCATTTCACTATTTATGTAGATAGTACACAGCATGGAGTTGGTACACAGCATGAGGAGGCAGATGAGGCGTTGTCAAACCAGGAGTCACTTCAAGGAACACCAATGCCATCCATGACATATATGTTGTAATGAATTCTTCTGGTCCCTTCCACGAGGAAAGCTTTGCCCAGTGGTTCTCATTGCATACATTTCTATATTATGTTTAAAGAAAGTATTTCATAGTATTCAATTTTTTATGCAGATAACATACAGCACATCGAGACTGATACTAATGTGGCTTCGCCAAACCAGCCATCAGTTCAAGAAACACACTTGCGTCATTGATAGGTACGTTGGAGTTTATTGTAAGACTTCTGAAACTTAATGCAGTTTTTGTAGCAAACTGTTGCTGCATGCATTGGTGTTGTGTCATATCTTGGTGATTTGTAATTCTCTGCATTCGTGCAGTGTCTGCCATGCCATTAAGATCAATAACTTGCGTCATTCATGGGCGTCACCAAGGGGAGGTCGGGGTGTGCAAACGACCCCCCTTTGAGCTTTTTTTACAAAACAGAAACGATTAAAGGATGTACCAAAAATCGAAATAGGTTCCTTCTGCCATTGCAAAGTATAAATTTCTTTTAATGTGTTGAGTGGTTAATTTCCCTGCAATTGCAATTACAGATCGAGTCCCCCAAATTACTATTTTCCGTTACCTATTTTAATGAAATAAATGACATGTACAGTATTTTCTAGGTCTTGAAGGAGAAAGGTTGAAAGTAAAAAACAAAGTAAATTTGGTAAAAATCACATTTTGCACAAACTTACTGTTCTGTTCTGTAGAGCCTGATAACTTAAAGGAGCTGAGTAGTGGCGTACTTCCAAAATAAACACATCATACCAAACGAGATGATTACCCTCTGTGCGGGGCTAATTTTAAAAAAATATTAATCCTTATGCGTTTTATATTCTCATTTAAAATAATCTTGCAAAGTAATTTTGCCATAACGTTCCTATACTATTTCTTGGGTTATTTGGTTTTACACTTGCTAGATATTTACAATTTGTTTTTTGAATTTCTAGTTCGTTACTTTTTCTTCTGGCACCTTCAATTTTGAATCGTTTCCACTTGTATTGGTTCTGATCGTTGCATCCACCCAGGCATGTAGTGCACACAACTCACAACATACGTACGTAGGTAGTATATTAGCGTTACTAGTGGCAAGGCACGTGTCCTATTTCGCGCATCACCTGCAGGAGGTTCATGAAGAACATTGTGGATTTTGCAGGTATTGAAACTGTTTTTTTTTTCGATTAATGAGTTTGTTTTTCGTGGTAGACCTAGGCCCTAACGCTAGCCTAAGTTAGGCTAACGTTAGTACTGTTAACGACAGTAACAAGTGTACTGTTACACCAGACACACTGCATGCATGGCTTTGATAAGTATCGGTATCGGATCGAATCGATAAACCAAGAAGCATAACCGGATGTGACGTAACGAAGTCGGCGGGTCCGAGAATTTATTCTACTTTGGCGGCTACTCAGCTCCTTTAAGCAGTTATGAGACGCTATTTATTGCAGATGTGAACGATTTTCTTAAATTTCTTTGCATTGTCAGTTTGCTTAAAACTTTGCTGTGATTTGTTATTTGAGGTTAGCTATTTTTACCTCCTTAATCTTGAATATTTCATTATATTCCACAAGCTTCCATGGGTTTTTGTCCAGGGAATCCTTTGGCTCTGGATCCTACCAGTTGGTTCCCTCGACTGAGCCCATGCTTCCCATGATAGGCCTCTAACTTTGAAAGAAAAACGTTCTGGTGCCATTATCATTTTAAGACTTAAAAGCTTTCTCTTTGATCTCCATCCATGGGTTCACGTTTTGCTTTTATATGAAATCATATTTTGGGCATTATCAAACTAGCAATATTGACGATAATTTCACCGCATTATAGGCATTTGAAACGTCTAACTCCTCAGAGCTCCCGGGGCTTCCCCCCTGGACCCCAACAGGGGACCTTAAGCGGGCCCCTGGACCCAACGACGTAGTGCTAGCGTAACGCGCGAACATTGCCGCTAACGCTGCAATAACTTCCGCCTTCACACAAAATACGACCCCCCTTTATAAATGTCTGGTGACGCCCATGGTCATTCTTCCAGACTATACGAATGTGGTTAAAGTTCACTCATACCACGCCGCCCTGACAGCAGGTTGGGATTCAGGGGCGGCCCCAGCGGGGGGAAGTAACGGAGAAAAATTGACTTTCATTGGGGAAAAAACATGGGCTATATGCTACAGTGTGTACAATGTCGCTATACTGTCGAAAAAATTGGCCCCCTTCAAGGAAATCATGGCACCGCCCCTGCTGGGATTTGCTACATCCTTGGCTTATTATCTCAAAACATTTGTTCTTTGCTGCGATCTCCCCACAGAAAACCCCAAAATTTTACTTGGATATTACCAAAATCTCACCGACTGGGGGTCTTTTTTCTGGAAATAACCCATAGGTTTGATTTCTTTAAACTTTCGAGTTGCCCCAAGTAGTATTTCATGTACCAAGATCGAGCTATGCAAAGGGAGCACATGGTGAATGATGAATGCTTAAATGATATTCTGATATCATTATGATGTTAATATACATGATTTGTCATTATAACAAGTAAATCAGGGTGTAGGCTCCTGAAAATTGTTTGAAACAAAAGCTTGACGACTTGGGCCCTGGACAGGTTGGACGCCAATATCTTATTTCGACTCCCGCCTGGCACACGTTTTTGGATACAAATAACAATAAGCCGTGCGCAGACCTGAAGGTAAATTCTCCAAACATTTGATCACTGAATTCTTACCACAGGTTCACAAGTGCAATCACATGGGCCTTGTACTTACCATTTCGTGCTGGATCTGTGCTATCTTCAGTCTAGGCTTGGAGGCCTGAGATGTAGTCGATATTCCGAATATTCACTGTTCATACTGCACACTGACTAATGCACTGTACGTAACATGTAGCAATGATATTGTAAGTACACGTGTACGTTATGATATTTTCAGCAAAGAATTTTTTCGCGCAGTTCCGACCTGAGTTTTTCGGTCGTGGGAAAAAAAATAGTCGGTCTCGTACCCGGTCTCGGCTCGAGTCCCCGAGTCATGTCGCTAGAGTCCGAGTCACGACAATCGGGACTCGAGACCGGTCTGGAGTCATCCAGCACTACCATTTGACCTATTCCTTTAGCGCTTAAAGCACTATGTATTTTTTGATGCTTTGGTATTGTTCTTGCATGTTAAGGTAAGGGACAAGACTCGAACAATTCTTTCTTCCTCCTGGAACTATGTTGGAGCTTTGCTAGTCAGATCTTGCCCTGATCGTTGCAAGGACGGTTTGATCATGTTATCTGTTCCATTCAGCCAGTCTGAAACAAGGCCTTGTATGACAGAACTAATATGAAAAATGGTCCCCTCCCTACATGAAAGTGGTGCATGCTGTATACTTGTGTAGAAATGCGTTTTTATCTACATAAGCATTGTTGTATAAGATTTTTTATAGTCACATCACATACAATTTGTTGGGTTTGATGCAAGTGAAGAAATAAACCGAAACATGTACTGAAACTACGTATTATTAACCAAGCTAATTATACTTTGAATACGTCATAAACGAGCAGACTAAAAGAGAGACAAACACCTCAGGCGAATGTCATAATAAATTCGTCTAAGGTGGAAATCATTAATCAATGTCAAACTCTCACAAAAGTAAGGAAAATTATTCTACATTGTGAAATGTTTCCTGTAGAGAGGTGACTATTACCTGTATCCAGTGCTGGACTAAAATCACATTTGCATGGGAAGTAAAGGTGTGCGTCGGATAAGAACTTCTTCATGGTGTGCAAACTGAGAAAACACAAAATATATGAAGGAATAACCGGGGAATTTACATGGACATCATGTACCGTTCACTCCGATACACAGAGACAATATCCTACACGGGTTTGGCGGTTTATTTTTTCAATGAAGGATGTTGACTGTGCCTTGGAAAAGGCCACCTGAATTACCAGTGTTTCGGTTTTTCTCGGGTTGGATCAAAAAGAGGCAGACCACCCGAAATCGAAATGATTTCGGTTTCATCACAGGTCAGACCACCCAACCGTCTGTCCGAGATCACCAAGACCACCCAAATCCGACTTTGGTTTCGGTTTAGCTCAGTTTTGGGTGGTCTGTACACACCTTTACATAACCCACTTCCCATTAAAGGCATTTCGAGAAATCCACTGTGCAGTCGGCACCGTCAGACACTGGTTATTTTGATGGCACAACTTAAGATCATGCGGAGGGGCCTGGTTCAGACCATAAAATAACTGTTCTACACCTTTGCCAGAAGTTGGCCTATCTTTATTGGTTACGTCTGTGCCATATATGCCTTACGCATATGACGTCACAGAACAGGAAGTGCTCTCCCTATAGACCTTATGCATATGATGTATCAATGGAGAAAGCGCTCCCTCTTTTGGAGGAACATGGCGGAAAAGCGCGTATCATTGCAAGTTACACCAATAAATGCAGACAGCTGATTTGTCAACCAATGTTATACGCGCGTAAAGGTGCGTTCACACCAAAAACGCGCGATTCCCGTGGCGTTTCCCGCAAAACAGAGGGTTCACACTACAGCGGGAAAACGCGACGGTTCCCGCAGCGGGTTTTTGATAGTCACTTGCAAAATAGCCTACGCCGAATATGATGTGGGACTTTTTCTAGCTCTTTTTGTACATGCACGGGCCAAAAATATATCAATAATTAAAAAAGGGAATGTAAACTATGTTTTAGTAAACAAAATTTACAAATCAACAACTGTTTGGTGAAATGGGAAGGGAAGGAGATGACATGGATACCATTTGTAATGAAAAATAAGATAACACCTTAAGCATTTTCTAAAGTGTGATTCTTTTTTCGTCGCGCATCAGCGTGACACAATCTTCGACAGTACTAAAATAATTAATCGAAGCCTACAGCTTCGATTGTTGGAGTTGCTCAGTTTGTCACGTGAATCGGTGCCTTCTTTAATGGCTCGGCGTATGAATATTTTCAGTGTGATACTTGTCTATTTGAACACGATAACTACGAACGTATACTGCATTTCATCTGCCACGCAGTTGTTTTGACTTTTTCGTGAAGTGGAAATTTTGACCATTTCCCCGACTTCACCGACTTGACCGTGTTGCAATGGGAATAGTCTTTCCATTTGAGACATACAGGAAGTATTGTTTTTGAAGGACGATAAGTCGTTACGCAGTTCTATTTACTTTCTTTTTATACTTGGTTTAATCACTCATAAAATAGTCCCAGGCTTGAAAGCCGCTACGCAGACTTATACTAGCACTGACTCAACGACAACACCATCGAAAATCCCCGCTTGTTTAACACGCTGGTCTCCCGCTACAAATCCATTTTCACGTCTCAGCTTAAGCTGCACGTGCGTAAATGCCCGAATCTGGGTAGAAACGTTTTACAACTGTCTGAGCGCCTGCTTGGAAGATAGTTTCTTACACAACAGTTAAAGTTGAGTTGGCGGCAGAACATTTTTGCTCTGAGCGGTGAGCATGGTAGGCCGTTTGCTACTTTTTATCCGCTCGTAATATTCATTGATCGAGACTTGGAATCAAGTGACCCAATATTGGGCTTTTCTGCTTCGTTTCATACCATTTTCAGTGGCTTCGATCTGTACTTGCCTGCAAGTACGAACCGTCTAGTTGTTACTGTATACTCCTTTCTTCTCTTTGGAAAACTTAAGAACAATATTTATGTCAACTTTTAATGAAATAACCCCAATTTTATACGTCCAAAAAGCTCGATCCAACATCATCAACAGTCCAAAGTTGGCATTTGCAAAAAAGGGGAAAATGGTGGTGTTGGCGGGTTGTTTGTTGCATAGGCCTATTTAACTATTCAAAGCTATTTTAAGATACTGAAATGCTTCTTTTTAATGCTTGCGATTTGTGAATACCCCATAGCTTCTTCAAGCTTCTACCCTTAGTCCCTGTATTTGCCTCTAGATCCGTACCCATCAATGTCATTTAATTACAGCCTATGGACCGAAACTTTAGGGTGCGACTCATTCCGTCCTGCATAAATGAAAATTATTTGATTTTCCCTCCAAAAAGCTACCCTGCAAAAACATACAACAAATCATACAGTTTAGGAATAGAGATATTACTTTGCACTAGCCTAACCTAACAAATGAAGATTTGTTTGGCTATTTCAATTTATATTAATGCCTAATAACCATTGCGTTCCTAATTAGAACTAATTTTGTCACAAAAATTCGGCATTTTCTTTCAGCTTCGACTCAAACATTTTGCTCCCCAACATCCTTATCAGGCATCATGCTGCACAGCACAATGAAAAATCCAAACACCTGTGTGCTAAGAACCCTATTGTATGGAGAGCTGTCATTGTTCACCGAACAAAAATCGCAAGATTCCCGCTTTAAATCAGTCTGAGATCGATCGTTGCGGGACGTGTGCTTCATTGTTTGCACCCAAAATGACGTGTGATGTCAATGCATAAGGTCTATAGGGCGTATCATTGCAACTACAACAAATGCAGACAGCTGATTTGTGTGTACCAGTAGGATACGCGCCTAGGACTACTTGGCGCGAGTGCGAAGTCTACGTCGTGCGTGTTCTGTGGTTCATTGTAACCCGCCAAACTGACGTCGCGTCATAGGCGTAAATCCCGGGGGAATGGGGGATATATCCCCCAACATCTGACTGGGGGGATGACCCATGTAATCATCCCCCCAATGTTTCAGTCTACAGATACGTGTATGATGGAAAGTTTATTTTGTTCTTCATTTTCGTAAAAAAATTTTTCAATCTCGCTTCACTTTCTGTCACAAATGTTTCTCGAACTATAAGAATTTTTAGCAAATCGTTGGCAATCTATCGAAATTTTCGCGCGCTCCGCGCGCTTCCAACCTTACGACAGTGTCACTCATATTATCAATATCTTCCGATAGCAACTTTCGGAGAAGCACAGCAGCAAAAAGTTGAAAGTTTACGAATTAATAGGTAAAAGACTGGCTTATGGCAGTGGCATGTAGGCTTGTTGGGCAATTGGAAGTGTCTTGATGTAGAGTCTAAATGCAGGTTTTGTAATGGAAATATCATTCGTCACTGCTTACACTCCATGTCATGACCATTATTAAGGTAATAATCAGTGTTGTAGTACCCGTACCCGTTATGGCGGGCCATCAGTGTCATATCACGGGGAATTGACATATACCAATTTAATTCGACACATACCAATTTAATTCGACATATAGCAATTAAAATTGACATATACCAGTTTTCAACAATTTAAATCGATATATTCCAATTTGAAACAGATATATACCAGTTTCAATCGACACATACCAATTTAATTCGACATATACCAGTTTAAATCGACATATACCAATTTAAATTGACGTATACCGATTTAATTCGACATATACCAATTTAATTCGACATATACCAATTTAATTCGACATATACCAATTTAAATCGACATATACCAGTTTAAATCGACATATACCAGTTTAAATCGACATATACCGATTTACCTCATTAACATATTTGATATCCCGATTTCGCAATCTCTGCAACACCACAACTCTTTGCAATCCGTTATATATCTCGCTGCAATTGTTAGAGTGTTAGCTATGGCGGGTCGATAGTATGACTATTGTTCATTCTATCTCCTAGGACCGTATCTAAGGTCATCATATACGAATAACAAGAGTTTGTTGGATTCCAATCATGGATATATTTATCCTTTTGTAACGAAATGTGATTTCGTTCAGTAATTTGGGGAGTCGTCAAAGTTTGCTTTATGTGAAAATGAGGTCTGTTTACACAGGTCTTGCAGAGGCGAGGGTAGCCAGAGAATGCATGGTTATATTTAGGTTTCGTTTTACAGCCGAGACCCAACCTGTGATATTAAAGATTATGGAAAGAAATCCAGTCCAACAGTTTAGACAAGTGCTGAGTTTTACGATTACTTTACCCAGGGAAGTCGGCCGCTGTTAGTAATGTTTTACTACAAAGGGATAAAGGCGGGTCCGTCCATGGGCTACCACAGCTGGACAGCAAGGCCTAACTTAGGCTAGTAAATTGGAAGCTGGTTGTTCTGTAGATATCCCCTTAAAATCTCGTGTGATTACGAGCAACATTTTGATTAGTTATTCGAATAACTTTCTAAGCTAATGACAAGCGTAAGCCTGTCTGGCAGTCGATCAGACCAGAGATCGCACGTTATCATGAGGGACATCTAATTAGAGGATAAGACTGCGTCGTTGTTATCATTGCTTTAGGTAGGGTTGGTTAGGTTTCTTCGGTTAATCGGGAAAGACTGTTTCCCGGTGGGCTGGGCTTCTTGGAAGGTAAATTTGTGTAGTACTGACTGTGTAGGTATTGCTCCACCCTTTAAGCAGTGCGCAAGGCTGTAACCAGGTCCATCTATCCCAATGACGGGCCAACTCCGACTTCGGCCATTTGACAACTTAGCATAGCATACGTATGGGTTTTCAAAGGATTAAAACCTATAGTTCGTCTAAACCAGGGGTGCCCAACTTTTTTTGATCCAAGATCTACTTTTCGAGTAGCCACCCTCCCGAGATCTACAAAACATACACTGTCATACAGTTACACATAGAAAAACTTTACTTTTTCTAATTTTTTCCTGCACCCCTCGCGGTCGACTTGGGATCAGTCCGCGGTCTACCAGTAGACCGCGATCGACTGGTTGGGCACTCCTGGTCTAAACGTTAACAGCATTTAGGCCATTTTTACGGAGTCAACTTAGTTTGGCCTACCCTAGAATTAACTTGACTGCGCGTGACCATGATTCATGTATTAAACTGTGCAAAAGTAATAATGTTGCATTAAGTATCATCTGTGTAACTTACGCTTTTGTGGAATCGTCAGAACTCGCTTTCGAATCCGAGTCCAGTTGCAACCCATTCCGGGCCAATTCCGAGTTCAGTTAAAACGGACTCAGGTGCGGATTTGGAATTGAGTCCGAGGTTGGACTCATGCGTTACAGCCCTGGAAGTGCGTCAGGTCTCCTGCACTGCGGAACCCCCTACCCAGTGTGTCAGACCTTACGCAGTCCGTCTACTAGTCACCTGTTACACATTTGTGGTTTTCAGTTACTTTAGAATGGGTTTGTATAGACTTATTTGCATTTCATTGTAAATAGTAATAACCGTTGTAAATATTTCCTGAATATTAGCGGTAGAAACTTCACATCTTCTGTTTGTCAAATCCTTTCGAATTCCTTCTCTTCTTCTAAGGGGCCAGTAGTATTTATTTCTACAGCCCTTGCAAGCCCCATCCTTGCCCTCGTACTGGTACCGCTCTAAGGTTTGAAGGAGATGGGTCCACGTCAACAGTAGTGGGCCAGAAGTTACACTAAGCTAAGCGGTACGGTACGCATTAGCGGCTCGCCATAGGGGCACGAGGAGGCACTTCCCCCCGACCCCCCAAAAAAGTTTGCAAAACATGGTCTTAAATTTTCCAAAAATATAATAAAGAGGCCTAAATAAAACAAAACATGTACTTCGAAATAGGTTGGGCCCTCCCTTTTCCTTGACTTGGTTTAATATTAACGAAGTGAATAACTTTCCAATGCAATGTCGCGAAGGTTAAACATTAATAAGTGCTTTCAAAACGACATTTTTTCGGCGCGCTTCGTCCGCGTTTTCTTAGTTGCTTGTTTGCTACTGTATATACTTCAGACATCACCAATGGACCTACCATTAGTGCCAGCTAAGGTTATCAAAACAAATGATCATGCTGTGAATTTTGTAATCTGATTAGCTTAGGCATCATAATGTCATTTACAGAGGGTAACGGTAATGCTGGAGTTAAATGCCCATAGTTTTGCAGACACTTCAGAGCTTTCGGGGTCATTAGATACACAACCCTTTAGCCGTGTTGATTATCATCCAGTTTTGTCCGGCTGTCACCTGGCCAGATTAGCATAGCTATCTGTCTACAAAAAGTTGTAACGGGCATGTAGCCTAAACGTATTGTGTTTCCCATAGAAGAAGATATTTCCCTTCCCTTGTCCAAATTGACAGCGCCGTTGGCCCAAGAGCGGTCTTATGACTGTCAAATGGCATGTTATAAGCAAAAGGTTCTCCAATTCTGTGCTAAAGTATACCGTTTCAGTTGATTTAAAATAAAGACACCAAACAGTCAATCTAAGTTCAGTGTAGTGAGACTTTTTGGCCTATAGCTATTTGTATATAGGATGAGACGACGTTCTGAGTTACGGGAAGTCCCCTTCCCCTTTAAAAATATTTCGTTTCGGAACGGTACTGAGATCCAAAATAGTACTATCATTTCATCGTTTTCAAGTGTCTTCAGTGCTCGAAATTTTCGTTAGTTTAAGAAAACAATCCAGAAAACCAACATTTTATGGATTCTTGGCAAAGCTGAAACACATTGTGTGACACAATGAAAAAAAAAAAATTAAAGGTTGGGCTCATTTTGTACAAATGGATCAAGCCGCTTTGCCCATTTCACCTGCCTCTTACTCCCCCCTATGGAGTAGCGATCGGCTGATATGGTTGTATTTATTTTCATAGGCATAGAAAGCGGGTGGGGGGGGGGGGCTGGGGACTAAGGCCCCCCAGTCAAAAATGTGAGGGGGCTGAAGTATACTTCCGCCCCAAAGATCCAAGGGCGAAAACCCCTTATTTGTCTCTTCTGTAAGAAATGTCAAAAATTTGCTGTAATTTTCCTTAAAGTTTGTCCAAAATGTTGCACCAAATTGCATCTGAGGACCCTCAAATACCCAAAAATTTTCCAGAGGGGAGGGGGACACCCCCTCCCCTTAGACCCCTCCCCAGGACGGTGATCCGAAACAAGGTTCACCCTCCCCCCGTCTCGAAAAGCTTCCTACGCCTATGTTTATTTTTAAAGTAGTCAGCTAATGACTGACTGCCTGAAATGGTTTTTGAAGAGCTCTTGAAAACTACACGGGGCATCGCTGTAATACATTATAATAACCATACTCCTATTGTACTATCTGGAGCTGACCATTAATATTGCCGGGGGGGGGGGTCTTCTGAACCTCCCTAAACCCGGACTTGAGTTTGCCCCCCCCCCCCAACAAAATTTCTTAAAGCCGCCCGTGACGGTACGTAGGCGCGCACGTTTGTTTTTATTCTCTGTGCAGGGCCCGTCAAATGCCCGCGAAATTCACACAGGCCGGCACGTATGTCAAGCTGCTGCTGCCGTTAACACATCCATGCAGCCATAGCATGCATTACATGCACTCCATGCAACTGCCTTGATAAAAGGGTTAAAGTTCGCAACAACCGGTGGGAAGCTAAGACTGCGAATTACTCAAGTCACCAAAAGGTCTCAAAGCGAATATGAGAACTCGCTATTTCATACTAAATTTTTAGCGAATGCTTCTGGCAGGGTCCCGCCTAAGTACCCTTGCATGCAATAACACCTCGGCCGACATTCAACCTGTGTACCGAAAGACAAAATTGAAGAAAAGTACACTCGAAGTAAGTAAATAGCCTCACTGTCCATATTAATGCTTAAAGCGGTACAAAATTGGGACTTCGCAATCGAAGTAATCCGAAACGACAGTCCTTTATAAATTAAGCCATTTAATAAAGGCAGAGGCTTTTCTATTCTCAATAATTTTGACTACGAGGCCGAGCTTGTGAGTGACATATACCGTTACTCAACAAAGGAACCGCCCATGAACTTTCTAGTTTAGTGGCATAAATTGAATTCTTTCCTTTCTAAAAGTTCTTCATGGAATTCCTGCCAACGACAGTGAGGTAGTCTACCTACACTTAAAAATCCTGAAAAAAAGGAAACTGCCTCGTTGGCAAAAATTCAACAAAAGTCTACATCCTAGCTCACTGTTACCTTTGAGTGATCCGATCCATATTCTGCACATTCTGCCACTACCTACAAAGACTTTAAAAAGGTAACGTACGGCAATACACCACATTGTGCAGAAAAAGAAACAGGATTTCATTTAGAGAGAAATCTTGAGAAATAAACACGTAAGAGGAAGTCATATCGGGTATCAAAGGCATTGACCACAAACAAAGAAGAATTTAGAAGTCCCAATACACTCAGGCTTAAAGCCAAAGGCATTTAAAGGTAAGCTTGTAAGGCATTGAGTTGGTTTTTGCGTACTGAAGCATCTGTCCCGTTTGTTTCCCGACCATCTTTTTCCTATGAGAAGACGCCATATTCGTTGTAAACGACTTATCATTTTGGTACAGTGACATATCTTTTAGGTACAATAATATGTAAAGTTAGTGTAGTGACATATATTTTTGGTATAACAACGTATCAAATAATTTCGTAATCATATTTCATGGCCCTTTCCGCGCCCCATACATTTGACAAGCTAGCAGCGACATATATAGCGGATTACAAAGAGTTGTAGTGTTGCAGAGATTGCGAAATCGGGATATCAAATATGTTAATAAGGTAAATCGGTATATGTCGATTTAAATTGATATATGTTGATTTAAACTGGTATATGTCGATTTAAACTGGTAAATGTCGATTTCAACTGGTATATGTCGATTTAAATTGGTATATGTCGAATTGAATTGGTATATGTCGAATTAAATCGGTATATGTCGATTTAAACTGGTATATGTCGAATTAGATTGGTATACGTCGAATTAAAACTGGTATATGTCGATTTAAACTGGTATATGTCGAATTAAATTGGTATATGTCGAATTAAACTGGTATATGTCAATGTAAATCGGTATATGTCGAATTAAATTGGTATATGTCGATTCCCCGTGATATGACACTGATGGCCCGCCATAACCCGTACCCGTACTCGTACCCGTACTCGAGTACAAGTTTCCGTACTCGTACCAGTACCCGTACTCGTGACCTGGTACCCGTACCCATACCCGTACTCATGGCCTGGTACCCGTACCCGTACCCGTACTCATGACCTGGTACCCGTACCCGTACTAGTAGTATATAGGGGGTCACAATAACATGACTCGGAGCTTGATTTGGAGCTTCACACCCCCCCCCCCCTCGGAGCTAAGGTCTGAGCTTGATATGCGCTAATATTCGAGCTTGATGGTCAAGGTTGGAGCTAATAGATAGGAAATGGAGAGCTTGATGAAAGGTGGGTAAGCGCATAAAAGGAGGTGAGAGCTTAAATCAAAGGATTGTGAAACTAGGAAGTGAGAGCTTAAATCAAAGAAAAGGAGCTTGACTAGATGGGTGTCGGGTCTTTGTGGGGCTGTTAATGAGTCTTATTGTGATCAGGAGGATTAGAATGTGGGTAGTTCTTTGTGGGGCTGCGCTATAAATGCATATGAATCTCTTTGTATGAAGGAAGGAGTGGCTCTAATTTCTGATGTATTGTGTGACCCATGTGTGAGATTAACTTCTAACAAGTTGTTACATGTCTCTCTCTCTTTTTTTTTTTTTTTTTTTTTTGCTGGTTCTTTGCGTAAGTGATGGACCTCCTGTTCCCTTTTTGGTAATAAAGATGAGTATTTAGCTGTTTCTTTGTGAAACATTTTGGATCGAAGATCGAGGAGGATGGCTAAGAATTTCTTTATTTTCCTCTTTTATATTTAGGTCTATATCCTTTGCTCATTCACTTAGTGCTGTAATGTGGTTAAGCATTAAACTTGTGATTTGTTAGGGCAGACCGTTTTCATTCAGGAGAGTACGGGAAATATTTTTTTTCTCATCTTTAATTTCTACCAGGCCTAGTCTTCAATACATCTTTGAAGACTTTGTGAAACATTTCTTTTCCTTTTTATTTCACTTCAGAAGAAAAGTCAAACGGACTATAAATGAAAAAACCGTAACAGGCATAAAAGGTCACACTTTTGTAGGTAAAAAACGTTGAGTTCAGTGAATCAGTTTTATTCTACTTTCACAGATAAAGAACATTCCATTTTCCAGCATAATAACTGATTCTTGGCAGATACACAGTGTAAGAATTTGTAGATAAATATTCCCGGGTTTGACGCGTAGGCCAGGATCCCGACGTTTGATTTGGATGATCGGTTCAGTCTCGTTATAGTAATTCCCTTCAATATCAATCACATGATTGACCAGTTTACTGTGTGGCTTACTTGGGACCTACATACAGATGAGCTATAAAATAGGTGAACCTGTGTCATAACAGGAAGGACTGAGAAATGATTTCGTATGTTATTCTTTGCTTTTTAAACTTCATTAATCGGAAGAGGTTTGTCATTTAAATATGTCCTGAGGGGGTTATTTTGTAAGAAGGCGGTGCCTTAAGAATACTGCAGGTCACTTAGGTTTATGTAAAGAGGTAGAGTATGTATTGAAAAATTATAGGGAATACGCTAGTGTCTGTCTCGCTTGTTACCAGCCGCTTATAGTTGTAGGCTAATTGATCGGGAATCAAGAACGCTGAGTCAGTAAAATATTTTTTTGGGGGGGGGGGGCGAACTAATACGTCACTCTTAGCTGAACATTGCTTAATGGACATACTGTCATTTATTCACTCTGAGTAATCTATGAGGTATACTATTTTCCCTCAGACCGGCTCTGAAAACAATTGAAGAAAAAATGATATGGAGTTATCCCTTGTTAATCCAGTAGAAAAACGAAATAAAAACTTGATCTTATAAAAAGGAAAAGAAGAAACGAGAAATATCATTTGAGGCTTTCATAGTTTTTATTTCATCCCATTGCAAATTTTTCCAGTAAGGATAACAATCCGTTTTAATCAACCAAACAAAAGTCGATAATTGTCATTTATTCCGTGATTGAAAGTATTAAAAATCTTAGTAGTCGGGTTCATGAACAGTTTACACCAGACTAGTTGTATATATCAAACAGCGTTGTTTCGGATGGAACATGATCACATACAGCTTGAACGAAAGTCATTTCTTAAGTAGGATATAAAACCTGCCCACACCTTTGGACACCTAAAGATCTTACCCCTATTGCGTTATTATTAAAACTTCCCAGTCCCCCTCTCCATGATTTCAAAGAGTTAGATAATGTTTTTGACAGATATGTCTAGTCATACAAGTCCGACAAAATGAAAAGAGTAATATAAAGTCTTAAATGCAAGTGGGTAACTGGACCACAAGTCAAGCCCGTGGAAATGTTTGTTTTGAACACCAAATAGGGAGGGGGTTTCCTTCTTGAATGCAACGACTCAAAACTCGATGTTATTATATCAGATCCCTTCATTGATGATGTCTGTCGTGCTTGGTCCGATTTTAATGATCTTCCTATTGATGAAAATATGTGTTCTAATCAGTATGTCCTTAACTTCGCACATTGAAGTAGCCTGGTCATATTATCTATTCTGATGTCTTGAAAAAGGAGAAAAGTCCTTTTGGCCAGCAACTTCTTTGTTGTAAATGGTATTAATTTGTCACAAAGTATGAAACTTTTCCTTTAACTTTTGTATTATGGAATAACGTCTGCCGGCTATCCCAAGGATCTAAAAATGACTAAGTTTCAAGTGGTCCTATGATAATTTATTATGACTTAAAAATATTCTGAAGAGTGCTTGTATTTCTAAGGTTATCCTATAACCATTTCATGAACGACACCATTTTACAGCCAAAAGCCATATCTACTGGTGAGGGAGAGAGAGATTAATTCCAATTCAAATGCATACACAGAAAAAATATATGGCTTTCAAGTACTCACATTTTATCGGTATCTTATCACAGCTTTCAACATTCATTCATCTTTCAGTAGTCATCAGTGAAACCATTGTCAGTTGCCATGGTGCTTCTACATTTGACAAGGGGGAGTACGGTTAGCATTTCTTCTCATTCGTTACGCCAGGTTCTTGCTTTAAAGTCACACATACTCATTTGTTCCTGCTCCGACTGCAATCTTTCCCGGCTGTATCTGCTCCGGGTTGACAAGCGTCGGTACGGATTTATGTTTGCTTCTGTGCTCCGGAGTACTTTTTATCACTCCTCTTCTGCTCCAGTTACTCCGAAACACACACTAGTCTACTTTGCCTGCTATTCTTCACTGCTCTTTTGCTAAGAGTACTCTTTTAAACATGCTCCTATGCTCCAGAGTACTCTTTAACACTTCCCCTTCTACTCCGATTACTCCAGAACACTCGCTAGTCCATTTCGTCTGCTATTCTTCACTGCTCTTTTGCTGAGAGTACTCTTTTAAACATGCTCCTATGCTCCAGAGTACTCTTTAACACTTCCCCTTCTACTCCGATTACTCCAGAACACTCGCTAGTCCATTTCGTCTGCTATTCCTCACTGCTCTTTTGCTGAAAGTACTCTTTTAAACATGCTCCTATGCTCCAGAGTACTCTTTAACACTTCCCCTTCTACTCCGATTACTCCAGAACACTCGCTAGTCCATTTCGTCTGCTATTCCTCACTGCTCTTTTGCTGAAAGTACTCTTTTAAACATGCTCCTATGCTCCAGAGTACTCTTTAACACTTCCCCTTCTACTCCGATTACTCCAAGCCTTTAGTTCTTTCTCACTCTTCTTATCACTAAGTTCCTGGGTGTTGAAATTCCTCTTTCTTCTGTGATTCTATGACTAAACGGTTGCCTTTAATGGGTGACCATTTCTTGATTTTGTAAGCCACGTTGTAAAATCTTGCCCATGGCTTTATTTATTTCGACCGAGATCCCCTCCCACCTGCCTTTCTGCTTGGAGCACGCCTGCGCACCTGCTCCTTGACTACGATTGGTTCATCACTCCCCTCCCACCTGACTTTCTGTTCGGAAAACGCCTGCGCACCTGCTCCTTGACTAAAATTGGTTCATTACACTTGAAGTAAGTATGTTATAAATCGACTCAACCCATATTTACACATCATTTTACAGTAGATCTTCATGACCGTATACACTTACAAAATGCCTCATCGATGTGAAATCTGCAAGTTATCTTTTACAAGACGTTTCAATCTTCGTCGTCATGTAGCGAGGAAACATCAGAACGAAGATAGGGAAACACTCGATGCTACGAGCGGTTACAAACTACGTAACCGGAGTACCAGTGATTTTGTGGAAGGTGAAGACGATTCATCCCACAGTGACCCCCAGAGTGACACTGAGAGTGAAGGTGAAACCGTTGAAGACAATGAAGTGAGTGACGCCAGTGACAACGGGGACAGAAGTGAAACTAGTGGAGATGACAGCGAAGAAGAGATGACTGATTCAACTGATCAGACCAGTGACAACGATGAGGAACAAACTCATGTGACATTGTCTGGCACATCCGAAACTTTGGCAGCTCTGATTGAAATAAATAAAGCCATGGGCAAGATTTTACAACGTGGCTTACAAAATCAAGAAATGGTCACCCATTAAAGGCAATTGTTTAGTCATAGAATCACAGAAAAAAGAGGAATTTCAACACCCAAGAACTTAGTGATAAGAAGAGTGAGAAAGAACTAAAGGTTTGGAGTAATCGGAGTAGAAGGGGAAGTGTTAAAGAGTACTCTGGAGCATAGGAGCATGTTTAAAAGAGTACTTTCAGCAAAAGAGCAGTGAGGAATAGCAGACGAAATGGACTAGCGAGTGTTCTGGAGTAATCGGAGTAGAAGGGGAAGTGTTAAAGAGTACTCTGGAGCATAGGAGCATGTTTAAAAGAGTACTTTCAGCAAAAGAGCAGTGAGGAATAGCAGACGAAATGGACTAGCGAGTGTTCTGGAGTAATCGGAGTAGAAGGGGAAGTGTTAAAGAGTACTCTGGAGCATAGGAGCATGTTTAAAAGAGTACTCTCAGCAAAAGAGCAGTGAAGAATAGCAGACGAAATGGACTAGCGAGTGTTCTGGAGTAATCGGAGTAGAAGGGGAAGTGTTAAAGAGTACTCTGGAGCATAGGAGCATGTTTAAAAGAGTACTCTTAGCAAAAGAGCAGTGAAGAATAGCAGGCAAAGTAGACTAGTGTGTGTTTCGGAGTAACTGGAGCAGAAGAGGAGTGATAAAAAGTACTCCGGAGCACAGAAGCAAACATAAATCCGTACCGACGCTTGTCAACCCGGAGCAGATACAGCCGGGAAAGATTGCAGTCGGAGCAGGAACAAATGAGTATGTGTGACTTTAAAGCAAGAACCTGGCGTAACGAATGAGAAGAAATGCTAACCGTACTCCCCCTTGTCAAATGTAGAAGCACCATGGCAACTGACAATGGTTTCACTGATGACTACTGAAAGATGAATGAATGTTGAAAGCTGTGATAAGATACCGATAAAATGTGTGTACTTGAAAGCCATATATTTTTTCTGTGTATGCATTTGAATTGGAATTAATCTCTCTCTCTCCCTCACCAGTAGATATGGCTTTTGGCTGTAAAATGGTGTCGTTCATGAAATGGTTATAGGATAACCTTAGAAATACAAGCACTCTTCAGAATATTTTTAAGTCATAATAAATTATCATAGGTCCACTTGAAACTTAGTCATTTTTAGATCCTTGGGATAGCCGGCAGACGTTATTCCATAATACAAAAGTTAAAGGAAAAGTTTCATACTTTGTGACAAATTAATACCATTTACAACAAAGAAGTTGCTGGCCAAAAGGACTTTTCTCCTTTTTCAAGACATCAGAATAGATAATATGACCAGGCTACTTCAATGTGCGAAGTTAAGGACATACTGATTAGAACACATATTTTCATCAATAGGAAGATCATTAAAATCGGACCAAGCACGACAGACATCATCAATGAAGGGATCTGATATAATAACATCGAGTTTTGAGTCGTTGCATTCAAGAAGGAAACCCCCTCCCTATTTTGTGTTCAAAAACAAACATTTCCACGGGCTTGACTTGTGGTCCAGTTACCCACTTGCATTTAAGACTTTATATTACTCTTTTCATTTTGTCGGACTTGTATGACTAGACATATCTGTCAAAAACATTATCTAACTCTTTGAAATCATGGAGAGGGGGACTGGGAAGTTTTAATAATAACGCAATAGGGGTAAGATCTTTAGGTGTCCAAAGGTGTGGGCAGGTTTTATATCCTACTTAAGAAATGACTTTCGTTCAAGCTGTATGTGATCATGTTCCATCCGAAACAACGCTGTTTGATATATACAACTAGTCTGGTGTAAACTGTTCATGAACCCGACTACTAAGATTTTTAATACTTTCAATCACGGAATAAATGACAATTATCGACTTTTGTTTGGTTGATTAAAACGGATTGTTATCCTTACTGGAAAAATTTGCAATGGGATGAAATAAAAACTATTAAAGCCTCAAATGATATTTCTCGTTTCTTCTTTTCCTTTTTATAAGATCAAGTTTTTATTTCTTTTTTCTACTGGATTAACAAGGGATAACTCCATATCATTTTTTCTTCATTTGTTTTCAGAGCCGGTCTGAGGGAAAATAGTATACCTCATAGATTACTCAGAGTGAATAAATGACAGTATGTCCATTAAGCAATGTTCAGCTAAGAGTGACGTATTAGTTCGCCCCCCCCCCCCCAAAAAAATATTTTACTGACTCAGCGTTCTTGATTCCCGATCAATTAGCCTACAACTATAAGCGGCTGGTAAACAAGTCGAGACAGACACTAGCGTATTCCCTATAATTTTTCAATACATACTCTACCTCTTTACATAAACCTAAGTGACCTGCAGTATTCTTAACGGCACCGCCTTCTTACAAATAAACCCCTCAGGACATATTTAAATGACAAACCTCTTCCGATTAAATGAAGTTTAAAAAGCAAAGAATACCATACGAAATCATTACTCAGTCCTTCCTCTTATGACACAGGTTCACCTATTTTATAGCTCATCTGTATGTAGGTCCCAAGTAAGCCACACAGTAAACTGGTCAATCATGTGATTGATATTGAAGGGAATTACTATAGCGAGACTGAACCGATCATCCAAATCAAACGTCGGGATCCTGGCCTACGCGTCAAACCCGGGAATATTTATCTACAAAATTCTTACACTGTGTATCTGCCAAGAATCAGTTATTATGCTGGAAAATGGAATGTTCTTTATCTGTGAAAGTAGAATAAAACTGATTCACTGAACTCAAACGTTTTTTACCTACAAAAGTGTGACCTTTTATGCCTGTTACGGTTTTTTCATTTATAGTCCGTTTGACTTTTCTTCTGAAGTGAAATAAAAAGGAAGAAAAGAAATGTTTCACAAAGTCTTCAAAGATGTATTGAAAGACTAGGCCTGGTAGAAATTAAAGATGAGAAAAAAAATATTTCCCGTACTCTCCTGAATGAAAACGGTCTGCCTAACAAATCACAAGTTTAATGCTTAACCACATTACAGCACTAAGTGAATGAGCAAAGGATATAGACCTAAATATAAAAGAGGAAAATAAAGAAATTCTTAGCCATCCTCCTCGATCTTCGATCCAAAATGTTTCACAAAGAAACAGCTAAATACTCATCTTTATTACCAAAAAAGGAACAGGAGGTCCATCACTTACGCAAAGAACAAGCAAAAAAAAAAAAAAAGAGAGAGAGACGTGTAACACTTGTTAGAAGTTAAATCTCACCACATGGGTCACACAATACATCAGAAATTAGAGCCACTCCTTCCTTCATACAAAGAGATTCATATTCATTTATAGCGCAGCCCCACAAAGAACTACCCACATTCTAATCCTCCTGATCACAATAAGACTCATTAACAGCCCCACAAAGACCCGACACCCATCTAGTCAAGCTCCTTTTCTTTGATTTAAGCTCTCACTTCCTAGTTTTACAATCCTTTGATTTAAGCTCTCACCTCCTTTTATGCGCTTACCCACCTTTCATCAAGCTCTCCATTTCCTATCTATTAGCTCCAACCTTGACCATCAAGCTCGAATATTAGCGCATATCAAGCTCAGACCTTAGCTCCGAGGGGGGGGGGGGGGTGTGAAGCTCCAAATCAAGCTCCGAGTCATGTTATTATGACCCCCTATATACTACTCGTACTCATACCCATGCCATTGTACCTGTACCCGTACCCGTACTCATGGACCTGTACTCACACTCATTGTCCAAATTATAAACTGTACTCAACTGTCAACTACTAAAAAGGCATGTTAAAGTTTTAATGTTTTACTGTACCATGTGTCTCAGTACTGGACTCTTTATTTAAAGGAAATATGCAGTCACTCCAATTTTAATTGGTGTACCTATAGGTGTTCTATTTCATGAATGGCTCTTTTCAATCATGTGACTTTTTTGTTATCACACTGTTAAATTAATGTAGAATAACTCCTTAAGTATGTTACCTAACATATTCAATGTTTATACTTGTAAATATTTAACATGCTTGAAAGTGAAATAAGAGAAGATTTGAAAGATTCAGCTGCTTTTTAAAAATAAATTTGGTGTGACTGCTTATTCCCTTTAAAGGCAAAAAGTAGTTGCCTCAAAATTGCTTTAAAAAATCTGCAAACTCTTGCAAAATTACTTTAGAAAAATACAAAAGGATAACGGAACTGGCTGCTGAATACCAGAAATATTTTCAACGTGACTATCAATGAGGGATTAACCGGGTTAGTCAGTGGTGAGCCACATGAGTACACACTTTGGTGTTTAATGCGTTCAAAGCAAATACCACAAAATTAAACTGCGGGTTGGAGCAACTTATAAACATACCACCCACTGGAATCATCCCCCATTAAACAACAGATAAACAGGATATAAAAATGCATTCTAAGGGGTAAAGGAAACTTGAACATTGTAGAAATTGTTTGTGTGCCTTAGATATGCAATGTTCATGTTCAGGAATAATCTGAAAGATCCTTTTGATGAAAATGAGTAAAGGTTTGGAAGGGGCAGTAAATGTCTCAAAAAGATTTTGGCAGTGTTTATTCCCCCTTTAATTAATGAGTAATAACACTGCTAGAGAATTTAGAACGTTAACCATAAATATAAGTCTGAAAAAGTTTCAATGGTCGTAACATGAAGTATTCCAATTCTATACTTACATGGAAAACGTAAGAAAAATACACCCCCTTGTCATGTCAAATTAGTTTATGAAAGCATTGCAAACAATGCGGTGGCATCCAGTATCCTAGTAAAATACCACAACGAGCCTAGAAGTGTTTATGATTGTTTTCATTTTCAATGTTGCCCATACTGCTAGTGGATTGTAACATCGTGCATAACTAATGAAAAAATTAACATGTCTACGGGTATTACAACCCGCTTCTAGATAAAGTAAATAACGACAATACCCATAAATAACTCGTTAGTAAAACCAATAAGTTGAACGTGTGATATAAAAAACTAGGCTTTTAAGATGTGTTAATCTTACCTTCTAACTTTGTTTTATCGAAAAGTAAAGCATTATTTCATTTAGCGTTGATCTTTATTACATTTACGAAGAGTCCGATTTATTACATTTAGCGTTAAAGTCGTATAACATTTACTTTGAGAAGTTTATTACTATTTAGCGCTCATTTTATAACATTCACGGCTCGTATTACATTTAGCATTGTCATAACATTTAGCGGTGATACAATTGGAAGCACATTATTTAAGGAAGGTCGCCTTTTGTACTAAATCAAGAGAAGGAATTAGCGAATATTTAGATAATATTACGAAAGAGTGCTGGAAACGAAGAATGGTTGGCGTTAGAGGTATTGATTGGAGGAGCAGTTCGTGTATGTAACATGGTTGTATACTCTTATTGATGAACAGGTAAGATTATTCTTTGAAGAGAAACACATGTGCCTGATTCATTTTTATGTATGTCATCCTAGACGAATCGACCTTAGATCCAGAAATTTCGAGGGGAATCGGGACAGGATGGGAAATGTCAAGTGCCCTGAACGTAGACAACGAGCTCGAGTGCTAGCCTATTCTTCCTTCCAGGTGGCCAGGATGACCATTCAGTGTTTCGTGTTTGATGAGTATCAATGGTGGAGGATAGAAAGTAAGTTAGTCTTCGAGTGTCCTGTTGAGTTTTACCACAATACACAATGAACGAGAGTGCCGTTTGTATTGTAATAGATACAAAGTAGATAAAGAAAATGTCTGCTCAACCGCTCGTCTTTCGTTTTACGTCGAGGAGCTGACCGTACCTAACGATTGTCGTTGAGGAGTAGCATAAACTTAGCCACATTTTCCTCAAAACAGATCTATTGGTTAAACTTGAAAATTGTAAAGAATAGCAAGGTGTCACATTGCCTCTCTGCGTTGGAATTAGTGGTCTCATGCTCATATTAATCATTATATGCGGGCTATTCCAAAGATGCAAAACTGATCACTCTAGTATTGGTCGCTGGTGGAACTCAATTTACAAAATTAATATGTTAAATATCAGTCATTACATTGTTTAATATCACTTTCTTTACTTTTAAGTATACAGTAAGTTTGAAGTCGACTAAGCTGCACAAGAACAAGAAACGTTTACTCATTAGAATAGGACGGGTGATAATTAGTTCTCAGTATACTTACACAACGTGAACTTGCACAATCCAATTTTGTTAATTTACACAAGGTATTTCAAAGTCGAAAAGACGGAGTAACAGGCTTTTATAAAAAAAAAAAATGGACTGTCTACAGATAGCGTGGATTCGGATTACTTGATGGTCACTTCTGGCTTAGCAATGAACAGTTACATTATCTTACGAATCAAAAGAATTACAAGTTTCGTATTGATATCGTTACATCTGGAGGCTCAGCAAAGTACGAGGAGAACGCATCTTTTCGAATCAGCAGTAACAACATCAAATTTCGTGTAGATGACATTCGGAGCAATAGTGGAACAGCGGGTATGAACTAGTGTTCCCATTATGTCCTTACAATCTAAAGTCGCTAAGGTTATTGCCCTTAGAAACATCGGTATGTGTAAACTGTGACAGTTTCATCTAGCAGTTTTACAGGAATTAGCGTGGCAACACTTCTGTGTTACATGCTTCTATATGAAAAGAATATGTTATAGACTAATAATGATCAATATTTGTCCTATATCCTCAAGTGGTTTTCCACATATAGGCAAACTGTATCGTTATTTTAGTCAAAGTGGGGAAACATAATATTTAGGCTTTGGTGGGTGGAATGTCCTTGTAAATGCAAGCGGCGTCCTTTAGTGTAATGTGATTAGCCATCTTGAGAGCCTGCCCTCAATCCAGGACCTGTCACAATAGGTATGTCTTTATGAAAGCTCAGTCTACGGTCATTTTACACCGTCCGAACCGACCTCTTCATCTGAATAAAATATAATCCAACCTTCAGCGAAAAGAAAACCCTCATCTTTAAACCAGACGACTTGATATTTAAACTTAGTAATGTTCAATGCATTCCTCATTCGCATACGTGATTGAGTATGGAAGTGAATATTTAACATTACACTTAACATTACATTTTGGAATAAATATAATTGTATGATAAAAGGTTGATATGATGCCGTTCGGTATGAAACCGGTTGATACAGTGGATAAAAAAGACATTACTCTGGTCATAATGCTTTTTATTCTGCTCTTAATGATAGCATGTTTGGCAACTTGCAAAAGTAGGTCACCCTTTCATTCTGAACTAACTTAGAGTATAAATGACTCTTTTTTGACAATTATAATACAGATAATGGTATGCATGACACTAACGGAAGTTTCTTCAGCAGATATGACCAGTACAGCGACGGTTGTGAGCACCACATCTGTGTACAGAGACATAGAGGAACTTAGTGGTATGTGAAAAACTTGTTGGATTGGTAGCCATTGTACTGACTTTCAGTTAAGCAGTTATAGAGCACAGTGTGCACATTCTAATCTAAAGGAGACTACAACAGAGGAAACGGGAAAAACGTGTTTTGGTATTCTTACAACTGTCACCTCAACTTTGCGGGGATGAAAATCCAACCTATTCAGGGGCGTCAATCCGTATTCAAACGTGGGGGGGGGGGGGGACGGGGGACATACATGACTTAGCACAAACCAATCTCTCTGGTTTTGAAGGGGGGGGGGCGTCTTCCTATAGGCACTTCCTCCCCCCCCCCCCATATGATGACTGACGTTGTCCTATTCTAATAAGAATTATCATTTTAAAGTTAACATGACCATCATAGATGATCTGCCAGCTGAAATACCTGGAGTCCACGGAATTACTTCAAGATGTTATTTTCATCATGTCCCAAGATAGCTGAAACAACGCTTTGCAGCGTGGATCATTGTCGGAGATCATGGACCCGATCAGGCCTGTTGCTAGGGTGATGTATTTGGGGGTGTCCCAAATTCCGACCGGCTGATTACTTTTTCCAACTGAGTGGAGGCGTTTAAATTGCACTTTTGTGATGCGCTCTGCGTTTTGTATACAGCAGTGGGGATCCTTCCTTTGTCACTACATAAATGTGTCGTCCTGGGTGAGGGGTCTAAGGGGAGGGGCGTCCCCTTCCCCTTTGACCTTCCCCTTTGAGAAATTTTTGTTAATTTAAGGCTGCGTAGGTGCAAAACAGTGCTATCTTTGGGATATATTTGGAGCTGATCGTACATTACTGTGGAAAATTGATCCATAATTAGTGATTGTCTACAATTTTTCCGACTGGCTGGATGTTTTTACTAACTGCAGTGGAGGCGCGTAAATTGCACCTTTTTTCATTCACCCTGCGTTTGTATACAGCGTGGGGATCCTTCCTTTGTCACTATATAAAGGTGTCATCCTGGGGGAGGGGTCTAAGGGGGAGGGGCGTAGCCCTCCTCTTTGAGAAATTTTTGTTAACTTAAGGATACTTAGATGCAAAATGGTGCTATCTTTGGGATATTTTTGGAGCTGATCGTAGTATAGTAAAGGTGTGAAGGATTATTAAGGACGTTTTCAGAATGCTTTGAAGTCGTAAGTGTATTAACAATCACCCATCTGCAGGCACAGATCCAGAAATTTTGAGGGGGGGGCCCAAGATGGAAAATCTTATGTGCACCGACGAGAGCGAAGCGCGAGTTCCTACGCGTGGTGTCCAGGGCCCGCATTAGGGCCCCTGGCGGGGGTCCAGGGGGCGAAGCCCCCGGAAGCTCTCCCAGTATTGCATTTTAAGAGCATAGAAATCGGCTCCAGTTCTTATGTCAGTGAGATTTTATACCTTTTCATGTTGCATGGAATTTGATGTGTATGGCTCAGTATAAGTTACTATATGTACCTGCAGAAGTTACGGAGAATCTAAGTCATCTTAAAACTTATACGACAACATTATGAGCCCATGTAGGTAACTTGAAATGATTTTTACCATAATGAGTGTTTTATTTTCGTTATGCGGTATTTGGGTATAGGACGTCAGATGAAACAATTGCGCGCGAAAATTTGAATTTACATTTAAAACCTTTGCTATTTCGAATGGTGTCAATTCCCTTTATGTGTGTCTATCAATTAGAATTTGGGTTCGATACTAAGTTTTCAGTTCTCGTAAGAAGAGGAGGGTGAAAAAATGAACATTAGTTGCTTTACATCCTTACAACGCTGGCTCCTCTGAAATCACGTTTATACACACGAATAATTGGCTTATGGTAGAACCCCACCGATGAGTAATGCGAATACTTTTGGGACCTTATTGATAGTAAAAGGAGCACTTCAAAGCTAAAAGTGCGCAGATCAAGCGAAAATCAAGAAATATCGAGAAGACTTTGCAAAAATCGTGAAAGATTTCAAATGATTTTTGGTAAAAAGTGATAAAAATAAATCCATCACTCAATAAAAACGTACCGTACCCCTCTCCGTAAGCGAGAACAATTGCGCGCGAAGCGCGCCGAAAATTTTCGGTATTGAGCCTCCCGGGAGCCCTGCATTAATTGTACACTGAAAAGGGGGACCAACAGGACTCTAACAACCTGACATCCATGTAGGAGGAGAGATGATATATCCCCTTCTTTATGGATTTCTGAAGGGTATACCCTTCAGAAATCTATGACCGATGGTGCCGGCGGGAGTTGGTGATTGGGGGAACCGCAGATAACTGCTAAACCGTGCCTTTTTAGGCTAATGGGATTTTGTATACGCTATGTACAAGAGTAGGAGAGCCTTTTCTTATTAGTACATGAGAGTGTAATCCCAGGAAGAGGTCTACCTTCCTCTTTGAGAAATGTTTCTTAATTTTAGGGAGCCTATATGCAAAATGGTGATATCTTTGGGTCATTCTAAAGTTATTGTATGTTTAAAAAATGTCTACAATTTAGCGAATTCTAACTTTCGTTCGGGTGAAAAAGGGGAGTAAGAGACGGTTAATATGTTGTCTTCAAACCTCCTTAAGTCCCAGGAAAAATCATGGCCTGGGATCCATCTCCAAAAGCGTGTGTGTGTGTGTGGGGGGGGGGGACTTTTCCACATTTGTGAATCGCCGTCCTGGTAGAAGAAGCAGTGTTGGTAGCCAGAATTTGCGTCATAGGGAGGCAATAAGTTTTGTGACCGTCGGCATGGGGGAGGGGTCTAAGGGAAATTTTTCTAGAACTAAATACCCTCAGATGCGATTTGGTGTAACAAAAGTGTACGATTTTTAGGTTATATTTATTCTTAAAATTTCGTTTTCCTAGGCATAATTGCAGTCTGTTCCATCATTTTGAAAAAGTGAGGGGGACTTTTTGACGATGTACCCCTTCCAAAAAAGTGAGAGGGACGCGTCTCCCCGTCCCCCCATGATCCACGCCCATGGGAAAATTGTACACGCAATTATACCTGCGTGGAGTCCACAGAAACATTCTTGGACTATAATGAAATATTTTATTTACATATTAAAAGGATAGCTAAGGTTGACAGAGAACAGCATTGCCTCCTGGTAGCTCTGAATTAGTTACAGTATACAAGAGAGGGACCAACGGGATTCTCACTATCCGACATCCATATGGGAGGAGATATGATATATTACCTTGTCTTTTTAGGCATAGCAAGAGGGATGTTGGACAGGCAAAATTCGTTTCAGAAAAGATTTTCGTCGTTATTGAACGTCGCGGTAAAATGTTTGGAAAATAAGCAACGGCACTTACGTACTTTTAATCTTTCAAACCATGTGCTAGACTAGATTAGTCAAAGACCCATAATGATGAGAGCCCTACAGAGAAGGAGATGTACTTTTTAGAAAAATGTTTGCATTAGAATAATTTCTTACGTCATAGCTTTGTCAATGGTATATGAAATCGGGTGTAAACCCTGTCGTATGCGCGCGAAGCGCGCCGAAATTTTTAATAAAATATTAGTCCATGACAAAACCTGCATTCAGAACCTGCATCGCATATATCGGACATTGTCACTTTCCCACCAACCTATGCTATTCAGAAACGAGTCTTCTGACTGAGAATTCTTAAAAAGCACTTTTGTTCCTTTGTTCCCCTGTGAGTAGTTACCGAAAGCTATTGATTATAAGGAGAACTCTGACACAAGTTTTGACGCTAGCGGAGCGTGCGAAAATTTGGAATTTGTCAAGAATTTCAAAAACTTATGATAGTTTGAGAACGTAACAGGTTGTGAAAGAAAATGGTTAGAACAAATAAGCCAATCATCAAAAAAAAAAAAAATCTCACCCTCCACCCTCTACAGAAATCTGTAGCTTAAACGACTTTTGGGACCATTTTAAAAATTTTCAAGAATAGATGGGGGAGGGGGACACACGTCACCCATTGCCCACTGGGCAGACGCCACTGTCTGCAGCTTAAAAGCCTTTTGAGTTTATTTTAACACTTCTCAGACAGTTTCGAAATCGAATAGGGTATGCACGCCGCTACTTTGCGTGCAACAGCTAATGCCACTGTACACAATAGCACGTCACCTGACAGCTTTGTCTTTTGTGTTCATTCTGCAAGGTCTGTATGGGGAAAACTTTGCCTCTCAATCCCTCTCGATTACAAAAAATTTCACTCTTTAACACAAAATTGTTACTAAATTTCAGTACAGCTAGCAGGGCCCACACTGCATATATCACGATGTTTACTTATTTAGATCTTAAGTCAAGGATCATTACTCAGCTATTCACCTGTTTTCGAACATTCTAGCTCTCCTTTCTTCGCCAACCACTGTGAAAGATATCTAAAGAGATAATCCAGCTATAGCTCCACTCAACCCCTACAGGAATATATACTTTGAATACGTTCTTAGATACTTTTATTCATTTTTTGCTCTCAATTTTTCTTTCTCCTTTTCTTTTTTCTTTTTCTTTCCTTTTTCTCCTTTCGTTTTTTTCGTGGCGGGGGGGGGGGGGGGGGGGGGGGGGCACCGTCTATACCGATAATAGCGTCGGCGAAGCGCTTGGTAAAAATTTCTGACAAGTGTTTAACGGCAAAAAACGTACTTTCAACCTTCCACAAGGGAGGGGGGCCATGCAGTATGTTGTGTGACTGCTGGTCTGGGGAGTGTCTAAGGGGAGGGGGTGCCCCTCCCCTTTGAAATATTTTGAAAAATTAGGTGGCCTTACATGCAATCTGGTGCCACTGATATTACCTTTTGAAGTAAAATTTGTGTTAAAAAATTTACGTATTTTTAGGAACTCAAAAAATACGCATCGCTGAGGGGGGCATGGCCCAATGAGGTGTCCCCATCCCCTTTAAAAAAAAAATTGAAAACTTCGGTGTCCTTAGATGCAATCTGGTGCCAAATATGCTACCTTTAAAAGTAAATCTGTGTTAAAAAATTTACACATTTTTAGAAACTTAAAAAACAATTGGAATCAGTGACGGTGGGCATGGCCGAATGGCCCTCGCCACTGCTTACGCCACTGATTGAATGATCCCATATTGATGCAAGGCCCCCACAGATGTTTGAAGATGTATGTCTGTTTTCAAAAAGTGTTGTTATCAGAATAGTTCTATGTATAATTACCTTTTAAATGGTCATGAGGAGTGCAAACCGTGACGCATGCGCGCGAAGCGCGCCGAAATTTTGTCATTAAATTAGATTTCCCTGACGAAATCTACATTCAGAATCTGCATCGAGACACTTAACAATTGCCCAACAAACCTACATGCCACTCAAAAAGCCAGCCACGACACTACTCTTTTACGCAAATGTGGGGGGGGGACATTTGATATTGTGTCCCCCACCCATCGAAATGTGGGGGGACGTGTCCCCCCGTCCCCCCCAGGATTGACGCCCATGAACCTATTTCAAACTACCTTTGACGAATAACACTTCTTAGCCTAAGGATTTAAAACCTGACTAAGAAAGTACTATATTACGCGAAAGTTGTGGAAGAAAGACTTGGGAAACATAAAAACTTTGTGTTCTTTGGATGTCGAAAACTTTCTGATTCATGTGGTGGTTAAACATATAACCTATCTATGAAAATGGCATCAGAGAGGATAGGTCAGGAAACTTTAAATCAGTTTGTATGGCTCTATTAATAGTTTCAGAGAAACGCATGGAAGATACAAGATAAGATAGTCGCAATTGTAAACAACGTCAAGGGGACATTTTCTGATATTTTACTTGTATTTTAGTCTTGCAATATGTTTGATTTTCACTTAGCAAGGAGGAGGGGTCAGGTCCCCAAGCAATTTCATCTGTCGGGAAGACATGTCGCATTTTCAGTATACTCCCATCTGTGAAAGGAAATTGAAAGTTTTATATTTACAACTTTTGCTGAGTGCTTCTTTTAATAAAAAATTTTGGGGAAGGTCCTGGTATGAGCACGCCATTATTTAGCAATGTAGGTAGCAATATGATTCCACCATGGTAATTTTATGCTCTAGGATAGTGGTGCACATTTCGTAGAAGACCATATATTCCAAACTGTGAGCGTCAAGACATTTTATATACACATCCTCAAATTTGTTTTGCGTTTCCTGGCCCAGCTTATGTGGTATGTCCTTTATCTTTGCAATTTCATGTAAGGTTGAAACGTAAAATATAATTATAAGTGTAGTTTTGAGCACTGGTGTATTAACAGTTTGTACATTGACAGATAAAGTATATAGATTTTAAAAGAGAAGTAAGTGGCTATGCGTCACAAATTATTTACATTCCACTGACTGATAGATATCAGCGCTATATAAAGCTGGACAGAAAGTCCTGTGATTATTTTCATAGAATTATTTGCGTCGCGGACTCGCAATTACATGCTTAAGTCATAATTAAAAAGAAACAAACCAAAATATGATATTGATAGGTTAAAAGAGATTCCAGAAGGTAAACAAAACGGTAAACATCATTTAGCTAGATTTACTCTTAATATGACATAATCATTTCGAAACAACATGAGGCCATTCTGTTTTGTATGGGGAATATATAAGGTGACAATAATGATTCAGCAGCTCCAGTCAATTGGTACAAAATTTCACAAAACGGGAGTAAAAGACAGCATCTTCTCTAAATTTCCTAAACGTCGGTGAAAGGTTAAAAAATTTTGGCACGATGTTTGTCGATATCCTCCATACCATAGCAGTTGAGTGAGAATTTCAGCTTAAAGTTGGCTTCCACTGTCACACTAAGAGAGGTGGGGGAAGAAGGGATAGCCTCTTTTATCGACCATGGAGGATGTCATGCCAAAAAACAAGTGATATTCTTTAATGGCTCAAAATTTAAGTCAAAAGTAATCTGCTTGCCCTATCAAAGTCCTGCAGGTGGTATCACATATAAGTTGTGTTGAAAATGCAAGCTTGTAGTAATATGAACCGAAATTTTCAATGAGGTGACTGCCTTTTGCTTTATGCTTACTAAGTAAAGTGAGCAAATATCACCCTTTACTCACAAGGCTGACTTTTTGCAGCGAGGGTGGAGTCCCCATTTTATCTTATCTGTTTGACAAATATTTCAGCAGAAAGTGAATATTTGACTACTTCACTAAATATTACGTTCATAAATATTACTTTTCGAAAACAAATTTGGCAATAAAGTCTATCATTTAGTGTTGTTTCAAAGTTGGAAAGATAAATATTGACTTAAACGTTGGTTAATATGACCGACATATGATGAGGAATGTGTATGTTACTCGTGAAATAATGGGATAAACCTTAATGGCCTTCTTCGATTGCTTCAAAAGCACAGTCGCAATCAAATTAGTAGCAAGGAAATTATCGAGATCACTCATTTCTTATCAAAATGTCACCAAATTCATTCTATCATCATTCTAAAACAATAAAGCATCTTACAAATTGCTCGTTTTCTGGCACTGCAATGTAAACTCACACATACGCACCCTCGCTGCCTTCCGGTACACGTACACAGGACCCGGTAAGGAATTCACGGGATTTCCCCATGAGCTTGGCTGACCTCCAACTCACCCGGTAGACGTACGTGGCTGGAGGGTGGGCTGCTCGCAAGGCAGGCACGTGCAGCCGCGCGAGACTTCTCATTCCAGTAACGGAATTCTCGGGCAGCTACGCCAGTTTCGAGCCGCGCGTGAGCTAGGAAAGACGTGCGAGAGCTTACCTGTAGACACTAGGAAGTGAGATTTTTACACTTTTTGTCACCCCCTGTGTAAAAGTACACCTTTTTCGTGTACTTTTACAACATTTTTACACTTTTGCAATATGCAAGCCCCGCCTTGGAATCTAGAATTATTCACAAATTTTACACTTTTAGTTCACTTTTCATGTAAATTTCATCCAATATTTATTACTCTCTAGTATGATGGATGGAGATTAAGGGCCAGGCAAAAGTACACTTATTTTGACCTCCCTGGCCCTATTTTTAAACTTCTGTCATCTTTCCAGTGAGTTATTGGTACAAAGGCAGCAAAGTTTCAGCTTTCTGCAAAATTATCATGATAAGGTCATCAAAACTTGGTACCCTGTCCCAGAGGATCTGTTGCTGAGCAACAACTATTCAGAAAGAATATAATCTTCTATTGAAAGGGCTAGACGTGCTTTTGTGTTTATTATGAATACTAACTGAAGTTTGGAAAATTGTATAACTGTATACTACTTTTGTACTGGAGTACTGGATTTAGCATTAAAAAAGGAACTGTAGTGATACTGTACTATTATAGAAGTGACTCCCATGTAGTGTGTTTAGCCATTCTCTTCAATCGCTGCAAGGGTTTACTCTTAATTACTCTGTGGGGCTGTTTATTTGAGTTGGTTTGCTGCAGCATGTACATCGCAGTAAATACAAGATGTCGGTAAGAAAGCAGTTCGAAGGCTAGACCACTGTTATTTTTTTTTTTTTTTTTTGAACTAGACTTTTAGTTAAGATGTTAAAATTAAGCCATTTAGAGGGGTACTTTGTTGAATGCATGAACTTGATGATGTATTAATATATATTCCTAAGTATTTTGAAATTCGAGCTGAAAATTAATTGTACCATGCAGTTGCAAAGCTTCCTGAGCTCGAGGTTAGTATACACACCACTTCCGTCGAAAGAGTTTACCAACTAACGCATTATAGATGTATAGGCTACAATTAATTAATACAGCACTTTGTCACATTTAATAGAAACAACATGAGCATACATATGCAAGTGGACAACTTTGAGTACAACATTCAGTGGTAAAAGTGGAGTCCCATTTTGATTCCATGAATTCCCAAATATCACCTTCAGGGATGGGTGGCACCAGTGGGGGAATCCAGTGGGACTCTGCATGCTGAGAAAGACTGCCCCGGCCTCCTGCAAGGGAAATTTCCAATTTCATTGAGGAGATTAAACTATATAATGTCAATTAACTGCCTTCACCGAGTTGCTCTAGTGCCGTGTACATTCTTAGTACAGACTCCAAATTATATGTCAATAACCTTGAATTTTTGCAATTATCATCCCATGAAAATCCAAACTTTTTAAGCCCTCTTCAAAATCTCGCATAGTTTCAAATTTTAAACACTAAAAGAGTTGCGTACCAAAAATGCTATAATTCCCATTTTTTCGGCAATTCATTGATCACCTTTGTTGTATCTGTAGATTACTGCCCCTCAGTCCGGTCAATGAGCTGCCCCCAGTCTGACAATTCTTTTTACCCTTCTCCCAATTATACCCTCTATCATTGGCTGAAGCAGTAGTGTAGACAGAGGGTGGCAGGGGAAGAGTGCCCCCTCACAAAAAAAATTGGGTACGTGACAGGCGATCCTGAAAAAATAAAGAGCAAAAAAAAAAAAAAAAAAAAAGGAGAAGAAGAAGAAAAAGGAAGAAAAAATGGGGGAGAGGAAGTAGGGATGGGAAATTGGTTGGGCGGAGTGAGGAGTTGGGGTAAGGGGAATATGGGGAGGGTAACTGGAAAATATTGTCTTCATAAATGTGATCTTTTTATGATATCGAAAACTACGCTACAAAACCGACTAACAGAACAATTGAAACAAAGTGATTGGAAGATGTGAAATTATCGTTGATTTCGATTTGCCATACATGGGCCTTTTGCTCATAGTCGCGGGGGGGGGGGGGGCAGAGGCTATGGCCATGCACTGTAAGGGAACTCTTCCGCTTCCCGTCTGGGAAATAATCCATTTTCATTGGGGAGCAATGCATACCATAAAAGATGATCCAGATTAGCCCCAGTGCCCCCTCCCGATGATCTTGTTGAGTTTGCTTACAAAAAAGAGAGGTATATTCTTCAACGAAAGCCTCAAAATTTCCAATTTTCTTTATCAAAATCCAAAATTTTTCAAATTGTCTTCAAAGTAAGTTTCCAGACTTTCAAAGCTTGAGGAAGGAAAGCCAAAATTTTTCAAGTTTTGTTAAGAGCCTACACTGAGTAGCTTGCCTTTCCATACGTAGCCTCAAAAAATTTCAGATTCTGCTCCTACTGTAGGAAGAGCAGACTGTTCAATATAGACCACAAATTATCCAGTTTTTGTCAAAAAGAAAGCCACTTTTTAATATTTCTACAAAAAAAATCCAATTTTCTCTAATTTCAGCTCCAGATTTTCAAATAAAATTACACAAGAGCCCCCCACCAAAAAAATAAAAAAAAATCGGGAAATTTTCCAATTTCATGGGATATATAACTATAATCTGTAAGATAAAATTTTAAACCTAAACTAACTTTAGTCACCCTGACATTCTAGATAATTTTGCTCTTCAAAGGCAGATTCTTCAATAAAACCCCATATTTTTAATTTCTGCTGTACGAAAAACCTATTTATTTTGTTGAAATTCCAAAGTTTCTCCAAGATAATCTCTTGATTTTCAATTCGTCGGAGAGCCTCAATCCTTAGGCCTAAGATAACACGTGTACAGGTGTAACCTCACCTGATCTTCAGTTGCCCCAGCAATGCCAGAGTTCGCTAATAGGAAGGGTAGATTCTGGTAGTGAGCCTGATCAATGCTAAGTGTAACTGGACAGTATGCTTCCTGATATAGAAAGTCTTCTAGCTTTCGGAAATACAAAGACTCACAAAAACATCTATTTTAGGCTATAAAATTAACTTTGATGACACTTATAATTGTATAAAGTAGGCCATTATAGAGATGTATCTTCAATTACAAGAATCAAATTTGGAGTATAGCCGGGGTCAGGGGCAGATCTAGGATTTTTCGTTAGGGGGGGGCGCGCTGACGGCCAAACATCCGCCCGAACGACTAAGCGGAGCGCCACCATCGGTTGGCGCAGAGCGTACAGAAAATTTTGAAAAATCGCGACCCCTCAGATAGCCGGAAATGGCATTTCCCAGGCTTGTAAGTATAGTCTAAGCAGTCGATATTTTGAGCTTTCGTTTGCCAAAAAATTTTCCCTTCAATTAAAAATGAGAAAATTGCAAAATGATTAGAAAATTACCAAATAAAATGCAGGGGCAAAGTCTATTCATAGTTCCCGTTCTTGACCGCCGTCATGGAGTGTCCCCTTTCCTTTTGAAAGTTTTTGCTTTCCCGAAGGGCTTAAAAAATCGTGCTATATTTTGCTTCTTTTCACACTAGATCCATGTGCTGAAAATGTCTTGATTTCCATTCTATCAATGAATAATATTATTCATAATTTTTACGAAAAACGAAATACAATGTGGACGCCTACATTGTTCTGTTAATCTCTTTCGTCATAGTTTTCAATATCATAAAAAGATCACAGTTGTGAAGGAAATATTTCCTAATTACCCTCCCTCTAGTTATGCCTCTAACCCTCACCCTTCCACCCGAACAACATCCCATCCGTCCCTCCTCTCGCCGTTTTATTTTTGATCCCCTTCATTTTTTCAACATCGTCGACCGCGTCCCTAAAATTTCTGTGCGGGCATTCTGCCCCTGCTGGCTAGGTCAGTGAAAACATGTACCACTACCATTGGATGAAATGGTCTTGCACCTTTCCGGGACAAAAAACCATACAACGGAATTGAAAACATACTTATGACTGCGTATCTTTTACGACACTTGTCCGAACTGAAAGTCCACTGAATTTATGTCACTGTCTATATTGCTGCCCGAACTCCCCACTATAGATGAGTTTACTCAGTGGCGTGCGCATGCAGGAATTTGAGGAGAGGGGGAGACGTAGCCCATAGACAGGCTCTCAGCGCTCCGCGCCACCTTCGTTTGGCGCCGAGCGCAAGGAAATTTTGGCTCAAAATGCCTCCCGGATAGCTGGAAATGGCACTTCCCAGGCCTATTTACCGCATATAAATTTGCGGAAACACTAGCAATATTGTAAAAAATAAGCATAGAATACTAGAAATAAGGTGGGACTGTCCCCTTCGCCCCTCCTCCTTAGCTTATAATAGATGATTAATTAGATGATTAATTAAAAAAAATCATACTCGTCAAATTATAGATTAATAGATGATTTACCGTTTTTTCAGAACTGCTATTTATTTAGTGGTAAACCTTTGGAAGGTAAAACAAGTTTTAACAGAGGTACGCAAGGTTTGATTCTTTGCTGTCCTGGGGAGGGGTCTAGAAACTTGTGCCTAAGAAAGAGAGCTGAGATGCAAAATGGTGCTATATTTGAAACATTTTGAAGCATATTAAAACACACATGGGAGAGCGCGCCTGTTTCTCCGCCAGAGTAGGTCAGACTGCTCCCGATTTACCCCGACCAGTTGATTTTCCTCCGACAACTTATAGAGGTGGGGCCCATGGCCCACCCGTCCCCCCCCCCCCCCATGCGCACGCTACTGAGTTAACTACTAACACCGTCTGAGAAAAACCGGTATGTCACGTTCCAAGATGGCTTTGAAGAATTTTCAGGCGGACTTATGGGAAGATTTTCTCACACTAAATTCGTATGCGAAATTGAAGAAAAAGATACCTTTACCGTTGCGCGATTTGGGGTTAAAAGCACTGCAGCCTATAAGTAGCAAGTTTTGCACAATTGACGGTGGCTCACATTGAAAAATGCAAACTCGTGACCACACATAGCTGCCCGAATACGTCCCGACTAAACCGAATCCTTATGATGACTACTGGTAGTATTGTCATAAAGAAATATGACACGTCCAAAATGGTCTTTGATTAATTTCTTTGGGCAAAATTTTGGGCTTTGTATACACCTATATACACCCTCCCGTCTGTCAGTGTAATCTAGCAATTGAAAACATCCCAGAACTTTTTTACAACTTTCGAGGGAATATTCTACCATTTGGGGCAAAGTTTAGTGTGCACGGGACTATGAAGTGAGACTGAGGAAAATTGTTTTTCCATAAGCGACCCGGATGTGTCGCGAATTTTTGTGTTCTTTTCGTTTCGTCATGAAATTTTATACTTTGGCTATGATGCTTTTTTTATGTTTCGGGCAAATGTTTCAAAGAATTGGGAGATTTGGACTTTTCGGGCAGTGTTGCGCAAGACTATAAAAAGAGGCTGAGGAATAAAAGTTTTTTTGACGCTTTTTAATTTTTCTGGCAAATCTTTGGAAGAATTCAGGCACGATAGGAATTTTGAGTGGAATTAAACATGCGAGATTTTTTAAGACTCAAATGGCTATGCAAACCCATGCCAGAAATTAAGATCTTGTGGAAATTTGGGGACAGACTGCCCTCTGCCCCTGCCTTGTACGTCTATTTGACAAATGACAAGTTTGGAGTTCGACTTTCCCAGTATCTGTAAGCCGTAAGCGATCATTGGTTCGCGCGTAGCGTAAGAGTGAAATTTTGCAAAATGAGCCTCCCAGATTGCAGGAAATGGCCCTTCCCATGCCCTATAAGTTGCGAGATACGGTCGAGATCTTCGATGTCACCCTGTTGCCATTCCATCGCAAAACTTGAAACTGTATACTTTTAAACTGCTATTATTTTGTAGCAATTATAAGACAATACAACATGATGAAGAATCAAGTAGGCGAAATGATCCGTTCTACGAAGATAAAAAACAAACCTTGGAAAATTTTAGGGGGGGGGGGGGCGCGCCGGGTGCGCCCCCTTCTAAATCTGCCACTGGGGGTGCCACATTCTAACCAGGGAGTTGCTATTTTGTTAGATAGCATTAACTACCAGTTCTAACTTATACTTGTGTCTGTAAACAGGAATGATAAAACAATCATGTCATAGGTGTATGGTACAAAACCATGGAAGGGACCGGTGCAGCATTAAGCCCCTAAGCGAAAATGTAGAAGGGCAAAACTATGTTTTCGCTCACCTAACAATCAAATGCCACCCCACCCTGCCACAATTAAAGGACAAATTTTGTGTTTACCTTGAAAAACTAGTACCAAAATAGCTGCACAGTAATAAAAAAACTATAAATTGTCCTTCAAATTTTTGCAACATCCCACTATAAACAGCATAGGAGGACATGGCCTTCATATACCTAGAAACTTTTCAAAGTGGCAGAGAATAGACACCCCTACCAGGCTGGATGTCAGGAACTATGTTTGATCCCCACCCAAGGTGAGAACAGTTTTCCTATGCCTGTTGAAAGAGTTGTGTGGTCTGTGCAATGTTTAATTTCAGTTTAATGATCGATGGAGCATTATCAGTTGCTCTATGTAATAACACTGCTAGTGCTATGTGAAACGTGGTGGAAAATTCAGTGGACCTCTAAACCATGAGTTTGAATACTCTATTGCCGACTATTTATGTCTACCATTTCTGAAAAATCACAAGCATGTACGTACACTGGCTTCCGCCAATGGGTGAATCATTACACATGTAAAATATTATAAGCCTACATGAATGTCCTCCAAATAAAAGTGACATGTGCTGGTGCTCCTGACTTTTCATGGCTTTTTTCAGAAATGTCATGTAAAGTCAAAAGTGCCAACTTAAGTTCTGATCAGCACATAGACCTTAATAACAGTTACTCAGCTAAACATCAGACAGCAGGGAATGATGAACTTGGACTATAATATTTTATATATGCTGTTCGTGAAGAATAAATTTTGTTTTAGAGATCTATAAGAATTCAAATCAAATTTTTCAGACACTTGTACCTCGTACACGCTACTGATAGTACTTCGGTCTTTCTTCTACATTCTTTCAACCTTGTCAACAGCAACTTGCTTTATTTCCTGTTGTTGTTGTTGTTGTATTTTTTTTTCAGAAAAAATACACCTTTTGTTTTAATAACACAATGACTCATTCTAAGTGTATTCCTCGGGGGGGGGGGGGGGGAATTAAATTTAGGGCAGCTCCCAGGCTTAGTATACACTTTGCCAGAATAAAGGTCTGCAAAGGCCATAATGGCATATACACTGGGTGACAAATTGTGACCTATAGCTTCTGTCAATGACAGGTCAGGACAATCACTCATTTTCCTAGTTGTTCCAGTATATGCATTCAAAATAGGTGTACCAGCTACAACAGTTTCGCTGCATACATGCTTTGGGAGTGACATTAAGGTAGACCCTATGGGCTACAGTATGCAGCAAAACTTATTGAAGTGAATAGGCCATCATGATATGTCAAGCAATTTTTAAAACCAAGTTCATATGGGAGCAAAATCACTGTGATTTAAAGCAGGGATAGCGCTAGGATTTGCCCCAAAGGGTGGGGGGCAAGCTCCCCGACGGGGGACCGGCAATTCGAAGCCCCAACAAACGGGGCCGTAGCTACGGGGGGCGGGGTATTTTGGGGCAATGCCCCAACAAAAATATTTTCTGAAAATTGAAATAGTACACTGGGTATTAGGAGAATATTTTATGCCCCACCAATTGCAGTTCTTGCCCCCCAATCACAACACTTGCCCCTCCAAAAATGTAAAGCTGGCTACAGGCCTGCCAACAAACGTGATGAGTTGCCGGAAGGACGTGGGAGGCAAAATTTGTGGCGAGCTTAGCGCTCCAAAGTTTTTGGAATTTTTTTAACAAATATTTGAAAATTCAGAGCTTGTTTTGGAGAAAATTTGATTTTTGGGGGAGAAAATTTGACCTTTTTGTAAGGACCATTGAAAAACTGGGGTATTTATTGAAGAATCTGCCCTTCCTATGAACAAAATCATGAAGGTCATTGGGGCAACTGAAGTTCGTTTGCGGTTACACATTTTAACATAGGGCTACGGACTACGGCTTCTGATGGAACTGGAAATTTTCCCGAAAACTTTTTACCTTTTGTGAACAAATAATTGAAAGTCAAGAGCTTATATTGGAGATATTTTGGAATTTTATGAAAAGAAAATTTTTTCGAAAGGGAAAAATTGAAAAAAATCGGGGTTTTTATTAAGGTATCTGCTTTTCGAGAGCAAAGTCAGTAGAACGTAGGGGTTACATGTTTTATCGTATGGATTAAGACAATCCGATGAAATTAGAAAATTTCCGGGAAATTTTTGCCTTTTTAACAAATATTTGAAAATCTGAAGCTTATATTGGTGGAAATTTGTAATTTTATGACAGAAGGTTTGGAGTGTTTATCGAAGAAACTGCCCTTCTTAGCATAATCAAGTAGGTAGTCGGGCGACTGTAGTTTACTGGGGTTACTTCCTATTTCATCATGCAGATAAGGTCCTCCAACGATATTGGAAAATTTCCCGAAAAATCTTTGGCTTCATTTTAACAAATATTTGAAAATCTTGAGCTTATATTAAAGAAAAAATGAGATTTTATGGCATAAAATGTGAAAAAGATGGGTTCATTTGCAAGGGAGAATTGAGAACTTTGGAGTCTTTATTGAACAACCTGTCCTTCTTATGAGCAAAATCAAGCAGATCGTAGGGAGGACTGCAGTTCATCTTACTGATTAAGGCTCTAAAAACGAAACTGCAAAATTTTGGGGCTTTCTTTTCATAAATGTTTCAAAATCTGGTACTAATATTGTAGAAACTTTTTGAAAATTTTGGATTTTTATAAGAAAAATTGGGAATTTTGAGGGTTTTCGTGAAGAACCTGCACTTCTCATGATCAAAATCAGAAAGACCGTGGGGGGGGGGGGGCTGAAGTTACTCGGGCTTACGTCTTTTATCGTACGGATAAAGGCTCCCGACGAAATTGGATCATCTCCTCGACGGGGGAAGGGGCAGCCTTCTCCGATGGGGGGCATGGCCCCCTCGCCCCCCCCCCTTCCCCCGGTGCCACCCTTGATTTTAAGGACTGTAAGAGGAGTGAAGAAAGACAATACGTTGAAAAATTGTTGGACAATCAGCAGTGACATCATCAAATGGGGGAACAAGGGGCATTTGCCCCTACACCTACCTCTTAGGCCTACTCCTCGCTCCTTCAAGGGTTCCCCCTTCTCTTTCTCAACCCTAATCTGCTCCTGTGCAAAGGTGCTAGCAATGTGCTTGCACAACTTTTGCGCCTTCCCACTCCACATTGGTTTTTGTGAAGTCGCTGCCGCGGGTAGAAACAATATTAAAACTTCCAAGTTGATAACAACTATGGAACTACTGCTGCTGTGAATCCTCTCCCTTCACTGGAACTCCCACATCGATTATCTTTTTAATAGTCAGATTTTATGTTTGAATCATATGTTTCTCTCAGTGCAAAATTTGCAGCACAGGCGGTTGTCTACAAAACAAAGACCTAAGACCTAAGATCTAAGACCCACTACAAAACAAAGACCCCACCAACTATAAAACTAAGACCCTAATACAAAACTAAGACCCACAACTATAATACTAAGACCCACCAACTACAAAACTAAGACCATACTGCAAAACTAAGACCCCACCAACCATAAAACTAAGACCCTACTGCAAAAATAAGATGTGATCAAGTGGGTGAAGGAAGAATTTTGTCGATCTGGCAGTCTTCTGAGGGAGTTTCTCGACTCGGGAAGTTGTCTAATAATACAGCATGCTGTGGTGCCAGACTTTGGAATTGGAGGTGGGGGAAGGCAAGTACTGGTAAATATAGGGGCAAGTGGAATTTTAAAGGGAAATAACATTTTAGGCCCAGCATGAAACACTAATTGGGGAAGGTGTAAGGAGAGGGATCTTGTAATCAATTCTGACATTCGTGGTAATTTGAGACCCACCAGTATTTTGCCAAGTAGCGGGTGGATCACTTTACACGACAAGTGGTTCATTTTACACACTAGCTTGGTTCAAATTACACATGTGTAGTGTAAATTGGACCACAACTTTTTTATGTATTACTTCCACAGAGATATGTGAGGACAATTGTTTCAACCCTTCTAAAAATAGTGTTCCGTCACTCTCCCAATACTGCTGCTGAGAGCAGTTGGTTGCGCTTATCCTAGCATTTATAGGGATTTGTAATTAGGGGGTCCAAATTACATACCTTTCCCTACAGCCTGCATTGAGTTTCAGTTGCTTATGGCAATACTGAAAAACAAACAATGTGTGACTGTGAGCTTAATTAGGAACACAACTGGCTGTTCAAGTCATTACTGTTAAAATGAATGTCAATCAAAGTAGCTTCCAACAGGATTTAGAACTATCCGGAAAGGCCTAAATATATTTGGGGGGATGCCATAGTTCCTTTAAAATGTCAAGGAGAGACATTTGATATGATGTCCCCCACTAAAAATGCTGAAGGGAACATGTCCCCCATCACCTCATGATAGCCGACCATGTCATGGGTGGGGAAGTATGTCCTGTGACAATCAACCCAGGCTAGCGGCGGCGGAAGCTTTAATTTTTTTGGGGGGGGGGAGACGAGCGAACCAAAATCTGGTTAAATATTTGTGGGAAATTATATGGTCGTCATCCTAGGAGGGGTATAAGGGAGTGGTGTAGGCCTATTTAGTGCATTGGCCGATGCAGGACCTTTGAGGTGGGCCAAACTGGTTGTACAGTGATATGGGGGAGGTGGTATAAATTTTCTATGCCCTCAGATGCAATTTGCCAGTGCGTGCAACAAAAGTGTACATACATACAGTTGTGAAGTTCATTTTCACCGGTAAAAGTCTCACTATTGTAGTCTATTCCTTAATTATTCAGGAAAATTTCAGAAAAAAACTTTGTTAGCCCACCCCCAGCCAGATCCGTCATGTGTCTTAGTGCCCTTCTGTGTGCTGTCTGATGGTAAAATTATTATCTTTGGAAGCGAAATAGTTTTTGTGAACTAATATTATTTTTGATCCACTCATGTCTCACCCGGGCCTGTCCCCGCTACGCCACCAAGCCCTAGGAAGTAACCATAAAAGATTCTAACCATGATGGGATAACTTTTAATTCCGATAAAAAGTGCTGCCAACAAAAAAAAAAAATAAACTCGTATGCCGCCGCTCAGCTCAGTTGGTTCACTGTTTGGATTCATGCTGGCCTAAGAGGAACGCCGAAAAGGTCAAATGTTGTAGCATAATTTGCACCAGGCAACATTCGGTTGCTACGGAGGACTGTTATATTTGTTCTTAATTTCATACTGTACACCATATATGTTTTTACATATGTTAAGTTTTAATTTTCAATTGATTCAAATTGCCCGTTTTTCCTCTGAATTTTTTAGGGGGACCTTCCCCCACTGAAAAATTTACTGAGGGGGACGTTCCCCCATCCCCCACTTCCGCCGCCTATGCATGGGGGGTTGGGGAGGATTCTCCCCCTTTGCAGTGGTGTAGCTGGGAATTTTTCCAGGGTGGAGGGCAAGACCTAAAAATTTCCGAATTTTTATCTGAAAATATCCGAATTTTTTCTTCTATAGTCCTACTCAAGTTGAATGGTTTACTTTTCCCAAAGCATATTACATTTGCACAGTATTATACATATGGATATGTATTTATGCAATACGTACTTCACATACAATTGTGAATGTAGGCCCAAGCTCATTTTACCACTAGGGCTTTGTAGGGACGTACAAGTTTGTAATAATCGCCAAGCGAAGCGAGGCGTGAATTTCTTTTTACTTCTGTTTGAAATTGAAGCCTCCAAATCCATTTATTTACCCAATTGTGTTGTATTAACTTAATGTTTTTTCTTATTTTTTATGTCGGGAGATAATTATCTTTAAAGCGTTTTCCAAGTCAATAATTAAAGATATTTGTCAAGTCTAGTATCAAGGAATTCTTGACAATTTATTGTGATCCGTAAAGTGCAGGTCATAGTATAAATTATTTAGGCCTAATACAGTGACCAAAATCAAAATTGTATTCACCCATTATCTTCACGGAGTAGGAAAAGAAAACGATATTCACAAATAATAACCATATAATGTCTTATAGAAATAAATTCTATTGAATAATTAAGTTTTATTAGATGCCGAGCGTGGGCGAGGCAAAGAAAAATTTGATATATTTCACTACATTTTGCTACATTTCTCCATATATATATATATATATATGTAAGAATTAGATGCCGAGCATAGGGAGGCAAAGAAAAAATGATTTCATTACATTTTGCTATATTTTGCCGTATGTATAAGTTCTATTAGATGCTGAGCGTAGCGAGGCTTAGAAAAATTGATATATTTTATTACATTTTGCTATAGTTTCCTAAATATATGGTTTATTAGATGCCGAGCGCAGCGAGGCAAAGAAAAATTTGATATATTTCACTAGTACATTTTGCTATGTTTTTCGGAAATTTTTGGGATATTTGAAAATTTCCGAATTTTCTAAATTTCCGAACCGGGGGGGGGCCACCGCCCCCTCTGCCCCCCTGTAGCTGTACCACTGCCCCTTTGAATGTTTTTTTTTTGAAAAATTATGTGTTCTCTCATGCCAAACTGTAGGGCTATGCTATTTGGGAAGTAAAATTGTGTGTTCAAAAATTCTGTAATTTGGGCAGCACAACTAAAAAGCAAAATGAGCATGTGTGGGGGGGGGGGGGATGAACATGCAGTAGGCCTACCGTTCTGTGTGCACTTTAAAAATTAGGGTGTCCTCACATAGGCCCAGGGTGATACTCCAACATATAATATAAGATTTGTTTCAAAAAGTTACCTATTTTAGGTATAGTATTTACTTGTAATATAAAATTGAAAAACAGAGTTAAGCATCTGTGAGGGACATGTCTCAATCCCCCCCCCCCCCCCATGGCAAGGTCATGAGTTGTAATACATACCCCTCTGAAAAGCAATTAGCTCCATGCTTTGTATACTGAGTAGGTCCATATTTATAAAAGTATCAAAATTTAAATAAAAGCAAGTGTAAATGACGTGTTACCCACCCATTCCATATACAGCATTTTGAGTACTTGGCTCCTTGCATTGCCTAACACTACTGTCACCGGTATGTCTTCAAGTTGATTTCTGTACAGACCGATCTGCTACACAGTAAAGTAATGCAACTCACACATGCAAAGGACACAAAAGTCAAGCGAAAGCTACTTGTACAGTACTGTAACCTGTTGTATTGTATATATCTCTTCCCATACTCTCGCCTTCTAACATTCCTAAAATAGCAGCCCAGGCCACAGGTGCTGAATGACAAATCAGTGAAATCACCTCATAGAAGTAGCAATTGCCTACTTCAGATTTGGTAAAATTGATTTTATGACTTGACCCCAGGGGAAAGTGGTTGGTGAATGAACTTTGGGTAAGTGACAGCTGGTGTAAAAAAAGTGTAAAAGTGGGATGGTGCTAGCACCTGACAGTAATTAGGTAGGAGGAGCTATAAATAAGTGTAATTTTGTCTGTACTTTTAGTGTAAAAAAGTAAACTTCTCCAACATTTTTACACAAAGTGTCACCTTGGTGTAAAAATGGCACTTTCTAGTGGATCTCGCCGGCTGCCCACGTCCCGCTAAGGGGGTGTCTGTGAGTGCCGCTTCATACGAAAGTAGACACGTGACCTAAATGTCGCTACCACACACATGGCAAAGTTAGGGGGTCTGATGACAGGGTGATAACGAGCTAGTCAGCTGATGTTGAACATATTTTCTGTGTGAACGGGCGGTCATATTCTGAGGGGAGTGTAAGATAGAACGTCAATAGAACAAAGAGCTTACAATGTTACTCGTGGATATCAATCCTGTCGGGACAGGGGGACACGTCCCCCCACATTTTGGAAACACACCCATTGACTAAAGATTTTTACACAGTAAACTTTTGACAGAAGTGGCCATGCTCCCCCCCCCCCCCCCATTCGAGTAAAGTTTGACGCCCATAATGTCACTAATACTTCTTATCAATGTTCAACAAGTCACAATCATATAGCCAATGTATTTCGACAATGAGCCAAGCAGGTACTTTGGTAGTATGGATACAAGTTAGAAATAATCTCTTGGGATGGAATAAGTTGAGTTTTTGCATATGTGTGTCACAAACAGAAACTGAGGAACGGGATTTTATGGACTAAACTCATATTAAAAACATACAATAATTGCTTTGTTAAATTTTGCACTCTCTCACAAGTGAAGAAATATTTTCAAATCTTGTGAGTTAGTTAGTTAGATGACGTTTAACGGCCCAGTTTCCAACCAATTGGTTCAAGTCGAGCCGGCCAAGGCCTTTTTTCCAGTTGTAGCTCACTGGCTTGTTTTCCCTTACTCCATTGCTTATGCAGAGCACCACGCACAACGGCAGTAGGTTCCATTTTTAAAGTCTTTGGTATGACTCGACCTGGGAATTGAAACCGGGCCTCCCGCGTTAGAGGCGGATGTTCTACCGCTAGACCAAGCACGCGATGCAAATCTTGTGAGAGTACACTTTTCGGGGGGAATACTATGCAGGGGCGGATGCAGGTTTTGACTAAAGGGGGGGGTTTTGCGATATAGTTACTATCTAAGCGGAGCGCCACCATGAGTTGGCGCGAAGTGTACAGAGAAAATTTTTGGTCTAGAAGACCCCCAGATTGCAGGAAATGGCATTTCCCAAGCGTTTCCTAGGCTCTTTGATCCGTATAAAAACAAGCTTTCATTGAAATTCCCTGTGCCAGAAATTTTATGATAAATGTCCTGTCAGAAAGTTGTCTCCCTCCTTGTGAGAGATGCATGCTATACAGCCCGATAACGATCTTGGGCGTCAGGAGTTAGGAGCAATCAGTCATTTGTTGTGCTCTCTCTAGGCACTCACAGTGACTCACTCAAAGTTTCTCGCTTGTGCTCAATAAAGAAATCTTGGTTTCTCTTTTTGAAATCTTCTGAAAGTATTTTGGCATGGGGCCTTAAAATTAAACTGGTAGGCTTAACCGCATGCATGGGATTTTTGGTTGTCTCGTTATCTAAGCGGAGCGCGACCATCGGTTGGCGCGGCGCCAGGGGTGGTGCCAGGATTTGTCCGAGGGGATGGCAGACTCCCCGACGGCGGGCCAGCGACCAGAAGCCCCGACAGCCATGACTGTTGTCGAGGAATTGGTGAGGAAGGATTTAAAGAAAACTTGTGTATTAGATTATGACATTGCGGGGCATATATTTCATAATATTTGTATATACTAGAGACATATATTTCCGCCCTGATTTATCGTTTTTCCTAGAATCTAAACTGTGAAATTTCAATGCGCGCGAAGCGCGCGCGAAATTTTTGGATAGGCCTACACTAAAAGAAATCTGTACTTATTTGAAGCATATATTATAGGTCATTGTCAAGCAGTTGGGCCATATCGGGCATACCTACGCTGAAACTTCCCTCCTCGAGTCACTAGCAGTACCGCACGACAGACACAAGAGAACATTTAACTCGATTTAGCAAAAATAAGATGAAATGACCGACATTTACATAAATCCATGTATTCTACTTATATTAAGTTACTTGAAAGGTGGAAGAGGGTTTGTACTATATTTAGCTATTAGTAACGGAACTGAGAAAGAGTGGGTAAAGTGGACCGAAAATTTTGGATTTTATCGCAGAAATGACCCTTTTGAAAGCAAAATAAGTAACCGACAAGGTCGGTAGCGAAAGCATTTTCCCGACAGTGGGGGCCGGATCATGCAGTGACCCGAAGTTCCGACAGCCCTATGTCGAAGGGGTGGTAAGGAGGGGGATATAAAGGAGCCTAAATATTCCAAGTCCATTGCAGGGCATTTTTTGCATAATATCACTGAATACTTCATGAGCCGAGTTGCGCACTAATAGTGTACTTTTGAATCGGAAACGTAAATTGCAAAGCGCGCGAAGCGCGCGAATTTTTTTTTTTTTTTTGGTTTCACACAAAAACTATATGTAGCCTAATCATTAAGAACAAAAAGAAAAAGAAAAAACTGTAGGGGTTGTAGACCATATCAGGGATAACAATACATTTTATCGAAAACCACCTGGACTACCCTATGAAATACCCAAACTTTTCTCCTTGAGTCGCTCACCAACTGACCGTAACGCATGACACCACAAACGACAACATCAAGTAGACTTTGCGATATGGGATGGAATTATTAACGACCTCTGCATAAAACTTGTGGTTTACTCTACCTACATGTTACTTGTTAAGGTTTGACAGGTCTTGTGCTATCTAGCAATGTAGAATGGAAGTACTGAAGAAAGTAAAGGTGACTCTACCGTGCGCGCCTAGCGCGCCGAAAATTTTGGTTCTTTTAAGGGAAATTGTCCTCTTGAGCAGTGGCTGCGGCCAGGATTTGGTGATGGGGGGGGGGCACCACAGATGACGTCCAAATGACACAGATGACGTCGCAAACATTAGTGAATTCTAATTTTTGGTAAGGTGAAAGAGGAGAGTATGTTGTCCAACAGAAGGGTATGTTGTCAGCAAACCTCCTGAAGTTCCCACTTTTGGCTACTTTAATTAATGCCTTTCTATTCGGGGGAAAGTTTTTACTTACTAATCGTGCGTTGTGAGTCCACGGAAACATTCTTGGACTGTTACGAAAAATTTTCCTTTGCTTCACATTGTGCATATTACGAAAGGGTATTTCCTAAGGCTTGGCAGGTCAGCGTGGTATAGGACTCCTTGAAGCTCTGGATTAATTATATAAAATGGGGCACTGACATGTGCTTATTATTATAACCTGACATCCAAATGATACTATAGAGTATGATAGCCGAGCACTTTGCAACTGTCCGTATGTTTACTAAGTTTGAACGAAAACCCAGAACAACGCCTTCTAGGTATAGCAAAAGGGCTGTAGGCCTAAAAAGCGCATTTCAAATGCTTTTCGTCGTAACTGTATTAACAATCGCCATCTATAGGCCTAACCGGTAATGGCTGCATTTGAAATGTATAACCGACGGCAAATACGTACTTTCAACCTTCCAGATCATGCTACAAATTAGACTGAAAGATCCCATAGGCCTACAGAGGTTGGAAGGACTATGTTCTCCGGAAAAGTGTGATCAGAATAGTTTGCATGTATTATAATCTTATAATGGCCATAAGACGGGGTGCAACCGTGACGAATGCGCGCGAAGCGCGCCGAAAGTTTCATGTAAATAAGATTACAATGACAATATACCTGCATTCATGATTCCTCTGCATCGAAACACTTTCAATTCCTCAACAACCTTATATGCCAATCACAAAGCCAATCTTTTTACTGAACATTCGTATAAACAGCCTTCAACTGTGCTTCTATCGGGAGTTGCTAACGGAAATTATTGACAATAAGGATTCACTGCGGTATAGGTTTGGAGCGCGCGAAAGCGCGCGCGAAAATTGTGATATGTTTGCGAAAGATTGGGGATAATTCTGATAGTTTGAGACCACCATTTGTGATTGAAAATGAAACCACAGATCCATCTCTCGGCTGAAAACACACACCTCACCCTACCCCTACCGGGGGGAAATCTATAGCTTAAACGCCTCTTGAGATCATTTTTAAAATTCTCAAAAAAAATCTGAAATCGAGTTGGGGGGCACGCGTCTCCCCCATGACCCCCGGTGCCGGGCGACCACTGCTCTTTGAATGCAAAAAAACAGGTAACTGTCGATACAGACTTGTCGCCTGTTGGGGACTACACACTTTACCGTATCGACTAAGACTCCCCGACTGTAAAAAACTGTAAAACTTCCCCCTGTCCCCCACCTGGCGCCAGCACTGCGCGGCGTGGAACCAAGAAAAATTGACTCCTTCTCAGACCTTACAATCTATACTTAGGCCATATCTTCATGTTTCATGCTTTGTATGTTTGTCATTTCCATAGAAACATTACGTTTATGATACCCTCCCTTGCTGTACATACAACCATGGCCGTCTAGAGGCACGAAGGAAAAAAATATGCTATAAAATACCGCCTACAGGTCACTGGCTATCTTCCCATGTGCAAGAAACTCCAGGCAAACACCCACCTTTTTGCATGGAATAATGTTTAAACGTGATCTTTGGTCCATAACGTACTCTTGGATGAAAAAGGAATATATCTTGTGATACAAATAAAAGGGATTCAGTATATAAGCGAATTTTGAATTGTAATACCTTCCAGAACAATGGTAACTTCTTTAGATGTATGTTCCAACTGAACAGTCTATTTTTTTCTGAACGTCTTTACATCCAACGCATGTCCAAAGTATGATTAGCCTTCTCGATTTCTGATTATATTAAGTGATTCCAATTCAACGACAACCACTTTCAGTTAACACAATATTTGAATTTTTCAGCGAGAGTACAAGCGAAAAGCTGGAGTCGCGTTCCCATTTTTTAAAACAGAGTGAGGCACTACTGAATGCGATTTCATTGCATATGGGAACCAAGATTAGAGCTGGACCTCCTCTTGAAGGACTCACTGACTCTATAAGGATTTTGAATGAGAGAGAATCGGGACGATAGAAGGAAAAATACGCTGTCAGCAAACTTATAATTATGGCATGTTAATTGCATTGTTGCAACTGAAAATAACCTTCAGAACATACCTGGGAAAATAAACAATATATTATACAAAATGAAAAAAAAATCCCCGAAAATCAAAGGGGAGGTTTAAACCCCTAAACCCCCCCCCCCCTTGGATCCGCCCCTGCTATGGTACCCTACCACAGAGATAACTAAACAATATAAGTGGCATTGAAGCTCCAATATATCTTAAATATGCAGCTTAGGCTTACCAACGAAATTTCAGCCCCCAAACCCATGTGAAATTCTCAGTAGAGCACGTTACTACACCACCTATGCGATGCACCCAGTTGTGTACCTAGGATAGTTGGCACCCCACGGATAACCCTTCCTTTGTTACTCCGTGCATAGGTGCCGCCCTTGGGGAGGGGGGAGCAGGGGAGGTCATGAAGTGTATGTAAGATTGCTAAGATGTAAAAAGTGTTATCTTTGGTAAAACTTTGAAATGAGTTTGGTCAGACATTCTTAGTATTTAAGAATTTTTTTGCTCGGTGTAACGGCACTAGAAGTTTTGTCTATGTGGATTGTGGTAGGACGCAACCTTTGCCTTTGAAAGAATTTCGGCTTTGTAATGTGGCCTCAATGTAAATGGAGCCACCTTAGTAATTAGTGAGATACGTGGCAAACATTCAAGGGTATTACTCTGTGAGGAGTACCAACCTTACGCTACTCTATCTTTCGACCCTTAACGTTGGCCTAACAAGAATATTTCATGTCAAAAATTTTTACAGGTTGATTAAAATTGCACTTTTTAGACCTTGTAAGTTGCATCTACACATTCTGTTCTCCGGAGATTACATACTTTCAAAACAGACGCCTGTTAGAGAAAATGTTAAGTACAATCAATCTGTAGGGCGAAACAGGAAGGAGCGGTACTTTAGAAGCCCATTTATTTAGTATGAATTTAAAGGTAATCGTAGTATCTTAATCAATGAAAACATGCTTTGTGGCGGTATGAGAAATAATACTAAATATCTTTGCCCAGGCTTTAGCAGTGTATTGTGATCCTGCATGACCAATCCTCCGTGAGTGCAACAAGTAACCTAGACAGAAAACGCATCTAAGGTAGGGTCTGAGGACCTTTTCTGGAATACTCAGTATACGCACCCTCGTATCCAGTTTTCCAGGTGAAGGGTCATAATTAGTGTGATAACTTTCAGGCATCGTCAGCGATTTTTTACCAATACTCCAACTTTCATTTATGATTTAGAAATCTCTGGGGACAATTACCTAAGTGCCCGTACCCACATTGCCAACAACTGTCCTGATTTTGTGCTAGAGTTGCCTTTCTCGATGCCAAAATGACACCTCCTTAGCATTGTAAGTTATATCTAACAACGGTATTTTCAAATTTTAGATCTCATGTTTCGAACTACTAAATTATTATTTAAAAAATTACTGTAAATGTGAAAAGTAAGTATATTGGTATTCTTTGTCAAACTTTGCTTTGGGTGTGCCATGCATTGTGTGATTAGGGGGGTATTTTCCGAAACAACGATTCAGCAGGGGCGCTGCCAGTTAGATTGCTAAACAGTTCGTGCAATTTATGTCTTGGGAGCTCTCTAAGTGTATTGTTATTCTGTCAAAAGTCATGAGAATAAAACCAAACCTACGCAAGAAACTATGGATGAAACTGAAAAAGTGACTCTACGGCGCAGGAAAAGGGTCCACAATTTTGGGTGATTTCCCTATTTATGAATCTCACCTCCTCAAAAGCAAAAACAGAGAAAACCGTAGGTGCGACTAATAGCCCGTCGGGAACTATATCCTGTATCGTATCCACAAACGCTTCTCAATGAGATTAGGAAAATTCCTCTTCTTTCATTATCCATCCCTCCATCCGTGCTTAGAGCATGCCAAAGTGATTGAGGACTGGATCCCAGCCTTTAGAAAAATTGAGTAAGATATTAATGTCTTGGTATGCCATTTTGTCAGTGGTTACTTTTTAGCTGTGTGAAACAAAACTATGAAAATAATGTAACTACAATACTCTACAGAGGGCAAAGCTTGCTGAAAATTCTTGGGGTCGCATTTAAAAGGTAGGCAAACGTGCATAATTGTATATTTATAAATACTCTTACATGTACATACCAGAAACCGGTATGTCTATGTATGTTTGGATGCAACGAAGTTTACAAACGGTGCCTATACAGGGTCAGTAAGTCTTGCACATAGCGGCAAAATATCACTTTATCTGACATGGGTATTCCAATTAGGGCTAAAAGGCTGTTAACCATTCATATTGTAAGGAAATTCGGGAAAAATACATAAGATTATTATCTCATCTCCCTGCATTTAATGTATAGGGAGATGAGATATTGTACTTCACCTCAGGGCTGCCAGATAAAATTCTCACTTTACGGCCTAACTTCCCTCCCAAATTCGGAACAAAAATCAAGATCTGCCACACCTTCATCATTACAAGGAAGAATTTTCACAGCCATTCTAATGGCAAAATACCGCCAAATTAGAAATGTTTGGCCAAAATCGACCAAATGGCAGTCCTGCTCCACCTTACACCAACATTATAGAGCACAGTGTGAGTGTCTGGGTGTGTATGAATAGAGTGTCGCGATCTCCCCTAAACCGAAAGTTCGACGAAGCTCATACTAAGTGACTAGGTTCTTGTCTATCGAAAGTTGTGTATGCGTAGTTTATGACGTCACGGGTCAAAGGTCAAAGCCAGATTTGCTAACATATGAGTTTCTGCCATTGTTTGCCTATCAGTATGTCAGAGAAAGTAACAAAACACATGAAATGTAAGAGATCATTTTTAAAATAGTGTTTTTCGTTGCAAAGGGTGGGTCAAAGGTCAAAATATAGGTCCAAGGCCAAATTCGCCTAAATTTTGCGAAAAAGGAGGACTCCTCCTTAACAGTAAGTCCAATCAAGCTCAAATTTGCTGGATAAGTACCTTGCCATAGAAACTTGTGCACGGGTAACTGATGATGTCATTGGTCAGAGGTCAGAGTTCCAAGGTTGAATATTCTTCAAATTTAATTTAACATAAGACAAAAATTTCTTCAGTTAACAGTGTTCTAATTATAGAAGTTATTGTCCCCATTTGTTCAAATATTTTTCGGTCACGTTCTACCCAGTGTTCATCACCAAGCGCCTTCAATGTGTGTTGTGAGATTGTTTTCCAAATTTCTAAACACGGTCAATGACATGTCTTTTCCCTGAGACGCACTGACTGAGTCACGCAAATCAAGATACCATTTTAGGGAATCATAACTTTGTCAAGGAACATCCACCAGTCTTTACTTAACTACCAAAATAAAGCCAACAAAAAGATCTACAAAAAGATCTATTAAATGCCACCATTTTGAAGGGGGGGGGGGGTGTGTATGTTTCACAAAACATCGATAAATAGTTGTTTACATTCAAAAAATGCTCCAAAGAGTTTAAAAAATGCTCGTGTCAAAGGATTATTTCAGGCCCTTAGGAAAGGGTCACCCAACTCACCTTACTTTTTCTGAATATCTTAGGACCTAAAGGAAGACCATGAGAAGTGATTAGATGCCAGGTATAGGAATTTTAGAGATATTTCAAGTATAATTTTCAAAAATGCGTCATTTTCGGTCAAAAATCGACATTTCAGCCGAAAATACCAGGCCCAACATCTAACTTCATAACTCAACAACGGAAAGTCTGATTGCTTTTATTCAAACACCAAAATGTCTTTTATAAAATTTCTTACATACAAATACCAAAAAATATGCATAAATGATAAGGGTAGGGAGAGTAAGAGAGGTTCAAAGATCCAGACATATTCAGTTTTCCAAAATCTCCTCCCAATATCAAAAATTATAAGCCACAATACCCCTCTGACTTTTTTACTCACTAATATGGCCATTCAGAGCTACCTTACAAAGCCCATGCAGCTCTATTTATAGATCCAAAGTTGTTTACGTTTCACATCACTGAGCCACAGTGTTTTTGTGTAGAGGTCAGATATGTCAGTGTGTGTGAGTTCAGTGTGGGTTGTATAGCAAGAGTAAAATAGGCATATCTTCCTCTCTTTTGCTCAAATTTCCTCAAATTTGGTATCAAATGAACGAGAAAAGGAAGCCAAACAATATCCTGTACCAAAAATTACAAAAAAATAGTGATCTGTATGTGTTTTCTACGGTTTTCCATGAAAACCGTATGACGTCATCAAATTTGCATATTGCATACATAATGAGATTAGTTTACAAAAATAAAATATGCATTCAAATTCCCCATCTTTGCTTTTTACAGTGATATGTAGGTTTTTTACAGAGATTATTCTTTTAAGTTTACCTAAAAATTCCTGAAAATATTATCTTATAATACCGTAAAACCAACCTTACGGAAAAGGGTTTGAGTGGTGCAGTAGGGTGAATCATACACCTTCTCCTCTAAGATGGCCCACAACCATAAGCAGGATTACGGGGGACAAGCGGGGCACTTGCCCTCTTATTTTCATAGTTTAAAAACTAAAGGTAATAGGGAAAAATGAGCGAAAATAAGCGAGACCAGAGAAATTCTAAGACAATTTTCAATAGCATATTATGATTACGTTTTGCAATGTTTAATAGGCTATGTTAATATCAATAACCATAAAACTGAAAATTATTCTCGGCGCGCTTCTTGCGCACCTCTAGAGAAAACTAATACAGTTGAAAATTTTTCTGGCACCGTAAAACTTTTTTCCTCCTACCCGCCACACTATTGTAACTTGAAGCTCTGAAATAAGGGTCACTGAAAGTACTAATGTTAGTCTCAAAATGCACCATTGTCCATGCAAACAAAGTCCCAAATCCTACCCATGTATTGTAAACCGCAATTCCCCCCCCCCCCCAAAAAAATTGGCGTGCCTCGCATGAGCCTTATATTAATTGATGTTTCATTACTGCTGCCGTACGGCTGTGCGTTAGGAAACTTTGGTGGTATTGCCTCGTTATTACTTCCTGTAGGACAACTTGACTAAATTACCATTTCCAAAACCCTTGACACACCTCTCGCTGTTCACTTTCCTCACCAACTACCACCATCCTCAGCAAATTGACTGACGGTTACTATCTTGATTAAATTTGCGATCATCATATGAAACTGTTTCATTAGCATTTCAAATTACACCCGGGGAAGCAGGATTTCCTCAAGTAATGGTCCAGAATAGCCCCAAAAGCCGTGAAATTTAAGGAAGATCTTTGGGGGAGGGCCCTCAGTCCCCAGCCTTTGGCTCCGCACTTTCGGCGATCGCGGTTAAAGACTTCGCCGGCCACAACTTCCAAAGATGCAGCCTCAAATAAAAAATACTTCCCTGGCACTTTAACTGCTGATGCCCTTCACAATGTCCATGTAAAAAGTATCCACAAAAGATTTTATTGACTTTTTTAAGGGGCGCATTGAGTTGGTTCACGAAATTCATTATTTTTTATCACACCTGTTAAGGTATTCTCACATCTTGATAGCAAATGGTCAAACTAAGAGATTCACCCTTTCTTATGAATGGTGGAAATCGAGGTAATTGTCTTAAATGAGTGTGTGCACTCCAAATTATCTAAAAAACACTATCAAACCACAGTAAGTGGTATTAGAATAGCAACTGTAGTATCAGTCCAACCAAGCAATACCTCAGTTGGCGGTTTTACCTCATTTGGTAGGTGTGCAGGTCCATACTCACCCTCGTTTATCACCATGCAATACTACCTTTCACACATACACACACACCTACCAACTGATAACAGCAAAAACGAGGTAGTTTCTCTAAAGGACTTGACAACACATCCAGCTACAGTAAATGGTCTAAATACAGCAAATGCACCATTATTCTAACCGAGGAATTCCTCTATTGGCGGTAGTACCTCGTTTTGATAGTGTGTAACCTCATTTTCCATCATTCGCCAACGCTGCAAAGCTGACACACAACTGAAATGGTAATGATATGGTAATTAATGATTAAAATCATTTCTTACAAATTAGTGGCCAGACACTTTTTACAGTTAGGTATTAATCATATGCAGCCCCTGTTCAAAGACAACCAAAGAGTAAGGCTTATCCCAACTGCATTGACAGGCTTGCAACTCCTATAACCACAGCTGCTGTGATTGAAGGTCACAATTGTTTATAAGTGTTGTTTATTCAAGAGAGGCTGGTCTATTATGGGCTTGGACAAGAGTGGTGAACTGCAAGCTCTAAAACCCATAAAAACTACAATTTTCAAATTTTTGGTCAATATAGGGGGTAAAACATGAGCAATGAGGCTAATTAGCATAGTCATGCAATGATTCCCTTCAAACTCGTCACAAAATAATCAATATCAACTCAATGAGCCCCTTTAAGTATCACATGGTCTATAACCTTCAAAATCGACACTAACCTCATTTTTCACACTAATAAAACAGTTGAGGGGCACTTGTCTCAGACCATCGACAAAACGAAACATGAAAAAGAGCCTCCATACAGGAGTATATAGGTTCCCATATCCCGCTCTTTGGAAGAGCATGCACCTGGGGAAAGTAGGAAATTTTTTATGCAATAAAAGTACTGCATTTAAAACTAAAAAAAAGTTTTCTTCTGCTTGCTTCGCAAGCACCCGTTTTAAATATTGCTTTGGGGTTTCGGGGTTACTTCCTGTAGAACATCCTGCCTGTCATAGCTTCGTACAAACGCTTTTATTATCACTGAAGACACCAATGCCCTAATGGCGGTACGCAGTGGAATTACGTCGTGGAATCACCCCTCCCCCCCCCCCCCAGAAATTTTCAAAGCAAAATTTTTTATCACCACCGATCTGTGCAAATTTACCGAGCTTAAAAGATTGTTCAGAAGCAAGTTGCAAGGCACGGGAAGTGTCACTTTTGGTACCATAATAAGGGACAGGCGCTTAACGAAGGCAGGGGGGTGGGGGCAAGAGACCTCTCCTTGAGGATACTTTCCTTCTTAGCATTTCTATTACTCATACCACTAAAAGTATGAAAAGTGTTATTTTTTCATCGCGTTTCGCGTGCACCCATTCTAAATACTAGATCTCCCATTCTTAAAATTATTGTTCCAAAGTCCCGGAAAACCCTCAAAATAATCCATTCTCACCACTTCCTCAAGCCCTCAGCATCATCGATCCCGGCGGAATGTTAGTCATATGAAGTAAGAATATAATTGAAAAAAGTCAAATTGCGATTTTTGTGGTATGTTAATTGCCCACCTTATGCCATTTGATGTTGAAGGTAAAATGCATTATTTTAATGCCTACAATTTCTTAAATATCCCAGAGCTTTCGGGGCTTCGCTTCTTAGACCCCGGCCGGGCTCTGCCCCTAGACCCCTACAGGGGTCCTGGGGCGGACCCCTGGACCCCACACCGTTAGGGGGAGCGCTTCACGCTCTCGCGGCGCCTTTGGCGCCGTTTGACAGTTCACTCGGCTTTCCCCCACTTTCAGACATCAAATCCCGCCCCTGCCAACAACTTTTCAATCATGTTAAGGTCTGGGGAGTTTCCTGGCCCCTGTTCTCTCCCCAAAAATGCTGAAAATTTCTCTTTACACCACTCTTGGCGCAGCTTTATAGGGCGGTATGGGGAGTGACACCGTGCTAGAAGTTGCGTTGGAATTGTTTATACGTTTGGTTTCCGCAGGCAGGATTCATACTTCTTCGAAATTTCTTCTCTTTAGTATTCTCCGTAATCGGTGTGTTTTTGGTACGATGCGGCGGTCGGATAAGCCATGAGCTGTCATTGCTCTGGCAACCAGGATCTTGGGGAAGTTTTTATTGGATCATTTTATGGCACATCTTCCTTTCTTTCTGTGTGCGCCCTTTCGTTCTGTTTATTGGGTGCTGGTAACAGTTCTATTCAACTTTTATCTGTCCACATTATCCCAAGCCTTAACTTTTCACTTGCAGCAGTGTTATCACAAAATCCTTTCTGTAGCCAATCCCGGCGTACGGTTTTACACAGTTTTGTGGGGTATCGTTAAGGTAAGGGTAGGCCTGCACCTTGAAACTCTTCCTACCCCATGAGTGACGTCTGCATAACGCACTACGGTACTTGGACTAACAGTGAATCCCCTCTGTTTGTTTCTGTCACTGTTATTCATAAGTTTTGAAACTTTGCGGTTGCTACGACTGACTTTGCCCTTCATCAGGGCGGGGATCTGAATTTTGTCAGCGTCGGAGAGTTTGGTGGGCCGGCCGGTCCTCTTCCTGTTCTCAAAACAGGTGGGTCCTGTTTTCCTAGAACGAACACAACAAATTTAAACCCACTTCTTTGCACGGTCTAATACTCTGACAATCTCATTTGAGCTTTTGCCCTTAAGTTTCAGCTTAACAGCAAGCTCTCTTTCTGCCATTTTTGACTCACATTTGCCCCTGAGAAAGGAGAAACTGTCCGGAGGGTCCCGGACAGTTTATCCTGAGGCAAATCGGTCCTAGTTGGGCTGAATCGGTCCGGGATAATTTTACCTGAAGGACGGAGTAAAATGAAAAGTTTCTAGAAATACTTCCACTCTAGAGGATACAACTTTACAAATTTGGAGAAATAACTGCAATATTCCTGAAAGTATATATTTTCTAGGAATTATGAAAAAGGTAATAGCAAGTTAAAGTCAAAAGGTGATAAAAATAAAACAAAATTTCAATGAAATGTGTTTTAATTTTAATATTTTAGGAAATATAAGTTCATATGTGGATGGAATGGAAAAATCAAAATTATTCTCGTGTGTTTTTTATATCAATGGTACCATACTCGTGACTAGAGTTCTGTGGTGAATATGTATTTCCACTCTAACTGAAGTCTCGAAATGGAGGATACTTTGGAAATACCTGTTGTAAGAAGTGCTTTTCCGGATTCGAGGAAAGAAGCAGCATCGAGGCTAAAAGCTTGTTATCTCATCGCTCCGTGAGGAGGATGAGATATTGTAGTTAGTTTGCCTGTTGAGCTATATACGGCAATGTTAGCTGAAATAGCAACGGTTGCCATGGTAACGGTTAATTTTGCCAAGTTACTAGTCTGAGGGGCTAACCCATGGTGGGGTAGCCCAGGGTGATGGAAAGTCTACAACTGAAGGAGGGGTAAATACGTATCCGTGTGTGTGAGGGTGTGTGTGGGTGAGGGGGTGAACTCACCAACGTATCCTTAGCGGATACCGGGGCCCAGCCTGGCGAGGGCTCTGCCCTCTCACGTCTTTCCTAGCTCACGCCCGGCTCGAAACCAATTTTGTTTTGTTAATATCTCCTAAACGGTGCAACCAATTTTCTCCAAACTTGGTGGGAAGGTGCCCTAGGTAGAATGCTGGTGCCATGCTAACAATCGGAAGTAAAGGTTAAACATCGGAGGTCAAAGGTCAAATTTGGTAAAAATTACTCTTTTTACTATATTTGAACAGAACAACATCCCGCTGACATGAAACTTCACACATATAATACATGCGAAAAGAGCTATTAAAATATGTGGTTGACATGGCAACCAAGGTCAAAGATCGCGTGATAGAAGGTCAAATTACATTTTCTTGTTTTAAAAACTGCTACTGAACGGCTGGACCGATTCTCTTCACTCTTGGTGGGAAGGTACCAAAGGGTGTGAAAATGCGTGTCGTTTACCCCGGAAGTAAGGGTCAAAGGTCAGAGGTCAAAGATCAGAGACCAAAGGCAAATGGTGTAAAAATCGTTTTTTGGCTATAATTTCAAGAGGAAACATTGCACTTACATGAAACTTCACACGTATGATAGGGATGACAAGTTCTACCAAAATTTGTGGTTGCCATGACAACTGTAGACAAAGGTCACGCCACAGAAGGTCGGATGTACAAATTTTGTTTAAAAAACTGCTGCTAGTCGGCTGGACAGATTTTCTTCAAACTTGGTGGGCAGGTACCAAAGGGTGGGAAATTGTGTCTCGCAAACCCTGGCAGTATAAAGGCCAAAGGTCAGAGGTAAGATTTAAAGGTCAGGAGCCAAAGGTCAAATTGAGCTAAAATCGAACTGGCTATAGTTCCAAGATGAAACATTGCATTGACAGGAATCTTGAAATGTATAATAGGAACGACAAGTTCTACCATATGTTTTTACCAAGGCAACCGATATTGAAGGTCACCATGATGACAGAGGATCAAAGGTACAAATTTACGTTTCAAACAGTTGGCTGGACTGATTTTCTTCAAACTTGGTGAAGAGGTGTCCCAAAGTGGGAAATTAGGTTTCATAGAACCCAGTAGTAAAGGTCAAAGGTTTTTCCATATATGTATTATGTTCATTAGTGATGAGAGTCGAAATTTGTTAAGTACTTACTGTTACTTAAGATATTGCAAACAAAGACATTAAACTACTACTGACATTATTATGGAAAGTTACTTCTCATGGAGACGCAAATATCGGGCCTGGCGGAAGTATCAATTTGACGTCTTTCTGTTCAGCGATCTGCGTACGAAATTATGAACGCATTAATCAATTGCACTTGCCTGCGCGTGTTTTACATGCAGAATACATTTCTCTATTTATTTAGCTTATATATACTTGACGCGTGATAACTTGTGCTTAGAAAACTAATGCACTTATTGCTTCCCTACAGTCAGCGCGTATGAAACCAATGCGACCCTAAAGGCCCGGTGACAATACAGAGAATTCGGATCGGAACACGATCCGATTTTAAATCGTTCCGATAAATCGGAATCGGAAGGTAGGTCACACTAGAACGATTCGGCCAACGGCAAATCACAGCGCGCATTTGATTCGTTTGTGACGTAATCAGCGACTTGGACTTGGCGGCAGAAGGGCATTTTGCATGCAAAGACGTCATCTACAACAATCCCTAATATGTGTAATAAGGAAAGCAGAGTACTTAGTTTTTCAGTTGTACAAGCAGTGATTTTATTGTGCAAAGTAATAAAATTACTTTATCCTAGTTTTCGGTGTTGCTTTAGAAGGTAGGATGCTGGAAACTAGGCCCACATTTTCGATCGATTTTCTTTGGGTAACGGTGCTGTAATTAACGCAGGTTTTCGTGCACTCAAGTAGGCCTAACTGGAGTATTTAAATGAAGGGTGTTAACAACACTTTTGACAAATTTCTGAGGCTAGCCACGACCAGAACTTCATTTTACATTTCGGTAACATTACGGGTCAGATCGTCTAGTAATTGGGTGTATTGGGACAGACATTTTCATTTCTAATTAGTCGACTACAATCGCGAACCGCTCACAATGTGACCGTTTTTGTCACAACCTTACTGTACGTTAGGGGCTCAGATGTTTGTAACGTACTCTGTGACTTGAATTTGGCGGGAGAAGGGCACTTTGCATGCAGGAGGTTATCGATAACCACCTCCCTGAACTACAGTAATTAGGAAAACGTACTTCAGTTGCACAGCTTACTAGTGTTGCTCATCTTTGATTTTATTGTACAAAGCCCTAAAAATTACATTTTCTAGTTAGTAAGGATTTTGGTGTACGATGCTGAAGAGTCTATCAATTCTCGAGAGGTACCCATGCTGTAACGGGGGTTTACGTGCGCTTAACTAACTAGGACCGAGGGCGTTGCAGCTCTTTTGACGACCTCCTGAAATTGACTACAGTCAAAACGTCTTCTTATGCACCATAAATAGTACAGCAACATCAAGAGTCAGATCGCCCAGTAACTGGGTAGATATATTGGTCTAGAGCAGGCGCGTGGCCAGGAATTTGCCAAAGAGGGGGAGGGGGGGGCTGTAGGCAAACTATCTAAGCGTAGCGCCACCAGAAGGTATTAGAAAATTTTGGCCGAAAATGCCTCCCAGATCGCTGGAAATTGCACTTTCCAGGCCTTGTAAGTTGCTTCTAAACATTTTCTCTTTCGAGGTACCAGCGATATCATAAAAAATCATTAAAAGAATACTTTGCAAATACTTTGTTACGCACCTGGTCTAGAGATAACGTCTTTTTCTTTTTTGATTAAGAGCTTCCAGCATTGGAGACTGCACAACTGCGATCTGTTACTTAGCGAGCCTTTTTTTTGCGAGCGCATGACCCAACTGTATGTGACAAATGGGCGGAGTACGGGCCGCTAGATTTTTTTTTTTCGTAGGATGAAAATGGAAAAATCGGTTTTTCAAAAATTTTTAAATTTGTTTCAAAATTATGGCTGGGATTAGAGTTACGTGGACAGAGGATATTTGACCTGTTCTTTCGTAATCCGGCGTCAGAATTACAAAAACAAAGTAGTCCCAAAGCTGTTATTTTTGGAATTAGGGGTGTGGCCAATTTCCAAGAAGCTGATTCGTCCATTGGCATGATTCTTCCATTTTCTACGGGCCCGGGGTCTCTTGCACTGGAATCTTGTATATCTACCTTTAAGTTGATGACCCTTGGTTGTAGGAGCATTGTGGAGGTCACCAGTGGCACACATAGAAGAGATGGCACCCGGGGTGCATCATCCGATTATAACCCCATGAAGGGATTGCTGTCGGCGGGGCCGGGGAATGGGTGGGAATATTTGTGTTCAAGTGAGGTGGGTAAGATGCAGAATGGTGCTTTGGTAAAGCCTTGAACTGGTCATATGTTGAAAATTCACATTATTTAGTTAATATTTCTTATTTTGGGGTTAATTTAAGAAGAGGAGGGCATAAAACCCTCCCCTTTGTATTTTTTATCCCATTAAGGGTTGCCAAGATGTAAAATGATGCTGACTTTGTTAAAGCTTCCCCTTGGTCGCCTAGATGCAAAATGATCTTTGGCAAAGCTTTGAGCTGATTATATCTATAGAAACTCTCAGTGTTTCCTGTTTCTTTGGTAGGGCATAGTATTGCTTCAGGCGGGGTACCTGCGGCAGACCTCAATCCCCCTGTCCTTCCCCTCCGTACGCCACTAAGGCTCACCACTGTTGACTCTTCCAGGATCCCATGTTAAATACAATACCAGATGGGAAGGTATTGCAAGTTGTTTCCGAAATATTCTACTTTGTTGCTACACATTAGCTTAATTTGAAGTGATTACAAGCCATATATTTCCTTCAGCCTGATAATGACATGTACTAGAAGCAATGTTGTACACTTTTTAACAACTGTTTTCCAAGAACAGAGCGCACTAGAGAGATCCATCCCACTGTCGTTTCTGTGCCTATGTAATATATTAAACAAAGCATGTACATTGGACAGTAGGAAAAATGCATTAAAGATTATATTCAACCTTCACCAACCTGAAGTTTAAATGATACTGTTGATTGACCAACAAACTTTTCGAGCAAAGAGCTTAAGAACAAACTTCACATGAAATGGCTGCAAAATGAAAGCTTATACCTAAACTACATTCTCGTCGGGCTAACCAAGCTCCATACATGCATAATGTGTTACATGCAAGTGAACTATGTAGATGCAAACCTGAGGATTGTCGGCCCAATTTCACCATAATCACCCCCACTCTATGAGACAAGCTAAGATGCATGGGCATCTTAGACTATATGTGAACCACACCAAAACTGCCCTTGACCAGGCAGGAGCATGGGATAAGTTCCCAACAATTCCCAGAGCAGAATACCAACCCCCTCCCTCCACCATTTGACAAATTAACTGCCGAAACAATTTGGTCACAAAGTATACTCCTTGCCACTCCCTTGCAGTGCCAGTGTCAGCACTTATGGCCATATAAATGGTCAGATGATATGGTAAGCACTAAACAAAGAAGCATTTCTTTCACCTGATCACTATGCATTCAAAATATACACTCAGAAGTAGGTCAGTTATATGGACACAAATAAGGGTACAACAAATAATTTCTCGAAAGATTTTCTTTATTTTAGGTGATACATTTCCACAGAGATCCAATGTGCATTACTTTTTAAGTCATGTCTTAATTCTGTCACCGGATAACAATGCAACAAATTATAGCTGGGATGCATCACAGTCAAGTTCAAAACAGCTGCTGAATCTTGAAACCTCAGTTGGTAAACACATTTGAATGTTCAGATCAAAAACCAGTAGAAACGTTCCAAATTACACATTGAAACTTCTTAAAACACTGGGCAGCAGTTTCCCTGCTCTAGTGCTTATTTTACAAGCAGTGTCTTTGCTCCTTCTGATGCACCACTTTACAGCACATCTCTCTTGTAATTTTAGTGGTAATTAATGACATCCGCAACTGTCCAGAGTTCAATTTTTAAAATCAACCAGTGGGCATCTTTTATCACCCTATCCAAACAGATTTTGAGTAAAGTTGGCACATTGTAGTGAATTCAATTGCGTACCCTACACTTTCCATAGTTTTATTTGGATACGTTTTTCATACTTTACGTGTTCCATCGAACATTTACTGTTCATTTTTTCCAATTGCTCTTATGTTCTGAGTATACCACTGAGGGTATAGTTAGGATAAACTTCAGTTTAGCTATCTATATTATCCCACTAATTACTTGAAAGTGTGTTGTACTAGCATTCTTCAAATATGTCCTTTTTTCTAACTGTGAAGGACAGAGCTTTACATTTCTGCTTCCTTTAAACAATCCAGCTATTCTATTTGGACAAAATGGAGAGAGGCACTACTAAATCTTGCTGATACGACACAAAATGCATAGTTGAGCAAGGCAGGCTTGGTTGCCAGTCGAGTGCAGATGAATTGCTGGCATAAATTTCTTCCATTGTGTTCCCCGTTAGGTACTGTACACCACAACATTAACAGTCAATTTTGGGTTAAGTTGTAACTGAAAGTTGTTAGCTTCCTTCTCTCCTGAAAAAAACAAAAGAAGATACATTACAAAACAGATGCAAATCACTAGTATGACATTGTGGCAACTTTAATGTTTTCCATCTTGGGCAAATCAAATGAGTTTTGCCATGCTTTTGTCCAGTATATATTGTTCTTTCCTCCTTGACAAGAAATTGTCAATTATGTATAGGTTTTCATAATCTCCAGAAATGCTTAAAAGCCGATAGCACTATATCAAGTCATGACTGAAGTTATATAACTATTTTCAATTGTGTGTTTATGAATACTACACAGGAGAACAAAACACAGACCCATCATCTCGTCTACTCACCTCTAGCCTTTTTCATTTCCTTAAAGTCCCCTGAATAACCAGTACCTCAAAGGGGATATGGCATCCCTTCTAAACCATTGGGTTGGTAGCAACTCCCTGCCTAAACATATTTAGGAATATCCCTATAGTTTTAAATTCAGCTGATGATGGTACTTTGTTTCACATTCATTCAAACAATACAGCTCCACTCTGGTTGGTCAACAATGACTTCTACAGGCAGTTGTTTTCTCAATTAAGCTTCCACACAGTTTTATCATGGTCCCATGCAAGCAAATGCAATTGAAACTCAGTGCAGGCTACTGTGTCCCTGTCCAGGAGGTGTACTAAGACAGGTGTTCTTTGTTTAAATTGGAGGAGGGGCTAAAAGTAAACTTAGAAGGGAGAATTTTTTCTGTCTGGTATGAGATTAGAGAGCTTTTAAATATGACAGTCACTTACTATCATTGTTTTAAAAAGGTACTGCAGTGTTGTGTCTTCATCCCTGACCTAGTCTATGATGTTTACTCCCGTCACAGCTGCAGTAAACATGCATCCCAAATGTACAGCCATCTCTTCTGCACTTTCTATAACTATCCTGTGAACAAAGTTGGTTATACAATTAAGAATACTTTCAAGAACAAATAAAATACAATTAAAAATTTCCTTATATGATCTATCCTGTATTTCTGTAACTACAAACTCATACAAATATCTTTTAAACAGCTTTTAGGATGGAAAATTAAATATTTTGTGAACATGCATTGTGCCAAACACCATGTGAATAACTGTAATACCAACTTTAGCCTGTGTAAATTCTAAGTTTATGCTATTTGGTAATTTCAATACTGCATAACTAAGAGTATTTAATGACCACATTTACATATGACTGATTTACTGTTTTAAAGACAGAATAAAGACAAGACTGCACATCTGCTGGACACATTTATTTTTCCCATCTAAAAATTTAACTGACTCTGGACAAAGTTATTTATTTTATGAGCATTTAAAGTTTAGTGATAAAATCAAAACGTTTCCCTCCTTTTTGAAACCTATATTTACATTTGTTTTTCTGGCCCTGACCAATCCATACACTGCAAAAATTAAACAATCAGTAGTGTGAAAAACCACAGGTAAATATCCACTGCCCTTTCATTTATTTATTGTATAACCTACAGTATTAGATAAAAGTTTTTGCTTTCTTTCTTAAAAAAGAAAAGAAAATGTACTTACCTATGTTCTTTCATTCTATGATGTATGAATTCAAGGAAACATACTCTAGATCTGTTTATGCAGAGCTTCTGAGATATTTGCACATGCAGTGGCATAGTGATGGAATTTGGATTCCCGCAGTGGGCAATTGTTCGTTTTCCAGACTAGCCTTTAAGATTAATTAAAAGCAACAGAAAACATTACTTAGGAAAGCACATAATTTAAATTAAAATGATAGAAAGTGCCTCTGTATTAGGCAGGGAATGAAAGGTCAAATGATGCACATTATTCTCTTTAAAAAGAGCATAAATTCCACAGCAGGCTGAAATTTTCCCCATATCTCTTCTTGCTTTCCCAACAAATGTGAATCAACAGTACTTCTTCCCATTTGTACTGATCATGACTTTTGCCACATTTAAAGTTCTCAACTAGACATATACAGTAGACCATGGTGCATTGACTACGTTTCCAATCAGCCCCCCCTCCCCCTTCGAAAAAAAAAAACAGAATACGGAAATAAGGCTAGACTCAGCACAAATTGGGTCACCTATTAATAGCAAACTCATACTTGCTAATCTTAAAAACAAGTCAGTAGCTTAGCTAATGCATAGGCCTATGAACCATATATTTCATCTTGTTATAGAGTGTGTAAAGATGGCTTGCAAAAAGCTAAACGCTACCATCTCAATCAAGCAGTGTTTCAATTTTCATTGTACCCTTATATTTATGCAATAAAAATGGTACTAAGGGTTAATACTGTTTTAAATTGCAAAAGAAACTTTTTAGGCTGCAGAAATTTGCTATGCCTGATCTCTCTTCTATGTCTTAAAAGCAGCTTGCATGTGCCTAATAAGGATGGGACTAAAGTATGTGTGCATCTGCATTAGGCAAAGAAATTAACAAGTTTATGCAGACGTTGCCAATGCATTGTCTGAGCTTTGCCTGGTGATAATTAGATTTAATTTGATTGACAGTTTGAGACCATTATATTTCAGACCTTATTGTGGAACATGTCTCTACTTCCCTCAAACATGCACAACCTGTAAACTGTATGTGGCATTTGATGCTTTATTCTGAATCCGGCATATGCATAGACCATAAACAGGCCACGGCTTGGGTGGGCAGATTTGTTAAACTCAGGGGTACTGTAAAGATGAGATCATGATCACTAATTTTTAATGCTGCATTATTTATCTTTGGTACTGCAGCTAGCACATTTTGATGATGAAGCTGCATACTTTGTCTCTTGGGGTAAGCAAAACAATAAGTAGCTACAAGCTGGTTCTATAACTCACATAGGATATTACCACTGGACAGGCCTAGGTTGGGTATCAATCTTGATCTAGACCTATGCTTTTTTACACCAAATTTAGGCCTATGCCCTAACTTGGCAAGCTAAATACTGACATGGCTAAAAACTGACACAGCAAAACCTATTTAAGCCTACACCATGTGTTTTTACCATGTGACAGGCATCCTTCAACAGTAGTATTTAAATTTGTGTTTTGAATTTATGTTGTATCACTTTGTTTTCCCGCAAGCTAGCTGAACCTATAACTGTATGTGACATGTGGTACTTTCTTCTGAATTCCTTCCTACTGCATGCACCTACTGGGTATACAGCTTGGCTAGTCTGGGGGTGAGTAGTTGTATGCACAGCCTTGTTCAACTTACTTCAGGGGCACTGTTATGATGGGATCATCACTAATGTCTAGTAAGCTGCACATTATGTATCATGGGGACTGCAGCTAGCACACTGTGAAGTGAATCTGGATAGCTGCCCCCTGGGCTGAATTAAAGCAGTAAAGTCTACAAGCTAACTACTATTACTGCATGGATATTTGCTTAGGGTTGGTTCCAATCTTGACGTAAGCTATGTTCACACTAGGCCTATGGCCTAACTAGGCAAGCTTAAACGCTGAGAATCAAAATCTGCTAATTAGCCTTGGCCTTGTTATATCAGTGGAACCAAATTTTGAAATGCGTGGGCCCACTTGGCTTTGTGGTACTGATTTTACCCAACGCAGAGTCAAGGCTATGGTATGTTAGCATACTCTTTTACTGAAGGGCGGCTTATAGACAGGAAGGTGAAATTAAACATATTGCAGCCAGGACTTGGCGCCCTCTTACTGTATAGCGAAGGACTAAGCAAATGTTGCACCCACAGCCTACTGTGTTCGCTGCGGTTGTCTGATGTCTTTGTAATTGGTAGGCTTAACAGTGACATTGAACTGAGGCTGGCCCATAGCTACAGATGATGGGGAGGGGTTGGGATGAAATATGTAAAAATTTCCCCCTCCTCTTACAGTCTCAGTCCACTTCCCTGGTAGGCAATCCACTTACTCTCAATCAGTGTCTAGCATACTACGATCCATTAGTCTATGCTCCGAATACAAGTACAAACCCTAGGCCTAATGCTAAATGGCACGTAGACATAGGCCTAGTGTGTAGGCTATAGCCTGACTGACTCGGAGGACTAAAGTTCGCAATCCTCCTGCCTTGATGTGCCCTCTGGCTGGGCTTGTGACGATTGCATGAGACTGAGACTTCATTTCAAAGAGAATTAAATCTAACGTTAGGCCTGGCTAGGCTAACGTTATAGGCCTAACGTTAGGCCCTAGGCCAAGGCCTAGCCTATAGCCAAATAAATGGGGCCTAACTTAAGTTAGGCGCCTAAAGTTAGAACAAATTACACGGCCTTGGCGCCTTACTGACTAGACCTAATCTTATACAGACCAAGTCTGTGAAATTGCAAGACTACAACTGGGCTGATTCTGTGTTTGTCAACGTTACCACTTTTCTCTCCGCCCAACTATGCTACGCGGTAACGTTAACAGAGCCCCGTTTTAGGCCTGGGATGTATCCTATGTGTGATGTGTAAGTGTACAACGTTAGGCCTTGCAGGGCACCAGTGCTTACTTAACTCCGCTTGTGAGAATATCCGTGTAGAACACTTTGACCACAAAACACGAATAAACGCACCATTCCCACCGATCTTTTCTGCCTTTATGTTGCTATACTTGGCTTTGTCCTTGTGAAGCCTTGATACGTGTCATTCCAAAACCGAAACAAGTCATTTTTAAAGCAAAGGATTCTGTATGACTCCTTCCATCAGGCTTTCTTGTTGGTCGTGTGGCCAGCGCTACTGAAACAGCTGAGACGTCGCTATGGCAAATATGTTGCATGACGTCAGCAGAAACGCGGGCGATGATTGGACAAAAGTAAGAAAATCGGATAGCTCTCCGATAAAAATCGCTCTGCTATCCGATCAAAAAAATAAATCGGGTTGGAATACTTGATCGGAAAGCAATCCGAATCCGAAGTCGTTGTAGTGTGATCGTCCTCATAGAAAATCCACTATTCCGATTTTTTCAGAAAAAATCGGATCCGAATTCGGAATCGCTGTAGTGTGACCGGGCCTTTAGAAGTGGCCCAGAGTATTCTTAGGGCAGAGCGTGTGCTAGCACTGTTGATGGCTTGTGACCGCCCTGTGAATGTTGCCTCGATTCGCGACGACTGATTAACTGATGATAGCAACGTAAATATAAGCTAGTGCACATTGTAGGCGCCCTTGTTACTAGTGCTGGCTGTCTTGTCCAATGATGTGCGCACTTGCGCGCACAAAGCATGCACATGATATTATGTGCTCAGATTTTCTGTAAAAGCGATATGAAAGCGTCATTTTTGCACATCAAGTTAAGGACGCATGTAGGTAAGGTACCACGGGCGTATGGAAAGCCGTTTCAACATTCAACATCGAAATGAATTATAGATATCTTTAAATAATTGCAATTATTTTAAAATAATTGCAGATATCTCGAAATAACCACGAAATTCAGATATCCAAAATTCTAATTCAGATATCCCTAATTCAATTTTAGATATCTCGAATTCAATTTAAGATGTCTCGAAATCTGTTTTAGATATCTCGAATGCAATTTCAGATATCTCGAATTCCAATTTTAGATATCTCGAATTCAATTTCCGATATCGCAAATTCTATTTCAGATATCTTGAATTCTATTTTAGATATCTCGAATTCTATTTAAGATATCTCGAAATGAATTTTGGAAATCTTAAATTTTAATTCAGATATCTAAAATTGTGCATAATTTGAGATATATAAAATTAATTCAAGATGCTGAAATTCCTGATTAAATGTTAAAACGGCTTTCCATACGTGCGTGTATAAGCATGCATCAAATATATTATAAGCATTGATTCAAAACTCCTATACGTACACTGTGACGGAAATTGACTCCTCATGGAGGCACATTTATCGAGACGGAAGTGTAAATTCGACTTGCGCGCCGTTTTATTCGGTGATCTGCGTACAAAAATAAGAGCGCGTTACAGAAAATTTCATTGCTAAAAGAGGTTAGCGTGCGTATGCTTTTACAACGCGTTCTATAGGGGCAGAGTACATTCCTCTGAGTATTACCCGGAATGCCCTTTAAAGCACATTTCTTTGAGTTCGGAAAACGAACGCGCTAGTTGCTTTTTCGTTGTGAGCGCGTGAGAAATTGAACGCGCATGTAAAGGTGCGTCATTTGCAGATACCATAGAAACTGACCAATGAATAAGTCTGTGAACTTGCAAATCAGTCATTGTGCGTTTATTTTCAAGTGTACTTATGTGGAATGCCTCGATGAAGCAATCCTTCTTCTTATTTAAGTGGAATTTATTGAGGGGCGTGGTTTTTCTTAGATTTCCAATGTTCCGAAGTAACATTGTATTAACACTTTTGTAAGCCTTTTATTTGCCTGTATGTTTTCAAAACGACTGAACAGTGATCAGCACTTCCGCCCCGATATTTTGGCCCCCATGAGGAGTCAACGCGCCATTTAAATTTTGGAATCTATGCTTGTAATATCTTTGGCATGCACCGTCCTTAGCCACCGCCTCGAAGCCGCCAACAAGGTCTCACTGATCCATATGTAGATCCCACACATAGATCAGTACGCGGTCCGCGATAGGTGTTTTGTATGTAACACATGCATTCTTCCATTTAATGCACACTCTAATAACAATAGGCCCTATCATGAAGTATTAGATTCGTATTCTTTGGTTGGATTTTACTTATACTGAAGACACAAAGGTAATAATAAGTAGTTTCGTGTTTGTACTACGTCAGTGTTACTACATTCAAGCCAGGTACCAGGGGCGTCAATCCGTATTGAAATGTGGGGGGTGGGTGGGGAGGGGCATACATGACTTAGCACTAACCAAGCCCTTTGGTTTGGTTTGAAATGTAAATTGCGTAGAACATAGAGTCTAAACTAAAAGGATTACTCGTCTTTATTTTTTGAGGGAATTTGATCATAACAACTGGCGGGACTGATGAGGTGCTTATTCACACGCCGCTCAATGATGAGTCGTATTCGTTGCAATGTGTGGTGCAAACGCTTGGAAATTTACACAAGATCTTGGGAACTCACGAACTGGCTGTCAGAAGTGTGAATTGATTATTGTGGGAAATGCACGGGAATAGCATGTAAAGTCATGTAAACATTTGCAATGAATACCGTTACAATACGCAGTTAGTGCTAAAAAGAGACACTAGGAAGTCTTGAGAACGTCTGGCGCCTGATACTGGGAATTATAAGAAAACCCCGACCTGCAAGCATGGTAATTGGTAGTCAGGGTCACCCGAAATTAAGGGCACGCTTCATCTGGCTTCTCATATCCCTTGAACGGCCAAATGAAGCATGCTCAAACTGAAATTTCTTAGCTCCCTTCAGTAACTTTTCTGGCCAGGGCCTATATGATCCTTAACATCCTAAATTTATTAATTTGATGATATTAAAAACGTAGCATCATCATAATAAAGTGAACTTGAGTGGAAATATACACCGAGCTTCAATGAAATTAGCAGGCTGTAAGAACTAACACTATTACATTCATACACTAAACAAATGAAATATAAACGGCCACCAGAGAAGTCTCAGTCTCACCGAGTCGAGAAATTTTAGCGTATCTAAAAATTTAAAAGACAACCTAATCCATGCATTCAATTTGTCGGGGTAACGCTGACGTTAGTAACGTTGAAGTACGTTTTTGTACTGCCAGGCGTGTAAGGTTAGGTAGTCTATCCAGCTGATATAAACGCATGTGAAATAAGACTTGTAGTACTCGAGTACATGATCATACTCGAGTCGGTGCTCGAGAACAAATTTCTGACGGAACTCGTATTCGTGCTCGTGTACCTGGCCTCAGTTCTCGTACTCGCACTTCGGTACCGCGTACTCGTACTCGTACTATGGATCTGCCTACTCGTACTCGTAGGCTAATCTACATGTCTGTACTCGTACTTGTACTCGATTCCAATAATTATCCTGCATAATAACTGCTGCATTTTATTTTAATTATGCCAACATAAATTTACTTCAATTTATTATTCTCAATTGGTTTAATCAACTGGCCAAAAATTCAGTTCTATCAAAATGGTAACCCTCTCAGCAGAGGTTGTCTCGGAGAAATTTTCCACTGTTTAAAAGAACAAGCAAAATCATGCAGGCTATTGTTTCAGGAACAACCTGAAATTTGTGTTAAGTTGAAAAAGAATTGTATCAAAATTCGTATTTAGTCAGTCAGTAGATGTATAAAAGCAAAAACTGAATGTCAATGAAGTGTTTTAGTAGTTTTGAATTCCAATTTCTTACTTTCTAATTGATTATTGAATTTTTTGTTTTATTCTGTCAATTTTGAATTAATTACAAAGTTGCTTCCAGCTGTTCACAGTTTAAATCAAGAAGTGCAGTCATTCATTTATCTGAATAATTTCTGGAACGGGTACTAGCTAGCAAATGAACAGTTAACTGTATGCTTTCCATGACTGATGTGCATAGAGTAGTTTGAATACATGATTATTGATTACATGTATCATCAGTTTCAGGAAGAGAGAAGTGGTCAGGCTTGGCGGGTGGCTTAATTCCTTCGCCGTGCTTTCGGGAAAGATTCAGCCTCAAGTCAAAAAGATATCCATCAAATCAGATAAATGTGTTCACTGTAGATATGCAGTTTCTGCGATCCCTGGACTATTTTTGCTATCAGTCGGTTCTCTGGTTGGAGGTTGCGGAGTTTGAGGTGAAGGTTTACCTATAACAGAGGCATCTAAAACTGTGCGTACATACAGTTCTTTAGTAAATGCAGTCCTTGATGCTCCAGGTTTGTAACAACAGGGTGAAAATGAAGCTGTGATCAATTCATTATAACAGTCTGTAGAATTGTACTCGTAATTGTACTCGTGAGCTGTGTACTCGTACTCGTACTCCGGTGTTTTGTACTCGTACTCGTACTTGTGTACTCGTACTCGTTCTCATGAATTGTGTACTCGTACTCACACTCGTGCCCTGGGCTATGTACTCGTACTCGTACTCTCAAGTTTGTACTCCACTACAAGTCTGTGTGAAATACATAGGCCTATGTTATAACAACATATGTTTAATTGATTTATGCTCCCTCAATTTGAACAAAGAGAAGAGGCACCAACGGGTGCGTCATTCACACACGTAGGAAAAAGTTTAGAGACAGAGGTGGGGTGGCCCAGACCGGTAGTCAATGGGGGCTAAGGCCCTGCTAAGCCCCCCTTGAAAAATCCCCCCTAGAAAGATTTCAAATTTTTACTTATTGACTTAATACATTTTTACACATTTTGGCTCACCTGAAATTGTTTTTGTCGCCCCCAGGAAGCCATTTCGCCCCTCAGAACCTTGTTTGACTACGAGCCTTACGTGTGTGTGTGTGGGTGTGTGTGTTTGTGTGTGTACCCACTACCAAGTCATCACATGAAGGTATATCTATCCGGATGCGGACCTGTCAGAACGAGTGAAATCAATTTGACAGACACTTATTGTCAATAAGTGTCAATTATTCAATAAATGTAGTGGTTGGGTCATTAACCGTTATCTGCATTTTTGCTACGTCTGCAGAAACGAGTTTCCATTGCTTGAATCGAAATGGCAAACTTGGTGGAAGACAAACGGATTGTACTGAAGAGTTTAGAGATATTTTCAATTATATCAACAAGAAAGTGTATCCGGAACGAAGTTCAGCCAATGCCAAGCGGATATTATGGAGAAAGGCAGAAAAATCGTTTTAGGATGTTCGCGCTATATGGATAACTGCTCCTACCTATTCAGTCTTACGATAAATTGTTCAGCTACTATTATTTAAGTTATATCGTTCGACCGAAGGTAATTTGTTACTCAATCCGAATTTTGAAAGTGTGTATGATTAATGCTGTCTGCCGATGTGACGTCACCAATTGTTTTACATTTAATTTTCTTATTTCTCTGATACAAATCATATATTTACACAGAATGGGAAATTTTTGCTCTTTCTGATCAAGAATGGAGAACATTTTAACTAAAACTTACAAAAATCGGACAGTAATTCTATCGCTCTAGTGTGACCCGCTCTTTTAGCCGAGCCTTTTTACTGACTGACTGACAGCCTGACATACATAGTTTCCCAAAAGTTGATTCAGGTGATCCCACTTTGGCATCAGTGATACTTAATTTGGTCTGCTTTCTTATCATATTGACAGAACATCCCATCCTATTTGCTAAGTTAACTTATTAAAAATCTTATTGTCTCTCCTTGGTGATATTTTTGACATTGAACAAATATGCTCATTAATAAACTTATCTATGGCGGTGTGTCACCAGCTTTTGCTGTACAGTTAGACACGGACTCAAATTTCCCGGGAGAAATGGTTCGGGACACATTTAGTCTGGACACTTCCTCCCGGCAAACGCTGTCCGAGACAGATTCTCCCAACCCGGGACTTTCTTTCGTGGGGAGAATGTGTCCGGGGAGACAGTTTTACCTTAGGACTTTCTGTCCAGGACTCATTCTCCTCACGATAAATCGTCCCGGACATCCGGAAAGTTTCTCTTTTTATACTCCAAGTATCATCTGTAAATGTCTGTTCAGGGTCAAGTACCCATAATTCTCACCTCGAAGTGCTGAGACACAGCTCTCCATGGAGGCAGCTATATTGGATATTGTTTTTTGAGTGATATACCGATTACTCCAGTAATGACTATAGCTGTGGAACTTTAAGTGGGTAAATACTTATCGCACACTGTATATAACCCCATGATATCCTACGGCTGATGAGGTAATTTTTAAATTAGTGCTTTTGGGTTGCTAAGTGTAGGTTCGAAGTACAAAATATAGACCAAAGGTCAAATCTGTCTAAATTTGCGAAAAAGTGTGTCAGGACCTTTTTTTGCTGAAGTGGGGTAAGATGTCAAAATGCAGGTCAAAGGTCGCAATGCGAAGGATTGTATCGCAAGCTCATCCTTAATCATACTTGCAATGAACTTTAAACTGTACAACATGAGATCTGCAACTCCATGGATTGCCTCTTGCTATTGTTTTTAAGTTCTCAATACACTTTAGCAAAATTATATGCATATTGTGTTGTTTGGTCGTTTGTGCGTCATAACACCCCCACCTGTATTTAACACCTACTCCAGGATACTTCTGAACTTTTGTTTGCTACAGCAATAACATTGGAAGCACGTGATACGGACGCAATTTTCTCCTCTGAAACAGTAAATTAAGAGTATCCGTGTGGCTATTCCTGGATCACCGACAGAAACCCAATTAAATACATTTTTTTATAGTTTTACTATTCAAAAAGGGTTTTCATGTTCTATAAGGCAGTATTCAACTATTTTAAGTAATTACTTTCGTTAAGGTCGTTGGCCCCACAATCTTCTTATAACGTAAAACAGTAAAAAGGACTCCTTGTAACTTCTCCGAGCTGTTACTGAATTGTTAATTTAATGGTTCATATAGTCAATTATGTACATAAAACATGACAAACTTTATGAAATCTTTTAACGATACTATTTGTCTCACTCTTGTCAGTTGGATATTATAGTCCAAACCAAACGTACGAAAATTCGGTAATCAACAAAGGTGTGTAAGTTAACTCCGGTTGACATATTTCTACCATTTTAATCATGATTAAATGGCTGTTTCCATCATTTTCGAGGTTGAATCCATTCCGAATCGGCTGTTATGAACTATGGAATCAAACATGTGCCAAATAATTTGATGTCCAATCCTTTAGCCAAAGTCGTGTCATAAAATGGCAACATAAGGCAAGGGTGGCGCAGCGGGGGCCAGGGGGACCATGGCAGGGGACCGTTGTTCCCGTCGGGGAAGGCTGGCACCCCGTCGTGGAAATTTTCTAATTTCGCTGGAGAGCCTTGATCCGTAATATAAAATATGTAGCCTAATCCCAATGACCTTCAGTCGCTCGATCCAACGATCTGCTTGATTTTGCTCATACGAAGGGCATATTCTTCAGTAAAGACCGTGAAATTTCTTCCATAAAAATCCAAATTTTTCAAAATTTCTTCGATAAAAATTCCCATATTTTCAATTGTTTTTAAAAGAAGCCACTTTTTAACGACTTTTTAACGATTGTTAAGATTGTTTAGATGCAAGCTGTAAGACACGGAAAGTGTCATTTTTGGTACCTTTATAAGAGACAGGCGCTTAGCGAAGGGGGGGGGGGGGGCTAGAGCCCTCTCCTTGAGGATGCTTTTCCTTCTTAGTATTTCTTTTACTCAAATTACTAAAAAGTATGAAAAAATACGATTTTTTCACCGTGCTTCGCGCGCACCCATTCTGAATACTAGATCTTCCATTCTTAAAATTATTGTTCCAAAGCCCCTAGAGACCCTCAAAATAATTCATTCATTCACCCCTACTTCCTCAAGCCCTCAGCATTGTCGATCCCATATGACTATTAGTCTCATGGAATAAGAATATAATTGGAAAAAGTCAAATTGTGATTTTTATGGTAGGCCTATTTTAATTGCCCAACTTGTGTAATTTGAAGTTGAAGCTAAAATACATCATTTTAATGCCTACAATTTCGTAAATACCCCAGAGCTTACGGGGGCTTCGCCCCCTGGACCCCATCGGGTTCTGCCTCTGGATCCCGCCAGGGACTTTAAGGCGGGCCCCTGTACCTCACGTCATTAGGGGGAGGGCTTCGCGCTCCCGCGGGGCCTTCGGCGCCGTTTGACAGTCCACCCGGCTTTGCCCCCCACTTTCAGACATCAAATCCCTCCCCTGTCTCCAACTTTTTGTCAACCCATCCCCTTTGTCGAACTAGGAGGCTCATAGATGCGCCACAACAGTGGCAAATGTTGCATCTTTCCTGCAGACATGCTTGCCTAAAATCATGTCAGGTTATTGCCACCTCCACTACTTCACCCCTTCTCTCCCACATTTGTCCACACAGCGCCAAGGATTGTTCTAATACACTTATATTCTAGTCTTCACTCCGAACAGTAGGAAATTGCACTGTCTGACATCACTTTTTAAATGCAAATGGCAATAACGAGCTACCGTTATAAACTAACTATTCTTGAGATAAGAACATCAACAATAATAATTTGTTACATCCGTATTACATGGCCGGGTAGCATAATATATTAGGCTAAAGGAACAATTGTATTGTGGATTTTTTATTTATTATGGTACATGTACTATGTTGTGTGATACCATGTGAATCTGGTGAATGCGAACAGGCCTTTCGAGCAGTTAGAGAAAGAGGGGTAGCTACTCATGCAAAGGGGCCGTCACGGGGACTCTAGAGAAGTAAACGTGGGCTTCGTAAATTGTTTATGAAGAATTCTTTGCAAGTGCGTCACACACCAGACCAGTGTTTCTTCTGAAAAAAAAGCTCCCCAGACTTACACCTGAATCGGAAATTAGTATACGGCATCCAAGTATGCGATACCTCACTTTACAAGGGTTAATTCGTAGTTTCAACGCCGGTGGCCTCAGATGACCTTTGAACTCTACCTGAAACAACAGGGATATTTTTCTAAGTAAAATGCAGCGACATTCCAGGTATGAAAAGGAAAAGCATTCATGATTCTTAAACTTGAGATATGATGTTTCAGAGGTAGCCTCAGTCTTTGAGCTCTGGTGACCTCAATATCGTTCTAAGACCCAGATTATATTCAGTTTTTCATTTTTTTTTTTTTTTGCAAAATTCCACTGCAATTTTACGTAAGCATTTGCCCCCCCCCCCCCCTCCAATGAAGAGTAAAATCACCCTCATCATCAAAGAATTTCATATTTGTGCGCGTACGTAAGTACAGGCCAGCTTTTCCAGTCAAGGGGGGGGGGGCAATTTTCTTCCTGATTATGACATTTCGTCCCGGACTTTCCGGAGCCCCAGTTTCGTGATCGCAGAGTGTTAGCGGATTCGGGAGAGGCCTATCGCAGGCAGTGATTGCGTACCCCATACCAGAGACGACTCGGCGACGAGAAAGTGAGGGCATGTGCTGTAGGCTACTTAGTTGTTCATGATGGAATAAATCTTTCTTTCCGGTAGTGGTAATGGGGAACAAAAGAAGTTTAACTAGTCTTGACTAAAGAGAGGCAAGCTAACCTCATCGTCTGATTTCTCTTTTCCATTGAAATGGTGAATAATGAGAAAAATCATGAATGAACACCGACTCATAAACAGTTGACTACTAACCTCACTCGCAAAATAATAATAAAAAAAAAAAAAACATGTTTGACTTAGATAGCACGCTTTATTGGAGGTAACATGAATGTTTTTAGTTTAATTTCATACGACGCATTGTTTTTTGACCGAACGTGTCGATTAGTGCTTCAAAATTTTAAAGATTCCACAAACTCACGCTCTATGGTGAGTAGTGCCAAAGAACGTAAATCGTTCTTCACCCATGGTAGATCTTAGATATCAATCGACTGAAGGATCGTTCACAGGTTGCAGATGAAATAGAAATTATCCCCATGATTCTATAAAATAATGTCAAATTAGGAAAAGAGTTGTAACAGTTGATATCCCGTTAGTTAATTAATGTTAGCATTTCCTGTATTTGGCGGGTTCAAGTTGTTTGTGAGTTGAAGTGCTGCTTTGTAGAATTGACAAAACTGAACGTATTCAGATTTCGCCAATTCTACATCTCTGTCGTTTTGGTATGTAACAGAGAGTCAACAAACGCGTCAATGTTACCTAAATTTTGAGGCATAATGCAGTTGACATTAGTTACGGTAATATGGAAGTCTGAGAAGCGACTTGTCTCCAATGATGGTATCATAGATGACAAAAAACCGCCCATCCGTTGGCTCAGAATAAAAACAACAGGAAGCTCAAAGTTGATCCCGAATGGGAGCGACAGGTGAGGTGTGCTGAGAGTATAATACCATCTTTGCCAGGTAGAGATCGACAAGAATGTGAGAATGAACTGCCCGTTGAACTTACTTTCAGTCATGGGGGCCGGGGTAGGGGTGGGACAGGGGTGTTTATAGCTAGAGAATTTTCACAGGAGGGGTTACGTTCGGATAAACCTGGGCGATGGGCCTAAGTGGAGTGGTTTCTGAGAAATGCAAAACTTGCAGGCCCTTAGGAGTAAGGGTCGGTTAATATGTTCCACATGTGTAACATGGCCTTTTAACTCAGTGGGCTTGTAAGCTGACATTTTCAGGATCAAGTCCCTTGAAAATGATCGGGGTCCTTTGGCAGCCCGATATAAACAGTGTCTTCTGGCTAAAATAATGTGTCATGTGAGCAGTCAGTCTCAGTGACATTTCTCTCAAATTTACCCAGCTGATGGGCTCCCATTTCCCGGGCAGGTGGAAATCGGGCAGAAATGCCCTACCGTACCTGTCTTAAATTATCCCGGATAATGAGACTGGTTCGATTATGGTTCGACCTAATTCGTGGAATGAATGGCCAACTTGAAAGTGTGTCGATAAAACAGGTCAAAATCATGCTCATCGGAAGATATTCCCTCCCGTATTCTTAGGCAGTAGGTTATGACCCGTCATTTAGCCTATTCACCCTAGCACTCGACACTGTCAACCAGGCTTGGCTGTCCTACAATATGAATGTAAGCCTCACTGGATGGAACCCTTCCCTGTTTTCTCGTTTCTTATAGGTGTTTTTAATTTTCTTCCCCTTTTCTATTCCTACTTTTTCCGTTTCTTCTCTCTCATTTTCCTCCTGTACCTCCTCCTTCATTTCCCTCTTTCTCCTTCCATTTCCCGATTTTGCCCTTCGATTTTTTTTCAGGGGGCACTCTGTCCCCCCTGCTCCCCCACTGGCTACGCCACTGCATAAATTCCACTATATACGTACACGTACTCACACGAACGCCTTGAGCAATGGGAGTCAAGAAAAAAGTCAAGAAAATAGTTTCACTCTTCATAAATCTGTTAGAGAAAGTAACAGGCATATTTCTGTTTTTTTTCAGGAACCAGTCGGCATAGATTCATTTGTTGGGTGACTCTTTACACAGATATAGAGAATATAGGCTACTTGTTACCACATGAAGAAAGGTTTGAAGTCAATTATGCAGCTAGGGTACCCATAAAACTGCAAAATGTTGACTGGCGCAATGTTGGGAAATACCTTCCTTATATTAAAACGAACTTCCATATCTATATAAGAACTAAGGCTTTTTTATTTAACAAATTGTTAGCAACTTACAGTAGCCTTTGAGCTTTAAAGGAAGGGTTCAAGACAATAATAATTTTAACATGTGAAAGAGGAACCAAATCTATGCAATTTGGTGAAACTTCCATTCAAATTGGACATGTGGTACTCGAGATATTAGCAAATGTAGTTACTACATTTGCGGCTTAAAGTGAACTTGAGGCAAGCAGGGGTTACACCACTTCCTCACATTGATAAAAAATGCTCTGCGTCCTTGTTTTTGTCAGTCTGTTGTGCTGACCTTGAAGTCAACAGGGGTAAGACCTCCCCATGTGAAATGTGAAGTTTGTAAAATTCTTATCATTGTGCCTCCCATGCAATCACATTTCGATCACATATGATTGTGAGAAAAGCAAAAGACTGCTCATTAATGCGAGGCTATGACGTCAGATGTGCTCGCTTCAAGTTCACTTTGTGTTGAATTTTTACTTAAAAATACGTGCGTGGAGTCCACAGAAACATTACTGGACTACTACGAAAATTTTCCTTTGCTTCACTGAGTATTATAAAAGGGTATCTAAGGCTGGCAGACACCGATATAGGGCCCCCTGGAAGCTCTGGATTAATTATATAAAATAGGGCTCTGACATGCTTATTACCTGACATCCAAATAATACCATAGAGTATGATGCCGAGCACTTTACAACTATCGTATTTTTACAAAGTTTGAACGAAAATCCAGACGAACAGCTTCCCGCAATGGGGAATGGGAGGGAGAGTATGTAGGTGCAGGGAGGCGGGGGTCGCTGCGCCAATTTTGAAGTAAGGGGGGGGGGGGGGCTAATCATCGAAGCGGCCTAACATATTCAATGGAGAAAAGGCAGTTTAAGGCGGCCGAAATTTGCCCCGAAAAGTATTTACTCGCGTGGGTCTCCTAGATGGCACATTGTCACTAACGGAGGAGAAGTGGGTAAGGGTGGGAAGGGTGAAGGGTGAAAAGCCACCCTCTATAAAAATCTCTGTTCCACTGCGGCCCCAGATGCTCACAGCAACATGGGGGGGGGGGGGTGGGGCTTAGCCCCACTGTCCCTTGGTAGAACAAACACATTTACCTCAACTCTGAATTGTATAGATGTTATAAGTCATAACTGAAACGGATATTGAGTGACACGTTACTTACAATGTATAAAATGTTTCAATAAAATGAATGTAACTTTACAAAAATACTTTCTAACATGTGTTGTCTCATTGTACATATTTTGGTGTTGTTTGATTTAAGGAATCCATAAGAAAAATAATATTTGAAATTGAAGGAGGCAATGTAACAATACATGTTTATGAGAGAATCTTGATCAATCCTACAGAAAAAGACACCTATCTTTAAAAACACTAAATAATTAGCAACTATATGTTCATAAACAAAGAATATGTTTTGTCTTTTTTATCAAATTTCCGAATGAAATACCTTTTTGGTAACATTTGCAAATTTCTAAGTTCTAATTGCTAAACTTAAAATTTGGATTAGAGTAATGTTTATCCTTTTGGAAATGGAAAAGTAACCAGAAAAATGCTTGTTTTTTATGTTGTTCTAAGAAATTCATTGCAGGTCATGTTTTTCATTGGAATCACATTGTGGCCTATGCTTGTACTTGTGTTTAGAATGTAGTGACCGTCTCAAGATACAACGACTCAAGACTCAAGATACCCCTACGTAACCATTTCTTTACGCAGCTGTGGATGCCGTGGTGTTCCTTAGCCGCATGACCCTTGCATGTAAGAGACATGAAAAGGATCCTGATCCATATACTACTTATACAGTAAAAAGCTTGACTTGTCCCCTTTATGATTAATATCAGCAAATTAAAACATAAAGTTATTTTTCGTGGTAAATTTGCCTTCATATTTAGCATTTACCCTCATTCTTCCTACTTAAGTCACATATATTCTCCACTTTAATCATATGTTACTACTTACTTACCCCACCCAATTCCATAGGTTTGTACCCTCAGTGCACTCACTATATAACATAATCACTATGGGAAATTCAAAGCCAATTTCATAAACAAATTGTAAAAAAGATATGTAATTTTATGATTACAAAGAATCCATAGCATTATGTTACATGAGCACTCTGCCAAGGTTGTCACGTCAGAACAAGAACTGTACGCTTGCGTGCCTACGACCAAATTTTTGCTTTGTTAAACTGCAGCTGTTGTTTGGCCCAAGAAACTCAACAAATGCATTTCTCATGCCTGCCAAGAATGGTTTCAATGGCACACTCTCAGACCATGGCATTAGAAAATATCTGTTGGTGGTACCCTAGGACATCCAATCCACCAATTCCTCACACATGACAACACTGTGGTTGGTGGGTGGTGGCTTCCGATGTGATGGACAAACAAGACGAGTGAAGATTGTCCTACAGCAACGCAAACAGCTGATACAACGATTTCTACATTGACTAACAGCTACAAGCAATTATATTATTACAGTAGTATTATATAGTAACTTAGCCCTCATAGTAAACTTTACAGCCCCAGTCAGCACATCTGGAACGTCCACCGCGCCATTGGCGTTTCACAATCGGCCATAACTATGCGGCCAGCCTCTCTGGAGGCCACTGGCTGTATACAACATTGCATGAGTGGGTAAAAGTTTTCAACCATCAGCATCCACCATTGGCTGACCTCGTGGCTAAGCCACCAGTACATTTGTCCTATGGATCCCCCCTGATGTGGCCATAGCGGCCCATCGATGAGCCAACCAAGTTTGATGACTGGGGCCCTTCTTCACATATAAAGGTGTTTTAGTACCCTGCTGTTGCAAAACCACTAAGATATGTGTAATTTCATATGAAACCAGGAACTGACAATGACCAGATAACGTAACATGTTCCATTGTTGGCCATTATGGATGTTTCAGCATTGTAATGACTGAAACCACTTTGCAATAAATGAGGGTTAATTACCCTGTATTGTAAATTACAAACAATGATTTGCCCACATGAACTGCTGATGCTCTTGACAAAGCAACAGCACTGTGCAACAAAAAAAACATATTACCCACCACGTCATAAAGACAAACGTTCCTTAAGACTCCCAGTAACCCAAGTACCCCCCCGCCAACCTCAGGATTTTCAACCCGTACCTGGAACCGTGCGTGACAGGGTCAACTACCACCTACATTTAGCAAGTTCCCCGAAAGACCAACAAAGTATCATGCCTAACACACACAAATAATTGCACCTGCTATATGGAAGCGAACAATCCTTCCAGCTCACTGATGTGAGAGTGGGGATTACATGAACTATTGTTTGGATTGTGGTTTGGGCTAGATGAGTGATTTAAGACTTCCTCCAGGCCTTGTCTGCCAATATGTTTCATGGGTAACATCTTTTCAAAATCTTTGGGCCCATAAGGAATGTTTCGTCCTGCATCAGCCTGTGTAGATATAAAACATTCATTTATGAGAAGCTTGCAAAACAGTCTATCACATTGCTTGATCTGGTTCAATACTTCCAATTTAATAATGAATTTTACTAACATCCTGGGTGGCCCGCACAGTAATCGTTGATAGCGCTATCAACACCACTACAGCGCCGATAGAAAATTTTGGGCGCAGCATGAAGCTTACTGATAGGGGGATTTAGCTATCAGCGCTGATATGCTAGCAGTAAAAGGCCGCACAGAAACTATCACTACTGGTATGTTAATCAACTCACTAACAGGGATCAAGGCACCGATAGTGCTTTGAATGGACAAAATTTTCTGAAGTTGACGAAGATGTGGCGCGGTGGAGGCCGACATAGATTTCGCAATGGACGGAGCGAAAAGGCAAAGAGACAATCCTTTTTAAAAGGAAAGCACAATGACTTTGCCGAAAAATAATCGCTTTGTCAAAAGAAATTTGCAATAATCTTTGGGATAGTAGGATGGCATTAGCCAGAAGAACGCTGCGTTGATTCAAAGCAACTTTAGTGCTAAATTACATACATAGGTGTAGAAATGAAAGGATTGGATGGAATCCCCCCCCCCCCGCACAAACTTTCTAAAGGTACTGGCATTCGGTTATTTGTAAAAAGTGAGAGTGTCTGAACTTTGCCCTAATGTCCATTTTGTAAGCTTCGGGTTTGTAATTGACATAGCATCAGGCTAGTAAGTTTACTGTATTAGCCACCTTATTTCCCTTTTGTCACTTTTAAATGTGCATCTGTGCTATCAATTACTACAGATAACAAAACCGTTTGCAAGCCAGGACTGGAATAATTTGGTCGTTATATAGATCGGTCGGCGTAACTTTTGAAGAGGCCGCTGGTATGATGAACATTGAGAATTACTTGGATACAAAAATATATTTCATTTTAGACATTTTTAAGTATTGGGTTTTATGTGGCTGTTTCTATATCCTATTTACATTTCTTCTACAACACAACATTTGGGCCCAAAGGCAATGTGGATCACACCTATGCCCTCCCTCCCGTCTTTCTATCCCCCTGAGGGGCTGCCTCACCGCACACTGTGTGCTAAAGAAAAATTCCATCTACAGGCAGGCCGGACACTGATCATTTTTTAAAAGGCCCGTACGACTTGAGTTTTTGTACTTTTTTCCATCCCGCTACCTCACAGGCAGGATTTCTGTTTAGCCCAAGCCTTCACTATGTCCTGCACTTCGCTAACTTTTGCCAAGGGGGGTATCTCCCATGGTTGCGACGTGCATGGACCATCACCCCCCGTGCCAGATCGGGGTCTGATACAACTTAGCATCCACCAGCATTTCGAAGAGACAATATCCCAAATGAAATATAACGCACCATTATTTTGTCTGGGGTATAACTTGAAATATTTCCTTCTCCTCTTCCATCAGTCCATCTAAAACATCGGCGGTCGTCGGGACAAGGGTGTTCCACTTCAACCTGTCACTTTCACGCAGTCTCCTCTTCTCTCCGTAAACTGCAAGTTTACTTTATCTTTGACATTTTTTAAGAGTCTGCCGTTTGTCTTTGATGCTTTGAAGACTCCGTTCGCCAATCCCTAATGCATTTAACTTTCTACTGTGATATTTTTGTATATTTCGTCCTTTATTTTTTGCATAGTTTCATTTGGTATGCTTTGCCGAAAGCGTCTTGCTGTAATACCGAACAAAATTTTCACTATTTCTTCCTCTGAGAAGTCCGGATCACAAGCTTTTTTTTTTTTTTTTGCTTATTCGGCGCCATATTGCTTGCAATTGTCGATTTTATTGTGAAACAATGGACTTCTGCCTCATGCTGTCAGGCATCATTCACTATATGCTATTATGTAAGCTGCATTTAAAGGGAGCGATTTCCGGCTTATCCTTTGTTGGCAGTTAGCGCAGGGTCGCAATAAACCCTTAATAGAGATTACCGGGCAAAATAACTGGGAATCCCCCATACTGCAAAAGACCTCTCGTCGATAATATGCTAATAAGCCCTAACAGCGCCTTAATCAGTGAATCGCTCTATCCGTCTTCTGTGGCGGTCCTTTTGCACCTGCTGATAGTACAGGTTTGATAGAGAGTTTGATAACGCTATCCAAGCCATCACTATCCAACGCTTCTGTGCGGCACCCATGGTTTACCCGCTGAAAAAATGCAGTTACTGTAAGTGCACCCCTAATTCCTACCATTTATATTGGTGATTATGCACCTTCTGTTTGCTACTGTATGAGAGGATGTAAAAATACACACAGACGTTACTAACTTTAAAAGAAGGTTTTCAGCTAGTTTTAAATTATAAGTTAGAGTCAACTCAAGTACAGAGCCTTTCGGTGAGATTTGCAACAGAAATCCCACCATTGGTGTAGCTAGACATTTTTTTTTGGGGGGGGGGGGGCAAAGCAAAAAAAATACGACAGATCATCTCTTGATAGCTGTTTGTTTCGAAATTCTGGGGAACTTTTTTTTTTTTTTTCTTTTCAGGCATTTGAGACCGACTTTTATTTTCAACGTTTGACATATCGGTGTGTAATTCTGCTTAAATGCATAAGAAGTGTTGTAAGTGTTTCAAATGACTTATTTTTATTTATTTCCGACAGAGACTAGAAATTTCCGACAGAGGCCTTGTGGGGGGGCGACCGCCCCCTGCCCCCCCCCCTCTAGCTACGCCACTGGTCCCACCTGTTGGTTTCTCGCGACATCAGCGAAGCAGCCGATCACACTTTTTGACCCGAAGTGAACTTTAACTTAAAGCAAGCATGTGTGACATCTAACCTTACATTAATGAAGCTATCTTTTTGTTTTTCTTTGAACTTAACGACCGTGTTTTTCCCTCCACAATCTGATGCTGTAGGAATGTGACTGCCATTAGAGCATGCAGGAATTTAACAAACTGCAAATTCCCGAAGGGACGCTTATCCCAACAGTAAATTCAACTTCAGGCCAGAACAACAGTGTATATAAAATACTTAGAACACATACTTTTCCTCCATGTACAGTAAGGAATATATGAACCTTTGTATATGACCTAAAATGACCCCAATCTTGATCACCCTGAAGGCAGCTCCAGAATGTCATGAAAAAATGTTAGCTTTTATCTCATTTTGTAAGTTTGTTTTGTTGAATCATCTTAAGAAAGTTTAAAGTTATGTAGTTTCGTAAGTATTTTGACTTGCGAAAAAAACTCGGCAGAATGTTACTTGAAATCCCAGCCTCCGATCACTGAACCAAGCAACCTGACAGGCCATCAACTATGTTTTATAACATTATTGTAACAAAAGGGTTAAGCATTTGCAATATCTCACAGATTTACGGTCCATCCTGGTGGCCTTGGGATCCCTGAAACAACCCTGAAGGTACCACTAACACAGCTCACTATGACAAATCATCAGCATTGTACAAGAGATCTGTAGGCATATGTTATTTCCAGAATTTTATTTTTTTTTTTTTTTCATAAATACCATAGGGCCCCATATGGGACCTTGGACCAAAACTTCCAGGAAAACAGTAACAGATCACTAATCAAGCATCATTTTGACAGGTGGTCAACTCTGTTTACATTCACTGGAGGAAGGGGTTTAACCATTCAATATTTTCCCAAATGGGCCTCAATTGAACCGCAAATTTTCTGTACAACCTGAAGGTCTAATAACAAGTAAGTCATAAAATGACAAGCCTGCAACATTGTACAAGAGAATCTGTATTTGAAAGAAGTATTTTGCAGATTTTTCAAAAAATGGGCCAACAGGGCAGACATGGGACTTTGAACAAAACTCCAGAATACCATAAACAGATCACTAAACCCCGCATCATTTTAAAAGGTCATCAACTCTCTGTTTACTGAGGTAACTGGAGGAAAAGAATAATCACTCACTTCGCAATACTTCACAAAAATTGGAACCAACGCCCAAGCTTGTGCCTTTGACCCAAATTCCTGAACACTTCTGATGGTACCAGTAAACTCATATCCTTATGACAAACATCAACATTGTACAAGAAAATCAGTTAGGAGGACACAATTTGTAGAAGTCATAAAAGGACCACAGGTGCCTTGAGACACTAATTTCCAGAAAACAATAAACCATATCATTAACCAAGCATCATTAGGACAGGCTGTCCAACTCTATGTAACATTAACTGGAAGAGGGGTTGACCATTTTGCAATATCTCACCAGAATAGATCCTACTTATGTCCCCATGTTAGGCCTTGTAACCCAAACTTTGTACACCGTGAAGGTACCATTACCAGGTAGGGGTGTACCGGATATCCGGTCCGGCTGACTATCCGGCCGGATAGTGAAAAATTATCCTGTTCCCATTCCGGCCAGACATGTTTTCAAAACTCCCCCGGACCGGATTTTTTTGTGAATGATTAGTAAAAGGCTCTACAATTACATTTAAATAATAATCATGCATGATGAAAAATAGGTTTTGGTACAGAAGATGCCTATGTATGTAATGGAGTGGTACTGAAATTCTTTGACTTCCTGCGGTCCTCTTATCCCCTTTTTACATACAAGACACTCAGCAACTTCATCAGCCTGATCCTTGACAAAAAATATCTCCAAATTAAAGAAGCCATTTTCCAAAATTAAGTGTCATGAAATTCTGAACTATTGTGACTCAGAGAGGCCACATTAGCCTACACACTTAATGACAACCAGTTACTAAATGATAGCCAAACACTTGATACTCAAATACTGTGACTTAGTTCAAGGTAGGACATACAGTATGGTCAATATCACTCATGCTGTAGACAGCTGGTCTTTGGTTACAACAAAAGGATTGACATTAGAGTTTTGAATAGGATATAATTAAACAATAGCATCCTTAGCCAGGTCAATGCTATTGTTAAGTCTTGGCCCATTTCCTGTTTTGTAGAAACTGCCAATTACATTCCCTTATACCAACAACTCATCTCACAATATAAGTTAAAGAAATTTCACCCAAAATGTTTAGTTCAATTAGCCAAAGGGTATAGCTACAGGCTAGACTAGTAATTACCCCTGTAAAATTATTGCAGCCCCCCATCGTATGGTGTGCCCCCACCCCCACAACACATGAACCATAAAGGGAGGTCCTGTACCATTCCAGTATTTTATAGGAGGTATTTGTTTTGAATCAGTTTGAAGGTTACTCTTAATACATTGCAATTACTTATCAAAGTAAAGCCTCATGGGTGATCTCTAAGCCGACCGCCTTTGCCATTATGTACCATTGGTAGCCGACTTTCTATTTTACTTGGACCCTGATTTCGTTACAAGATTCCTATGAAAAATCTGGTCCGGCCGGATAAATCCGGCCCGGATATTTCGTACTGTCTGGTAAAATCATCCGGCCGGATCTTAAAATTCCAATCCGGTACAATTCCGTATTAACAGGGATCATTATGACAATCAACACTGTACAAGAGAATTTGTAGGGGTTGAAAAGAATTTTGCACAATTCCATAAAATGGGCCATAGGGCCGACATGGACCTTGGACCAAAATAACAACAGTGCCACAAACAAGATCACTAACCAGCTTATTATGACAGAACTGTAACTCTGTAAACATCGTGAATGGAGGAAGATTGGACCATTTGCAATATTTCACAAAATAGACCCTATTGGCCCCTTTTACCAAATTCCAGAACACCTGAAGGTACTGTACCACCTAACAGAGTTAACATTATGAACAAACCATCACCACGTACAAGAGACGCTGTAGGAGGATCATTTAGCAGAATTTCACAAATGGGCCACAGGACCCACATGGGACGCTTGGACAAAAAATTTCTGAAACACCCAATGGACCATATCACCCAAGGAATCTTGCATCCAAGTTTGCATATAAATTCCATGGAGTGCTGGAGAGAAGCATTTGGAACAATTGTGGAAAAATACAGTACCTGTAGTTCTTAGACAGATTGGGACAGATCTACTGTAGACAGACAGACAGACGACCAGACAGACAGACAGACAGACAGACAGACAGACAGACAGACAGAAAGAACAGACACAATAGACAGGTAATAGATGGTGCTGCAATGATCACAACAGCTCACACCTTTCAAGGCTGTATGAGCTAAAAAATCTGCTTAATCCTTCCAGATTTCCTCTGATTTCACTCACAATTAGTATCTTTCACTAGTTTCTGTAGAAAAACGTTGGAGAAACTAAAAGTACTTAAAATAAGGACTCTTTCTGCATGAATTGAGCAAATAAGTACTCTACGAAAAATATTGTTTTCATTGCTAGAAGCCATTCCTGAATAGGATGATGGACTAGTAAATCAAATTGGGGGACTGTGGTGCATTTTCCCTTCAAAGTTTACAACTGTTCGATTTTGCCCACCCAGCACAGCCACATTTGAAGCAAATTAGCCAACTGTTATCACTAACATACAAGTTGCTCACCAAAATGTACCAAATGGAATAAAGTACAGTACGCCTAAGTAAAAAAAGTAACACTTTTTGCTCCATAAAAGTACATATTATGTTGTTTATCCCAAACAAAAATTACAAGTAACACATTTTGAACTCAAAGAGAATGAAAATATCAAAATCAATGGAAATAACAGTGGGCCATCTTACTGTACCCTTTAAAATGAATAACTAAATGAGGGGGGGGGGGGGAGAAGGGAGGGGGAGGGAGGGGGAGGGGGGTTAGGAAATTGTTGGGGAAGGCTAATAGTTGGATATTTAAACACACGTGTAAGAATTAGGCTGCAGTGTTAATTTTTTTATATGAAGTGCCATATAACAGAATCTTTAATTTGCTTCATACCCTACTGAATCATGTGTTTTTTTTTTCATTTTCATCCATAGCATGGCAAATATCAATAGCTTCCTTCATCCAGCTTCACTCTTCAACACATCCTAAAACAGGCAATCTCGAAACTTTAAAATTACAGCTTTATTAGCAACTAAAAAGATTGTTTACAGGTATTCTTTCTAACACGAAGACATTTTCTGAATGGATTTGCTTAGATTTGGATATTCATGCTGCCTCTAAATGTTACTTTATTTAAAGAGATGCAGTCACCCCAAAAAATAATTGTATAGTAGAACTGTCCTATTTTCCTGAATGGCTCTTGAGAATCATTGACAGTATGTTTCTCGACTCAATTGTAACATTTACAAGGGGGCAACTGCTTGAATTAACTTGAATAATGGCAATATTTATGTTCTAAAATATCATGAAGATACTTGGAAAGCGAAATAAGAAGAAATTTTGTGACATTTAGCTTATTGTTTTCAAAATAAGTTTGGGCGACTGCTTCTGACCTTTAAGGGAAAGTTAGACCAGCTGGACATTAGTCTCTCGGTTCCTCAAGTCCCCATTTTGAGATTCTAAGATTCTATTTGTGCCAGCTCAGATCCTGACCCTTATGTCCTGTATGTTACACCTTTTATGTGATTTGTAACGTCACAAACGATACAGAAGAGTCTATACTGGAAAATTTTGGGGAAGCTTTTACGCGCCACTGAATAACGTCAAATTTTGTCATAAAACATGGGACCATGCCATACTAACTAACAGTATTCATCCACTACCCAGTCTCAGAAATAGTAACCCTATAAAGTGCATTACTTTTGTTAATAGGCCTTACAAGTAATGTTTTTTTTCTTTTTGTAATACTGTGGCCAACTTCTTTTTCCATGTAACTTTAAGCTTAGGTACTGTATATTTTTCACACAACCTGTCAGGTAAATCACCATGCATCGTGACGAAAAAAAGACCAGCGCATTACTTTCGGCTACCACCAAGTTCCGGCCCAAAATCCCTCAAGGATAATTCATGATATTCTTTCTGGTGCTTTCCATTAACAACTGTCCAATTAAGGATTAAAACTTCTGACAAAGCATTACACTTTAAAAACCTTCGACAGAGCAAATCATGAGTCCTTGTTGCATTGCATCCCTAGTCTATGGCAATGGTACATAGTAATAAGCATGCTGGGTAATTTTCGTACAGCTCTGAAACTATTTTAATCATCAACAATAACTTTGTATTTCCATGGTACCAGAACATACTGCATATACAATTGTATTGTTTGATTTTTTTTAATATTATGGTACAATATTATTGTATGATACTATGTGAATCAGGTGGAAAAAAGTGCAAGGTTGAAACTTACCCACTTTTGCATTTAGATCATCCTTCTCATTTCCTATATTAATGATCCTGAGAAAATACATACCGCTTGAACCCCGTTAAAAATGTTTAGATTTCTGACCCCCCAGAATTGGATTTCGTGGGGTAGGATTATATGTTCACTTTCTAACACCAAAGGCTATCTCCCTCGCCAAGCCATTAATTATCTTTTCAACAAGCTGTATCTCTGTCATGTCTGGACAATGCAATGTCCAGCCTTGAGGCAATGGTAATAGAGAAAGGGAGAAGAAGTTTTTTAGTAGTTTTAGAAAACAATATCTCATGATAAGTGATTGCTCATTTTAAACTGACAACCGTAAGAGCCATCATTAAACAATACACAGAGACTCAAAATTATAGTGCTCCTACCATGACATTACAACTATACACAATATTCACACATCATACCATCCTGACCGTGTATATCTATTTATATATATATAAACGCTAGATCTACCTGTTAGGCGAAATCGGTATACCGCCAATACAACCTGCGAAGAAAACAACAAAAATACATAAGATTATATTTCCCCTTTTTGGTTCTGAGATGATATATGCACGTTAGTTCAATGGCCCATAACTCTGAGTGTTAACGGATACATGCACGTAAGTTTTGTGTGGGAACTTAAGTATTGCATTAACATTATTGTGGTAATCGAACTTGCTGTAGAAGTTAACGCATTCCTATAATAAACAGTGTGTAAAACGTTAAGGCGAAAACGATTTTTTCGCCTAAGGGTCGATTTCTCCACATTCGCGTTTTTTCATACGGTTTTTTCGCCTAATCCCAAATTTAGCAAAATATAGTGTATATATGTGTTAATAGTGTATATATGTGTATATAGGTGTATATATTTTTGCTAATTTGGGATTAGGCGAAAAAACCGTATGAAAGAACGCGACTGTTGGAGTAAACTCGACCCTTAGGCGAAAAAATCGTTTCTCCTTAACGTTTTACACACTGTTTTATATAGGAATGCGTAACTCTATACCAAGTCCGATTTACCACATAATGTTAATGCAATTACTTAGTCCACACAACTTACGTGCATGTATCCGGTCCACTAAGGACTTACGGGCCATTGAAATACGTGCATATAATCTCAGAACCAAAAGGGGAAATATTTTGTAATGTATTTTATTGTTTTTTTCTTCGCCTTAACGAAACCGCAATATATCGATATCCCCGTACAGTAGGAATTAGCGTTATATATATATATATATATATATATATATATATATATATATATATATATATATATATATATATATATATATATATATATAATGCTAGATCGACCTGTTAGGCGATAGCGGAATACCGCCGTTACAACCGGCGAAGAAAAAAAAATAAAATACATAAGATTATATTTCCCCTTTTGGTTCTGAGATATATATGCACGTTATTTCAATGGCCTGTTAAGTCCTTAGTGTTAACGGATACATGCACGTAAGTTGGTGTGAAGTTAAGTATTTGCATATATATTATGTGCTAAATCGGACTTGCGTATAGAGTTACGCTTTCCTATATAAAACAGTGTGTAAAACGTTAAGGTGAAACGGTTGTTTTCGCCTAAGGGTCAAGTTCTCCCAACAGTCGCGTTTTTGCATACGGTTTTTTGCCTAAATCCTAAATTATAGAAATATATATAACCCATATATACACATATATACACATATACACATATATAAAACATATATTTTGCTAATTTGGGATTTTGGCGAAATAAAGTATGAAAAAACGCGAATGTTGGGAGAAATCGACCCTTAGGCGAAAAAATCGTTTCGCCTTAACGTTTTACACACTGTTTTATATAGGAATGCGTAACTCTACACGCAAGTTCGATTTACCACATAATGTTAATGCAATTACTTAGTTCCACACCAACTTACGTGCATGTATCCGTTAACACTAAGGAGTTATGGGCCATTGAAATAACGTGCATATATATCTCAGAACCAAAAGGGGAAATATAATCTTATGTATTTTATTGTTTTTTTCTTCGCCGGTTGTATTGGCGGTATACCGATTTCGCCTAACAGGTCGATCTAGCGTTATATATATATACATATATATACACGGTCAGGATGGTATGTGTGTGCATATATTGTGTATAAGTGTATGTCATGGTAGGAGCACTATAATTTTTGAGTCTCTGTGTATGTGTTCATGATGGCTCTTTGGTTGTCAGTTTAAAATGAGCAATCACTTATCATGAGATATTGTTTTCCTTAAAACTACTAAAAACTTCTTTCCCTTTCGCTATTACACCAATTGCCTCAAGGCTGGACATTGGCATTGTCCAGATCATGACATGAGATACAGCTTGTTGGAAAGATAATTAATTGGCTTGGCGATGGAGATAGCCTTTGGTGTTAGAAAGTGACATATAATCCTACCCCACGAAAGTCCAATTCTGGGGGGTCAGAAATCTAACATTTTTAACGGGGTTCAATGCGGTATGTATTCTAGGATCATTAATATAGGAAATGAAAGGATGATTAAATTGGCAAAAGTGGGTAAGTTTTCAACCTTGCACTTTTTTCCACCTGATTCACATAGTATCATACAATAATATTGTACCATAATATTAAAAAAATCAACAATACAATTGTTACTGCAGTATGTTCTGGTACCATGAAATACAAAGTTATTGTTGATGTTAAATAGTTTCAGAGCTGTACGAAAATTACCCAGCATGCTTAGTACTATGTACCATTGCCATAGACTAGATGCAATGCAACAAGGACTCATTGATTCTGCTTGTCGAAGGTTTTAAAGTGTAATGCCTTTGTCAGAAGTTTTTAATCCTTAATTTGACAGTTGTAATGACAGCACCAGAAAAGAATATCATGAATTATCCTTTGAGGGATTTTGTGCCGGAACTTTGGTGGTAGCCGAAGTAATGTGGTCTTTTTTTTGTCACGATGCATGGTGATTTACCTGACAGGTTGTGTGAAAAATATACAGTACATACTAGCTTAAGTTACATGAAAAGAAGTTGCCACAGTATACAAAAAGAAAAACATTACTGTAAGGCCTATTAACAAACAGTAATGCACTTTATAGGGCTTACTATTTCTGAGACTGGGTGTGATGAATACTGTTAGTTAGTATGGCATGGTCCCATGTTTTATGACAAAATTTTGCGTTATTCAGTGGCGTAAAGCTTCCAAATTTTCCAGTATAGACTCTTCTGTATCTGTTTGTGACGTACAATCACCATAAAAGGTTGTCACATACAGACATAAGGGTCAGGATCTGAGCTGGTCACAAATAGAATCTTAGAATTCAAAATGGGGACTTGAGGAGAGAGACTTAATGTCCAGCTGGTCTAACTTTCCCTTAAAGGTCAGAAGCAGTCGCCCCAAACTTATTTTGAAACAATACTGTACCGTAGCTAAATGTCACAAATTTCTTCTTATTTCGCTTTCAAGCATCTTTCACGATATTTTAGAACATAAATATTGCAAATTCAAAGTAACTCAAGCAGTTGCTCCTTGTAAATGTTACAATTGAGTGAAAAAATACTGTCACATGATTCTCAAGAGCCATTCAAGAAATAGGATAGTCTACTATACAATTATTTTTTGGGGTGACTGCATTCTCCCTTTAAATAAAGTAACATTTAGGGCAGCATGAATATCCAAATCAAGCAAATTCCATTCAGAAAATGTCTTCGTGTAGAAAGAATACCTGTAACAATCCTTTTTAGTTGTAATAAAGCTGTAATTTTAAAGTTTCGAGATTGCCTAGTTTTAGGATGTGTTGAAGAGTGAGCTGGATGAAGGAAGCTCTTGATATTGCAATGCTTATGGATGAAAATGAAAAAAAAACATGATTCAGTAGGGTATGAAGCAAATTAGATCTGTACATGTGCATCTTCAATAAAAAAATTAACACTGCAGCCTAATTCTGTACACGTGTGTTTAATATCCAACTTATTAGCCTCCCCAACAATTTCCTAACCCCCCTCCCCCTCCCTCCCCCCTCCCTCCCCCTCCCCCCCCTTCATTTAGTTATTCATTTTAAGTGTACAGTAAATGCCCACTGTTATTTCCTTGATTTTGATATTTTCATTCTCTTTGAGTTCAAAATTTTGTTACTTTGTTAATTTTTGTTTGTGTATAACAACATAAATGTACTTTTATGGAGCAAAGAAGTGTTACTTTTTTACTTAGGCGTACTGTACTTTATTCCATTTGGTACATTTTGGTGAGCACTTGTATGTTAGTGATAACAGTTGGCTAATTTGCTTCAAATGTGGCTGTGCTGGGTGGGTCAAAAATCGAACAGGTTGTAACTTCTGAAGGGAAAATGCACACAGTCCCCCAATTTGATTTACTGTCCATCATCCTAATTCAGGAATGGCTTCTATCAATGAAACAATATTTTTGTAGTACTTATTTGCTCAATTCATGCAGAAAGGTCCTTATTTTAAGTACTTTTAGTTTCCAACGTTTTTCTTACAGAAACTTAGTGAAAGATACTTAATTGTGAGTGAAATCAGAGGAAATCTGTAAGATTAAGCAGATTTTTAGCTCATACAGCTTGAAGGTGTGAGCTGTTGTGATCATGCAGCACCACTCTATCTACCTGTCTATGTGTCTGTCTCTTTCTGTCTGTCTGTCTGTCTGTCTGTCTGTCTGTCTGTCTGTCTGTCTGTCTGTCTGTCTGTCTACAGTAGATCTGTCCAATCTGTCTAAGCTACAGGTACTGTATCTTTCCACAATTGTTCCAAATGCTTCTCCTCCAGCATGCTTCCATGGATTTATATGAAACTTGGATGCAATATTCCTTGGGTGATGGTCCATTTGGGGTGTTCAGAAATTTTTTGTCCAAGGTCCCATGTGGGTCCTGTGGCCCATTTTGTGAAATTCTGCTAAATGCTCCTCCTACAGATTCTCTTGTACAGTGTTGATGGTTTGTCATAATGTTACTCTGTTAGTGGTACAGTACCTTCAGGGTGTTCTGGAATTTTTGGTCCAAGGGGCCATAGGGTCTATTTTGTGAAATATTGCAAATGGTCAATCCTTCCTCCATTCAGTATGTTTACAGAGTTTACAGTCTGTCATAATAATGCTTGGTTAGTGATCTGTTTGTGGCATGTTTTTAATTTTGGTCCAAGGTCCCATGTCGGCCCTATGGCCCATTTTATGAATTGTGCAAAATTCTTTTCCACCTACAAATTCTCTTGTACAGTGTTGATTGTCATAATGATGCCCTGTTAATAGGGATGTACCGGATCTGGAATTTTAAGATCCGGCCGGACTGGATTTTACCAGACAGTACGAACTATCCGGCCGGATTTTATCCGGCCGGACCAGATTTTTCATTAGGAATCTTGTAACTGAAATCAGGGTCCAAGTAAAATAGAAGTAGGCCTACCAATGGTACATAATGGCAAAGGGGTCGGGCTTAGAGATCACCCATTAGGCTTTACTTTATAAGTAATTGCAATGTATTAAGAGTAAACTTAAATGATCAAAACAAATACCTCCTCTACAAATACTGGAATGGTACAGGACCTCTCCTTTATGGCTTCATGTGTTGGAGGGGGTGGGGGCACACATACGATGGGGGGCTGCAATAATTTTACAGGGTATTACTAGTCTAGCCTGTAGCTATACCCTTTGGCTAATTGAACTAAACATTTTGGGTGAAATTTTCTTTAACTTATATTGTGAGACTGAGTTGTTGGTTATAAAGGAATTGTAATTGGCAGTTTACAAAACAGGAAATGGGCCAGACATTAACAATAGCATGCCCTGCTAAGGCTGCTATTGTTTAATTTACTCCTATTCACAACTCTAATGTCAATCCTTTTGTGTAACCAAGACCAGCTGTCATACAGCATGAGTGATATTGACCATACTGTATGTCCTACCTTGAACTAAGTCACAGTATTTGAGTATCAAGTGTTGGCTATCATTTAGTAACTGGTTGTCATTAAATGTGTAGCTTAATGTGGCCTCTCTGGAGTCACAATAGTTCAGAATTTCATGACACTTACTTTGGAAAATGGCTTCTTTCATTTGGAGATATTTTTTGTCAAGGATCAGGCTGATGAAGTTGCTGAGTGTTTGTTATGTAAAAAGGGGATAAGAGGACCAGCAGGAAGTCAAGAATTTCAGTACCACTCCATTACATACATAGGCATCTTCTGTACCAAACCTATTTTCATCATGCATGATATTATTTAAATGTACTTGTAGAGCCTTTTACTAATCATTCACAAAAAAATCCGGTTCCGGCCGGATTTTTGAAAATGTCCGGCCGGAACCGGAACCGGATAATTTTTCATTATCCGGCCGGATAGTCCGGCCGGACCGGATATCCGGTACACCCCTACCTGTTAATGGTACCTTCACGGTGTACAGAAATTTTGGGTTCAAGGCCTAACATGGACAATACAGTAGGATCTATTCTGTGAAATATTGCAAAATGGTCAACCCCTCTTCCAGTTAATGTTACATAGAGTTGACAGCCTGTCATAATGATGCTTGGTTAATGATATGTTTATGGTTTTCTGGAAATTGTGGTCCAAGGCCCCTGTGGTCCTTTTTATGACATTCTACAAATTGTGTCTCCTACTGATTTTCTTGTACAATGTTGATGGTTTGTCATAATGATATGCAGTTACTGGTACCATCAGAGTGTTCAGGAATTTGGGGTCCAAGGCACAAGATGGGCCGTTGGTTCCATTTTGTGAAGTATTGCGAAGTGATTATTCTTTTCCTCCAGTTAAAGTTAAACAGAGTTGATGACCTTTTAAAATGATGCGGGGTTAGTGATCTGTTTATGGTATTCTGGAGTTTTGTTCCAAAGTCCCATGTCTGCCCTGTGGCCCATTTTTTGAAAATCTGCAAAATACTTCTTCAACTACAGATTCTCTTGTACAATGTTGAAGGCTTGTCATTATGATACTTGGTTATTAGGACCTTCAAGGTGTACAGAAATTTGCGGTTCAATTGAGGCCCATTTTGTGAAATATTGCAATGGTTAACCCCTTCCTCCAGTGAATGTTAAACAGAGTTGACCACCTGTCAAAATGATGCTTGATTAGTGATCTGTTAATGTTTTCCTGGAAGTTTTGGTCCAAGGTCCCATATTGGGCCCTATGGCCTATTTTATGAAATTCTGGAAATAACATATGCCTACAGATTCTCTTGTACAATGCTGATGATTTGTCATAGTGATGCTCTGTTAGTGGTACCTTCAGGGTGTTCAGGATCCAAGGCCCAGGATGGACCGTAAATCTTGTGAGATATTGCAAAATGCTTAACCCTTTGTTCCAATTAATGTTATAAAACAGAGTTGATGGCCTGTCAGTGTTGCTTGGTTAGTGATCTGAGGTGGGATTCAGTAACATTTGCACGAGTTTTTTCGCAAGTCAAAATACTTACGAACTACATAACTTAAACTTTCTTAAGATGTATTCACAAAAACAACTTACAAAATGAAGATAAAAGCTAACATTTTTCATGACATTCTGGAAGCTGCCTTCAGGGTGATCAAGATTTGGGGTCATTTTAGGTCATATAAAGTCATATATCTCCTTACTGTACATGGATGAAAAGTATTTGTGTTCTAAGTATTTTTAATCTGTTGTTTTGGCCTTGAAGTTGATACTGTTGGGATAAGCGTCCCTTCGGGAATTTGCAGTTTGTTAAATTCCTGCATGCCTCTCATGCATTCACATTCATACAGCATCAGATTGTGGAGGAAAAACACGGTCGTTAAGTTCAAAGAAAAACAAAAGATAGCTCATTAATGTAAGGTTAGATGTCACACATGCTTGCTTTAAGTTAAAGTTCACTTCGGGTCAAAAATGTGATGGCTTCTTCTGCTGATGTCTCGAGAACCACAGGTGGGATCAGTGGCATAGCTAGAGGGGGGGGGGGCAGGGGGGCGGCCGCCCCCCCACAAGGCCTCTGTCGGAAATTTCTAGTCTCTGTCGGAAATAAATAGAAACAAGTCATTTGAAACACTTACAACACTTCTTATGCATTTAAGCAGAATTACACACCGATATGTCAACGTGAAAATCAAAAGTCGGTCTCAAAACTGCCTGAAAAGAAAAAAAAAAAAAAAAGTTCCCCAGAATTTCGAACAGCTATCAAGATGATGATCTGTCGGAATTTTTTTGCTTTGCCCCCCCCCCCCCACAAAAAATGTCTAGCTACACCACTGGGTGGGATTTCTGTGCAAATCTCACCGAAAGGCTCTGTACTTTGAGTTGCCTCTAACTTATAATTTAAAACTAGCTGAAACCCTTCTTTTAAGTTATTATCGTCTGTGTTGTATTTTTACATCATCTCATACAGTAGCAAACAGAAGGTGCATACTCACCAATATGAATGGTAGGACTTAGGGGTGCACTTACAGTAACTGCATTTTTCAGAGGGTAACCAGGGGTGGCCGCACAGAAGCGTTGATAGTGATGGCTTTGATAGCGTTATCAACTCTCTATCAAACCTGCTACTATCAGCAGGTGCAAAATGACCGCACAGAAGACGCTGATAGAGCTATTCACTGATAAGGCGCTGTTAGGCTTATTAGCATATTATCGACGTAGAGGTCTTTTTGCAGATGGGGGATTCCCCAGTTATTTTGCCCGGTAATCTCTATTTGAAGGGTTTTATTGCGACCCTGCGCTAACTGCAACAAAGGATAAGCCCCTAATCGCTCCCTTTAATGCAGCTTACATAATAGGCATATAGTGAATTGATGCCTGACAGCATGAGGCAGAAGTCCATTGTTTTCACAATAAATCACAACTTTGCAAGCAATATGGCGCCGAATAAGCAAAAAAAAAAAAAAAAGCTTGTGCTCCGGACTTCTCAGAGGAAGAAATAAGTGAATTTTGTTCGGTACAGCAAGACGCTTTCGGCAAAGCATACCAATGAAACTATGCAAAAAATAAAGGACGAAATATACAAAAATATCACAGTAGAAGTTAATGCATTAGGGATTGCGGAACGGAGTCTTCAAAGCATCAAAGACAAACGGCAGACTCTTAAAAAATGTCAAAGATAAAGTAAACTGCAGTTTACGAGAGAAGAGGAGACTGCGTGAAGTGACAGGTGAAGTGGAAACCCTGTCCTCGACGAACCCGATGTTTTAGATGGACTGATGGAAGAGGAGAAGGAAATATTTCAAGTTATACCCCAGAGCAAATAATTGGTGCGTTATATTTCATTTGGGATATTTTGTCTCTTCGAATATGCTGGTGGTAGCTTAAGTTGTATCAGACCCCGATCTGGCACGGGGTGATGGTCCATGCACGTCGCCAACCATGGGTAGATACCCCCCTTGTGCAAAGTAGCGAAGTGCAGTACATAGTTGAAGGCTGGGCTCAACAGAATCATGCCTGTGAGGTAGCGGGAATGGAAAAAAGTACAAAAACTCAAGTCAGTACGGCCTTTTAAAAAATGATCAGTGTCCGGCCTGCCTGTAGATTGAATTTTCTTAGCACACAGTGTGCGGTGAGGCAGCCCCTCAGGGGGGATAGAAAGTACGGGAGGGAGCATAGGTGTGATCCACATTGCACTTTGGGCCCAAAATGTTGTGTGTGAAGAAATGTTAAATAGGATATAGAACAGCCACATAAACCCAATACTTAAAAATGTCTAAAATGAAATATATTTTGTATCCAAGTAATTCTCAATGTTCATCCCTACCCGCGGCCTCCTTCAAAAGTTACGCCGATCTATAACGACCAAATTATTCCAGTCCTGGCTTGCAACGGTTTTGTTCATCTGTAGTAATTGATAGCACAGATTGCACATTAAAAGTGACAAAAGGGAAATAAAGTGTGGCTAAATTAACAGTAACTTACTAGCCTGATGCTATGTCTAATACAACCGAAGCTTACAAAATTGGAAATTAGGGCAAAGTTCAGACACTCTCACTTTTTACAATTAACCCAATGCCAGTTACTTTAGAAAGTGTGCGGGGGGGGGGGGATTTCCATCAATCCTTCATTTCTACACCTATGTATGTATTTAGCACTAAAAGTTGCTTTTGAATCAACGCAGCGTTCTTCTGTCTAATGCCACTCCTATAATATCCAAAAGATTATTGCAAATTTCTTTTGACAAGCGATATTTTTCGGCAAAGTCATTGTCGCTTTCCTCTTTAAAAGGATTGTATCTTTGCCTTTTCGCTCCGTCATTTGCGAAATCTATGTCGGCCTCCACGCGCCACATCTTCGTCAACATTCAGAAAATTTTGTCCTATCAAAGCCACTATCGGTGCCTTGATCCCTGTTAGTGGGTTAATATAACATTACCAGTAGTGATAGTTTCTGTGTGGCCTTTTACTGATAGCCTATCAGCGCTGATAGCTAATTGCCCCTATCAGTAAGCTTCTGTGCGCCCAAATTTTCTGTCAGAGCTGTTAGTGGTGTTGATAGAGCTATCAACGCTTCTGTGCGGCCACCCCAGGATGTTAGTAAAATTCATTATAAATTGGAAGGTATTGAACAGATCAAGACAATGTGATAGACTGTTTTGTCAAGCTTCTCATCACATGAAATGTTTATATCTACACAGGCTGGATGCAGGACGAAACATTCCTATGGGCCCAAAGACTTTGAAAAGATGTTACCCATGAAACATTTGGCAGACAAGGCCTTTGAGGAAGTCTTCAAATCACTCATCTAGCCCCAAACCACAATCCAAACAATAGTTTCATGTAATCCCCCACTTTCTCCCATCAGTGAGCTGGAAGATTGTTCGCTTCATCTAGCAGGGCAATTATTTGTGTGTGTTAGGCATGATATCTTTGTTTGTCTTTGGGGAACTTGCAACTGTAGGTGGTAGTTGACCCTGTCACGCACGGTTCCAGGTACGGGTTGAAATCCCTGAGTTGGCGGGTACTTGGTTACTGGAGTCTTAAAGGAACTGTTGTCTTTATGAGTGGTAATATGTTTTGTTGTCAGTGCTGTTGCTTTTCATATGCATCAGCCAGTTCATGTGCAAATCATTGTTTTGTAATTTACAATACAGGGTAATTAACCATCATTTATTGCAAAGTGGGTTTCAGGTCATTACAATGCTGAAACATCCATAATGCCAACAATGTGAACATGTACTGTACTGGTCATTGTCAGTTCTAGTTTCATATGAATTACACATATCTTAGTGTGTTTTGCAACAGCAGGGTACTAAAACACCTTTATATGTGAAGAAGGGCCCCAGTCATCAAAATTTGGTTGGCTCATCGATGGGCCGCTATTGGCCACATCAGTGGTCCATAGGACAAATGTCTGGTGGTTTGCCAGAGGTTCAGCCAATGGCTGGGATGCTGATTGGTTGAAAACTTTTACCCATCATGCAATGTTGTATACAGCCAGTGGCCTCCAGAGAGGCTGGCCGCATAGTTATGGCCGATTGTGAACCGCCAATGGCCGCTGGTGGACTTCCAGATGATGCTGACTGGGGTAAAGGTGTTACTATGAGTGCTAAGTTATATATAATACTACTGTAATAATATAATTGCTGTAGCTGTTCAGTCAATGTAGAAATGTTGTATCAGCTTGTTTGCCGTTGCTGTAGACACTCTTCACTCGTCTTGTTTGTCCATCACATCGGAAGCCACCACCCACCACCACAGTCTTGTCATGTGTGAGGATTGGTGATTGGATGTCCTAGGACCACCAAATGATATTTTCTCATGCCCTGGTCTGAGAGTGTGCCATTTGAAACCATTCTTGGCAGGCATGAGAATGCATTTGTTGGTTCTTGGGCCAAACAACAGCTGCAGTTTAACAAAGCAACAAATTTGGTCGTAGGCACGCAAGCTTACAGTCTCTTGTTCTGAGTGAACAACCTTGGCAGAGTTGCTCATGTAACATAATGCTATGGATCTTGTAATCATTAAAATACATATCTTTTTTACAATTTGTTTATGAAATTGGCTTTGAATTTCCATAGTGATTATGTTATATAGTGAGTGCACTGAGGGTACAAACCTATGGAATTGGGTGGGGTAGGAAGTAGTAACATATGGATTAAAGTCGGAGAATATATGTGACTTAAGTAGGAAGAATGAGGGTAAATGCTAAATAGTAATGCAAATACCACGAAAATAATTATTTTTTAATTTGCTGATATAACATAAAGACACGTCAAGCTTTTACTGTATAAGTCGTATATTGGATCAGGATTCCTTTCATGTCTCTACTATGCAAGGGTCATTCGTGCTAAGGAACACCACGGCATCACAGCTGCGTAAAGAATGGTTACTGTAGGGGTATCTTGAGTCTTGAGTCGATTGGTATCTTGAGACGGTCACTACATTCTAAACACAAGTACAGCATAGGCACAATGTGATTCCAATGAAAACATGACCTGCAATGAATTCTTAGAACAACATAAAAACAAGCATTTTTCTGGTTATTTTCCATTTCCAAAGGATAAACATTACTCATATCCAAATGTTTAAGTTTAGCAATTAGAAACTAGAAATTTGCAAATGTTACCAAAAATGGTATTTCATTCGAAATTTTGATAAAAAGACAACATATTCTTTGTTTATGAACATATAGTTGGTAATTATTTTAGTGTTTTACAGTAGGTGTTCTTTTTCTGTAGTGATTGACTCAAGATTCTCTCATAAACATTGTATTGTACATTGCCTCCTTCAATTCAATATTTATTTTCTATGGATTCCTTAATCCAAACAACACCAAAATATAGTACAATGAGAAACACATGTTAGAAAGTATTTTTGTAAAGTTACATTCATTTTATTGAACATTTTATACATTGTAAGTAACTGTCACAATATCCGTTAAGTTATTGACTTATAACATCCTCATACATATTCAGAGTTGGAGTAAATGTGTTGTTCTACCAAGGGGACAGTGGGGCTACAGCCCCACCCCCCCCCCCCCATTGAAAATTCTGAAATTTGTTTTTAAAGTACCATGTTATTGTAAATAAAATAGGAAATCAGGAAACCAGGGATGGGTCTGGTTTAAATGGTATAGAGTTGACCTTACTTGGTAGTAAGCCATAGCTGGTATATGCTATCGCTAGACCCATTTCGACCGTGGAAGGTGTTCCACCAGGTCTCATCAGTAGCGTTAGGTTAAAGTCGGTGATAGAATGCCAACAGGTTGTCTCATAGAAATTTGGTGAACCAATGGTAAAATTTGTATTGTCGTATTTTTTGATAAGCTGGTGCATAGCTAGCAATAGAGAACAACAAATCGGTTGCATGATAACAACAAGACCCCTTCCCCAAAGCAGTACTTCAAATGAAATGATTTAATGGTGTTATTATTCAATGCTTCTTTTAGGGTATTGTATGTCAAATGGCAGTGACTATTAGAAATATCACGTGTGAATAAATATTTATGTGGCACAAAATGGTTTGCAAAGGATAAAATTGCAGTGAAAGAAGCAAAGATGTAACTGGATGGAAAATTATTTTTCCAAAATAAAGTAAATCTAATTAGTAAGTAGGTGTGGAAAGTTTCCTGAATTTACAGAAGGATATGTTTCTGTTTTAGGAAGTTTCTCGAGTGCAGTTAATCCTTAATAGGTTATTTCCCTGTTAAAGTGCGAGACATTCTTTGGGGGGTTTTATATGAGCTTTGATAATACAAATGTCTGATTGGTATGACCAGAGAGGCGAAAAATACTCACGATGTGAATTTCTTCAGATAAACAAAACACACCTCCGATACGACTGATGTTCCGATGAAAATAGAAAACGCCATTATTCAGTGTGTTTATAGTCGGAAGAAATTTGGTAAAGTTGCTCTGATGACCAGTGTTGGAAGCGTTGTGCATGTAAAGACTTACAGTTTTCATGTGTAAAAAGGTAAAAAATAGCACAATTGCTCTAGCTTACTACGTAAAACCAACCCCTACCATGGTTCTTATACACCATGAGATATGGATTGACTATTTCTTTATCAAATTATCTTTTCCTTATATATCACTACTTTGGTCACATCTCTGAATTCTGGGGAGCCGACCATTTTCTCTAATAATGCCAGTGCTCAGCACATGGTTTTATCAATATTCTGGAGCCTAAACTATTGGCCACGTTCAGTTATAACAGACACTATGACTTTTGGTAATTTGTTTGACATTTTCTAAAGGCCCGGTCCCATGGGCGTTAGGATGAGTTGTGGATGAATTGCGTATCGACACTATTCCAAATTTGGGCATTCGTTGTCATCCGCAAGAGGATTGACCAAAGTATGACTAATTTCCGCAATAGTGTGCGAACAAGAACAGTACGAATTACGAATATATACCGGATATATTAGGAATGTACACCGGATATATTGCGGAAGTATTGGGAACATCACGAATATATACCGGATATATTGTGAATGAGTTACGCATGAATACAGGAAGTTGCGGTTGTATTGCGCGTGCGGAGCATCTCTATTGCGTCCACAAAACGGATATAAAAACCACGATGCTCAGAAGATTTCTCAGTATACACAGCGAGAGCAGATGGACAAGATGAATGCAAGGCAGAAACGAGGGACAAGGAAGCAAAGGAAGAGGGCCAGGTCTCCCACTCCACCCCCTGCTGAAGAGAGGGCCAACTCTCCCACTTCACCCCTGTCCGCTGCAGAGAGGTCACCTTCCCTGACTGATGAGCCTGAATCCCCTGGTCCTGATGCTCACCACCGTCCTACTGTTGACAAAGGCAAGGGCAAAAAGGGCAAAAGTAGGGCAGCTGACAAGGAAACAGAGAAGAAGCAAAGGAAGACTTTTACCCTTGCCCCAGAAAATGAGGACATTGTACTTGAGTGGCTGCAGGAAATGAGATGTTGTGGAGAAGGGGACACAAGCTCTTTAAAGATACAACCAGAAAGAAGGCTTTGTAGGAAACTAAAGCAAGGGAGCTGGAAGTGACTGCTGAACATCTCCAGGGCTGGTGGAGAGGTATGCACACCTGGTATGTCAAGCTTCACAGGGTTAAGTCTGGCCAGGCTGCCAAGAAGTTCACAGACAGGGAGATGCATGTGCTACAAAAGTGTGCCTTCTATGAGGGGGAAATTAGACACCGCCTGTCTGCACCAATGAAATCTGTAAGTATTGTTGCCATATTTTCAAACATTTCTTGTTTTTATTTTTGAATAAAAAACAGATGTTAAGTTTGAAAATTGCATTGGTTGAATGTTATGAGGTATTAAAAAATATATATTTTATAAAGAATTTAATTTAAGATTTTATTCAGATTTTATTATTGGTTTCGATGATAAGAGAAACCAATGCATTCGTGATGGCGTATGTGTGTAAGTATGTGTGTATGTGCGTGTGTGTGTATGTGTGTGTGCGTGCGTTTTCGGCGCCTACCGGGGATAATCGTTAGGATACACACCCGTCAACTGGGGATACCCCGCGAAATGGGGATATCCCCGATTTTAAAAGCACCAGTTTACTGCCAATCGGGATGCTAGCAATACCCCCTGAGGTTCTTAGGATGATTCAGGCACTATCCCCGTTCTGCAGGTTTTCTACAGATTGAGGTGTAAAAAGTGTGTAAGTATGCTTTGGAAGGTTTCAGACACACAAAGTGTAAGGTTGTCGGATAACATCAGAGTGAGGCGCCTCATTTGCCGAGCTTTCACATTCGGGAAATATGTCAAGTGTCAAATTGACAACAAAAAGCAAGGTATGCATGCTTTCACTTTAATTTTGTTCAGAACAAACATTTTTGTGTTAAATAAATAGACAAAGAAAATGATTATAGGATGTTGCAATCTGTAGTGGTTATGTGAAGAACAGCATATGTTTATGTACGTTAGGTTAAAACACTAGGCTAATGAAACTGCATATGATCGAAGGGGCAGAATTTTCAGATTAATTTCCAATAGTTATGGCTGAACATGATATCTCAAGGTAAGAATGACATTTCAAGCTCTGATCACTGGTTGGTATCAACAATTTGACTTCCATGGCCTAGATATAGTACCCTTGAAGTTGGCATTAACCAGTAGTGTGTATTGACTGAAGATTTTCCTATGGAACTCGGGATAGTGTTAGTTACACCAACGCAAGTTTTTCTATGGAACTGTGCATAGTTTACGTTACATAGGCTATCATTTTGTATACGTTTATATAGGCCTAGGCTAGTTAACAGTTGACTGCGGTGTGTATTACCTCATAGTATCTGGCCCTATATTGACTCTACTGGTGGGTTAGGTTGGTGATAAGGTTAGGCTCAAGGGTAATTAACTGGCTGTCTGCCAGTTGGCGTTAACCAGTAGTGTGTGTATTGACTAAAGATTTTTTTATGGAACTCGGAATAGTGTGAGTTACACCATCGCAAGTTTTTCTATGGAACTGTGGATAGTTTACGTTACATTTTGTGCATTTAAGATTGTACTGTATTTGGTATAAGAATGAAACATAGGCTATCATTTTGTATATGTTTATATATTGCTATTAATTAGGCCTACGCTAGTTAACAGATGACTGCCGTGTGTATATAACCTCATAGTATCTGGCCCTACAATGGCTCTGTTGGTGGGTAAGGTTGGTGATAAGGTTAGGCTCAAGGGCAATTAACTGGCTGTCCACTCACCTGTAGTGGGAGTGGACATATTAACTTTGATTTGCAAGGGGTTTCAAAGCTGCATGCTGTGTTTACCCTCACATGCAGTAGCAATAATATTGTCCTAATGTTTTGATAAAATTTGCAGTGCATGTTAGTTTGATGGGTATCCTTTATATTAAAAATGGTTTGTAGGCATGGGGGTCTAAGTCTTGCACAAGGCTATGTCCTGAGCTTAAAAACACAGTAAACAACCCTTGTGCAGCTATCAGTAATGTTCCATACAACAAGTGGCCAAGCACAAAGAGAGTCCTCAGTCACTTTCTTAATTCATGGTCATATTTTCCATTGCACCCAAACCTGACTCTGTATTTAGGATTAGTAGCATTTGACATTTCAAACTAAGGTAAAACAGTAAATTCAATGTTATTTATTTACAAAAAGTTGAGTGAGCTAAACATAATTGTTATGGGGTGGAATCTGTTTGGAAATCAGATAAATTGGTTGCTTATCAATCATAACCCCAAATACTCATACATGGTAGTGGGCACCTTCTGATTTGAACACCATTTTACTGCATTTTGTCATCCAGATGGTTACCAAAAACAGGTTTTAAAAGTAGGGACAGTTCCTGTAGCAACTCAAGTAGAGATATCATATCCCCAAATATGTGTCTTTAGAGGTGGTCTTCAAATTCACAAATGGTGACTGCACTTTGTTCAATAAGAACTCAAATAGTTTATCTCAACTGTTTGCCTCTTGCTCTGTTTGGTCAGTGATTGTTGTCCCCTGCCACTGCATGCATAGCTATTAAAAAGACATACATAGCAGAATATGAGCTCAACAGTAACATGGATGTATTGTCAACCGGTGATGTAGGGGTATCATAAAATAAAATTGCCCTATCAAATTTGGGGACAGGTACCGTATATCACATAATTCTTTTGAACAAAAAGCAGAATTTAGCTGAAACACCGGCATTCCTCAAATCAAATCTTCATTTATGCATTACTGTCAAATTTTGCCTTAATTGTGACTTTCAGTTGACTGATTCAGTAGCCCCAAAATTGATCAATACAGGGCCTTCCCATACTTTACATTGCCTTGATTTTATTGATTTATCATGTTTAGTGCATGCCACAACCATTTGTAGGGTGGGGTTAGAATTGGTGGGCTGAAGGGGGTCATCGACATTCATATGTTATTAAAGTAGGGCTAGCCATTGTAATGTATGTGTACTAACCTGCAGATCTGAGCACCGAACCCCCAACTCCAGAAAAATCTGAGTAGTTTTAATTATTTGTAAAACTAGTCTGTACAAAAAAATTATTCGGTTTTCATGATTTTTCACCATTAAAGTGTTTTCATCATTATTCTTAAACCTTTTCAGTTTAATCTTGCTTTTTTGAAACTTTCTATATAGGTTTTTCTTTTCCCTCTTTATTCCTGAAGCTTTAGTAGTATGGGAATTGTACATGTGTTTGTTTCTGCTTACACACACAGACAATCAGGTTTCAAAGAATGCAGTTGAATCAAGATGATGAGCCGGAAAACAAAATGAGCGGTTTTTCTTGTCACACCAATTACACAAAAAGGTGATTTTTTTTTCAGCTACATGGGTCAAGGGTTATAGTGGGTCAAAAGTTAGATTGCTCAAATGAAAGAGGAAAGTTAACATTTAAGGAGATGGAAAGGCTCAAGACTTGTAGTATCTCATGTAAAGTTCCATTACCATAAAGGAAAAAGAGGAGATTGTAAAATCTATGGGAGAAATCTTATATTTTTTGTTTGAATTCTGAGATATTGTCATCTAATGAGTCACAAAGATGATGTAACTTTTTACTTGTAGCAAGTCTAGTATGATGTCATGGACTTACTTTTTTATGAGATGTTATAATTTGCTTTAAATTTTATTTCTGTTTATTTGGAGGTGCATTTAACATTCAAAAAAATGGTTGCAGACATACTGTAACTAGAATAAGTACTTTAATGTTTTCAGTTTTGCTCATTCTGTCCTTTTATTGTAAGAAAAATGTTAAAACAAAAGTCATTTCGAACAGAAGGTGAGCCTGCAAAGCCAAAACAGACCTAAGAGTGTATGAAGAGTCATTGGATTGGCTACTTACTTAAAATGAGTATAATATCTCCACAACCAAAGAAAATTGAAGATGGGCTCTTTATGTAGGCTCGAAATTTTGCTCAGTTCTCATTTATGTCACTGGAATGTAATGATTTTAATCTCTTTAAATACATTATATAGCAAAAAGTTTCAATGAAGTTTGTCTTGTGAAATTTTCAATGAATTTGATAACATTTGAGTTGTCAGCATACAAGTTAACCTTAACTACTTTATTCCATATTTATATTTTATTAAAATATTTTATCATACAGAGGAATCCTTTTTACATACCCCCATCAGAAAAAGGGGATTCTTTCAACAGTGCTGGAAGATGTAATACAGGTGAAGAGAATGACCTTCAAGAAGAAGCAAAGTCCCGTTGTCTTGGGTTCTCGTGAAACTGATGGCTAAGAACTTTGGGCAAGAACACATGCACCATGCACAAATAGTAAGTTTTGTCTTCAATTTTCATAGGCAAAACTCATACTGTAACTCATCATTAAAATTGCGTACTCAATTTGCTTTGCTTTTGTTAGCAATACAACTTTATTTCAATCTTTTGCACAGATAGCCCATTGTAATATTGCAAATTGTTTCTCGTTATTTTTTCGGTTTTTGTCATTCTTTTTCATATTTTGAAAGTTTCCTTTCAGTGAGGTTAAAGAGGGGTGGATGAGTATGTAAACCATCTAAAGACATCTTTCAATTGCTGGAACAGACATTACAGGCTGTGTAATACAATTTTGTTTGGTTTTCAAAGGGACAGCATATATACAGGAGAAATGTCAGGAATGGTCTCAGAAAGGTTTGAAAATTATTGGCAGCAATTGTGGACCTCGGTCTAGAGCATAGTGTTCATTATTGTTTGGAAAGTGTATCCCCATTTCCCTGAAGTAAACATAACATTTTTTCAATAGCTTATTGAGAGTATATTCCTTTTTCCCTTAAATGGACATCAGATTTGTTTGCAGTAGTTGGGGAAGGGGAAGCTGTAGGTCTTTGATCTTTGAAGAACATGGACATATGGACACAGAATTTCTCTTGAGAGAAATACATTGTACAACTCACTGCCATATTTTATGTATTTTTACACAGAAACAGAGATGCAAGTAATGGAATGGTTTATATCACCCCAAACCAAATATTGACGCCTCCTTAAACCAAAGACGAAATTAAAACTCTGTGACACAACCCAGGAGCAGGCATAGGAGTACACACACTCACTCAAAAACAATAGCATGAATAGTGAGAGAGTACATGAATAAGTCATATTATGGTAATAAAGTTTGCATCTAAAATTGGACACAGTCCTCTTCGCTTTGGCGGACGGTGGTTTGGGAAGCTGAGGAGCTGAGCAAAAATGAGTTCGCTGCAGGATAGTAGGATTTCTGACATTTGGGGCTTCTGCCCCCACCAACTGGCTCATACGGCCATGAATAATATTAAAGGATTACGTATGAATAAAATTTGGTCCAGTGTCAGAAAAGAACGTGGATAATGCAGAGCTTGTCATTTGTGACTCTTAGCTGTGAAAGACTTAAACATTTAATTGGTGTGAACAAATTAGCAAATATGAAGTTTTAGTCTTTAAGAAGCAGCTGTAGTCCACTTTTTCATATCAAGGATAGATAAAGTAAACCTTTATTGAGTCAAGTGTTTTGGAATTTACAGTTTTTTTGTCAGAAAGAGGAAAATGCATTGCATGAGTGTAAGGAACTTGTGTTTAGTTTTATTTCATTTTTGACATTAGAACAAAAGATGATACTAAACACTGTTGTTTGCCTTGATTTATATTAAAAAAAAAAACCCTGAGAAGGCCTAAATAACAGACATTGCCATGTGGTATTTTTCTGGTTGGTTATTTCATCTGTTATGATTCAGAAAATTGTTCTGTACCTGGTATTGATGAGGAACAGATCCCTTTACAGTAAGTAAGCACTTTGTGTTTACATATTACTTCATTGGTTTAAAATGCTAGGATGAAAACACATTTGTTTTGCAAGATTTCAACTCAATGTTTCACTATTAAAAATAGATAAAGTATCCATAAAAGACGATATTTGAAAGATTTGGCCTTGTGCAATTTCAGTACGATATTGTTCAATTTTTTGTTTTTAAGGACCTTTATAAATTGCCACAAAGAGACAATAGGTTTACAAAAAGGCAAAATATATACAGTTGGTACTGTTACACATAAGAAGTTTGATAGATTAAAATAAGGCAAAAAACCTCTTTCACCTTGTAGGTCATCAGTAAATGCCTAAAACAGTCTCTGGCCCATGAAAATATTTTTTGTATAGTAAAGGGACTATTTTAATCTTTCATGGTTTTTTGTTATTAAAATATGATTTAGGAAATAGACCAGTGCTTTGCAGATTAGTGAAGTTGTGCAAAACATCATTTTGTTTGACTGTATAAAAAAGGTAATGGATTTTTTACTTTGACAATACAAACCTTATTCTAAAAATGCTCCTAAAAGCATTCTAGTCTCATTTTTAGCATTATCCTATGTGGATGATAATTTTGCCTTCTTCTTAATTCTGGTTATTACAAAACTTTTTCTTGATGACAAGGGGACAGGCAGTTTGAAGAAAAGGAATTTGGTAACTATTTTTATAAGTTTAAAATTTAAAAAAGTAACAATTCATTCAATTTGGTTTGACATAAAAGTAAAAAAATTCATTCCTTTGGTTTGACTAACCTTGTTTCTTCTGTTACATACAGTGCTGTCAATAAGTGGGTCTAGCTTACACAGCAGGTTTAATCATTTGGTAAAGTTTTCTTTTTTTTTTATTTCAAGTAATATAAAATTCTATTTCTAGTGTCTTGTAAGGTCACTTAAACGAAAAAAATTATCAAAGGTTTTGCAGGAAGATTGAGGGCTTGCTTACATATTTATTCATTTAAGACTTCAAATAAAAACTTACAATTTTTTGTTGGTCTAATATTGTTTTCATCAATTAAATTGCTTTAAGATAGCTCTTAGGAGTATTATTCTGTGAAAGTTATATGTTTTCATATTAGGGTATTTCTTCCACATTTATGTTCTTTTTGGAAAATAATACATGATACAAGATGAACAGAATGCTTTGCAGGAGGGAAAGAAATTTTGTTCGCAAATCATTAAAAGACTGACAGTTTTAAAATCATTGTTACTTTTTGACCCTTATTGTGCTTTAACTCTGATATCACCTTCAAATTTGCTGTCATTCATTTTATAAAATGTAATTGTGTCTGATGTGTTGTTACATTGCCAAGCTGACGTGTTCATGTGCCATTTTGCTTCTGTTTATTTTGTTTTTCTTATTGGTGAAATAAAACTGGTTGTATAACTGGTCAGAACAGGTAACAGGCTAATTCTTTCCATAGTGTACGGAAAAATTAATGTTTTGTACTTAAGTAACTGTGTGATGAAAACCGTCTTCACTTACTCCACCTTTTAATGCTTCAGTGCAGGGACAGTGGTTTTAAAAAATTACAAGTGACCCTGCATTCTAATTTATTTCACCTAAATCAATTTTGAAAACAATTAGCCTATGGCAGCATAATGATGCAAAAGATTTAAAATATTAGGTCAACTGTGATGCAGTTGACACACCTAGCCTAATTCGATTAACAAAACCAAATTTATCCAGATGCATCCCTTACTCATGTCTAGTACATGGGGGGGGGGGGTGGGGGGGGGGGGGGGTGGGGGGGGGGGGGGGTGGCATGATGTCGTTTGTAACATTTTTTATTTCCTTTCTTTCAAAAACACATAACCTAAGGGTTACGACAGAGCAGCAACATTTCAATGCTTTCAAAGATCAAATTCTGTCTTTTTTTCCATTCCTTACTGTACTCTTTTTGCAATCTACAGGTGTAAAGTGTCAAACTCCCAACAAAGGAAGGGAGAAGAATGCATTACTTACCTCCACCAGGGAAGGAGTAAATCTTGCCCTCTCCTAATTCTTGATATGCATCTTTAGCTAATTCATAAAGCTCCCCTCCTGGCCTGAGAGACTCCAAGCTGACATTGCAGGCATCCATAACCTGAGAGACTGCCCCACATAGGAGACAGCAAAAGAGTTGACGTTCCTGGATAGCCTTCTGAGTGGCAGCAATGATTGTGTCTTGACGTAGGCCAACAATACCTTGAGTATAACAGACAAAGAATTTCAACTAGCTCAACATTGTAAAACTAAATCTGAGGGAGGGAGGGGGGAGGGTATGAAGGCAAGGTCCAAGAGGGGAAATATAGATTTTTCTGTCAGTTAAGATGCCCATGCAAAATGGTACTATCTATTGCAGCCAATTTATTCTTATTTGAGGAGGGGAGAAAACAGGAAGGAGGGTGAACAGGGGGAGGGCCCTAAACAGGGTAAAATGAGAGGAGACCCTCTCTTACCATGGATGGGTACGAAAACAAGCAGCTACAGTACAAAACTTATGCACTGACTTCACGCAAAGTCATTTTGGAGGAAAACAGTGATGCACACATGCACGAATGGTGTAGATTTGGCACGCACGTGTAGTAGACTTACACACATATACGACAAATCAGCTGTCTGCATTTGTTGGTGTAACTTGCAATGATACGTGCTTTTCCTCCAAAAAAGGGAGCACTTTCTGCTCTGTGACATCATATGCATAAGGCCTATTCACACAGCCTGAAATCACCCTCAAGTCTCCACAGCATATTTTGCACAACAGTCCTATTAAACTGTGACCTATCAACCCGGTTTATT